>OZ020612.1:13005179-14266846 GCA_963971575.1 Liopterus haemorrhoidalis | reverse complement strand
TTGCTGTAATATGAGCAGCGATTTATCATAAATTAATTAGTAGATTAAAAATTTGAAACTTTAGAGGATATGGAAACAAAATTGGTATTGAAACAAGGTTAGGCAAATATAAGGTGTGTGTAATTTTAGTTCTTTTTGCAAGATTTCACTTTATTTTCATAACAAAAAATTCAATTTGAATCATTAAAATATTTGTCCTCACTTTATGAACTTCTGTGATCTCTCTAGAAAGAATTCTTGCACAAAAAAAAAAATATATATATATATATATATATATCTATATCGATTTGGAGACATCACGTGCGGAAGAACTTTCCAGCTCAAGTAAAAGAAGTTATGCTGTGTAGTAAAAGAAATGCGAAACCTTTGTTAACCATACAGATAGACACTTTTTCTTTTTCTCTGTGCTCTTCAATTTAATATTTCAGATACTGTTAAAGTAGTTGTAAGGGAGTTAAATTTTGGATTGTTTCAGAAATTAAATTTTATAATTAAGTTGAATATATTTATCCAGTGAAAATATTAAGAAAATATAAAATGATAAAGATTATATGTTTCTTAGGGCCCAGAGTTCCTATCCAATATTTATTAGCAACATAATTTTTTTCCGCGAGTTCCACCCCGAAATAGTTATTAGGTTGCTAATAAATATGTTTGTTTGTTTAATAGTTTGCAACATGAAGTGCTTAATAAACTGAGATACAGTCTATTCCAAACGATTTGGCGGAACTAACTGGAATTTTTAATTTTTGTAAGTTGTCATTAGCTATTTTTTTATATATTGAAGTTGGCTTTCCCTGAACAAAATGATTAAAAGCTTCAATCAATCTGTAAAAATTACTAGATTTGAAAATCTAGTTCCGATTAATCGTTTGGTATAGACTTTATAACCTAATTCGCAAAATGTGTTAATATTTCAATTTTAATTGAAAAACAGTATAATTTTTAAAGAATATACAAAAGTGTAGTTTTTATACATCCATATTTTTTATTTTAGTGATTTTAGTGTTTTATATACATTTTAGTAGAATTTTGACGAAATCAACGATCTATTTGGATGAATTTATTTATTATACAACCGTTTTTAGAATATTTTGGGCATTTGTTGTAAATGTGATATATAAAGAACAATATATAATTATATATTTTTAAATAAACGTTGTCTTTTATTTTTACATATGTATTTCTTTCAATACGATTACAACACATTACAAACAATAAAAGTTGTATGGTTTTTTTTTCTTGATTTCCACCAAATAAATATAATTAGTCAATTGTGTAGAATCTTTATTCTAGTTACAGCGTCTAGTTTGGCTCAATTCGAGCATTATCAAAAAAAAAAAAAATAGCTACAAAAAAAAATTGAAAAGTAGAAAAATTCAATTTTGAAGATATAAATTGGTCAAATGATGATAAAATAAAAATAAAATTATAAAAAAAAAATGTTAAATTTGTTAAATTTTGAGTGGCATACCAGATGAAGTCTTAATGCGAGGATCACCATTGGAAATTTCGTGGAAAATTCATTTTTTTATAGGATTTTGGCCTGAATTTTTTCAAAAAAAAAACTATTGTCCTCCACCCTATCTCTCAGATGGGTTGATCTAAAAATCTGAAAAACCTCCATAATGAACATTGATGGGAACCGGAATAGTTCAAAAGGAATTATTGATCAAATTAGTTTTTCAAAAAATGTAGAGTTTTTCTGTGTAATCGATAAAAAAACTAATTTAAAAAAAATATATTTCATGATATCAAAATATAGCTCTTATGAAATTAGTATTCTAACACAATTTTAGCCAAAAATGTGCTAAAAAAGTTCTTGTTTTGCCCTCTTTTCCCAAAGGGGTTAAACTAAAAATTTAAAAAAATTATAGGTAATGTACATTTATCTGAGCTGAACACGTGAGGAATTTTTGATTCGATTTCGTTTTTGAAAAATATTGCAGATTTTGTGTTTTTGACAAAATTAATTACTTTTTTAATTCATTGCTCAGTTATGGCTAATAATGTTATGGTTTTTTTGTATTTATGACTAAGATAGTGTCTTTTTTTAAATTAAAATATAATTTAAAAAAAAAAAACTGATGAGGACCGCGTTTTGAACATCACAGTACACTCTACACTGTAGAGTGTAGTGTGTAGTGTTCAGTTATTTTATTATACTATTATACGTTGTGATACAACCTATTGTTTGAATTACTTTAGATTTTTGTTTTTAAGGTAACAAATCATTTATAGTAATGAAATACTTATAAATCAAATAATACATTGTTAATAGAACAAATATTCGTAGACATCCAATATTATGTTGGCTTGTTACACTTATTAAATGCCTACAGAACACTGAAATGTGTGATAATTCACACTTCACATCAATGGCGGCGCTAGCTCTTAAAATCTGGACAAGCCAGTAAATATATGAGTAAAATCGGTGGGGGGGGGCAGGATATATTTGAGGAGGGTATAATTTTTTATGGACAGATGAAAATACAAGTAATGACCTACAATTCTTCGTCCAGTCAATATCGTTACATTTCAATTACATTATCATTAAAAACACTAAAACTGGTCCTTTATTTATAATCCTGCAGTCACAATCATTCCACATCCTAAAAATGTAATTGACTCCAATGAATACTGACTCACATTTTTGTAATTAGCCTAGACATATTTATTACTAATAATCTTAGTCATAAACATGTCTATTTAATTTTTTTAATTTTATTTATTAACTCAACGGAATTTTAAGAATTTAAAAAATTAAAAACCAACCTCATTTATCATACAGTGTTATCTATTATTCACGTACACATGTCAAAGGAATAGCAATTACATAGGTACAATAATTATTAAAAGTAATACGTAATTCTTTGGTTATTATGCACAAAAACTGGTTTGATACTTCCTAGATAAAAAAAACAACAGTTTTCGAAAAACGAATGTTTTTTAGTGGCATTATATAATTAAAATTTATAATCTATTTATTTAACACCTTAAATTTATAAATTAAAATTTTTTGAGTTTCAGCCGTATACCTCAAGTATTTGTTTGTCTATGGGTTTTCATTTTAAATTGCTCACCATTGCTATCTCGAGAAATATAAGAGGTACGAGATTGGTTAAATTAAATAACATATACTATTTTACAGGAAAATATCAATGAGTGAAGCAATTTTTTATTTAGACCACTGGTTCTCAAAGTATATTGTGCAATTTTCATATTTTAAATAAGAACACACATTTTATTTTTATTTATTCGATATAGTTTTCTATTCCATATTTTAAATATTGTACATCTGGATGCACTATATTGTACACTTTGTTTGAGACAAAACCTCATAAGAAAAAATCCAAAAAACTTAAACGCTAAACTAGTGCTGCCATCTGGCATCTGATGCTTCTATCGTAAAGTTTGACATTTTCAACGGTATACGTATTCAGAACGTTTTGATGTACGAGCGCTATTTGTGTTGTTTACAGTAACTTGAAAAAATTCATCTCTGCTAAAAATGGAATTAAATCGTGAACATTTTCGAGCGATTATTTTTGTCCAAAATCGGTTGTTCTGGAAAATATTGATGCTGTGGGTGAATTGTTTGTGACTGCAAGATCGTCATGTGACTTATCGTGAGATTGAGGTATCCTTCGGCATTAGTGAGACCAGATTCACTATTGCATGAACATTTGGCCGTCAAAAAGATTTTTTCACGTTGTATCCCACATAATTTGAATATCGGAGTGGAAAATACCTCAATCGGAGTGGAAAAAGTGCTTTGAAAATTGGATCAAACGCATGCAAAAGTGTATTGATCTTCATGGAAAATATTTTGAAAAACAATAAAGCCACTTTTGTTTGTAAATAATTGTTTTTGATCTCAAATCCCGAAATATAAAAGGCAACCCTCTTAATGTTTGATACTTGAGTTTAGAGTTGAAATTTGAGTTTAGAATGAATATACAACTAATGTGATGTATCTTTGCCACTTTGTATTTTTGGCAGTTTGTCGTGTATCAGATAATATCTCTGCCAACAAATTTAAGTCATTCCACGTTCCAATGCAAAAATTATCTAATCCATTCGACAACGTTCTCAAAATGACGACTGAAAAATCGAAGTTTCACTATTTACACTTTATACAGTTCACAAGTCTATACAGTCCATAGTTTTCAGTTAATGGGAGAATCACCTACAAGCTGTCTCCCTGGAGGGTTCAATTGAAGACCCTGGGATAAGAAGGCTACAAGCCACACTTAATATAATTTGTATAATTTTAAGCTCTGTTTATTGGATTATGATCGTAAAAACGATATTTGCCAGATTTCAGAAATAAATCGAAATATTGTTTTACCCATTGAAATATTTTTCGTTGAAATTTGCAGATTTAGGTCATAAGCCACAGTGTTTCCAAGATGGATTCTTATTCATAGACAAAGAGCCTTTAAACATTTGCAATGTCCGTTGTTTTAAATTTGATACCAACTATTCAAATACTCTGTTGTAAAATATGTATATAATGAAGAATTTGGAAGTGTAAACATAGCGAAAAGGGTTCGACCAATTTTTTATTATTTAAAGAAATTGAAACCAAAGTACGATGGCCCTATTAGAGTTAATTTTACAAAAATTAAAGACATAAAGAAACTTATACCATATATACCGCCAATACATCATGGCTTCTATATCAGTTTAAGCGACTTTTATAGTGAAGTTGACGAAATTAGTGATGATTTTCCGGAAAATGAAGAACTAGAGTTCTTCAATTTGATATGGCACCTATTGTTATTAGATTATAACAAAACATACATTCGTCAGTTGAATATTTAATTTTGAACAATACAGATTTTTTTAGAGGCACAGTTTTCTTGTTATTGATTGTAACATTAATATTGTTTTATAATTAAATAATTAATTATTATTGTTTGCATAAAAAGCATGATATTTTAATATAAAAAGGTACACATGCCTCATTTTTTAAACAAAAATCCTTTTTTTATTAACATGTAAACATAATTTACACTATTTCCATCCTAGTACATATTTTTGAATATATTAAAGATGTTGCGTATATTGAAAATTGTGTAATAACGTGCATAGGATTTATAGATTCTTCTAAAATATTCTAAATGAAGGAAAAATAAAGGATTAAATTTATATATATTTAATCCTTTATTTCTCCTCGACCTTTCGGTGTTTTGGGTATTTACTACAATTATAATTACAACACATATATCTCCTATCAACATCCCAACGTCCTATGTAAACATACATCACATTTCATTACTTTATATTACAATTTATTTTATTCCATTCTCTTCCCTTCCAACCATTTCTTCACCCCTCCTCCTATCTCCCTTCCTTCTTCCCCATTTCCGGGTAACCTCAGCCCCCTTCCTTCCTTCCATTTCCCCCTTCTGCTCCCCAACGGGCCTCTTACTTCCTTCCTTTACCCCTTCCTGTTATCCTTCCCCAATCTCAATCCTTCTTGCCTCTAATTCCCTCGCCCACCTCTCCCCACTTCCATCTTCGTGCAACAGGTCTAATGTGCTCTCCGACCACACTGTCTCTTCGCGAGGTGCTCTATATATCTTTTTCCTCCTCCCCGCACATCCTGCACAATTTATCCTCCTGTTTCCTCCAATATCTATTTCCTCTCTCTTCATTCCCGCACCTTAGCCTCGCAATCCTCCTAACCCTCCTTCCTGACCTTCCTCTTTCTCCCTTCAAGTAGCTTGGTACCCCTATAGTTTTGACCTCCTTATATCTCCCTGCGCTCCTTGATTTGTCTATTCTGGCTGTCCTTTCTTGCTCCCCCACTTCCTTATCCCTCCTCCACACCTCCTCAATCACGCTTATCCCTTCTTTTCTTCTCCTTTCCATCTCTGTCGCATCCACTCCGCATCTCCAATAATACTTCTTTCTCATCTCCCCCCATGCGTACCATCAAAACTCAGTTTTGAGGTTTAAATCCTTCTTATCCCAGGGTCTTCAATTGTCCTTGTGGTAGGAATTTCGGGATTTCCTTTTCTCTTAGTTATTGAAGTGTTTTTGGATATCCTTACAATTACATACTTCGTATTATCAATTTTGGATAGCCAAATCCTAATTCGTTATCAGGGGAAAGAATCTTGCAATAAAATATACGTAAATCGAATTATTTGTTAGCAGGATCATTTGTTAACTGAGATATTTCTGTATAGGGAATATAAGGCGCGGAGCCCGAGTGTCTTACACCCACTCGCCCCCTTTGTTAGTCATAGAGTGCCCATAGTCGGCTTTGGCCGTTATATTGATTAATTTTTCCTGTAGTATTTCCACAATATGATGCAATACACATAAATTTTAATTTGTATCTTTTTGTTTCATAGAACTCTCTGTGTTATTACTTAATGGCAGTTTTTGTTTGAGTCTATTGCGTTACCTGTCGAAGTAGGTCAAGAAACCATACATCGTAATTAAAAAATCTGACCTGATTTTCCGCGAATTAATTAATGTTATTCTGAAGCTTCATCTGAGTATTATTAATGATCCCTAGCTATTTTAGAAGATACATATTTATTTCAGTATTACTTTGAATGTAGACGTAATATTCTAAAGATTATGCATTTGTTTGACTGAATTTTTGCAAAATCATAAAACGTAATCTCTCTGTAAAATTATTGTTTTTACGATACTTATTTGGTTCAAATTTTGGCTCATATTATTATAATAAATAATAATAAATGTTTTAATTATTATCTCTTCTTAATTTACAGAAACGCGAGAGAGATTCGTTGAAACGGTGGAATAAAAAAAAACCTCCATTCACAATAAATATGAGATGACGTCACACTTGGTTATTTTAAGTACCAATGTCATAATGTGATTTAACCAACATCAGACCATTACTCAGCTAGTACATTTTTTTACAGAATGTTAACGTTTAGATTGTACTGTTCAGGCGTTTTTAAGTCAGGTTTGACTAAGTGAGGTTAAACTTTATTTTACATTAAATCCAATATTATTGTAATAAAAATGTCGAAAGATCTTAGTAGCTGCGCTCAAAGGATACTTTTGTCTCTTATTATATAATTCTTTATTTCCCCTAGGCCTTGCGGCGTATAGGGTTTTAACTATTACATTGAGAAAAAATAATCATAATAATATAATAAAATAAAATAATATAATATAATTTTATGATTTTCTTTCTTCTTCTTCTTCTTCTACCTTCTACCTCCGGTGTTCATCTCTTTCTTCGTAATCTCTTTTCGGCTTCCGTCTCCGGTCTCCTTCCTTCTTGACTCCAGTTCTTCTTCCCCTCTTTCTTCGCTTCTCTTCCCTCTTTTCTTTCCTCCTCCATTGCCTCTTTCTTCCTTCCTGTACTCAGTTCTGTCTTACCTCTCCGCATTCCTTCCTTCTTTCCTCGAGTACTCTCGCCCACCTTTCTCCCTTTCCTTCTTCACTCAACAGCTCCTTTATCTCTCCCTCCCATTTTGTCATCTTTCCACATCTTTTTGTAAGATGTTCCAAGGATTCTTCCTCCTCTCTACACATTCTGCATACCCTATCCTCCGGTTTTGCCCAATACCTACTACTCCGTTCTTCATTTCCGCATCTTAATCTGGCAATCCTTCTAACTCTGCCCCCTGCCTTTCCTCTCCTCCCTTTCAAATATTTAGGTATTCCTACCGTCCTTATCTCCCTATACCTTTTCACATTCCTTGAATTGTCTATTCTTACTGTTCTTTCCTGCTCCTGTACCTCCTTGTCTCTCCTTCTCAATTCTTCTACTATGTTTCTTCCTTCATTTCTCTTTCGCTCAGCTTCCCTTATGTCCATCCCACATCTCCAATAGTACTCTTTCCTTGTTTCTCCCCATTCCGACAGTTTACCTTTTTGTTCTTCCTTCATTCTTTCTTCCCAGCATTCTCTTATTATCTTCCTTCTTTCGTCCCTCCTGATTTTCTCCTCATACTTCGCCGCCCTCGCCCCGGCTCCTACTCTCAGCTTTTCCCTCTTCATTTCCTCTCTCACTATATATCCTGGTGTCGTTCTGTCTAATCCCATAATCCATCTCATGTATCCCTCTTGTACCCTTTCTACTATCTCCCATTATTTCCATCCCCAGATCTCTACTCCGTACATGAGGATACTCTTCACAATCCCGTCAAACAATTTCATTCTCCACCTGATATCGTCGTCAAACCTCCTCTCTCCTATGCTCCATAGCTTCCCCATAACCATTCTTGCTTTCTTCACCCTTTCTCTAACATGCTGCTCTGCTCTGTTGTTCCTCGTTAGAACATATCCGAGGTACTTCATACTCTTTACCTCTTCAATTTCTGTCCCTGACCATTCCCATCTTATCTTCTTTCTCTTTCCTCCCCCCTTTCCAAACACCATCACCTTCGTTTTATCTCTGTTTACCTCCAGTTTTTTTCTTCTAAAGTACTTGTCCGCTCTGACCATCATCCTCTTTAGTCCCTGCTCATTCTCTGCCATCAGAGTCAGGTCATCTGCGTATCCCATTGTCCAATACTTCTTCCTTCCCACCACCACTCCTCCGTCTTGCCCCTTCCTCATTGTTTCTTCCAAGTCAGCTACGTATATATTAAATAATGTTGGGCTCAACGGACAGCCCTGCCTCACCCCCTTATTTACCCAAAAGCTTTCGGACTCTTCTTCTCCCACCTTCACCTTGCACCTCGTCTCTTCGTATATTTTCTTAATCCTTCTTATCATTTCTTCCTTTACACCCCTTCTTTCCAATACTTCCCACAATTCTTGCCTGTCCAATTTGTCAAAGGCAGCCTTAAGGTCGATAAATACCATATACACCTTCCCTCTTTTCCTCTTTATTCTCTCAGCCACTATGTGGTTTATCGTGTATATGTTATCTATCGCCTCCCTTCCCTTCCTAAAACCTGACTGCGTCTCCTCTTATATGTCTTTATCTTCTATTTCCTCCACTAGCCTCTTATTGAGCACTGTCGCATACACTTTGTATGCCGTGCTCATCAGGGTTACTCCTCTGTAATTACCTGCGCTATTCCTGCTTCCTTTTTTGTGGATGGGAATTATTATTCCTTCCCTCCAGTCTTCTGGGTATCCTTCTCCCTTCCACACGCCTCGTATTATTTCTGCCATCTTTTCCGCCACTTTCTCTCCTCCGTATATCCATGCTTCGTTTTTTATTTTATCAGGTCCTGCCGCTTTTCCCTTCTTCAGGCTCTTAATTACGCTCCACACTTCCTCCTCTGCTGGTTCTTCTTCCTTCTCCTCCTCTCTTCTTCCTTTCTCTGCCGCTTTATCCCCCTCCCTTGCTTCCCATACCCTTTTATCCTCCTCGGATTCTTCCCTTCTGTCTTCACTTCCCTCCAATAATTCCATAAAGTGTTTCCTCCAGCTCCCCATAGTTATCTTCTTGCTAATTCCTACCTGTTTCTCTCTGGCTTTATTTATATATTCCCACGCTTCTTTTTCATTCTTTATCTTTTCAACTTCATCTTGTTGCCTCTTCCTGTGCTTTTCCTTTTCCTCCTCGCAAGTTTTTTTATACTGTTTCATTTTTCTCTTGTATTCCTCTTCCGTCCCCCCTCCTTTTATTTTTTTCCTCCAGGCCTTTTGCGCTTCCTTTTTCGCCTTTCTACAATTCATTCCCCACCATGGCATCTTCCCCATCTTTGGACTCTTCCATTTTCTCTTTTCCACCGCTCTCTCTATTCCCTCTCTCAGCTCTCTCCATCCTCTCTCCACCCCCGATCCTTTCCATTCCACCTTTTCAATTATTGCCATATAATTACTTATTCCCTTCTCCGTCCAGTTTTGTGTATCCTTTACCTCTTCTTCATCCACTCTCTTTCTCCCCCTCCTTATCTCTACTATTATTGGTTGGTGGTCTGACTCTATTCTCTCTCTAACTTCAAACCTGCTTATCTTTTCCCACGCCCCTTCATTTACTACGGCGTAGTCGATAGTTGATTTTTTCTCTCCCTTATAATACGTCCAATTCCCCTCTTCGTCCCCTTCTTTGTTTCCATTTAGTACACTCCATCCCTTCTCTTCCATCCATTCCAGCATAACCTCCCCTTCCTTATTTCTCTCTTTGTCCTTCGCGCCTCTCGTCTCTTCTTCTCCCTTCGTTTCCCACCCCCTCATTCCTCCCGTTTCTCCTATTCTCGCATTAAAATCCCCTCCCACTATGATCAACTCCCCCTCTCTCTCTTCCATTAATTTCTCATCCATCTCTTTCAATTTTGTCTTACTTCCTCCTCTATTGTACAGTGTGACTATTCGCCACTTCTCTTTTCCTACCTTCACTCTTCTCTCTTCTACACCCTCAATCCCCAACTCTTCCTCCTCCTCTATACTCATCTCCGTTCTTACACCTGTGATCATCCCGCCTTTTGCTCTGCCTCTTTTCTTTTCTTTCTCCGCACCTTGGAATCTCCATTCCCACCCTTTCGGCATCTTTTCTTCCCAGCTGTCCCATTCCGATTCCACCATCCACGTCTCCGTTAATCCTATGATCTCGAAATCTTTGAGAAACTCCCAAAACTCCTCATCCTTCCCTTTAATCCCTGCTACATTCCAGAAGATTGCCCTCACCCCTTCCCCTCCTCCTGTTTTCCCCTTCTCCTTCGCCTCGTCCCGCCTCTCTTCTACTTCCTCCCCGCATACCGAAAATCCCTCAACGCTTCGAATTCTCCTTTAATTTCGTTCCATTTCAGCCATTTCCCCTGTTTCTGGATCTTCATGTATCCCATTTTCGCCTGATGTCCTTTTTCTCTTTCTTCCCTCACTAACTCCCTTATCTTCTTTTGAATTTCTCTTTCTTTTTTCGTAAGGTCGTCATCTATGTATATGTTTCTTCCTTTTAGTCTACTCTTCCTTTCCATTACTTCCCTTTTCTCTTCCCATCTTTTCATGTGGACTATCCACATTCTTTCCTCCCCCCTTCCTACTTCCTGTATTCTCCCCAGTTCTACTTCCCTACCTGTCAACTCCCTTACGATTCTTCTTATTTCCCCCTCCTTGGGATTATTTCTGTTTAACTCCGCGCCTCTGACTACAAGATTGTTTTTCCTCTCCTCCCTCTCTTTCCTCTCCTGTGTCATTTCCAGCTCTTCCATTCTTCTTTCTATTTGTTTCGTCTCCTCGCTCGCCTGTTCTTCCTGCCTGTCCCTGTTCATCCTACTTTCCATGGCCTCCACTCGCTCCTTTGTTTCTTGTAGCTCCGTCTTCACTTTCCTGAGCTCCTCCTCTAAGATCTCCTGTTTCCTTCCGAAATCTTCCGCCATTGTTCTTATTTCTTCCTTTATCTCCTCCTTGTCTTTTTCTCTTTTCCTATTTTGCTTTTCTATTGTTCGCATTCTCCTTAGAATCTCCTGCAACATTCCTTCGATGTGATCTTTTCTACCCTCTGCCTTTTCTTCCTCTACTTCCGTGCTTTCTCCCTCTTCACAGCCTCCTCTATCTTCTGCTTTCCCCTTTCTCTCCGTCGGCGCTCTGACTATCTTTTTTGGCCTTAGTGTCTCTTCACCTTTTTCCTGGTCTTCCTGCGTCTTCTCCTCCTTCTTCTTCTTCTTCTTTCCGTCAACCCCTCTCCTCACCCAGTCCGACAAACACCCCATGCTGCTCGCCCTCTTTCTTGCTTCCATCCTCCTTGTCTACCCTTTCTCTTCCTCGGCAAAGAAAATGTCCCGTCTGTCGTGGGTTTATTGTGCTGGCATCTCTTCCTAAATGTCTTCTACCTTCTTGGCTATGTATGCTGCTTGTTGCGGTAGCCACAAGCCGATCTGACGTCACAAATTTAGTTGATGCTCCGGCTGTACTTAATTCCAGTCGAAACCCAAATCTGCTACTCGGCGATAGATGTCCTTCTTGCCAACTAGCACAGCCACACCCTCTTTACCGGCCTTTACTTTTTCCTATTCTAACGAAAAAGTCACTGCCGAAAACCTCCCTGGCACCTTAAACTCATACACTACACTATTTAAATTGCTCTATCACTACTTTGTCACCAATTCTCAATAAAATCACTGCCTTGCCACGCACGTCCTACCTCTCTCTCTCAAACTTCATATATATATATATATATATATATATATTTTTTTTTTTTTTTTTTTTTTTTTTTTTTCTTATTAATTATTTTGAAAGAAGCGAGATAATGCTGGACCTTGAATGGATTTGAAATGTGTGGAGATGTAAGTAAATATTAAATTTTGTTTATATCTATTGTCTTTTCACTTGAATATTTTTCTACAAATAATTGTTGATTAACTTTTTAGAGAGCTGCTGCTGCATTCGATGTCAGAATTTTTAAAGTTAATAAAATCGCTGCACAACAATCGAGAGGTGAAGCTGTTAATAGCCCGAATAAGAAATGAACATGTACTAAATCTGTAGAATTAAACAATTTTACATTTTTGGGAAAATTTGTTTGCTCACACTTGCGCGTTTTCGAGAAAAATCGTTTCTCTTCTATTTTGGATACACCCTGTACAACAGTTATATATAACTCTACATCAAATATTATAAAGCTATGTAGATGATATTCAAAAGTAAAACATTATTTGATTTCATTCTTTATTTCTGGGGAAATCTTTTATTAACTTTTCCTTTGACAGACACTATTCTTTATTTAACTGTCAATAAATTTTATCTTTGTAATTTATCTTCCTTTCCCGTTTCAAGAGTTTCCTTTCATTACATTACACTTTCAACTTCTAAAACAATCACCATCAGACAGTTCTAGTTGACAGTTCTTCACGTTAAATAGTTTACCTCTAACCTGTGACTATAGTTTGGTAAATCGAAAATTCATATTAACTGAAACAATATTTTAAATAAAGTTTTGCTTTCGTCTAATTTTGGCCTGTTTTTGTTGATGTTTGAAAAACTGTTGTATTTTGCCACTATTTTTTGCTGCTAATATAATAATTATACATTTTTTTAAATAGTTGTTTCTTTGGTTTGAGCATAAATAGATTTTGAATTCTGGTAACTCTTACCGATTAAGTGAAACTTTTGTTCGTTTTGTTTAGCAAAAGCTCTTTTCAATCGGTAAAAAATCGATAGCAACGAAGAAAATCTGCAAGGTAACCTAGACATTTTCAGCAAGTGGCTAAGCAGAATAATTATGAAGATCAGCTGCGAGAAAACACAGAGTATGATCATCAGTGCAAAACCGGAAAAACATCATAATACAATAAACGGAAAAACACTCCAACAGGTTGAGCAGTTTAAGTATCTGGGATCTGTTTTCTCTGCAGACGAAAAAATAGACAGAGAAATAACGGAACGAGTTGGGGCTGCTGGTAAGCTGTTTAATAGTATCAAGACCTCCTTCTTAGGGAAAAAGGAAATTCCGACAGAGGCTAAAGTCCAGGTCTTCAAGAAAGTAGCCATCCCAATACTTACATATGGATCAGAAGCTTGGACAACTACAGAGAAACTTAAAAGCAGAATAAGAAGCAGTGAAATGAGATTCCTACGGAAGATCAAGGGGAGGACAAAACTGGATCGTATAAAAAACACAGAGTATAGAGCAGAACTAGGAACAAAAGCAGTAGAAGAAATGATAGAAGAAGGACAGTTGAGATGGTTTGGTCATATACAAAGGATGGATGAAGGTAGAGATACAAAAAAGGTTTATGAAGCCAGGGTATCTAAAAGGAGACGAAGAGGAAGACCTAGGAAGGAATGGAATGATGAAGTAAGAAGAGCTGTAGAGAGAAGATGTACCCCTTGGTGTGAAGCAAGAAGTAGGACTCAAAATAGGAAGGAATGGAAAAAAACTGTGGAGACGATCCCCCGTGAAAGAAGAAGACAAATACAAATAACATTCAAACTCTCACAAAGCCCGACACCAGAAATGGCAAAAAGACTCAACGATTAAGTAAGTAAGTAAATATAGAGCTCATGACAACTTAAAAAAATGAAAATTCCAATAAGTTCCGCTTAAACGTTTGGAATAACCTATATTGTATGTAATCGAAATAAAAGCAATAATATTTATTACTGTCCGACAGATATTTCGTGGCCGGGCGTGAAAGATGCGCGTGAAATTTGTAGTGGGGATTATGATTTTGGCGAATTGCATTATTTCCTACACACGCTATTACAGTCAAGTGCATAAGTGCAAGATACAAAATATATTAAATATTTAAAATCATAGAGACAAAAAGCAAACTAGGTGGACGTGCTATTAATAGTCAAAAATTTTACATTGTTATGTAAGTATATTTAGGGGGAAAACATCTGTATTACATTATTACATAGAATGTAAGCCTTTATTGTTTACAATCTACTTGAAATTGCTGGAGTTTGGAAAAAGACGCGGGACGGGGGTACTCTGGCCAATAAACAAGTTGACAAAGTAAACGTCAAATGCAGTAATCACTTAAATTAAGCAGCTGCGTTTCGTTGTTTAGTTTTCTTGTTCGACTATGATGGGAGGAACTTGTCTTTGTAGAAGTAATTAACTGATAAATATAATGTACACGTGTAAGAATGTGAACTTGTTTCTCTGACTGTACTCTATATCTGACACTGTCTTTCATAGTGCCTTCTCTGTGCGCACAATAAGTCACGCCCGGCCACGAAATATTTGTCGGACAGTAATTTATCTAGGAAATAAAGTTATAATTTAATCCCGTGAATGTAAGTAATGCAAGTATTTTCATTTGAGGGTTTAATGCAGTTTACTTCCGAGGTGCATACAAAACTTTCCTCACGACGATCAGTTACAATTTATTTAATCAATTTGAAATTTGATTTCATATAATTTTCAAACAAAAATCAATAGACTTATGTCATTGTTATGTTGCTATGGAGACAGCTTGTTCATATTATGAAAAACAGAATTTGATTACGTCACGTTGTATGTGACAATATTGAATAAGTGTTTTATATTTAATATATATTGTGAAGATTTGTTAAAATGTATTCAAATAACACTGTTAATAATTTAAAAGTGGAAATAAAGTACGAATGGTGACGAGGACTTCATCAGAACACCACCAAATATTACGTCAGTTGCAATGGAAGCAACTGACGCAATTTAGTGTTCTTGAAGAAAATTAAGTAATGTTTACCTGCAGCACCTATGCTGAAAACCATGGCAGATTCAAAATGACTGCAAAAATAGAGTATCAAGTACAACAACTTACATATATCGGTTACAACTAACTTAAGTGGGTTTTACACGATTCAGTTTATTGATCAATTAATTAAAAAAGTTGACATTCAATTAATTGATGTGTGTAAAGTGTACAAATTTCGTCAATTAATTGTTCAATTAATGGACAAAAAAATTAATCAATTTATTTTGAAAATAGAACAAGTTCTATTTTTCATCAATTTTTTTAAGGAATTCTAGGTATATTTTTATCTGTTAAGATATTGCCAACAGTTTCATTGTAGTATAACCTCTAAATATATAGTTTGTGTTTCGTTTTCAAATTTGACAGAACCGCCAACGTTCTAATTTACCATCATCTAGGTCAGTGTTTCTCAACCTTTTCTGGCATGGGACCCCCAAACTAACTTAAATATTGTCTGCGACCTCCCTATATATATATATATATATATATTTATATAATTATTTTATTTATTGTACCAGTAGAACAAATATTTTTAAGATCAGGTTCTAACTTATAAATTGTTGTTGCTATACCAATATAATTCAATATTCATTTAGTCAATAATCGGGATTTATGAAACTGAGTTAAAAATTAGTTTTGTTTCTCTAGTTATAGCCGATAGTGTATGCATGTATGTGTTTCTATAGTGTCCATAGAAGCACATTTTACATAACAATGACTAACATTATAAAATTAACAAAAATTTCTACAAATACCTTTCCAGTCGCTCCAATTTTGATCTGCATGGAGTCCAAACACTAGTCCACACTATAACACACTATTCCAAGTATTTTCTGCACTTTTATCACTTAAAAATAACTAAAAACGTCAGAAAAAAATGAAGACGCCACTTGTAAAAATCACGTATCACTACATATCAAGATGGTTAATCCTAATAAAGCTCATTAAGGAATATAGTCATTAACAATTAATAAATAAGGAACAGAATTGCTTAAAATAATTCTTTATGAGAATAAACATATATATTAATATTTTATCAATAGTATACAGGTAGTTGAAATTGAACTACCGGGCCCAATACACTATTTTTTTAATTATTGAAGATGAGGTATAATGTTAAAATTGGTACTACATGATCTAAAATAGTTTATATTTTGTTACTTTGTATCTTTATATAAATAGTTATACATTTTGATTGAGGATTTATTAAAATTTCAGAGTTATAGCGTTGGAGACACGGCCTATATGGTAAAATGGGAGGACGGAGGTGATAATAGGATGACTTTTGGGCTATCAATGATAATTCTGAGATCTCAGAAGGGGATGAAAATTACTATTGAAAGTATAAATGGAGATATCTCTCGAGAATTTTATACAGGTTAATTTTTTTATTTACGGGTTCATTTGGAGGGCTAAGGTGAATGTAATGCCCCCCCCCCCGGGCATTATCACCTTAAGGCCCAGTATTTCCACCTTCATTTAAACCACTGAGTAACTATCCGACAGATAATGTTATGTGGAACTTTATCTTCTGAATAAATGTCATTACCAAGCACTTCCTTCAATACATCAGTCTCATTTTCCGTTAGATAACTATCCGATAGATACATTTGTATTGAAAGACGGAATGACATTTATTCAGCACAGAAAGTATCATATAATCTTATCTGTCGGATAGTTACCTGGAGCAGTGTTTCCCAACCGCCGGTCCTCTATATATATATATATAGGGGAGGGGGAGCAAGGGAGGGATCTCAAGGTGTTTCAAGATAGAGGAAATACGATTTTTCTCGAAAAGACGATGTGTGAGCAAGTTGGGAAAAAATTTGGTGACCAGAGTTTACTCAAATAATTGGATTGTAGTATTTAAATTTTCGGAATACACCGGAGGTACAAGATATCAAGGACAACTTCGATTTTTTATATAGGAACGTATGGCGTGTTGGGTACAATTGGATAAAACTTTTGAAAAAAAAAACAACTTTACATAAACATGTTTTTAATATCTGTTCCTCAAGTCGTTCCTCACTGATTTGTCTTTTCAAGTGAAAATTGGCGATGCACTTTCCTCCCGCAGACTTGTGCTTAGTGGAATCCCGCAGGGTTCTGTCCTTGGGCCACTTCTCTTCCTAAGTTACGTAGCGGATCTTCCATCAGTTATACATTCGCCATATGCGATGTTTGCTGACGACACGAAGTTTTTCAATGGTGCATTTAAGAATCACTAAACAATTCAAAATGATCTCAACAACATACATTTGTGGAAAATTAACTGGCTTCTTCCACTAAATATTAATAAAACTTCCGTCCTGAATATTGGACGTAATAATCCTAGAAGAAATTAGACACTCAGTGGCGTTATTTTGGCAGTCTTAAGTTGATCCTGGAATTCTAATTACTTCTAATCTGAGTTGATCCCAACAAGTATTATCCTGTGTGAGAAAGGCTACTTACTTTACATTATAAAGAAAACTTTTATCAGCCTTCACCGAAACTTACGTTAAAGCTCTACACTACCTATGCCAGACCACTTCTGGAATTCAGTGTTACTGTATGGTGTCCATCTTTGCAAAAAGACATTAACTTGATGGAGCGTGTTCAACGGCATGTAACAAGACTTTGCCCCCAACTTAGAATGTTACCTTATGAAGAACGCTTTCGCCTCTTGGACTTGACATCCCTTAGTGTTCGTCGTATGCGTGGTGACTTAATATTTACTTATCCGTTGCTGATTGGTAATTTTATTTCAAATTGTTACTTATGTATAATAATCTGTACGGCTCCAGTTCCAATGTTCCAATGTTCCATGTCCAATGTTCCAGTTGTGTTATAGTTTTCCAAAATGTGACAACGAATTTTATATTGTGTATGTTAATACTTTTCAGATCGTTTTTAATTAAAAATTTTTATGGAATATAAACTTGTATATTTTTGAACCGCTGTAAGATGCGAAACTTAAAAAGTACATCATAGTTTTATTACAATTTTAATTAGACTTGAGGAAATTAAAATCAAGCGCTTTTACGTTTTTTGTACATAGATTTTCTTGTGTATGAGGTGTGAACACAAAATATGATTGACACGAGCATCTCAAAGAAAAAATCTATTTATACAATAGGTACTTTCAAAGATTTTTGAGAAAATATTGCTGATGCAGAGAGACCGGATTTTTAGGTGCTAAAAAATGATGAAATAGGCAGTGAAAAAGGTACTACCAGGTCTACAAGTATGAAATGCGGATTTTTTTTTTAAATAACACACATTAAACTCAAAAGAACAGTAACAAGTTTATTTATTCAAAGTATGCTCCATTAGAAGTTATACATTTTTCCCATCTTTCAGGCAATTTGTGAAACCTCGCCAGTAGAACTCTTCCCCTTTCCCCGTAAACCATTCATCTAGCCATTCTTTCACATTTTCATATGAACAAAAGTGCTGCTCGGCAAGTGCGTGACCCATCGATGCGAACAAGTGGTAATCTGAAGGGGCCAAGTCTGGTGAGTAAGCGGCATGTGGTAGCACTTCCCACTTTAATGCCTCCAATGTGTTGCAAACTGCTCTTGCCTTATGTGATGGAGCGTTATCGCGAAGAAAGATTACCTTGTGCTGTCTTCTTTCGTATTCTGGTCGTTTAATGAGCAGCGAATGGTTCAATTCGATCAGTTGTTGTTGGTAGCGTTGGGTATTAACTGTTTCACCAGGTTTTAACAATTCATAATAGACCACACCCTTTTGGTCCCACCAAGTACAGAACATTGTCTTTTTGCCAAAGCGATTCGGTCTTGCAGTTGATGTGGATGGTGAGCCTGGGTTCACCCATGATTTTTTGCGTTTGGGATTTTCAAAATAAATCCATTTTTCATCGCCAGTAATGATACGATGCAAAAAAGACTTTCTTTTGTATCGTGCAAGCAAAATTTCACAAGTGTTTTTGCGTTTTTCCATCTGCCTCTCATTCAATGCATGTGGAACCCATCTGCCGACTTTATGGATCTTACCCATCTCTCGTAAGCGATTGGAAACAGCTTGTTGACTAACGCCTAACTGCTCTGCAAGTTGTTTTTGTGATTGACTATCGTCTTCCTGGAGCAATGTTTCCAATTTTGTATCTTCATATTTTTTTGGAGGTTTTCCATGTTCTTTGTCTGTAAGATCAAAGTCACCACTTTTGAAACGCCGAAACCATCGTTCACACGTATTTCTCGATGGAGCATATTCACCATAAGATTCTCGAAGCAGTCGGTATGATTCAGTAGCAGTTTTTTTCAAATTAAAACAAAACAGTAGTACTGTCCACGAATGCTCTTTATTTGGCACAAAATTTGACATTTTTAACACAGTAAAACAAATCTATGTGATCACTTTTCAAATTATAACCTATATGCATTTGATACTTAATGATAACTTAACAAAACGCCATATGTGTTGAAACTTTGAACTATACACGCTGTTTGAGCGGCAAGTTTGAAAAAAATCCGTATTTCATACTTGTAGACCTGATAAAAAGTACACTCTCCGTTCCGAAATAAGTGTCCGATTTTAGTTTTTTTAATGGATTATTGAAATAATGAAATTAAATGTATCAGTAGTTATGTATTTATATTAGTCTTCAACTTAGGTTTCTTTAACGCCATCCAATCATAATAATATGGGATGAAATAACCGCGGAAAAACTAGACAATTGTTTTATTACACTGCAGAAGTGAAGTGTATGAAATTGACCATGCTTCATAGAGGAGGCAATGATTACAAGCTTCCTCACATTTAGTTTAGTTGTGAAAATATACGTTATATATCCCTTTGCATATTTTTTATGAAATTGGTCACTTATTTTGGAACAAATAAAATTCTTAAATCGGACACTTTTTGGAACGGAGGAAGTATTAAAAAAGGCGGAAAAAATCAGCTGTGGCCACCACAGGACCGACCGCCATCACAATATACTTGTATAAAATACATTCTAGCGTATATAAAATACAGAGTAGAAATAACTTGACCCAATATTTTCTAACATAGATATTATTTATCATGACCATGGAATTCATAACCCCAAATAATTAATTTTGACTCTAATTATCTACAAAGTCCATATCACTATAAATATATGGTCGCATATCCGCATCTGTGTAAACATTCGACCATATACTTAAGATAAATGGTGACAACATTTTAAACAAATCATAAAATATACGCCCGTAATTTTTACCCTTATCTCTCAAAACTAAAAAAATATATAGCTCAACTAATCTTTGAGGATGTTTAGCTTAAAATAGATCAGTTTTTATATTTAAATAATTTGAATATTTTTAACTTACATTTTATATTTTTGAGATATAACTTTATATTTAAATTTTTGAATAATTTAATTTTAAATAATAATGAAATTTTATTTCTGAAATAACCGCTCCCACCAATACCTGTGTCTTTGATTTAAATTCGGGAATATGGGGCATGCTTTAGAGGGCACGTGCAACCGGCGATCACGGCTACCGTAAAAAATAGTCATTTGGTTATGCCAGAAAGCGATAGTCGTAAGCTGAAAATATTTGACAACTAGGCATTATACTTTAAAAATAACTTTCAAAATGGCAATAATTAAAAGTAATTTAATAAAATAAATTAATAATATTTATCTCTAATTCCACATATAAAAATATAAATAACAGCTGCAGTCATTGCAGTTACAACAAAGTATCCCATAAATAATATAGCAATTTCTTCGTTTCCCTTCCACCAGAACCACATGATGATATGTTTGCAGCCAAATGTCCAGGTATCATATGGAAGACCAAAACATGATTTAGTGGGATTTCGGCAACATGATTTCGGCAGTTTATCGAATTTATCCGCACTCATTAACCGGAAAAAGTGATGGTCCCAACCTGAACCCCACCACCAATTAATATCTTTATATTGCTGCAAATGAGGATGTTTTGGATTATCTGCCAACATGCTGGTCCTGTCAACAAGAGCAAATTAATGTTATTGTAATGATATAGAGATAGCACTAATATGAGTACCGTAACACGGGGTGAACTTGGCCACCGACCACTTGACTAAAAAGTCAAAAAATGTTAATAATATTTAAATATTCAGTGGGATTCTGAAAGTTTGCGTTAAGTCACTATCGAATCTATTTTGCATCTTTTGTGGTTAAAAAGATTTGGTTAAAAATTATGGTTAAAAAGTAACATTTTAACTAGGCTTGTCCCTATACGGCTTGTGACAATCAGGTAGGCAATGGAACAAGAAATTTGACGAGAAACTTAAGAAATTAAAAATGAAATCATTGTCAACTGATTCTTGCGTTAATTCAATAAAGAAGATAATGAAATTATTTTATTAGCAATTTTTGTTGACGATATTATATTAGGTGAAAGTAATGTTAAAATGATAAATAATTTTAAATTGGAATTATCAAAACAATTAGAAATTAAAGACATAGGAAAAATTAGTCATTGCCTTGGAATTGAATTTTCACAATACGAAAAGGAGGGGACAATAAAAATGTCTCAAAAACATTATGTTAAAGATTTGCTGAAACGTTTCGGAATAGAAAATTCAAAACCGATCGAAACACCTTTGGAAACAAACTACAAATTAACGAAATCCGAAGAAGCTCCAGATTTAAAATATCCATATCAAAATCTAATTGGATCCCTTATGTACCTCGCTATGGGAAGAAGACCGGATGTAACATAGGCAGTGAATTTTCTCAGTCAATTTAATACCTGCTATCAGAAGATACACTGGAATGCAGCCAAAATAATTTTGAGATATTTGCAAGGTACAATGAACAAAGATCAAATTTTGCAAGAACAAACAGAATTTAATTGGTTATGCAAATTCAAATTGGGTATCTTGTGTAAATGATAGGAACTCAATAGAAAAGAAGAAAGAACAAAGATTTTTTTGTGACAATATATGAGCCGGACTAAAAATCATACTTTTCATGCAAGGACAAAACATATTGATATAAGACATCACTTTATTAGAGAAGTATACGAAGCAAATAAAATAGAAATAGAATATATTCCGACAGAACAAATGACGGCAAAATTTCTCACAAAAGGGTTATCTTTTGATAAGCATATGTCATTGGTTAACAAGCTGGACTTGAGAAATTAATTTTGGTTGTAGACTTTTGATTGACGGAGGGGTGTTGTGACATCTATGAAATTTTCAATAAATTTAAAATATAAATGTATGATCCTAATAAAGATTATACATAACTGACTAATTATATTATATTCGGTGGAAATCAAAAAAAAAAAAAAAAAACTACAACTCCTATTATATAACCAACAAAAATCTTGTACGTTCATTATTCCTTTACTCTTGGCATTTTGTGTTCTTGATCGTCCACATCAATAGCTAACAATTTTGACAAGATGCCAAATTTCAGGTTAAATGCGTAATTTTTTTATTAAATTATAAAATAGCTAAAAAGTATTTTAGCCCTGTCTTTTATTTATGATTTATAAATTATGAATATACTTTAAATTATCAAAATAAATATCAATAATCACTTTTTAATACGTAAACAACAAAATATTGACAGAAATTATTCTTTATATTTTGTGGTAATGACGTTGTGGGAGATGCTCCGAATTCAGAACTTGTGGCCTTTGCGAATGACACCACAGTAATGAGTTCCGATTCAGATTGTAGTATACCCTTGTAACGAAAGTAAATTCCGACATAAAGTTACTGAATAATTGGCTAACTTCAAATGAACTAATATTAAATTTGTAAAAAGAATATCTACATACGGGGCTAGCCAATTAATAAAAAATAAAAAATCTATTAAAAAAGATACAACGATTAAAATATTAGGAATTCATTTGCATGAACAGCTTACATGGGATACTCAAATAGATAGTCTATGTAAGAGAATGTCCCAAGAATGTTGGAAAATTAAATGACTAGCAAAACCATGCAGTCAAGTAGTAGTGCGGACATACTATTTTGCTAATATATATACTCAGTGCTATCATATGGCTTACTATGCTGGGGCACAAGTTCCGAACTCATTGGATTATTTAGACTGCAAAAACGCATTCTTCGTAATATGGTTGTATGCAGTAATAGAGCATCATGTGTTCCAGTTTTTAAAAACTTACATCTCTTGACCTTAGCATGTATGTATATCTATCAAGCTTGCATGTATGTAAGACAAAACTTGTCAGATTTTAAAGGACGACTAGACGCACATACATATAATACAAGAAATAAAATTATTTTGGAAATACCTTTAGTCATATACGCCAAAATAACTAACAATCCAACTATATTATCAAGAATGTATAATGAACTGCCACAACACATAAAAGATTGTAAAACTAATTCAATATTTAAAAAAAAGTTGACAAATTTTTTTAGTAGATAATTGATAAAAGTAAGATATTTTAATATGACTATATGTATACATATATATATATTTAACAAATGTATCAAATTTACAATAATTTTAATGACATTTTAATTTTATTATCGACTGTAATAATAATTTTTATTTTATACTGATTGTATTATAAAAATTGACTTGTCTAATATTATGTATATAATCTACTGGACCAATAAATATTTATTATTATTATTATAATTGTGGTATTTGGAACAACATAGCCTCCTTCATTTAGTGTTTTTATTCATTGGTTATAACCATATAGTCACAATAAACTAATCTATCTATCTAACTAACAAATCCAAAATGATCCTCTGTTTATAGTGTTGAGTACAAAGGGTATCCCGGAGAGATTCGCCTCCTCGGATGGCAAAAATTCTCAAGATGATTTCGGGGATTCTCTAGAATCCTCCGGAAATGTGATGTCCTTCCCGATTCCCGAAGGTCAAAAATTTCGCAAGTTTAGAAACCCTTTACAACGAAACTAATTTCCATATCTCAAAGAGATTAATTTGTGATCTATCTAAACCAAATCATCTGTTTGATGACAAGATGGAAGATGACCATGAGATTCAAAAGCAAATAAAATTCTTGATGTAATTAGAACGACACATTAATTAAATTGTTTATACTTACAGTTCAAAAAAGGCATTTGTAATTCTACCAAGGAAACCTCTAAAGTTAGCACTCCCTAGTGCTAGAGCTTCTGGATATAATTTATAAATATTTTTTTGCACAAACTTTTGTATAGCACGGAGTCTCCATATTTTTCTGAAATTTAAAAACAATTGTTTCATTATAAAAATACATTGTGAGCGAAAAATATTCAAAATAACGTGACCCAATAAACTAGGGGTCCCCAAAGTGGTAGATATCGACCCCCGGGGGTCGATATGTTATTGTTAGGGGTCGTTTCTGGCTCGGGGTAAGTTGGGGGTCGATGGAAAAAAGCTACACAGTTATATATAAATATTTTAAATAGTTTTAAATGTTATAAGTATCATTTAACTTTAAACAGATTCTAAATTATCTTTATTGTTCTGATATTTTTATTGTGTTATTAGGAGTTGCAATAAAGCGGTCTGAACTGCTGCACGGCTGTTCGTCTGATGATCCGAAGAAATAATAAACAATGCACATCTTTGTATGTCCAGCGTTTAATATACAAAAATATATATTTTGAATATCAGTTTACTTTGAAACTTGCGTTCAAGAGACTGTTGAATATGGCTGATAGTGTTTTTCCTGTATATCCTATAGTTATATAAACATTCGGAAGTGAGTATATTAGTGAACTTTATTCCTTTTTATTTGTTCCATTTCCGAAAGTTACATTTTTGCTAGCATTTCCAAGCTCGTATATGGTTGAGGTTGGTTTTAGCCATGTTAATTCCATCCTGACAAAACAGAGAAACAAATTAAGATGCAGAATTCCGTGGCGATTTAAGACTGAAATTAACTAATTTTGAACCAGACATTGCTAATCTTGCAAAGAGTCACCAACCACATTGACAATGACAGTCAATTTTATTTAATAATAATATTATTATAATGCATTTAATTAGATATAATAGGGGATACGCATAAAATTTGTATTTCCTTAAAACTACATTATTTTGATATGTTAATGTTAGTTATGTCACCTAACAAAACAAAAATCACATTTTAATTAACATTATAGCCAAATTTTTTAATTAAAATATTGTAAATTTGAAATATTCCGAGCACGGGGCGAAGGTTGCCGAGTAGAAACGACTGAGTATGACGTCAAACGATAGGGTTTTCACATCACAGATACAGACAGCTACAACATAATCTTCACACGTGTGTGTATTGTATTGTTCGAGAGTTTTGTATTTGTTTTTAAACAATTTTTCACGTATTTACTATTAAAATGGCAGATAAAGATTTTGTTAGGGCTCAGAGTGATAATTTACCCAACATTGATGCATTTATGCACACAACATAAAGTTTACTTTTTTCTGAAATATCGGTTTTATTTCGCCTCATAGTTTTCAGCCACAAATTTCGCCTTTTCTGTTGTTTTTCGCCATTAGGTAATGATATAAATAGTTTTTTTGGATTTCTAGTTGAACTAATTGTGCACATCGGTACTGAACAATATTTTCGATAATGTTTCGAAGTACTGGGGCCTGGATATTCCATATTTTAATATAAAATTTAATTCGGTAAACATGTATAAATTGTTTTTATAGAATTAAACTTTATTTTAATTAAAATCACTCTCCTTTACATAACCTATAAAAGTTACACAAACAAATAATTCACAACAGACTATGTTCGCTGCATAAACAACCGTTCGCTGGATTGGCTAGTAGTCTCATGCGTCAGTTAGAAAGGATTATGACGTCACACGTCGTTTTCGCGCGCTACATACATTTTTGATTTTTTAAAGCCTTCAAATTAAAAAAAAAAAAATTAAAAACTGTTTTTTATGTTTATATACAACAAGAGGAATATAATAAAAAAATAAAAAAAAATCATGCCTATCCCCTATTATATTAGATAAATGTAATATAAATAAAAAGCAGTGTACAATAAACAATATAAGAAATCACATAAGCGTATTTTTTGCTTGTCCTATTATAATAACGTAATTGTAAAATAGAGGGGGTCGATAAGAAGTCGAGAAACTCTTTTAGGGGTCGACGGTCAAAAAAGTTTGGGGACCTCTGCAATAGACGATATCCAATTTAAAATCGATATTAGTGACAGTGGTCATCAGTCTAACTATTCTGCCAAACAGTGGCTAATTTTTTCAAAATTATTTTCTAATCCCTTCCAAAGTGTTAGAACAAATGGTCTTGTACTTTGGAACATCCCTTCTTACACATTGAAATATTTTTTCACGTTAATTACTATTACAATAAAAATAAATAATTAGTCAGTGGGATTCTGAAAGTTTGCGTTAAGTCACTACAAGGGTTAACGTTAGGTCATGACGGTTTTTGTCGAATTGCGATTCTGAACGAAAGTTTCCGTGCACATTAACGCTGAAAGTTGAAGTGACTTGACGCCAGATAAAACGCAGCGTTGAGAGATAGCTTGTACTAACATTAACATATTCTAACCTCTAAAATTTTATATTCGAAGTTGTAATATAATCAAAATTACATCAATTTTTATCAAAGAACGCATCTGACTGCACATTTGCCTATTTTACAGATTACATAAAAAAAGTAGTAAGCAATAAAAATCCTCACAGAAAAATGATTTTATTGATTAAAATCACGTTGAGCAATAATTCTAAAAATTACTTGGGGTGCATTCGAGTTGTACAGGGTAGAGCGAGCGCTGAGCGAACAGTTGATGGTGACGTCATGAATAGAGCACTAACGGAGCGCAGCCACTCGAATACGGAGCGACCTTTGTTGTGACGTAATGTTTATAAAATCTAACCCTACAATTAGAGGCGGCGTTATTACTGTCAGATTAGTTCACGTCAGTCATGAATCAAAATTATATACCTCGGTATTTCCTTGATTTTTTTTCAATGATGAAGAAATAAAATTAAATAATTAATGAATTAATTTAATGAATTTTTTTATTTTAATTTTATGCACGGTGTATTTTAATAATTTTTTTTTTTTGCTCTTTAAAGAACGTCACAAATACATAAAATGGCCGTACTCTGTAGCCATAGACAAATAACAATATTATTTGTCTATTGTTATTTTTTTTATAATTTAATTTTAAATTTTCATTTCTTTCCCGCCGTTCCCCCACTTTTTTACGTCATACTCCATATGCTTGGTCTTAAAATCCCGAACACATAGAGCACACTCTAAATGCTCGCTCGATCGCAAAACGAATGCAATTGAGTGTACTCCGAGCGTCAAATCGAACACGTTTGAGTGTACAGAACGTGCTCGGAACGCTCAGAGCCTCAAATCGAATGTACTCTTGGAAACGAGGGAGTTAAAATTTTAAATCTAGAAAATAAACGGTTCCGGTTTATAAGACACGGGGAGTGCTTATGTATAAAAATTTAAAAAATCACTTGAGGACGAGTGTGTAAAAAATCCGAGTATTAACAGGGGGCAAATGGCAACATTTTTAAAAATTATTTGAAAGGTGGGCAGAGGTACAAAAAAAATTGCTTGACGGCGGAGGAGGTAAAAATCCAGCAAATAAGCTGCGGGCAGGGGGGGGGGGAGCAAAAATTCTAAAAATCACTTTAAGGGAAGGCAGAAGTACAAAAAAAAATTACTTGAGGATGGAGAAGATAAAAAATAAGAAAATAAGTTATGAGGGCAATGGAGGACAAAAATTCTAAAAATCACTTTAAGGGAGAGCAGAAGTACAAAAATTACTTGAGAATGAAAGAGGTAAAAATTCAGAAAATATGTTGGGGGCAAGGGGGGAAAATTTCTAAAAATCACTAAAACCGGGGAGGTGGCAAAACCTAAAAACAAATCACTTGAGAATCTAGTGCAGACATTTAAAATATCACTTGGGGGCGAGGGGTAAAATTCAGAATATCACTTGGTGATGGTGAGGGACAGAAATTCAATATATCAAATTCGGGAGGCCAAAATTTAGTATCTTCTGTTGAACATCACTGCAATAGAGTCTACATACATACAAGGTGTCTCAAAAGAAATTTTATATTTAGTGGATCGATTAAAAAAAAAGTAAGCCGTATATAGAAAAAATGTTTATTAATTATTAAAATACACTTTTTAGGGATTTATTTCTTAAAAATAATATCGTCTAAATGTAGACCCTCGCGTTCTCGGCACTCATTTAATAGAACAGTAAAATTACTTATGACGTCTCGGCAGGTGGACTCAGGGATGGCTGCCATTTCGTGACGGATATTTTCTTTCAAATGCGCCAGTGAAGTTGGTTTATTGGCGTAAACTTTAGATTTAAGATAACCCCATAGGAAAAAGTCCATAGGGGTTAAATCTGGACTGCGTGTAGGCCAATTTATGTCACCTCTCCGGGAGATCAATTTGCCTGAGAAAATTTCACGAACACGTGGCAGAGACATATTGGACGTGTGTGAAGTTGCTCCATCCTGTTGGAACCATGTTCTTTGGTTATAGCCAGGAAAGTTTTGCAGTTCAGGTACCAAGAAGTTGTCTAACATCTCCACATAACGCTCTGAATTCACTGTAACTGCACGCCCCCTTTCGTCTTCAAAAAAGTAAGGGCCGATAATTCCTCGCGCCGACGTCGCAGCCCATACGGTCACTTTAGGCGAATGTAGGGGTTTCTGATGTTTGCGTTTCGGATTCGTTGCACTCCAGTAGCGGCAATTCTGCTTATTTACGTGGCCATTAAGATGAAAATGAGCTTCATCCGAAAACAAAATGTTGGTAAACGTTGAAAATCGCTCAATCACCTGATTTACGAAATTAAGCCTCTGACTGGCATCTTGGGGCTTTAATTCTTGCACCAATTGAATTTTGTAGGGATGCAGCTTTAGGTCTTTGTGCATAATGCGATGTAATGATGATCTATGCACATTTAAAGCACTTGCGCGCTTCCGAATTGAAAAGTTCGGGTCGTCACGAACAGACTAATTAACATTCTCCACGTTTTCTACCGTTCTTTATGACCTAGGTCGCCCGGATTTTGATTTATCCAGCGTTGTACCAGTCTCTTCAAACTTTTTAACCCAATGTCGAATGAGAGGAATGCTTGGCGCATCATTTAAGTGGCGAAAACCTCGAATACTGCAGAATTTTCTACGCGCTACAGTCGCCGAATCACCGTTTTTGTAAAACTCTCGCACGCATAACGCGCGGACTGCTCCCGAGAAACGCTCCATAGCGACTGAATTCCCAAGAGCCAGGCTACCGATTGACATAACCCCCGCGCCCCTCGGATACGTTGCGTTCACGAAGTAAGCTAAATAAAAATAAAATTTCTTTTGAGAGACCTTGTATATGACAACAATTATATAAATTAATACAATTATAAATTATATAAATAAAATTTATTTTGATATTTTCTATAATATTCATAAAAAAAAGTATGGAATAACTGGATTCTAAGGGCCAGTTGCACCGCTTTGTAATAAATCTAACACTTAACAAAGTGTAACTTAAATTTAAGTGACATTTAAAAAATAAATGCATTGCACCGACTACTTTTGAGGAGCGCTTTATTAAGGAATGGTTTAAGGTGGTGAAACACGGAATAAATTAAATATGTAACGTTTTTATCAAGAATAACTGTTACTTGTTTTTACCAAATTCTAATTTTTACATTTAACGTGGTAAATAATAGTGAGCTACGGTTAACTAGTATTGTAAAATCGCAAAGTATTCAAAATTTCTTAAATTGGTGAAACTCTAAAATTAAAATATGTATGTAAATATAAATAAATATGAATAAAAGTAAACTATAAATTGCTTTAAATAAAATTGAAATACAATATAACTGGTTTTTTTTTTTTTTGGTTTAAGTGGAACTAGATTTTCAATTCTAGTAACTTTTACCGTTTAAATAAGGCTTTTGATCATTTTGTTTAGCAAAAACTCTCTTCAAACCTTAAAAGGAGAGCTTATGACAATTTACAAAAATGAAAATTCCAGGTAGTTCCGCGTAAAGGTATGGAAGAGCCCATACCTACTCACTAAAGTCTGCCCTAGTATATATGCCTTTGTTACGGCCTATTCTAGCTGACAACACTGCTTATAAAACTACCTTAACGTGACCTACCTTAACGTACAAAAACTTATGCTATTCTCATTAAAGGATACAGTATTGTGTATTTGTGCGAAACAACTGACTAGCGTCCTGACAATCTACTTAAAAGTAGCCGTTCTTGCTACAGAAATATAAATTAACATCTGAATTCTCTTATTCTGTCAAAAACTTTTAGGTTATGTCATTTTGACACATGGGAATAATCACATTCTTTTGCATTTTGGAGTATGAATACTTCATTAGAACCTGGAAATTACAGACTATTAGCGTGTATTACATATATAAGGAACATACTTACATTTGTTAAAAAATACAATGTTGACATTCGTGATTTTTAGCGCCGATAAGACAGAATGTTGTCATTTTTGATAACAGTCTGAGTCACGTGGTTTTGCCCACGTGAGTCTAGTGTCTATTAGACAGTTATAGTGGTGAAGGGGGGGGGCATATATAATGGAATGTTAAATGCCATTTTGTCTCTTCAATGTCGTAATTCAAGAAGTATAGAGGTTCCCTAAGGGGTGGAGACTCAGTAACACGTGCCAAATTTTATTCCACAAGTTTTTGTGAAATTATTGGGAAGATAATGCTGGTTACCTGTGGATTCGCTAAGCGGAAAAGGCACGTGATACATCATGTTTTGGAAATCCAAAACGCGACTTACGTCGGAATTAGGAGTTTTCTACCCCTAGATGGCAATTGAATTACGACGTTTAGCCACTAAAACACCAAGGTATGTTTCTTTTATACAGTATTACCCGCTAATCAGTTTTGAATAATCCAGTGTTCTAATGTAAGGTATTTCTCTGTATTTTGTAAATCTAGTGGCAACATGGAAGGGCCTAAATTGAGTATTCTTTCTCGAGCGAGGATCCTGCTTTCGAGATTTACTGTCCCCCACGTGTAAGGGTTGAAGAGCCGATTTTGGAGCGATCCGTGGAAGATGTAGCGTGAAAATTATTGTATCATTGAGACCTGTTGCTACAGGGTGTTGCGAGAATTACTGTGTTTCAGCTGAGTATACTTTGGAAATGTTTGAAATTTTGTAACAGAAGCGACTCTGCCCTATTAACGTATTGGAATTCCCGTTTGGGGATGTTTTTTTGTGATTCTTAACGTTAATAGTGTAGGGCTGCGTCTGGTACACCCTTATGAGTTATGGCCATGATTATTAAGCGTGTGTTATTATTTGTACTGTATTATTAGCTGAAATGCATTGAGGTTTCTCAAGTTTTGTTGTATCTTGAGATATTTTTGAGTTATTGAGATAGTTTTGGATTTATTGAGTACGCTGTTGCGTGTACGGGTGGACTGTGTCGTCACCGTATTATTTTTGGAGGTACAATAATTTTTGGTTCACGAATCGCTCATTTTAAATTGTTGCCGCGTAATGTAAATTCAGTCTGTCCGTAAAGTATTTTTCCTTGATAACTGGAGGTTGTGAATTAGCTTTCAAACACGCAGGTTACACCTTACTTTGAATACTTACTGGTCAAGTATTCGTGTTACTTGCTGTTCACGTTATCGAGGATCGGGTTTGTAATAATATTGGGAGGAATTAACGTTAACTTCAATCGGGCAGAACCTCAGCCACAAGCATTGTTTTTTTTTATTTTTTTTTTTTTTGACCAGTCTTCCTTAATTTTTTTGTTCTCGATAATTTTTTTTTTGTCTCTAATTTACATTTCCGTTGAATCAGTGGGTGGGTGGTGCGTCATTTTTTTTGGCATCTCGCGGAGTTTTTTTTTGTTGACGTATCACGGGTTTTTAAGAGTAAAAGGGGATATATGGAGCCAGTCTCTTGACAACGATGGATTCTTGAATCAACGCGACTTCGTTGCCAATAGACTGATTGGGATTTCACTAGTATTAAGGCGAGAGAATTGTAGTAAAAATTTAAATCGGGGTTTCGAATAAGCGCTGGCTTCTCGATTCTAGCCCTCTTCCGGATTTTTCCTAACGGTATTGCCAACCGGAATACCGTTACCATTTTTCAACGTAATTAATCACTGTAGTATAATTCTTGTGCAAAAGTTCACGTAGCCCTAGGGCAGTTGTAGCATAAGTAATCCAATCACATGTTACTGGGTATTTATACCGCATCACAAGTAATTCAGTTTGTCAGTTTAAATTGTAATTAATTACCGGTTAAAGATTCAGTTGTTTCATTTCCTTTGGCCGTTCGTGAGTACTTAGTTTCTAAAATTTTGGATTTAACTTAGATATTTTGCTCGTAGATTAAATAATTTATTTTTGTGTATTAACTCTGTCGTACTCCGAACTAAAAAGGGAATATTCAACTGGTCATTGATCTTGTAATTCTTAATATTTTGGTTATAGATTTTGCGTATTGAGTATTCATTTAGTGAATAATTTATTTTGTTTATAGATTTTGCGTATTGAATATTCGTTTAGCGGATATTATTTATTTTGTTATTGCTATTTGTTAGTTCCTGATTTTTTTGTTAATAAATTTAGTTATTGAAAATTTTGGTGTTTCTATCACGAGAACTCTATTCCTTCCCCTGGGGTTTTATTTTTCTTCCAGAATTTAGGGCAATAGAAGCGAAGTGACTGGCGCCGTATAAATTTTAGGCCGCACATAGGTATTGATAATTAAGGACCACCCTGCATAGTCACATCTACCTCTAGACTGGGCTGGCGGCCTTCTACCTTGCCCTGGACAGCTGATAGCCGCTGGAGTCACTTCACAGTGGTTACGGAATTCATATTTTTCCCCATTTAGGTTTTTAGCGACCGATCAGAGAGCTGAGCGGACGCTGGCGTATGCCAACTATATAACGCTGGAGTCTGGCCGTAATATACGTTATACCTTAAACCGTAATAAGAAATTATTTATTATTACAAATACCTAATACTAGTACAATGCATAAACATCAAAAACTAAGTCTTGCTATTTGTTCTAAATAATTTATTTTCAACAACAACAAAAATTCCAGGTAGTTCCGCGTAAAGGTATGGAAGAGCCCATACCTTCTAACCAAAGTCGGCCCTAGTATATATATGGCTTCCCCAGGCAAAAGTGAAAACGTCAATTATAAAATACGTAATAAGAAATTATTTATTATTACAAATACCTAATACTAGTACAATGCATAAACATCAAAAATTAAGTCTTGTTATTTGTTCTATATAATTTTATTTTCAACAACAACTATGTATTTTATGTTAAATAAAATTATTTCGAGGTTAATTATATTAGCATTTAGTTTCTGTAGATGATGCCCACAGATCTTCGTATAGCTGTCATTTAAAATTTTCAATCCAATTTTTCTAATAACTGGCACACGGTATCTTAATTTATCGAAATATTTTCGAAATGTTCATCCATTATTACAAATAATTTTGTCCTTCATACACTTTTTTCGATAAAACCTAAATATATTTCCAAAATATCTTGTTCATCGTCCACAATTACTTCACCATCCATTCTTATAATTAAAAATCAGCTGTGGCCACCACAGGACCGACCACCATCATAAAGTACTTGTATAAAATACATTCTAGCAGCAGAGTAGAAACAACTTGGCCTAATATTTTCTAACAGAGATATTATTTATCATGACTATGGAAACGTATTGAAAAGTATTAAAAAATTGAGACAGGCTGGGCGGGGTTATGCAATTTTTAAAATCTTAATGAACCTTGCTATATATTAAAAAAAAGAAAAACTACTGCACATATTTAGAAACCTAAATAATGGTATTAGCCTTCGAATTAAAATTAACAAAGAAAATATTTTAACAAAATTTATTTTGGCATCCCAAATAATCATCATTCACTTACTAAAACCTGCGAAACCCTGAAATGTGTGAAATGTGTTTATTTATTTAGCTAATGCTAGTAAGATCCATATTAACAAACATAAACATATAAACATTATAATAAACATTCAAATCAAATTTAATCCTTATTTTGTCAATTTAAACCATTATTCGTCCACTTTTCATCCACAGTTCATGCAAAACGTGATTTTTGTCAAATTGAAATATCGATGTTTTGTAATTTAGTGCTTTAAAATTTTAGTAACATATTTGAATTAATTGTTTGGGACTTTAAAAATAAGTAGGTCGTAAAATTAGGTTCCAAACTTGTTGTAAACTGGTTTGTTATGTTATCTACAATAATTTCAAAACTGTATTACTGTGATAAATCATATTTTGAATGTTATCTTCTCAAATATTTTTAATATCAGCCCTGCCTACGAAATCTTGTAAACTATGAAAATTCAAAGTTTATATATTTTTTCAGATAAACATGTTTCGTCGCATAAATGTTTACGTAATTCCTGCTAATGATATAAAAATAAAATTTCCTTATCAACTTATTTAAGAGGATTAATTATTTTTTTAATCCCAAACTAATTCATTTGTGGTTAACAAAACATCGAGATAACATTAAAATGTCTTTCTTATAAATTCTAAGTTATTTTTTGTATGTATTTTAACATTGAATATATTGGGTCTCGTGAAAGTGTAGTTATTTTTGGAAATTTGGGTATTAAATCAAAAACTATATCTCAAAACTGGTAAGAAATAGAGACTTAAGGTTTAAATCTTTAAGAAATTTAGTTTTACGATGTTTTTTCTGTAATATTTAGTCCGTAATGACCTAAAACTAACTGGTAAAATTTAGATTTTTTTAAATTTTAAAAATTCATGTCTCAAAAAAGGTAAGACATAGAGATTTGAGGTTTGAATATTTGGAATTCTCACACCTTGTTTTGTCTAGAAAAAATTAATGTTTGGTCCGTAATGACCAAAACTATTGAAAATTTTGATTTTTTTGTAATTTTAAAAATTCATATCTCAAAAAATGTAAGAAATAGAGACTTGAGGTTTGAATTTTTGGAATTCTCACACCTTGTTTTGTCTAGAAAAAATTAATGTTTGGTCCGTAATGACCTAAAACTGTTAGGGAAAATTTTGAAACTTTTTGTAATTTTAAAAATTCATATCTCAAAAAAGGTAAGAAATAGAGACTTAAGGTTTGAATTTTTGGAATTCTCACAACTTGTTTTGTCTAGAAAAATATAATGTTTGGTCCGTAAAGACCTAAAACTATTAGCGAAAATTTGGATTTTTTTTGGAATTTTAAAAAATTCATATCTCATAAAAGGTAAGAAATAGAGACTTGAGGTTTAAATTTTTGGAATTCTCACATTATGTTTTGTCTAGAAAAAATTAATGTTTGGTCCGTAATGACCTAAAACTATTAGGGAAAAATTTGGAAAAAATTTTCAATTTTTTTTCCGTTTTATCAAAAAATGTCTGAAACAAAAGTTGTTAGTTATTGCTTTTATAGCTTTTGTTCAATAATTTTTTTCGAAATATTTTTCTGTTATTATTCTGTTATTATTCTGTTCATAGACAGACGGACGGACGGACAGACAGACCGACAGACCTCATGCTAAAAATAGTCAAAACGTTATGTAGGGACCTCAATTCGTGGAGATCCATCGAAATCTCGAAACGTCAAAATCGGTATGATCACAATACCTCCCTTATATATGTTGGCGGTCGGTAAAAATGTTAATACTTATATTTTCAATAACTGTCAAAATATGACATTTGAGTTTCACTTAAATAATAAGCCCAACCTAATCTAGGGCTTAATTTAGATTTCACTTAACAAAAAATAAGTTCCACTTAAACAGCGGTGCAATGAAATAAACGTCACTTAACAGTTTTAAGTTATACTTAAAGTTTAAGTGTTAGCGGTGCAACTGGGCCTAAATAAAATAATAAATTGACAGATTGAATTATTTCAATTGTCAGGAAATACTCGTATTTGATTGGCTAAATGTACAACATGTACAAACATCTATAGAACGTATCAATGTTGCCGTGAATTAACTGTGGACAGGTCACTCTGATGAGGATTTGAGAAATGTCGTACCTATTTTGACATTTCAAAGTGTAAATCATAAGTATAAGTATAAGCATGAAGTTTGCACCGAACTTCAACGACACAAAAAATCCAGCACACCAGCCCAAGAAATCGTAAATGAGTTCAACGAAATAAGAAACAAATATCGGGAACACAAATTCTACTACACAGATGCCTCCAAAACCGAAGATACCTGCAGAATCGCCATAATATCAGAAGACAGCACTCGAACCTACCATCTACCAAACACCGTTGGCATCTATCACGCAGAAGCAGAGGCAATTTCTAAAACCCTGGACATTATACGTAGGAGCAACCACCGACGTACTACCATCTGTTCCGACTACCTCGGCACAATACAGGCGCTAAAAATCACCAGAGTAAAGATCCAACAATTCAAAAAATTCAGGGCAAAATGTTTTAATAAACGGCAAGACAATCGTTTTCATCTGGACATCAGGCCGCGTTGGCATAGAAGGCAACGAGGCAGCAAACGCAGCAGCTACAGAAAATCCCACAGAATACGAAGTACTGCAAATCGCTCCAGACATTACGTGCACAAAACTAAACTGTGAATAAATGGACCACAACAACTGAAAACAAACTCAGATACATAAAAAACGATATTTACTCATGGACAAATGAGACAAACAGAAGAGACCAAATTGTGATAACCAGGGTGAAAACTGGACACACGAAACTCACACATGTACACATAATGGCCAGACTATACCAAAAGATATGTGAGACCTGCAATCAGCCCCTGATAGTCAAGCACGTATTAACAGATTGCCCACAATACCAGTATGCACGTACCGTATACAATATACCACAGGACATGCAACAAGCCTTAAAACAAGAATACACAATGACAAGGAACATTCTGAAATACTTAAGCCACAAAATTATATAATAAAATATGACTAAAATAGAATATCAAATTACGCATATAATTACTGTATAAAATAGCCTTTAGAATAGTATTAACAATTACATAAAATTGTATCACAGACACTAATAGTCATTGACGCTAAAGTATCTATAAACAATAAAAAAAAAAAAAAAAAAATTAAGTTTGCAAACTTATAAATTATACTTATAATTAAGACACTTAGGCCCGGTATTTCCAATCATAGATAATATTGACTATCAATGGGCTAAGTTGTTATCAAGGAAATAAACGATTTTTTGAGTATTTCCAATTATTTATCTATAGAGTAACTAAGTTATCTACAGGATAAGTTATTCACACCGTATAGGTACTGATAATTGTTATCCATTGGATAAAAATGACAGTTTTTGACAGATATGTGTCAAAAAACATTTTATTGATAAATATATGTATATAATATAAGCATATATACGTAAAATATATAACATAACAGGTATTATGGACATATTAGACATACCTACACTTCATATACAGAGCGATCAAGAAATCTTGTCCGTTATGCAATATTTGACAGAAACATTTAGTTATCAAACTTATTTCCAAGGACATGTACACATAGGCGTACATTCTATTTTTATTACCTTATACGAATTGATTATTAAATGAACACTAGTTTTCTCTACACGCCAATGAGTTGACAACAGGTATTAAGTTAGGAACACATATTTTCGTTGTTTCTCGGGTGATTTCGGGAAAACGAGGTAATCTGATTGGTTCTTTGTTAAATTGGGATTTTCAGCTGTGGATTAGAATACAGTTTTGATATTTTTTAAGTCATTGTTTACTGTTATGTAACTGACAATAAATTTTGATCGCACGGTATGTACATATTACATACACTTGTTCCATTATGTGTACTATTTTATTGTGTAATTACCTATATCAAAATAAATTCAAAATAATTTAGTAATCTACTTTAATTTATACTGAAATAAAAAAAATGTTTGCGATTATTTTTAGATAATTCGCATTTATTTTTAAAGAAGGAAATTATGGATTCTGATTTAGAAGATTTGCTAGCAGACGATGATGAAGAAATTGTAGAGTATTTAGAACGCCCATACATAGTTCGTGTTAGACCAAATCATATGAACCATTCGGATGAGAAAGAATTTATTAATCGATTTCGCTTAGCGAAAAGTGTTTTTGCATTTCTATTCTGTCTGCAGGATGCATTGAATATAATAAATTTTTTTGCCAGGCCCCTTGTTTATCTTTTAGATTTACAGCGTCAGCAGCTTTATTTTCTATAACATTTCTACATTTTAACACAAGATTTACAAGTTGCCTTGTTTCCAATTATTTATCTATAGAGTAACTAAGTTATCTACAGGATAAGTTATTCACACTGTATAGGTACTGATAACTGTTATCCACTGGATAAAAATGACAGTTTTTGACAGATATGTGTCAAAAAACATTTTATTGGTAAATATATGTATATAATATAAGCATATATACGTAAAATATATAACATAACAGGTATTATGGACATATTAGACATACCTACACTTCATATACAGAGCGATCAAGAAATCTTGTCCGTTATGCAATATTTGACAGAAACATTTAGTTATCAAACTTATTTCCAAGGACATGTACACATAGGCGTACATTCTATTTTTATTACCTTATACGAATTGATTATTAAATGAACACTAGTTTTCTCTACACGCCAATGAGTTGACAACAGGTATTAAGTTAGGAACACATATTTTCGTTGTTTCTCGGGTGATTTCGGGAAAACGAGGTAATCTGATTGGTTCTTTGTTAAATTGGGATTTTCAGCTGTGGATTAGAATACAGTTTTGATATTTTTTAAGTCATTGTTTACTGTTATGTAACTGACAATAAATTTTGATCGCACGGTATGTACATATTACATACACTTGTTCCATTATGTGTACTATTTTATTGTGTAATTACCTATATCAAAATAAATTCAAAATAATTTAGTAATCTACTTTAATTTATACTGAAATAAAAAAAATGTTTGGGATTATTTTTAGATAATTCGCATTTATTTTTAAAGAAGGAAATTATGGATTCTGATTTAGAAGATTTGCTAGCAGACGATGATGAAGAAATTGTAGAGTATTTAGAACGCCCATACATAGTTCGTGTTAGACCAAATCATATGAACCATTCGGATGAGAAAGAATTTATTAATCGATTTCGCTTAGCGAAAAGTGTTTTTGCATTTCTATTCTGTCTGCAGGATGCAATGAATATAATACATTTTTTTGCCAGGCCCCTTGTTTATCTTTTAGATTTACAGCGTCAGCAGCTTTATTTTCTATAACATTTCTACATTTTAACACAAGATTTACAAGTTGCCTTGTTTCGGAAGTATTGAAATTTGCACTTCTTGGGCGTTTATCGCACATTTTTCTGTACAAAATTTTGACAGTTGTCATTTATTTTGACAGTTGTTATCAATCTCTCTTTTATTCGTGCGAGTCGGGTATATGTCTCTCTTTGTTTAACATAACGCTGCTAATACCAACATAAAAAAAAACATCATAAAACATTACTATCAATCAAAATAGCTATCTACGGGATAAATAGAGTTGAAAATTCAGAAAGAAATTTATCCTAGTGAATATCAAGAGAATAATATTATCCCATTGATAGTTATTCTTATAGATAACAGCAAGACGGAAATACCGGGCCTTAAGTACGTTAGTGTGAATGGTTACGTATGAGACAGTATGACAAACTTCTAAGTATAAATGCAAATCATAAGTATAATTATAATTAAGGAAGTGTGAATGTAGCTTTATGGGCTTGAGGCCGTACATAGGTTAGTGCTTTTAAATTATACTTACACAAAATAGACATCTGCAATCTGACACAAGTCGTATATGTAGTTGCCAGTAAGAGTTATGTTCGTTATGTTCGTTACGTTTGAAAGGTTTGATAAGTTGAATGCAGGAGTGTTCGGAGTTTTTGTTCTTCTCAATCTCGCTATAACAGTAAGCAAATAATATTATAAAAATTATTTAAAAAAAAATAATAATTAATAATCAAGTATTAACGCCCAGCTCCGAGCTCAGTTCGGGCATACTATACTTGCAAAAATGACCAGACCCGAGTCCAGTTCGGGCAACGTGAATTTTCGTACGCAAAAACATTACGTACCCGAATTGAAGTCGGGCATGTACAATAATTTAAAATTTAAGAAAAAAGTATTATTTATGTTAACTTGATTTATTATAAGTTAAATTTGGTTTAGTTATTTATAATAAAATATAATAAATAAAGTCGTAATTTGTGAGAACTGATTTTTTACATACTTCGAGAACAAATTATATTGCAATTCAACAAGTGGATATAATAGTATATGAGGGGAGTTGATAGATTAGACCAGCAACTCCACGATTATCCGGTCACAAGAAAACGAGGAAAATAATATTATAAGAAAGTAATTTTCCATCGGTTGAATATTTGTGTTTTTAACGCATTTGTCCTGTATAATAAAAATCATGGAAAATTAGATCATTTAGAATTTAGATTAGGTCTAATTGAGAAATTGATTGAGGAATCCCAGTCTTCAAATGTTAGGAAACCCGGCCGACCAAAAAAACCAGGACCTTTGAGACTTTCAGAAAGACATTTCCCCGAATATATTCCCCCACCGAACAAAAAAGATAATATAATTGACAGAGGAGTCCGTGTATTCTCGGTGAAACATATTTAAAATAAGATTAATAAATAAAACACTCGGTAAGTTTCACAAATATCAGTTTAATTTACTCTATACGTATTTCGGCAGTGACGCCATCAACAGGAGTTTCAATTACAAACTAAACTTATTTTTTAACAAATACATTTAGTGGGAACAAATATTATGGTAGGGAATACAAGTGTAAACCATATTGGCAGATAAGGGAAAAAAGAGAAAAAAGTTATTTACCGATTTATTAGGGGTGAGTTGTAAACGTCAATCTGGTCATTCATTAAGGGAATTCCAGAGTTAATATTTTTGTGAATTTCTCGGTATTCTAAAAGGTTCAGTTTAAGGCTTTTATTGTGTATGTGTAGGATTTTGAAGTCATTGACGGAAAGGTTATGATTATTAGAAATCATATGTTCTGCTATGTTAGACTGTTCTACTTTGTTATTTTGGATGGCTTTCAAATGTTCACCAAATCTTGTAGCAAATTTTCGACCAGTTTGGCCTATATATATTGTTGAGCATCTTGGCACGATGCTTGATAAACTCCACTTTTGTTGTGTAAATCAGTTTTATCTAATTTATTATTAACGAGTAAATTTTTAATTGTATGTTTATTATAAAAGGCTGGGGTTATATTTGATTTCTTTAATTTTTATCCTATTTTGAAACTAACCTGGCCGTAAAAGGGTATTTTTTTATAAATTTTTGTATCAGGTATACTTGGGGGATAAAAATATGTTAATAAAAGTTTTTTGCGCTTTTTTCTAATAATTTTGTCAATTTCAGCCTTGTTATAACCGTTATTAATTGCAATTTTGTAAATAGTTTGTAATTCCAGATTGTAGTCTTCATCAGAGAGTGGAACTTTTAATAATCGGTCTACATAACAATTGAAAGCAGCCATTTTAGTATTATAAGGATGTGAAGATGAAGCAGGATGAAGCAGGAATAATAACTTTTTTCTCTTTTTTCCCTTATCTGCCAATATGGTTTACACTTGTATTCCCTACCATAATATTTGTTCCCACTAAATGTATTTGTTAAAAAATAAGTTTAGTTTGTAATTGAAACTCCTGTTGATGGCGTCACTGCCGAAATACGTATAGAGTAAATTAAACTGATATTTGTGAAACTTACCGAGTGTTTTATTTATTAATCTTATAATAAAAAAGATAATCACACAAGATTGTGTGCAGTTTGCTGTAATCAAAGAGATGATAAAGGCAAAAAGAAGAGAAAGGAAATCTGAAGTTATTGCTCAGCCGGCAATGTTGGATTGTGTGCTAAACCATGCTTCAAAATATACCAGAATTGAATTTTTAGACAAATTTATATTTTTTATCAATAAATTTCATATATAACAACTTAATTATATATAAATAATAAATTTGTTTAATTTATAAAGAAAAAATTTTACCTCTTTTCTAAAAAAAAACAAAGCGTTAAGGGGTTAATAATACCCAGTAGCGTAACTAGCTTTTGTTGTACCCTCCATGGGCACCGCCAGCAAAAGGCAAGAGAGCATCCCCCTCCCCATCTGGAGTCTCCATTTTGAAGTGATTTATTCCAAGAAATAATAAGAATAGTAATAATGTTAATAATGTTCATTAATGTTTGTCAAGACTTGATCCAAACTCCAAATAAAACGAGGGCTATTTTTTTCAAGTTCCGTTGAGTTAACAAAAACAAAGAAGGGTAAAAAGAGAAGTTTAATATACACAAGAGTTACCCATACATCTATACTTCATTTTTTTAAAGAATGCAGTGTGGGCAAGGTAGGAGCTATTTCGATCTTGTTTTTAATTGGGTAAGGGACGTGGAAAAGTTTGCACTGTAGAAAAATAGATTTGTCTCAACTTATTCTATTTGTCTCTATTTTTTTTTTTAATTAGTTTTTTTTTTTTGGTCTTAGCTACGATCACAAATTATAAAACAAGGAAGATAGCGGACTCCCACGTTACGGCTTTGGACAGCGATAGTTGCGACATTCGTGGTTGTAATATGAACTAGGATTTGATAGTATGCAACCCGCAGTGCACACAAATATATTTTTATATTTTAAATTGCTATGAATCGCCATTGCTATGATCATTAATTTTCTATCAAAATTGAAAAATAAAATTTAATTTTAGTAGAAAATTAAAGATTGCATTGAACCGAAAATTATGATTAATTTATTTACAACTCTCCTAATTAATTTACTAAAATTAAAATTAATTACAATTGTTAAAAGTTAATACTTCAGTAAGTATTAAGTTTTATTATTTTATTTGCAAGCAAGCATATTAAATAAATAAACAAGTATTAATTTTTTACTTTTATATTTACTTTTATTGTACATATTAAATTTAGTCTGTGCCATTTTTTTTATTACATTATTTATATTTCTTTTGCATTTACCATTTAAAATATTATTAAGTACACTACACCATTTGAAAATAAAAAATGTGGTGCTAATATTTAAAATTTCTTATAAAATAAATCACTGTCACAATCACAATTTACACCTATCGTTACAACGTCAAAAACAATTGCCGCAAATTGCCGATAATGAAGTGTTCTCAAAATGTTGGTTAAAAAAAAAAAACGCTGTCGGTGGATGGAATATAATTTAAAACTGTTTCAAGGCCGTGTATATGAGTTTCATACCCCTGGCTACGATGGCCATTAACCAGGATATCTTTATTTTTATTATGGATACATTAGAAATTTTATAACAAATACAAACATACATGCCATCACCGGGATTCGAACCCGAGCCCCCATGGTTAGCAGTCAAATGAGTTGACCACTACGCCATAGCAACCGGCTATTTGACTCTATTTTTTTGTGACAATTTTTATTTGAGAAAATATCCATGTCTGAACGTGATTCGAACCCAAGACCTTCACAACGCAGGGCATATGTGTTACCACTGCGCTACGCCGGTCGGCTTGTCTCTATTTATTTTAACAAAAATTTGTAAACATAGGCGTACAAACTAAGTTTACAGTGAATATATTAATACCTATTATTTCTAATAAGTTAAATGGAGGTATATGTTTAAATAATGTTAGAATATAAAAGCCAGTCAATAAATAGATTTGAAATTAATTTAGAATACATATATTAAGAGAAATATTTTAAAATGAAGTCGTCTGAAAATGAATTAATGTACGTACGCCTCTGGTACCAAATACAACAGTTGTTTTTCTGTCAACTGTCATATTCTTTGCTATCAAGCGCCATATTAATAATTTGTGTTATAGTGTCGATTAAATATAAACTTGAAGGGAAAAAAATCCATTTATGATTCGGACTGATTTCCAATATTATTTTATATATTTTTCTTAATTATTTTTTATAAGTTTAGTATAAATAATAAATTTTAATTACATTTTCAATTGTTATATTATTTTTTATATGTGACAGGTTTGTATAAATATAATCCGTCTCAATTTGTAATACGAAACTAGCCAACGGAGTGGCCGAGCGCATTAAGTTGTGCGGTTTTAGACTGGTAGAAACAGTCTGTACTGGGCGGTCGGTGGTTCGAGCCTCCTTCATTGGTGATATTATTCGGGTGAGATCGAGCCTCCTTCGTTGGTGATATTATTCGGGTGAGAATAATATGTTTACATTACTCTCATTTTCACAATCATTGACCCCTCATCAAGGTGTAGGAGCTCGCCCCCTGGCATCGGCGATTAGTCTCGTTGCAGAAATAGGCCGATGTAAAATAAATAAATAATAATAATACGAAACTAAATCTGGTTACTTTGGTGACTGTTGTGGTGTAAACAGATTTTGGCGTATCCGTGTGAACCAATACTATGATAATGTTATAAATGTATTGTCAATATACAACATTAAAAAAGAACTGTCCCTGTTAGTTATACATTACAAAATGAGACAGGTAATAATATATTTTAATTATATTTTAAATTATTTGAAAATAAGAAAATAGAATTATTAAATTTATTTTTAATTAATTTTAATTATTGAACGGTTCATTTATCTATATTTTACAATTTATTTAGAAATTAAAAATAATATAATCTGTCTCAATTTGTATAAGCTGTTCACTTTTGTAAGAACAAACTAAGAGGGAATTTTGTTTTCAATAGTTTGCACCTTTAAAGCTGTACTTCATGTTGGTATTAAAAAATGTCACTTTTATCATGTCATTTTTAGAATGTCGATCCATTTAACATATGTCATGATGAAAAATGATATCTTAATTATAATGATCATAACCTTATCAACCTAAAGTCGGTTTTACAGCGTAAGGAATATTTTTAATTGACATTTAAAGTCAGTAACACACCATAAAAGTAACCAAAATAAGCAGATTTAGTGTGTTCTTACAAAAGTGAACAGCTTTTAATACGAAACTAGATCTGGTTACTTTGGTGACTGTTGTGGTATAAACAGACTTTGGCGTATCCATGTGAACCAATACTATGATAATATTATAAATGTATTGTCAATATACAACATAAAAAATGAACTTTTCCTGTTAGTTCCGTATTACAAAATGAGACAGATAATATAAGCTGTTCACTTTTGTAAGAACAAACTAAGAGGAAATTTTGTTTTCAACAGTTTGCACCTTTTTTTTATTTTTTTTTGTTTTTTCTACGATTTAATTCCATTTTTAGCCGAGATAATTTTTTTCAAGTTACTGTAAACGACACAAATAGCGCTCGTACATCAAAACTATCTGAGTACGTATACTGTCAAAAATGTCAAACTTTACGATAGAAGCGTCAGTTGCCGGCAGCACAGTTTAGTGCAATCCCGAAACATAAGAGGCAACCCTGGTATATTTAAGAATAAAATAATTAAAGCTATTACCTAATTCAACGAAGGAGTTACATAAATCTGTATAACAGCAAAATAGATCAAACCTATCCATTTCTTCCCCTAGCTTATCTCTTTTAGCGGTAAGGCATCCGGAACTCCTAAAAATAGAAAATATATTAATTTTAATATTAATGGAGGAACGAGGTTAGACATTGAGACGCTTATTTAGAGCTGTTTATAGGTATGACTACTCTGTCGGTTCGGTAGAAATTGTGACCAAACGGTTGGCCTTAGGGAGTTGATATTTGGCATACATTTATTTTAACTGTGTATTTTTACAAAATGAGACTTTTACTACTTCTCAACATAATCCCCACGAATATTAATACACTTGTCCCAACGATGAATTAGTTTTTTATACCTGATGCAAAGAAATCTTTGTCTTGTTGTTTGAGCCAGTTTCCCACAAATTGTTTGACTTCCTCGTTGCCGCTGAACTTTTTTCCACGTAATGCCTCCTTGAGTGGACCAAACAAATGAAAATCAGAGGATGCCAAATCTGGATTGTAGGGAAGATGAGGCAGTATCTCCCCCTCCATTTTTTCAATGGTTTCTTGGGTCAGTTGAGATCCGCGACGTTTTTCTCTATTGCTGGCTTTACTTTGTTTATCAGCATGTCTGAGTAGTAGGCATTGTTTATTGTGCGCTGATCTTCCAAATAATCACAAAAGACGACATCTTCGCATCCCATAAGACGGTAAACATGACTTTTCCCGCTGATGCTTGCGTTCTGAATTTCTTTCGGACAGGTGAGCTGGTGTGCTTCTATTCTATGCTTTATCTTTTGGATTCTGGTTCAAAATGGTGAACCCAAGTTTCATCACACGTTAAAATCTTGTTTAGAAAAGGGTCACCTTCCCTTTCATATCGTTCTTTCAAGTCTGTACACACTTTGAGTCTTGTTTCCTTGTGTTGTTGCGTTAACTGTTTCGGGACCCACTTTGCACTTGTTTTGCTGTACTTGAGCTTGTCAATGATAACGTGATGAACTGTGCCAACACTTACTGCAGCTTTTTTGCTATATCTTCAACAGTAATACGTCGGTCTTCACGAATAATGCCGTCAATGCGGGTTTCAAGCAAAGGAGTTGACACTCAACTGGCCGGCCAGGACGTTGCTCGTCAGTCACTGAGGTTCGACCATTTTTGAACTGTTCTACCCATTTATAAAAATTTCCGCGATTCATACAACTTACACCATTCTGTAAAATCATTCGAGAAAAGATTTTAGTTTTTCACCTCCAGAAAGCAAAAACCGGATCACTGAACGTTGTTCAACTAATGTGGAAACTTCAAGCGGACACGCCATCGTTAAATGCAATGTTGAGGTTATAAACAAAACAATTTTTATCCGTCAGGTGTTCTCAGCTCATCCCAGTGATGCCAACCTAAAGTCATGAAAGTACCAAACTTCTCCTACAAACCGTTTTTTTTTTTTTTTTGTATATCAATTTGTCTCTTTAATTATTGAATGTCCCTCGTATATCTATACTTTTTTTACTAATTTACGCAAAAAATGTTAGGAATCTATACCGCAAACTTAGTCATACCTATAAATAATTTCGCGTATTATTTTAAGAAACAGAAATGTTTTAAGTGATTTACCATTCGTGTCGACTTTTCCAGCAACCACCGGTAGACGTGCATTTACCCCCATTTTCTCCTTGGAAACATGTAACTTCTGCAAAAAATAAATAAATACAGGTCGTTAGGTAAATTATAATACTAGTTTTCCTACGCCTGTATGAGAATATGTCTACTTATCTAAGGCCCGGTATTTCCGCCTTGCTGTTATCTATAAGAATAACTGTCAGTGGGATAATATTATCCTCTTGATATTCACTAGGATAAATTGCTTTCTGTATTTCCAACTGTAGTTATCCCGTAGATATTATCTGTCTCATTTTGTAATACGAAACTAAGAGGGAAATTTCATTTTTTATGTTGTATATTTATAATATCATTTTAGAGTGGTAATTCTGAAGTGGCACCTTTGAAAATATTTTATATGTCTATCACAATTTTGACATATCAATCGCAATTTTGACATGTCAATTTGCTATCTGACATACATAGTTTTTGATTGAATATAACCTCGATATAATAAAACTTAACCAAATATTTAAAGGCCAGGTTTAGAAGTTCACATGATTCCATAAAAGTATATTTACACCACAACAGTCACCAAAGTAACCAGATCTAGTTTCGTATTACAAAATGAGACAGATTATAGCTGATATATATTCTGATTGATATTAATATTTTCGAATGTTTTTTTATTTTGGTATTAGTAGCGTTATCTTAAACAAAAAGAGACATATACGCGACTCGCACGAATAAAAGAGAGATAGATACAACTGTCAAAATAAATGATAACTTTCAAAATTTTGTACAGAAAAATGTGCGATAAACGCCCAAGAACCGCAAATTTCAATATTTCCGAAACAAGGCAACTTGTAAATCTTGTGTTAAAATGTAAATATGATATAGAAAATAAAGCTACTGACGCTGTTAATCTAAAATATAAACAAGGAGCCTGGGAATAAAATGTATTATGTTTAATACATCCTGCATACAGAATAGAAATGCAAGAACACTGAAAATTAAATACGACCGATATAATTTGTTTCGTAAATATTGAAATTTGCGCTTCTTGGACGTTTATCGCACATTTTTCTGTACAAAATTTTGACAGTAGTCATTTATTTTGACAGTTGTATCTTTATCTCTTTTATTCGTGAGAGTCGCGTATATGTCCCTCTTTGTTTAACATAATGCTACTAATACCAACATAAAAAAACATTCGAAAATATTATTATCAATCAGAATACAGTCTGTTTCAAACGGTTAGGCGGAACTAAATGGGAATTTCGTTCTGTTAGGTTGAAGGGATCTTGCTTGGGTTATTTCATTTTTCATGTTGGAATGTCATAATTTAAAATTCCAACAATGAAACCATGGAAACGAATGACATGTCAAAATTAAATTATTATTTTTTATATATTTTAATGACAAAAAAATTAATACAGTCTGTTTCAAACGGTTAGGCGTAACTAAATGGGAATTTCGTTCTTTTAGGTTGTCACGAGAAGGGACCTTGCTTGGGTTATTTCATTTTTTACGTTGGAATGTCAAAATTTAAAATTCCAACAATGAAACCATGGAAACGAATGACATTAAATTATTTTTTTACATATTTTAATAAAAAAATAAATAAATAAATGGGAAATTTGTATTAAGAAAGACAGAAAAAATCAAAATATAAAGAAAATGACATTTTAAACTGATATTAACCTTAACAAAAAAATGTTTATTGTAAGTATGATTTACAAAGCTTAAACAAAGCGGCCGAAAAGCACGATTTAAACGATAAAAGTAACTAGACTGCAAAATCTAGTTCCGCCTAACCATTTGGAACAGATTTTAAATGGGAAATTTGTATTAAGAATGACACAAAAAATAAAAATATAAAGAAAATGACAATTTAAAATGATATTTCCCTTAACCAAAAAATGTTTATTGTAAGTATGATTTACAAAGCTTAAACAAAACTGTCGAAAAGTACGATTTAAACGATGAAAGTAACTAGACTGCAAAATCTAGTTCCGCCTAACAGTTTGGAACAGACTGTAGCTATCTACGGGATAACTAGAGTTGGAAATACAGAAAGCAATTTATCCTACTGAATATCAAGAGGATAATATTATCCCATTGATAGTTATTCTTATAGATAACAGTAAGGTGGAAATAAAGGGCCTCAGTTAAATTTTAAATTATTTGAAAATAAAATATTTTAAAAATTATTTAGAAATTAGGAATTATAGCAATTTTATGAATTTAAATTATAACTGTTTTAAAAACATTAATTTTGAAACGTCAAATTTGAATTTACCGCAAAATTTATTTAATTTTGAATTATAAACTTTAATTTTGTACAGTATGAAACCAGCGCCATCTACGTTCTTTAAAAAAATAGAGTATAGGTGTATTATATTACCGGTGTCCAGCTCAGCGTGATAGCAAGTTCCATCTGTAGGTAGGTCATACGGAATACTTCGACGAACACGATTTATAACTTTAATGTTTCGGAGTTTATTATATCCTTTTTGCCACATTTGCAAAGGTTTCTTTTCTTCTGTCTGACGTCTTAGGGTTAGCTCGGTGTTATTAGGTGTTTGGGCTTTCACAACAACAGGGATGTCGGTTTTTGCCAGAATTTTCACATCCATACCCCGGCGAGAAAGTACAGTTGTGGCGGGGCGCAGTTTTCTACGGGATTCCGGAGACATTTTGTGAGCTGTATAAAGATCTTCGTCAAAGTCAAATGTTCTGTCTAAAAATAAGTCAAAAGCAAAATTATAATTATAATGTCACGTACATAAGAGGCCATATACAAGGTGTATCTAAAAGGAAAACGTGTATCTAATTTTGAAAGAATATAAATATTAATTCAGAAGAGGTTATCAATATTTTTAAGTGTTAGAATGCAGCAAAGATGTCCCGACATGTGAACATACGACAGATTACAATGCGACACTTTAACATGGACAGATTAACATGAGACAGATGAACATAGAAACATTTTAACACACGACTGAACACTGTGACATATTATCATATCACAGTGTTCATAACACATATATCATATCACACGACGTTTGATCTCACATTTCATTTTTTTTTTTTTTTGTTTCAGTGGTACATTTTCAATGGTAATGCCATTATTTAGGTTTCTAAATATGTGCAGTATTTTTTTTTTTTTATATAGCACGGTTCATTAAGGATTTTAAAAATTGCGCCTATGGCTTCCATTGGTTGTTATAAGCTCCGCCCCTCTGATTTCGTGTACATTGAAACAGAATTAAATTATAATTTAAACAATTTCCACTGGTTATTAAATTTACGATTTTAAAAATTAAATGCAACCATTGCCAAAATATAAGTAGAATTTTGAAAAAATAATTTAAACAATATAAAAATTTAAAAAAAATACAAAAAATGATATTGTCTCTTCTCGCAGGGTTCGATCCCTTTCGGATCGAGTTAGTTGGGTGATAAGGCGCCATAACCACTACACCAGGACACACCTTCCAGTGTAGCGTGTTACAAAGCTATAACGTGTACATTATTAGCAAAAAACACAAAAAATGCGTTTTTTTCCAAAACCATAATCTGATCAAAAATTCCTGTTGTACTATTCCGGTTCACATCAATGTACATTACTTAGAATTTTTTCAGATTTTTAGTTTAAACCATCTGGGCTAAAGGGTGTGGGACAAAAAAAGTTTTGCACAATTTTGGCAAAAATCGCTTCAATATAATTTATTCTGCAAAAATAAAAATTTGATCGTTAATCCACGTTCCAAGGTCTTTCATTTGATACCCTACTAAGAATTATAAAAAAATATTTTTTTTTTTTCGATGAGCAAATATTTGTTTATATTTTTAGGGAGATATGTTTTTTAGATGTTTTAGGCCTGGTCTTTCCACCTTCAGATAAAGTTCCAGGTAACTATCTGACAGATAAGGTTATTTGTAACTTCATCTGCTGAATAAATGTCAATACCAGTCAGTGAATTCAATACGTCAGTCTCATTATCCGTTAGATAACTATCTGATAGATACATTTGTATAGAAAGAAGGGATGACATTTACTTAGAAAATGAAGTTAAAAATAACCTTATCTGTCAGACAGTTACCTGGAACTTTATCTGAAGGTGGAAAAACCGGGCCTTAGTATTTTTCCTATGTGCGGGTCAAAGAGTTGTATAAGCATGCCAAATTTCAACTCTCTAGGTTTAGCCGTTTGGCTACAATTTTTACTTAACAGACAGGACATACAGACAGACAGACAGACAGACAGACGACAAAATGACGGTTTAAGGGATTTTTGGTCATACCTACAAAACCGTAAAAATGCCTCACGTCCGTAGTCTACGCTCGTATACTCCTTTATTTCGGCCATATCATGCGGAGAGAAGAAGAACTCGAGTGACTAATAGTTGAGAGCAATGTGTAGAGTACGAAGTGTTGAAAGCGTGCCCCAATTAGGTGGTCTAATAATTGTAAAATTCAGTGGCAGTCCACTTAAGCAGAGAGCTAACCAAGCCTTCGATCGAGATCACTGAAAGGAAAACCAGCCAACAAGTCTTATGTAGACAACGACCACGACGCCATAATAATGAGTAACAACAGACTAACCGACTGAAGAGATACATATCTCAAGGAACTGCCCAGTAGGCCTATAATTTAATCTTGGTACAAGAATTTTGTTGAGACTAGATGTTCTGTGTACCGTCTGAAATCAACCGGTCGTCCACATGTTCCGGACGCTACTGGGGAATAGGCTAGGGAGAATACATTGTCAACCTTTTCCCACGTCGGTGGATTGATCGAGAAGTATGGCCATCGTTTCCTGTATATTATTCTTATTGATCAAAGATTCCCAATCTTTTTAAGATGTTCTACCGGTATGTAGTAGACAATATGGTGGCGTACCAGCAGGTAAATATTTTTGGAAAAACGAGTCCTAAAAAAACTTTCCTATAATCTCAAGGAATGACCTTTTTTTCGACAGACAATACGCTCAGTTTTAGTGATGTATTGTATAAAAAACACATTATTTTACGCGAAATATTGTTTTCATTATTTTTTCATTATTGTTTCATTCACCTATCGCGTACCGGTAGCTCGCCATTCGCGTACCGGTACCGGTACGCTTACAAGAGATTAAGAACGTCTGTTCTAAATTTTTTCTTATGGGGATTCTTTTATTATGGGCATTTTATATTTCTTAAGTTATAGTGTAGTAAAAGTTGCTTAACTCTTGTCCATAACTGTATATTTTGCAAACATTTGGATATACGAGGTCTGTTCAGAAAATAACCGAACATTTTGAATTACACGCCAACGGGAGTATTCAGTGATACGTAATTGGCTGCATTGTGTTCCGCATAACCTCCTCTGTAACCACATGTTCTTCGATTGTTGATATCTCGTTTAGTTTTCGAGATATTGTTACTTGAGTGCAACGTGTTTAATTGTGCAAAATTAATATTAGTGGCGATTTTTCAAATGTGCGATTTTCTGGAGCAACGATGCAACATAAAATTTTGTGTGAAACTGGGAAAAACTTTCACAGACACGTTGCAACTTTTCAAACAAGCTTACGGAGATGATGCTCTGGGTCGTACGCAATGTTATGAATGATTTTTAAGATTTAAAAGTGGTCGTCAGTCAATTAAAGATTATCCTCGACCAGGAAGGCCTTCGATTTCAACTGATGACTCCCATGGTCACAAAATCAACGTTCTTCTGCGCGTAATTCGCCGATTGACCTTGAGCATTAAAAGATATATTCCATTCGAACTTATCAGCCACAGTAAAAAAAAAGCGTTTTTAAAACAGCTGCGTAAAACAGCAACAAAAAAAAAAAACAAAGTAACAAACTACGAACTTGCCAATACCCAATGGAAAGATAAATTCTAAAAATCAAAAGGTCGGACAGAATCCGTCTATCCGAAATAAGGAAAAAAACTTGGTTAAAAGATACTAGAAAACTGCCAGGTCCTTGAAATGGAAATGGGCTGGTCATGTTATGCGCCTAAGAGATCATAGGTGGACAAAAGAGGTCACGGAATGGGTACCTAGAGACCATAAAAGAAGACGAAGAAGACAAAGAACTCGATGGGAAGATGAAATCAAGGAAAAAGCAGGTGAATACTGGAGAAGGGAAGCAAGCGACCGTCAACTTTGGGCGCAGCTGGGGGAGATCGTCAACTCCGTGAATTTAATATAATTAAGTTCAATTAGATATTAAGAAAATTATTATATGTAAATATTAAGTAATATATGTCTTGTAAAATCATTTTAATGTAATGTAATATGCATCATAAACTAGAGTATAATTGTAGATTTATAGATTTAAATGGAAATAAAAAGGGCTAAAATAATAATAACAATTTTATGAACAGACCTTTTATGTTGTTTTTAAATACATAATTATTATGTTAATTACCTACAAATGGCCACGTTGGTGGTGATCCAGTTAAAATATGTCCCGGATTTAAATAATCTGTATATTTCTCAATACCACAACATTTGAAGTGCTTCTCAACACTTGAAAGTACTTCTTTGGATAACCCAAATATTACCAATCTTAGTTTTGTACTAGCCCTGCCGTTCTCACTTCGAACTTCACCATATAGTAGAACTCCGTAACACACCATTGCAATTGCCAACAATATCAATAAACCATCATAAAAGATTAACATACCGTAACCGTTTAATAAAATTCCCATCATACCGAATGCCGTTACGAATAAAACAAAAATTGCTAGGTAAAAAGCAAAATCAGCTCCTTTTTGAAAAACAGATCCTAAAAAAGAATATTATTATTAATACATTTTAAAGAATTCAAACATAGAATTCTACAAAAATAATATTGAATACAAAGTCGTTAAATAATATATTATCTGTCTCAATTTGTAATACGAAACTAAGAGGAAAAATTCATTTTTTATGTTGTCTATTTAAAATAGCATCTTAGGGTGGTACTGCTGAAATGGCACCTTTCAAACATTTGACAATTCATATTTGATATTAAATTATATGTCAATTTATTTTTTTAATTGAAAAGTATTTTTATACAACCAAAATAAGAACATAACATCAGAAAATATGCATAAGAGACAACAATTAGATAAATATACAAAAAAACACATATATAACGCTTATGGAAAACTTTTAGAAAAAAATGGAACAAAATTAAAAAGAAGCGAGATTATAGACCTTGTGGCAGATATTTTTTCAGTAAATCTTGGTTCCTTTTTGTTGTGAAATATAAAATAATTTACCCATTTCAATTTCTTTAGATTTCTGAAGGAGAAGTAAGATAAATTTTAAATGAAGGTGTAGAAAATTTAAGACCAACGAACATGGGAAGAGGTAATAATAAGAAAACAGATATTACCACAGACTACATGTTTCGGAAAGATTTGCAGAGAAAAATTTGGGATTTACATTCAAAAAATGAATATTTTTGTTTAAATATGTTATTAAATTTTGCAAAACAAGAATTAGATTTTAAGGGCAGCAGAATAAAATGATAAATTATTATTATATAATATGTATTTTGGTTTTATATATTTTATCACGATATTGATAATCGTAATATTTTTTACTATTATACGAGTAATAATCGAAAGTTTGATGAAATAAATATAAATATATACATTCAAAATATTTGACATGTCAATCACAATTTTGACATGTCAATTTAGTAATAACCTCAATATGATGAAACTTAACCATACTTTTAATAGCCAGATTTACAAGTTCACATGATTCTACAAAAGTCTATTTACACCACAACAGTCACTAAAGTAACCATATCTATGGTCTATTTCAAAGTAGAAAAATGTGTGTAAGAAGATAGGAGCTGTTTGTCCTTGCTTCGGATTGGTTTAGATCGTCATCCCTATTACACTGTAAAAATATTGTTTTTAGTCCAAGTTGACAGATGTTCAGTGTCGTACATTGGAAATATATATTATTTATATTTTTTAATTTTTCTGATATATTTTGTTATTATTTACATATTTAGACATTTATTTATATTCTTGGCGTAGATTTTATGGGGAAAATTCTCCATGTAATTTGTTTTTACGCAGTTATATATTTTTTAGGTTATCTGACATATAAATATTTTTTGACAGTTGACAATTAACAGATCAAGAAAGAGGACTAGTGTGAGGCCAAAAGAGAGCCCAGCTGATTGTGCCCAAAGAAGAAGTTATTGATATAACTTTTAGACCTTCATATATACATATATTTTTAATTTTATTTATTTATTTATTTAAATAAGAAACTTTAGCTCTGAAGATATATTGTTTGTTTTATTGCTTTGTTTAAACTCTTTTAGCCAAATCTCTCTTTTTATATATAGTACATAATTTTTAAAATTAATATTTTTTTAACTTTTGCAAATTTCCCATTAAACTGAATTTATGTCGTATAAATAACTTGCTTAAAGTGTATTATCTGCCTTGTTTATTTCAATATCTTATTAACCTTTTTTATATTTAAAAAAAATCACTTGCTAACCCAGTTGCTACGCCCATGCCCTAGTTGTAACTTACTTTAAATTTCCCGCTATACTGTATTTGATCAGTGTAAATCGTACTCGGTTCGCAGCGCTATCTACTTTTTTCTACTTTGAAATAGACCATAGTTTCGTATTACAAATTGAGACAGATTATAGATACACATTATAATTAAAAATATCGGTAAAGTAACTAACATTTGTAATGGGAAAATATTAAATTAAATTAAAAACAAAAATACAACACAAATCATACAATCAAATAAAATATAATCATTGCACGTGTGTAAAGTCTGTTCCAAATGGTTAGGCGGAACTAGATTTTGCAATCTAGTTACTTTCATCGTTTAAATCATGCTTTTCAGCCGTTTTGTTTAAGCTTTGTAAATCATACTTGCAACAAATATTTTTTGGTTAAGGTTAATATCATTTTAAAATGTCATTTTCTTTATATTTTGATTTTTTGTGTCATTCTTAATACAAATATCCCATTTATTTATTTTTTTGTCATTAAAATATGTAAGAAAATTAATTTAAGTTTGACATATGTCATTCGTTTCCATGGTTTCATTGTGGGAATTTTAAATTTTGACATTCCAACGTGAAAAATGAAATAACCCAAGCAAGGTCCTTTTTCGTGACAACCTAAAAGAATGAAATTCCCATTTAGTTCCGCCTTACCGTTTGAAACAGACTGTACATTGTTTGATGGCAAAGTATTACAAATGTGGAAAACTCGATTAGCTAGAATATAGTCCCGAAATTTTCGCCGAAATATCTCATTCTTCAGTTTATATTGATGACATCGTAGCCTATTGTCATTATTTAGATGCTACGAGTCTTTTCATATACCGTATGTTCTTTTTCGACTTGCAACATAGAGCTTTCCCATGTTAAATTTTCCATTACATTTTCTATACCTGATTTTTTTTTTTTTTTTATTAAAATTTATTTTGGGGTGTATCAACTACTTAGGCCCGGTCTTTCCACCTTCAGTTAAAGTCCCAGGTAACTATTTGACAGATAAGGTTATTTGTAACTTCATCTGCTGAATAAATGTCAATACCAGTCAGTGAATCCAAACCGTCAGTCTCATTATCCGTTAGATAACTATCCGATAGATACATTTGTATAGAAAGAAGGGATGACATTTACTCAGCAGATGAAGTTACAAATAACCTTATCTGTCAGATAGTTACCTGGGACTTTATCTGAAGGTGGAAAGACCGGGCCTTAGTCATTAACACCGCATAACAGTTACAAATATTACATTGAATTTTAAGTTCATTATACTTAGGTGTAAGCAAGAATTTTGAATTACATAAAATTACATATTTTAATCGTATAAAAGGAATGCTTACAAAGAATCAACTTGCTAAAATCTCTTGGGCATCATAAATGGGGTGCTCACCGTGAATCATTACTCTACATATATAAAGCACTTATCAGATCAAAGTTGGATTACGGATGCATTGTGTACGGAACTGCTAAGAAGAGTTTACTGAAAACTATTGAACCCATATAGAATTCTGCAATCAGAATAGCAACAGGCGCTTTTAGATCGAGCCCTGTTAATAGCATTCTCTGTGAATCCTCCCAACTTCCCCTAGAATACCGAAGAAAACAGTTAACCTTAGCCTACATTACAAATCTGGCAACAGATCCTAGTATACCGACATACCAACACATTTTCTGCAATGTGAATGATCGTATAACAATCCGAAATAATAACCCTTTCCACGAAAACATCATAAGATACCTGTCAGAACTTAATTTAACCTTCCCTAACATCAGTCAAAAACTATATAACAAAATACCTCCGTGGATCAGAAAACACCCTAGATACAATGTGATACTGACGTCATCTAAAAAAAGTGATACCAACCCGGAAGTGTTCAAAAAATTATATAATGAACAACTGAGCAAGTACGAAGATTTCTTTCATATTTTCACGGATGGATCCAAAATCGAAGATAAAACGGGCTGTGCAGTGTTAGCTAACGAAGACATTTTTGAATTCCACCTCCCAAATATGGCTAGCGTGTTTACTGCAGAAGCGTACAGTATCTTAAAAGCCAGTGAACTTATAAATGGAAGAAATCAGACTACAAGCAATTATCTTATTCAAACCGATTCTCTGAGCACAATCATCAATGTATCCAGCAGACGTACAACCGAAACCACGTGGTCCAACAAATTCAAAGCAACTTCCACTCAGCGCTAGATAAAGGTAATAAAATCACTCTGTTATGGATCCCCTCACATGTGGGAATTATGGGTAATGAAAAAGTAGACCAGGCAGCAAAAAACGCAACCTCAAGCAACGTCATCGATACAACAATTATGCCATATGATTTTAAAAGCTATGTAAAAAAGAAAACCAGCGAAAATTTCAACTCCATCTGGAATACCCTAAACAACAACAAATTAAGAAGAATAAAACCATCCATCAGCCACTAGTATACTCCAGAAGACAGAAAAGAGCAAGTTATAATGACTAGACTGCGAATCGGCCACACTCTCATTACCCATAAACACCTCATGCAGAAAAAAGAACAGGAAATAGGCCAAACATGTAACAGCCCAATAACTGTTAAACATATTCTCATTGAATGTGTGAAGTACACTAGAGAAAGAGCCCAAAACAGCATCCCAAACTCCTTGGAACAGGCCCTATCTAACAGTATGGAAGCTACAGCCAAAATCTTAAAATATCTAGAAGACATTAACCTAACAAATAAAATATGTAACGAACGAGTATTGTAAAAATCTTCACTGTAATGTAATATGTAATATGTAATTTTATGTAATTCAAATTTCTTGCTTACATCTAAGTATAATGAACTAATTTAATGTAATATTTGTAACTGTTACGGGGTGTTAATGACCATGTAGTTGATACACCCCAAAATAAATTTTAAATTAAAAAAAAATAAATTACATATTACATAGGTACATTACACAGTGAAGATTTTACAATAGATGTTCATTACATTTTTGCCTATATTTTATTTGATAGGTTAGTGTCTTCTAGATATTTTAAAATTTTGGCTGTAGCTTCCATGTTGTTACATAGGGCCTCATCCAAGGAGTTTGGGATGCTGTTTTGGACTGTTTTTCTCGTGTACTTTACACATTCAATGAGAATATGTTTAACAGATATTGGGCTGTTAAATATTTCCTGTTCTTTTTTCTGCATGAGTGTTTGTGAGTAATGAGACTATGGCCGATTTACAATCTAGTCATTATAACTTGCTCTTTTCTGTCTTCAAGAGTATACCAGTGGCTGATGGATGATTTTATTCTTCTTAATTTGTTATTATTTAAGGTATTCCACTATGAGTTTAAGACAAAAACTTTATTAATAAAAATTGTTCAGTAATTTAGTCCCAACACATTGTGTCTAGTTTTGAATAAAAAATTTGTTTGAAAAAAGCCATACAATATTTTTTGTATTTATATCTGAAATTAACAATTGCCATGCATAATAATATTCATTTGCGGACTATTGCAAATGTAAACAGAAAATTTGCCGACCGGCGTAGGATAGTGGTAACACATGTGCTCTGCGTTGCGAAGGTGTCGGTTTCGAATCTCGTTCAGGCATGAAATTTTTCAAAAATAAGAACTGTCCTGGCATATTGCCGAAGCAGCAAAGGCCATTAAAAAAAATAAAGAAATAAAAAAAAAACATAAATTTCTACAACAGATTAGGCCTTTGTTTAGCAAATCAAGGATGGATAACGTAATGTAACGATACTCGATAACATTATAATAACGATTAAACTACAATTTCTAATAAATAACGTAACGATATTTTTATAACGTTATAATAACCTATAACTATTCATAAAAAGTTATTTTGCAACGTTATTTTAATACTTATTTCAGAGTGGGGAGCGGAGGTCTCGTCAATGGTCGGCTCCTGCACGAATTAAAATTGCTTCCTGGAACAGTAGCTTATATTTATTTTATAAATACACCTCGTTACCGAACTGTTTCTGAATGCGGGACATGCGAGACTATAAATAGGTTTCCGGGAGGATAAAAGGTACCGATATTAAAGCGGTACATGGATTCGTAATCCAGCACTTAAAAGCCTAAAAAAAAAAACTTAATGTATATAAAATAAATCCTAATAAATATCAAACATTTGTGGAAATTATCAAATGCCTCTATCACATTTCTTGCACTCGGCGTAAGAATCCTCTTCTGTCTGGTTATCGCTATCGTTTTACCGGCATAGACAGAGTAGAAGCGGCGACAGCACTGTTAAATACATTGTAATTTTACGATTACCTATACCTTCTTTCATTTATATCGACAATGTCGCCGTCCATTTGAAGGCGACCAAATAAAATGTAAGATTTATAATCAAAGATAAATAAAAATCTAATATATAAATATACAACAAGCAAATAATAATTATTTTTTTATGAAAATATAAAAATAAACTAATGGCCACTAGGCGCCCTCGTGGCCCAGTCGCCTGGAGCGACCGCACGGCCCTGGTTATACGAATAAAATATATAAACTAAAATAAAATAAATAAATAAATAAAGAAATATATTGTCCCAGGTGTCAGTTCCAGGCCTAAAAGCGAGATCGAACCAGTTAAATGTATTTATGAATAGTGGTAGCCATTTTGCAACTCATTTCACAATCATTATTATGTAGTAGTTGTTAAAATGCCCTTACCTAACGCTGGCGATGCAACAGACCATACCTTCCGAAAAGCATTAGCTCTCAGGATCATCAGAATAGATAAAAAAATAATGAGTGTCGTGCTTGAAATAGCTACTAATTTTACTTGTTGTAATCCTGATTTCATCGGCATTTTTCCAAAATATTAAATAAATTCACATAAAAATATATATTACACAAATCTTCGTCAATTGTATAAAAAAAAAACAAAATATATTTACTATTGTCATGGAGGTATATAAACAGTTCTTATATCTCACTCGCAAGGCAACGTTGATGTGTAAAGGCGCCTATAGTCGGCGTGGAAAGACACGGCCATTGCATAGATAAAGAAAGAAATAGATACGAAACTGACGTTATATTTTTTGAAACCAAATTAGCGCTGTAGTTGTTGGGTTATGGAACTAAAAGTGGTGGGGGAGGAAAGGGGTGGGGTTTTTCGGGTATTTCAAATGCTTCAGTGGATATAGTTGTAAACATAATTAAATATTATTATTAAGGCCCGATCTTTCCACCTTCAGATAAAGTTCCAGGTAACTATCTGACAGATGAGGTTATTTGTAACTTCATCTGCTGAATAAATGTCAATACCAGTAAGTGAATCCAATACGTCAATCTCATTATCCGCTAGATAACTATCCGATAGATACATTTGTATAGAAAGAAGGGATAACATTTACTCAGCAGATGAAGTAACAAATAACCTTATCTGTCAGATAGTTACCTGGAACTTTATCTGAAGGTGGAAAGACTGGGCCTAAATGAAACAATTGTTATTATCTGTCTCATTTTGTAATACGAAACTAAGAGGAAAACTTCATTTTTTATGTTGTATATTTAAAATATCATCTTAGGGTGGTAATTTTGAAATGACACCTTTCAAAATATTTGACAATTCATAATTGACATTAAATTATATGTCAACTTACTAACACAAATTGTGTTAATAAGTGGGGGAACTAAAAAAGTGGGGGAACGGCGGGAAAGAAATGAAAGTTTAAAATTAAATTATAAATAAAAGCCTTAGACAAATAACAATAGACAAATAATATTGTTATTTGTCTATGGCTACAGATTACGGCCATTTTATGTATTTGTGACTTTCTGTAAACAGCAAAAAAAATATTAAAATACACCGTGCATAAAATTAAAATCATTAATTATTATATAATTTTTAATTAATTTTATTTCTTCATCATTGAAAAAAAAATCAAGGAAAAATCGAGGTATAATCTGTCTCAATTTGTAATACGAAACTATGGTCTATTTCAAAGTAGGAAAATGTGTTTAAGAAGATAGGAGCTGTTTGTCCTTGCTTCGGATTGGTTTAGATCGTCATCCCTATTACACTGTAAAAATATTGTTTTTAGTCCAAGTTGACAGATGTTCAGTGTCGTACATTGGAAATATATGTATATTATTTATATTATTTAATTTTTCTCATATATTTTGTTATTATTTACATATTTAGACTTTTATTTATATTCTTGGCGTAGATTTTATGGAGAAAATGCTCCATGTAATTTGTTTTTACACAGTTATATATTTTTTAGGTTATCTGACATATAAATATTTTTTGACACTTGACAATTAACATATCAAGAAAGGGGCCTGATGTGAGGCCAAAAGACAGCCCAGCTGATTGTGCTCAAAGAAGAAGTTATTGATATAATTTTTAGACCTTCATATATACATATATTATATTTTTAATTTTTATTTACAATAATTATTTAAATAAGAAACTTTTGCTCTGAAGATATATTGTTTGTTTTATTGCTTTGTTTAAACTTTTTAGCCAAATCTCTCTTTTTATATTATCTGACTCATTTTGTAATACGGAACTAACAGGAAAAGTTCATTTTTTATGTTGTATATTGACAATACATTTATAATATTATCAAAGTATTGGTTCACACGGATACGCCAAAGTCTGTTTACACCACAACAGTCACCAAAGTAACCAGATCTAGTTTCGTATTACAAATTGAGACAGATTATATATAGTACATAATTTTTAAAATTAATATTTTTTTAACTTTTTCAAATTTCAAATTAAACTGAATTTATGTCGTACCTATAAATAACGTAAGTGTATTTATCTGCCTTGTTTATTTCAATATCTTATTAACCTTTTATATATTTAAAAAAAATCACTTGCTAACCCAGTCGCTACGTCCATGCCCTAGTTGTAACTTATTTTAAATTTCCCGCTATACTGTATTTGTCCAGTGTAAATCGTACTCGGTTCGCAGCGCTATCTACTTTTTTCTACTTTGAAATAGACCATAGATCGGGTTACTTTGGTGACTGTTGTGGTGTAAATAGACTTTTTTGAAACCATGTAAACTTGTAAATCTGGCTTTTACATTTTTGGTGAAGTTTTATTATACTGAGGTTATATTCACTCAAAAACTACATGTCAGATACCAAATTGACATGTAAAATTTGTGATTGACATGTCAAATATTTTGAATTATATACAAATATATATTTCATCTTATTTCGCTTATTCATATTTTCTATTCTGGTTGTATAAAATATGTTTCAAATACTTGTCAATTTGTGTTTTATACAATTTGTGTTAGTAAGTTGATATATACGTAATTTCATGTCAATTATGAATTGTGACCGGCACACTTCCTTATTGGAATCCATAATTTTAAATGACATTTCTTTGAAAAATATATATGGGTTTAATGAATTTTTAAATTTATTATTATATTTTTTTTTTGAATACATAATTTTGGGCAGGGTAAAAATTTTGTTACTACCATTACAAAAATACTTTTTTATGCATGAAACTACATATTCTTCTGCAATTTCGGCTTCAAACCCTCCAGTATACTGGATCTGTTCACATACTGATAAGATATCTCTGAAAGTAGGCCAGAACAATAGTGTAAATGTATACTATTTGTTCCGGTGTCAAGCTAATAATAAAAGTAAATTATGTTTTTACTATTTGATTACCTACCAGATGACCTTCATCTGTGTTTTCATTGGTGAACAACATAATGTGTAAGTGCGTATCTACAGAAGCGGTAGAGATACACTTACATACACATATACGAGATGTGTTCAAAAAGATCGTGCAATTTTTAATATCCCTGGCTACATTTTTCGGATTGAACTTTTTTGTTATCATGTTAGTTAACCTGTCATTGACGACTGTCTCAATTGGCAGCCATATTGGATGTTTATTAAAGATTTGACCACTAATTAAAAAGTGTTTCTGTATATTCGGCGATTTTTTATTTTTCACAATGAGAGATCAAAGAATATGCATTAAATTTTGCGTGAAAAATGAAATCGAGTGCTTTAAAATAGTGCAAATGTTGCAGAAGTCATTTGGTAAGTCAAGTGTGATTGAACGAGCGATTTACAGATGGTAAAAGATGGCCGTGAATCAGTTGAAGATTATGATAGAGTTGGGAGACCCTGCACTTCAATCACCGGTAAAAACCTGGAAAAAATTAAGAAAAAATTTTAATAACCATCGATTTCAAAATAGAGTTTTTGGTATATCGTATAGTTCATCGGAAGACATTTTCACTGATGCTTTGGGCAATTGCCGAGTAGCAGCAAAATTTGTTCAGAAATTGTTAAATTTTGAACAACAAATGTGTCGTTAAGAAGTCGATCAGGAAATGATAGATAATGACTTCAATGACTCACCATTACTTCAGCGCATCATAATGGGTGACGAGAAGTGGGTGTATGGGTATGACTACTAAAGGTCTCAGTCATCTCAATAAAAGCTTTCAAATGAACCAAGACTCAAAAAAGCACGCCAATTTCGATCGAATGTTAAAGTTCTTCTCACTATTTTTTCGATTATCTTGGTATTGTGTACCAGGCATTTTTATCTCAAGGTGTTACAGTTACAGAAGAATACTATTTGAGCTTATTGCGTCGGCTGCGTGAAGCAATTCGTAGAAAACAGCAAGATTTATGGAAGGACAATTCTTGAAAATTGCACCATGATAACGCACCAGCTCATACTTTATTACTTGTTCGAGATTTTCTGTCCAAAAATAGCACCCTAATGATACCGCAACCACCCTACTCACCAGATATGGCCCCAAGTGATTTTTTTCTCTTCCCAAAGATAAAGAAACAATGAAAGGACATTTTTACGATCAGTGAAGAAATAAAAGAAAAATCACTGGAAAAGCTAAACGTTATACCAAAATCTGCGTTTTAGAAATGTTTTGAAGACTGAAAAAACGGTAACATAAGTGCATTATAGGAGGACAATATAAAAATTAATGAATAAATAAGTATTGTTTTGTAAAGTAAAAAATTGTACGAATATTTTGATCACACCTCGTAAGTGAGTACATTACTTGTAGCCGGTTAAATCTAGTTCAGAAAATATCGTCTAGCCGGAACATTTCCAGAAATTTCCTCTTTTTATTTTCTTAGGTGTGCGTAACAATAAATTAAATTACGGTAACAATCAAGTATAGAAAGTTGTTAAATAACATTTTATTATAGTTAACAAATACATTTACAGATCAGTCTAAGCTGACGTCATTCGTCATGTGATATTACATCGTGGAGGAATAACACGAATGTTTTAATATGTAATTTTTGCTAATTGTGTAATAATTCATAATTTTTTTGTCTTCTCTTGTAAAAACCATTATAATTGTAGCTTAATTGAATTAATATATATATATATATATATATATATATATATATATGTTAGCGAAAATATAATTATGCAACATTTACACTTATTAACGATTGTAGTGTGCTATATCGTTGCTAAGGCATATTGTTTTATGTAAATAGAATAGTATAAAATATATCATATGATGTGCGAGACGTATTAGTTGATCAATAAAATCATGTCTTATTATTCATAAAATACCTTTTTTATTAATATCAGAAGTGCATTGGCCTATCACCCACAAGAAATATAAAATAAGCGCTATGTTAAAAATAATTTTTTAATGCAACCATTGTATAGGCGAAAAGAAATTGTCATATAATATTGCAAAGGCTTATGTAAAGAAAATCATATAAAAGTAGTATGAATAATTATGAGCTAGATAATAGATTGGCAAATATTAAGTTATTTTGTCAAAAAAATACTTCAAGTGATTTCTATGGAAATGACACTCATTGGAATAAATTTGTAATGTGACATTTTTTTGAAAAATGCAGTATATCAGGATTAATTATCCAAAGCAGATCCCTAAAAATTGTTAGAATGAACGAGGGTTGCTTTATTATTAACAAATACATTCTATGAAGGTAACTGGTATTGATGACTAAAATGGTAAGAGGCATTTTATTGTTTTGGTTAAATCATATGGCACGTGTTAGCCATAATGTGTAAAATTAGATTTGAGATTTTGTTTTTGATATTTGTGATTTAATATCTGAGTTATGATATTTGAGATTTGATAATTAAGATCTGAGTTTCGAGATTTGAGTTTTAAAGTTGAACGATTATTGGAAAAGACAAACGACAAATCACTGGGATCGGAATGACAAAATAAACTAAGAAATATAATAGATAATGAGTTGAGAGTTAAAAGTTTGTTGAGTATCGCCAGACAAGCCGCTGCCAGTGGCATCAGTCCGGTAATAGCTCTGTAACCATGGTGGCAGATGGTGAGCTATGGCGACGGGCTGATGATGTTGATGATAAAGCACTGTGTGTGCAGAAACAAATAGACGGGCTCTGAGCTTGTACTGTAGACAATCTGTATTGAAGCAAACTAATAGATAGTTATTGAGTATCTGAGCTTGTTGATCTAGTCACTGAGTTCGTGGTAGAGAAATGAAATGATAACAAAAAGTCTCTAAACTTTCAGATCACGATTTATAATTTGTTATTGGAAGGTTTTGTTTTAAGCAAATACTTATTTTAACTAATTGATATTGGTGCATGGTTGATTTTGTGAAAAATCAATTCTGCGCCCAAATTGCTCTATTTTTAGATTATGAATTAGGTGAAGAATTTGAAGATGCAGTAGAAGATGAATGGTGGACCAGCTCAAGAATGGAGTTCCTGGTATGCAGGATGCTGTTACTGGTATGCAATATGCAGAATGCTGTTGTTGGTATGGAGCAGACCACTGGTGATATGCTGGCTGCTGTTGCTGATACCAACAATACTGTTAATGGTGTGAAAAATGCAGTTGCGTCTCGAGAACGTTCCGCATGTCAGTCTGGCCGTGTTAGCGAAAATATAATTATGCAAAATTATAGTGTGCTTATTAACGAGTGTGCTATATCGTTGCTAAGGCATATTGTTTTATGTAAATAGAATAGTATAAAATATATCATATGATGTGCGAGACGTATTAGTTGATCAATAAAATCATGTCTTATTATTCATAAAATACCTTTTTTATTAATATATATATATATATATATATATATACTGAGTTATTAGGCCACGGACTGTAAATTCTATTAAAAAGTCTTTCATCTTTTTTTCGCCCACGCTGAATATCAGGAATAGAACAATTATACCTTATCTTTCTTGAAACAAATATAAAGTTATCTCAAAGTTCCTGCTTTCTTGGTAATTTAACAAAGGCCTACATTATCAGAGAAAATCTTGACAGAAAATTTATCGTCTAATAATAAGAAGTGACCTCGAATCTAAACCGCAATCTGTGATATCATTATTCTGAATTCCACCTACTGCTGATCGTACGACGAGGAAATGCTAGGATTCCGGCAAAAACATGGTAATTTCTACGTCTTGATACTGGTTTCAGTTTTTTGTTAAGGAAAGGATAAATGGTGTGACCACAGAATGTTCTGGGATGTAATAGAAGAAAAAACTGCATAAAAAACAAAGGATTGACTTGGATTATAATTCCTTATGGACTGGACTAAATATCTGAACATAGAACATATGTATTCGACAAAATTCTTGGTTTATAGAATAGTTTTTAGGATATTATTTTTACAAGGTTCTCGTTTTCACAAAACTAACAATATGAAATAATATTAATGATAATAAAATCTTACATTTACTTTTCCCGATATACAACAGAAAATCAAATCAAAATCAAAAAATTAAATATTTACTTCTATAATTCGATCAATTTTAACTTAGGCTTGTCCCTCGTGGAATATTTTAAGTAATTCGAACTGGCAAAATATTCAAACTATTCAAAACAAATGTTTAAGAATTATTGGTAAAGTATAATTATTACCCCAGAGGAAAATACAATTACCTATCAATTATTTTGGTTGCTAAACGTATGTTAATTATTATTGTTATGTCACAATGAAACCTTAAAATACTGACATATTGACATTTCATAAATAAGTTCCGACCTTCCTTTTTTTCTAGTAATTTTTCGTTTCAAATGATTTATGTTGCATAAAAAGATAAAGAGTTTTTCTCTGAGTTAATATATAGATCAGCGGTCGCCATCCTTTTTAGCTCGCAATCCATAAAATAGGGCTGAAAAATCACGCGACCCATGTTCAAGCTCATATGCAAAACCATTTACCAGGTCGAAAAGTAAACGAATTTTGAGTTTTTAAAGACGGGAAAGACAGTATAGCAATTACGAATCCTTGTCTTGGAAATTATACCTCATTGAACCCTCCTCTTACTTATATAAACTTTCCAATATAAATGGATATGTGTAATAAAAGCAGTAAATATTAATCGGAACATATATATTTATTTTTATTTATTTATTTTTATTATAACAAAAATTTAGTTTATATTTATTAATTGTATATATAATATAATTCAAAAAATAATAATAAAAATATTATTCAATAAACATAAACAATTTCCGTCCGACAAATTATTTTCTGTAAAACAGCTGTTTTTAATTTATGTGGTAAAACACTGTTTCAAAAATAAGTACAAACTACAAAAATTGATGTGAAGTGTGAATTTCCACACATTTCTGGGTTTTGCAGGTATTTAGTAACTGAACGATGATTATTTGGGATGCCAAAACAAATTTTATGTCAAAATATTTTTTTATGAATTTTAATTCGAATGCCTAATATCATTATTTAAGTTTCTAAATATATCCAGTATTTTTTTTATATAGCAAAGTTCATTAAGATTTTGAAAATTGCACCTATGGCTTCCATTGGTTGCTTACATCATAAGTCCCGCCTTTGATTTCGTCAAACATAGAATTAAATTATAATTTCAACACTTTACACTGGTTATTAAATTTACGCTTTTAAAAATTAAATGCAACATTTACCAAATATAACTAGAATTTGAACAAAATAATTTAAACAAAATAAAAATGCAAAAAAAAAACAAAAAAGAAATCAACAGGATTCGAACCCTAGTTTGCAAGTTAAATTATATTATTAAGCATACGACAAATCCAGCCACGCCACGAGAACTACTGATCTGGTATGTTACACAACATATTAAATAGTTAACATATTTTAGTTAAAAACACAAAAAATGCGTTATTTTCCGAAAACATAATCTGATCAAAAATTCCTGTTGTACTATTCCGGTTCACACCAATGTACATTACTTAGAATTTTTTCAGATTTTTAGTTTAAACCATCTGGGCTGGGCAGGGTGTGGGACAAAAATTTTTTTGCACAATTTTGGCAAAAATCGCATCAAAATAATTTATTTTGCAAAAATAAAATTTTGATCGTTAATCCACGTACTAAGGGCTTTCATTTGATACCCTACACAGAATTTTAAAAAAATATTTTTTTTTTCGATGAGTACATATTTGTTTATATTTTTAGAGGGTTATGTTTTTTAGATATTTTAGTATTTTTCCTATATGCGGGTCAAAGAGTTGTATAAGCATGCCAAATTTCAACTCTTTAAGTTCAGCCGTTTGGCTACAATTTTTACCTAACAGACAGACAGACAGACAGACAGACAGACAGACAGACAGACAGACAGACAGACAGACAGACAGACAGACGACAAAATGACGGTATAAGGGTTTTTTGGTCATACCTACAAAACCCTAAAAAATGGAACAGACATATAACACGAGACATAAAGAGCAAGCCATACAACCAAAAATTAACAAAAAAATTAGGCACAGATGCTTTAATTATTTTTTACCAACAATAAATAATAAATTAGACAAATATTTTAAAAATAACAACATTAATAGTACACACGCAAATAGTTTAATAAATAATACTAAAAAATGGGCTAAGAATTTATCTCAAGATTAAATTTATGACATCTTCAAATAATTCAAAGAAATTACACTAACTTCGATACATGCCATAAAATATTGTATAAGTTGTATTAATCACACTACACTTACAAAAAAATCAGCTGTGTCCACCACAGGACCGACCGCCATCATAAAGTAGGTACTTGTATAAAATACATTCTAGCAGCAGAGTAGAAATAACTTGGCCTAATATTTTCTAACACAGATATTATTTATCATAACCATGGAAACGTTTCATATAAATATGAAAACATTTCGCAAACATTTTTCGAAATTTTTCGTTTATCAAAAAACGTCAAATAAAAGTTATTAGTTATTGCATTTATTGCAACTTTTGTTAAATAATTTTTTTCCAAATATTTTTCTGTTGCTAAATATTCGCAAAAATCTTAAAATCGACACTACACTCCCATTTTTAGTCAACCGATTATTACCAAAAGTTGATCAACTCGTGCCATTGATAGCAGAAGCTTAAATATTAAGTTTCATAAAAATCCTTTCAGCTGAATTTGCTCTGCACGTGTACACAGACAGACGGATGCACGGACAGACAGACCAACAGACATCATGCTAAAAATAGTCAAAACGTTATTCGTGGAGATCCATCGAAATCTCGAAATGTCAATATCGGTATGATCACAATACCTCCCTTATATATGTTGGCGGTCGGTAAAAAAGAGGAAAAATTGAAAAGTATAAAATCAAAAAAAAAATCTTCTGCAAATCTTTAAAAAAAATAATATATTTTTAATTTTTTTTTTCTTTTCTAATGTTAGCCCTAAAATGTATGTGATTAATGCTCAATATTATAAAGAACAATTAACTTTTACTATGCAGTTAAATTTTAAACCCCAAGTAAATTCTGTACAAAACATATGAAATTGACAATTTTAGTACCTTATTAATATTTCGTGAATAAACAAGCAACATCCGTTCGGTTTTATAAACATTTATTATTATTATTTTTTTGCCAAGGGAAGATGTTTTTCTTAGACCCATTTTTCAATTTTCGCAACCCAGAATTGGGTCGCGACTCAATGGTTGCCGACTGCTGCTACAGATATCCCAAATATTATTTAATTTAAAAAATACCGTATATAAATATTTATGCTTAAAAGCTAATCTAAAATTATTTTTTAAGAATCGAAAAACATCAAAATACATTAATAAAAAATATTGGGAAAATAAACTCAAAATCCAAAATCACAAAACCATAAAATACTTGATAGATCAATAAAGTTGTTTGATAAAAATGAAGGTTTTCTAGTGTCTTTCCCTAATGTAAAATTAAAAAGATTCCGTACATAAATTCTATATTCAAAATAAAACGTGTAAATTTATAACATTGATTTGAGGTATATAATAATGAACTCAAAAATTTAAACAATGTATGTGTTAAATGCGGAACCCAGCAATGTTCCCAGACAGAAACGCTGACCTGGTACCTGATCTAGGAGCAAGTTCGCGGCGGTCGTGAGGAAGGACTCACGACCTAGATGGAAAACGCGAAATAAAGCAAATGGACTGTATTGGGCGGAATCTCACGCAATTGTAGAATACGATGTGATTCGATACATATATATGTTGATGGATATACCTAGTAGTTGAAGAGTAGCACGTTGCAAAGGGGCCCTTTGAGCTGCTGTAGGCTTCCTAATACACCAGGTCTGGATTGGAGAGGTTGGACAAACAGCAGCCATTGATATAATAAGTCCACATTGTATCCGCGAAATCGACTGTGCTTAACGAAGCACGATATTAAGAGCTCAGATGATGCAGTGACCGAAATGAGCGACAAAAATACTAAGACACGAGACAAATGTATATAAAACGCATATTCGTGTATAAGACCTGAGCGACAGACGCTTAAACTCTTTTTCTAGAAATGCCTAGAATTGACTTATACAAACACCCGCCTCTCTGAAGACGAGATCAGACAGTATTCGGTCTGGTTAGCATTAACATTTAATTTGTTGAGTTCTTGGAGGCACTGTGTCGGCAATTTGGTGGTCTATCCGATTCTATTTGTTTTAATCTTTGTTATTATTTTTACCTATATTTTAATTTTTTAAGCTAATTGTAAACATTATTTTTAATAAATCAAATTCATTAATTTGAAACCGTCTTACTTAACGTGTGTAATTTAAGAACTTAAGAGAACAGCTACGATCCAGACTAATTATACATATCATTTAAGAGGGGGGTATGGTTAATTTTGCATTTTTTAAGCATAATTTTAAGAACGATTTGTGGAAATCTGGTAAAAGTAAGCTAAATGGGTGAAAGTCTATCTTAAAGAACAACACTTGAAGAGTATTTCGTTAAATTTTTATTGAAAAATATTGAAAAATGAGCCATTGGCGTCATTTTTTAGTAAACACTCCAAAAAAAAAAGTTAATTTGCGGTGTACACAATATCTAGTGACACAATCATCTGAAACATATAATTCTAAAAGTTTTGGTTAGTTTAAAAGTTTTTTCAGGTAGTGACTTCGAGTTTTAAATTTTTGGTACGAGTTTAAAGTCAAAAAATCGGAAAAAAACGTGAAAAATCGTGTTTGGTAATCGGAAAAATGGTTATAAAAAAAAAAAAAATCAAAATAAAAGCAAAAACTCAAAGTCACTACCTAGTAAAATGATTTATAAAGAAGTGTGCAAAATTTCAGAAAGATCCATTCATTAGTTTTTGAGTTATGATGTACATCGCATCAAAAAAAGCTATTTTTCAGAAAACGCGTTTAAAAATAAAGAATGTGTATAACTGCTCAAAAATAATATACCGGTACAACACACATATATAGCTTATATACAAGTATATTTCAATATATGTATCAAAGATATTCGTCACGAGTCCCCTCTCTAAGAGTATAAAGCAACTGATATCGATATTAAAGCCTGATAAAGCTGATATACATACGATAGGCGCGAAAAAACATATAATAGGTACTAGTATTAAAATGAGTATATCTCAGTCAATTTTGCTCCGATTAACTTGAAATTTTAATGGGATTTTAACTCTTGAAGATATATACAATCGAATAAGCCATTGAAAAAAAAAATCATAAAAAATACCATACCCCCCCTTAATTCACATATCGTAATGATGAACCCTGGAATGAATCTCTTTTCAGTTTGAGATTAGACTTTATATAATATCACAGGCTCGCTACCTAGCGGACAATAAATGGTACGTTGTAAAATAACGTATCGGGCTCGTTACAAGTTGAAAATGGTAAGCGATAAAAAAAAAAAAAAACCTCTGTAAATTCACCATAAAAAGTTGCCTCAAGAAAGTGGACACCAAAATGTCTTAATATTTTAATTTTGGAAGTTATGAGCAAAAATTAACTAGCGGGAAATTTATATTTTACATATCTAGTAACCTATGTATTTTTTTAGGAGAACAAAGACATCGTTAAAATGGTCCCTTAATGCGGCAACTTTGATCTAACTTAACCCCGTATTTCTTACCATTCTCGAGATCCCCATACTTAAGGCGGCGCACAACCCTATAGTTCTCAATAGTTTCTTATACAAAACTAATAATCGGAAATAAAATTAATAACAATCTATATATCAAAATTTGCAGCGAATTTTTATCTATCTAATAGAATATTTTAAATTGTAGAAAAAACTGTTATTTAATTGTAAATAAGCTAATTGCATTATAGACACTACCTTGTAAACCAATTTACGCATATTTGCGTACGATGCGGCAAATTGTAGCTAAAGCTTCATTTTACAAAAAAGTTTTTAGCTATTTTGTTTTATTATGCACACTACTTATAGTTATTGTACTTGCTAGTCTATATTTTCCGCCATCTTGAATATCCCGCGGTTCTCAAAATAGGTGTTACGGGTAAAAATGATTTTATTTTTGTGAAGAATACGTGTACCATGTGGCATTCCATTATCATCAAGTATAATATTTTTCGACGAGGGTACTAAACTATAAGTACTCAAGTCGGAAAAAATGTTATTTGAACATTTCTACATAAAACTTTATAAATATAAAAGTTATTTGAAACCCATAAATAGATTTAAAAAATTACAAAACAATGTTGATTATGTCAATTATTAAGTTATTGAGCGATAATGTTTTTACAATAAATTTTTCTACAATTAAAAATATCCTATTAGATAGACAAAAATTCGGTGCAAAATTTGATGTATAAATTGATACTTATTTTATATCAGATTGTTAGTTTTGTATAAGAAATTGGTAACCTCTGGGGGTAATACGGAGCCTTAACAAGCTATTTGGGACACCTTTATAAACAAATATATGAGTGATCGGTATAAGGAATTCTCGGTCATACTTATGAAATCCTAAAAATTAATATCCTTTTCTGGCAAACTGGATATTGTAATCACAAAAGCAATATCAAATTAATTTTTCATGTAAATTGGTGTTTACTAGAACAAGGTCGCAACAAATAAACGGATTATTTCTTCAGACCGTTTGCTAGTTTTAACACAGTTGTGTATCTTCAGTGAATTTGTTCTTTTATTTATATCTAATCATTTATTTTATTATATCACTCAGAACCACAACCGTAAAAAATAACCAATCTAAAATAGAAAATCTTCCAGAACAAAAGATATTTATTTAAAGTTCTGTTGTAGACGTCCCTCGATTTCATAAAAAGAATTGATATTTGCTGCCATCTCTGTTGATGATGTACCATCATTCCTAAAAATGCCTTCCGAATTGTTACATTATTTACTAACAATCGCTGTTTTTCAGACGTTCCTAAAATTTTATTAGAAGTTAGAAGGTCAGGAGTGAATAAAGTAAGAGTAGAATAGAAAAATTGATTTGTGAATTTTTACATATTTCAGTGCTTCATATGAAATAACATTTTTGATTGTACTCGTTTTGTTCAAAATCTTTACCTATGGCCACAACCAAAAATAAGCCATTTTAAAACAGTTTTGGGGGTGTAAAGTAGATCTGTTTTAATACTATTTAGTAAAAAAATATTATTGCTTGTTTCTAAAAACGGCTATTATTAGAATTTGTCTGAATAAGATAATTTTTGTTTTCATAATTCTTAAAGGTTTGGAATAGCCTATATAATGGCTATTGTCAACTGACACTACCGATAGAGGCGCCATTGCATTGTACATCATGGCTGACGCAGATAGGATATTTTTGACAGTTTCAATGGTATCTTCATGTGATATTTATTGAAATTAATTTATCATTCAGTATGAGGGTTGCGTTAAATGAAATTTTCCATTTTCTCAGTGCCCAAGTAACCTCTAGGGTTATAATTGAAGGTAATAAGACTTTATTTTGCCACGTTTCAGAACACGATGAAAACTTAGGTCTCTATTACGACCTACTTTTGCATTGCAAAGATAAACACAACAATTCACGTTGCATTTAATTTTTTCTTGCAATTTTAAAGACATTTTTTAAAAACTCGCTATGAAAACAACAATAAACAAACTCGACTATCCTCCACCTGTCTCTCACCTGTTTCTCAAAATCTCACTAGAGGCGCTTCAGTTGTTGTCAGTTGACAATATGTTACGCTTGTTAATCTGTATTCAGAGCTCTTAAATTAATAGACTGTAGACTATAGCTTGTGCTCTGTTGACTGTCTCGAACATGTTTGTCGTATAGTAACGCAAGTAACCGTTCAGACCTCTAAATTTAATACTTTGTACGTTGTCTGGATTCTGAATTCTGGATAGTTTTCTAAACTTATAGGTAGTGAGTTGTTTTAAAGAGACAAACATAATAATAATAATAATAATTCTTTATTGACCAAGTAAACTTGTAGATTATACAGCTTTTAGTCAGTCAGATTGTTACATGATAAATAACATGGCAAAACCCATAAAATAACATAGGTATTATTATAACTAGTTGTACATTTTGAAACTAATATTGTTAAACTCCTCGAAAATATATATTGGATTGCTAATTAACATATTTTTTATGGTATTTTTGAAAACATTGAAAGGCGATCAACTAATGCTCATGGGTAATAAGTTGAAGAAACGAATAGAGAAATAATTCGAAGCGTTTCTAGATTTGTTGAGACGAATAAAATCAGAACGTATATTGTTTTTAGAGCGCATGTAATGCGTGTGTTGCGCACTAAAGGTACTATACGTGCTACTATGCTTATACAAGGTGTCTCAAAAGAAATTTTATATTTATTTAGCTTACTGCGTGAACGCAACGTATCTGAGGGGCGCGGGGGTTATGTCAAGAGGTAGCCTGGCTCTTGGGAATTCACTCGCTATGGAGCGTTTCTCGGGAGCAGACCGCGCGTTATGCGTGCGAGAGTTTTACAAAAACGGTGATTCGGCGACTGTAGCGCGTAGAAAATTCTGCAGTATTCGAGGTTTTCGCCACTTAAATGATGCGCCAAGCATTCCTCTCATTCGACATTCGGTTAAAAAGTTTGAAGAGACTGGTACAACGCTGGATAAATCAAAATCCGGGCGACCTAGGTCATCAAGAACGGTAGAAAACGTGGAGAATGTTAATCAGTCTGTTCGTGACGACCCGAACCTTTCAATTTGGAAGCGCGCAAGTGCTTTAAATGTGCATAGATCATCATTACATCGCATTATGCACAAAGACCTAAAGCTGCACCCCTACAAAATTCAATTGGTGCAAGAATTAAAGCCCCAAGATACCAGTCAGAGGCTTAATTGAGGTGATTGAGCGATTTTCAACGTTTACCAACATTTTGTTTTCGGATGAAGCACATTTTCATCTTAAATCTTAAATCTAAAGTTTATGCCAATAAACCGACTTCACTGGCGCATTTGAAAGAAAATATCCATCACGAAATGGCAGCCATCCCTGAGTCCACATGCCGAGACGTCATAAGTAATTTTACTGTTCGATTAAATGAGTGCCGAGAACACGAGGGTCTACATTTAGACGATATTATTTTTAAGAAATAAATCCCCAAAAAGTGTAGTTTAATAATTAATATACATTTTTTCTATATACGGCTTACTTTTTTTTTAATCGATTCACTAAATATAAAATTTCTTTTAAGACACCTTGCACTCGTATATAAATAAAAATGGTAGGGTCATTATTGTAAATTTCACAAAAAGGTCGCGACACTCAGCGCGAAAAGGAACACCTGCAATAACTCTAATCACTTTTCTCTGAACAGCGAAAAATCCTACAGAGGAAACAACTCTGTTTCCTCTGTTACTCAACAGAGGAAATCGGTGAGTTGGTCCCATCGTAAGTGAGGGGTCCACGTGTAATCCAAGAAATTTAATGTAAGGAGGATTATCGAAGTCGTATTTTTTTGTGGTCAGCAGCACATATAAACACATTGGTTATCTCAGTCTATATCTGTGAGACCGTTCATATTGTATGCCTTTACACAACTCAACAAAATGTCATCCCGCCGATTACAACAAATCTAGCATAAATTACAAATACGAACAGTAAATATGATCCATTTAGGTAGTTAGGTTAGGTTTAATTAGTAAAAATCTATGACATCAGAGTTAGGAAAACGATAATAGTTGGCTTAAAGACACGCAGATGTACTATTCGTAACTCACTAATTTCCTTAAGCCGTAAACGCTACGTCAAACGTTAAAACAATGTATCAAACATATCCACAACATATAGTCTATAGTCTACTAATTTAAAGAGCTCTGAATGCAGCTTTAAGAGGATGGGAACCCATTCTGACAACTACAGTACTGCGGGTTCGGGTACAGGGCCTATAGTATTTCCAAAATTAAATGGCCGCTTTCACTTGCTGATTCCAATAATGACTGGCAGTATAACCATTATACCTGCTGAGTTTATGGTTCTGTTTAAAATAGTTGCCAGGACCGTAATAATTATTTAAAATAAACGTGTTTTCTTATATGCTATTTAGAATAAACTGTATATACTTACATGATATTTCTTCACATTTTTATCAGGCTTAGGACTAGCTATATTTGAATTATAAATATAGGTATGTTTAAAAATCGTTTTGTATTAAAGTCTTTATAAGTCTATATTAAATACTTCAAATTTGCACAAACAAAAATCATTAGCTTTTTGCAACAAAATTAAATCCTTTAAAATAAACTTTGTATGGAAATTCTATTCCGTCTTCTTCCAATTTTTTTATTAAAAGATGCACAGTCGGCACTATATTTTTCGAATAAAAGTCATATATTTTATTTATTATTGTTTTAGATATAAAACTATCTATTTTCTTGAAAACTTGTGAATCGGGTCGTTTGATACGTTGAATTGTTCTGTATGGAACACCAGTTAATTCCGCAGTTCTAAGTAGAGGTTTGTCATTACCTTACGAAACTAACTTTTTATAAACTTTCACTATCAGAACTTTGCAATCTTCTGACAAATGGCATTTTTCTTTAGTAGCCACGTCCACATTTTCGCATTCCACGTCAACGTCCACATTTTTGCACTCCAAATCACCTTGCACAGATTCACTATTTTCACTACAGAAATTAGGAATTTCTTCAAAATCAAATGGTCGCCAAAGAGCCATGTTGTTTGCACATTATGAACGTTGAAAATTAACTAACAAACAAGTATAACAACCCCTAAAATTTAGAAACAATAGGAATATAAATTTGGAAAATATCCTTAATGGTTTTTAAGAAACTTCAATTGAACTAGTGTTACATCTATTCGATTTAAATTTAAAATTACATTAATACCTCTTTATTAATAATCTTCATATAAAAATAATATATTTTTTTAATACTTGCGAACTGAGTTACTCCACACCACACTACACTCTACACTGTAAAATATTTCTTATTTATCTAATGAAGACTTGAATACGAAGCAAATGCAGAAAAAACGCAGGGATGGTTCTCAAATAACGAATAAAAGTGATTAGTAAAAAAAACTGTTGATTTTGATGTGATTAATATACTTAGACATCCAGTATTATGTTGGCTTCTTACACTTATTGAATACCTACAAAACTCTGAAATGTGTGAAAATTCACACTTCATATCAATTTTTTATTATCTATATTACCGACCGTCAACATATATAAGGGAGGTATTGTGATCATACCGATTTTGACATTTCGAGACTTCGATGGATCTCCACGAATTGAGGTCCCTACATAACGTTTTGACTATTTTTAGCATGATGTGTGTCGGTCTGTCTGTCCGTCTGTCTGTCTGTCTGTCCGTCTGTCTGTCTGTCTGTCCGTCTGTGTACACGTGCAGAGCAAATTAGGCTGAAAATATTTTTATGAAACTGCATATTTAAGCTTTTGACATCAATGACACGAGTTGATCAACTTTTGGTAAAAATCGGTTGACTAGAAATGGGAGTTTACTCGTGTCGATTTAAAGATTTTTGCGAATATTTAGCAATATTTCGAAATATTATTGAACAAAAGTGTCTATAAATGCAATAACTAATAACTTTTATTTGAGACGTTTTTTGATAAAACGAAAAAATTCGACAACTTGTTGTAAAATTTTTTGCCTCAAGTTTTTCATACTTTTATGTAACGTTCCTATGGTCATGACAAATAATATCTCTGTTAGAAAATATTAGGCCAAGTTATTTCTACTCTGCTGCTAGAATGTTTTTTATACGAGTACTTTACGATGGCGGTCGGTCCTGTGGTGGCCACAGCTTATTTTTTTGAATATACTGCGGGCTGGAGTTGGCTCGTGTACCCGAGGTTGCCCATCTCTGCCATACACAAATTATTACTAAGCTAAACAGTTTAAGCATATATCTGCATCATAAAATTAAATGAATTTATTATTTTAATATTTACAGGGCTTGGTGTATTATATTACAACACATATTTAAAAATAAAATTCTTCGAAATATTTTTAAGTTCCTTTAAAATAAACATTTGAAGACAAGCGTAACATTTGTAATTTCAACATTGATAAGTGTGTAATTGGGCATAATTTAAATAATTTTTTTAAATTTCTTCCTAGAATATTTTTTCAATGTTTGTTTGTAAAACTACTGTCAAATTAAAATACAGTGTTTTAATATAAAGTGGAGAGATAACTTCACTGCGTAAACATACAGTTACCATATGTTTTTAGAAAATATAAAGAACTAATCTGGAAGAAGTTTGCTAAAATTTAATCAAACATTATTTTCTATTGCAACTTTAAATATGAGGAATATCTTTTAAAAACTCCAAAAACTGTAAACAATTCATGCCATCATTATATCTTGATATCTTTTAGGTGTATGAATTAATTCGGTCCATCTGGCGGTCAAATGCTGTACTATTCAATTTTTTTTTCAATGTTTGAAACTGGCTTTATGATTTAGTGTTGACAAATGGCAATAATATTCAGTTGATAAAGTTTGGGTTTGGAACAATAACATCGTGTTTATCTGATTCTAAAATGTTGAAATTCGAGCCAAAAAAGCATAATTTCCGGGAAGTTCTCATTTTTTGTTTTTATTAGAAGAAAGTAGCCGCTGAAGCTCATCGAATGCTCGTAGAAACTTATGGTGAAAGTATTCTTACAGATAAAGCATGCAGAGAATGGTTTCGATATTTCAAAAGTGATGATTTCAGTGTCGATGACAAACCTCCTCCAGGTTAGCCGAGGAAGTTCGAGGGTGAGGAATTGCAGCGCTAATCGATGTCAATCGCAACATGAGCTTGCGCAATTGTAGAATGTTGATCGATCAACAATTTCTGTGCGGTTGGCAGACATGGGAAACACGAACTGAAAGAAAGAGACATCGAGAGGCGCAAAACCATGTCTGAAATATTGCTTAACAGGCCAAAAAGATAAGGTTTTTTGCATCGTATTGGGACTGGGAACGAAAAGTGGATATATTTCGATAATCCCAAACGAAGGAAATCAATTTGCGACCCAGGCAAATAAGTAAACATGTTTTTCTAATTCAAAAGCGCATCATTAGAGTTTTGTTTAGTTCTATGTTTAGGGAATTATGTCAACCTATATTTAGGAAGCATGAAATTTTGCCTCTCCCATGTTTATATATTTATGAGATGGCAATACATGCTCGTAAAAACTTTAATCGTTGTAAGGAACGAAGTAAAGTGCGCCAATTTAACACTAGGCACAAAGACAATTTAGTAATGCCATCTCACAGATTACCAATTACAGATAACAGCTCTCTGCGTATGGCTGTAATAATCTATAATAAAATACCACAAACTATAACAAATAACTCTTCCTTAAAAATATTTAAGTCAAATGAAACTATATCTCTCAAATAATTGTTTTTATAGCATATCTCAATTTCTTGGAGATAATTAATTGTACCATACTAACCTGTATTTATGCCTAGTTATTAACTAATTTTATTTTATTTCATGTATGTTGATTTCGTTCTCAGAATCTGTATAAATTAAATAAATACAATACAAAACAATACTTTATAACTTTTTCAAAATACTTCCCATCAAGTTCAATACAGTTCCTCATACGTATGAAGTACGTGTTAAAAATATCTTCCCACTTTTCAGTTGGTACTTCTGAACAGGTTTGGTGCCAGGCTGCTAGAAGCTCATCATTGCTCTTAAAATGGTGACCTTTAAGCTTATCCTTGATGAAAGGGAAGAGCCAAAGCACAAGGAGCAACATCTGGACTATACGGGAGTTCTAACACTTGTCCAGAATTATTCAAAAATTCTTTAGTTTGTTGAACTCGATACGTGGGTGCATTATCTTCATACAAGCATCAAGAATCAAGGCGTGAATGTGGAAGTTTTGAAGAGACTGAATCAACTAAGACAAACAAAACTCAAAGTACCACTTGGCCGTAATTGTTTTTTGCTCTTCTAGAACAATTTTCGCAATAATCCTTCGCTTATCGAAGAATATGCCAATCGTTTTCTCTTGCACAGATCTTGATTGTTTTACCACGGTTGGAGTTTCTTGGTCTTCATAGAGCCATATCTTGTTTCTTGACTTTGATGGCACATTATAATAATAAAGCCATGTTTCGTCCCATGTCACAATGGAGTACACGTATTTCGAGTGCTCCATTTCCAAATTTTTTTAACATTTTTCAACACCATTCAACTGTCATTGCTGTTTGTGCATCAGTCAGGTTGTGGGGTACACAGCGTGCAAACTTTCCTAACTTCCAGATGGTCACGAAAAATTAAACGAATAACTGGTGCATTAATGTGCAAAGACTCCTCTATCTGCCTGTATGTAATACGCTTATTTTCATCGAGCAGTTTTTTAACGCAATCAATATTTACAAGAATAAATGTTTCATGGAGCCTTCCTTGACGAGGATCATTATCTTAGTATCTAATTTCTCTTTAAAATTGTATATACCAACGAAATACTGTGCTCCGACTTGGAAAATTCTCAGAAAAAATAGTAAACATTTTGGTAATACACTTTTCCGCGAATTTTTCTGAATTGTCTTCCTCATCAAATATAATTTCTTTTATATACCTTAAAAGCATCCCGAAACCTTCAAGCGTCATTTTTATATTATCGTACAAAACAAGTAGCAGGAGACAGACTTCATGTAATCAAACACATATAATTTATTTGTTTACAAAAAAAAAAAAAAAAACAAAAGAAATCAGCTGTGGCCACCACAGGACCAACCGCCATCACAAAGTACTTGTTTAATTTATGCTGCTTTATCAAAAAATGTCTCAAATAGAAATTGTTAGTTATTGATTTTATAGCAATTTTTGTTAGATAAATTTTTTCGAAATATTTCTCTGTTGTGAAATTGTTTGCAAATTTCTTAAAACCGACTTCTAAAACTTCCATTTCTAGTTAAGGCGGCGCACAACCCTATAGTCTTCAAAAGTTTCTTATACAAAACTAATAATCGGAAATAAAATTAATAACAATCTATATATCAAAATTTGCAGCGAACTTTTATCTATCTAATAGGATATTTTTAATTGTAGAAAAAACTGTTAGGTAGTTGTAAATAAGCAAATTGCATTATAGACGCCATCTTGTAAACCAATCGACGCATATTTGCGTACGATGCGGCAAATTGTACGCTATTTTGTTGTATTGTGAAACCTCCGGGGGTTATACGCAGCCTTAACCGATTTTTACCAAAAGTTGATCAACTCGTACCATTGATGTCAAAAGCTTAAATATGAAGTTTCATAAAAATCCTTTCAGCCGAATTCGATCTGCACGTGTACACGGACCGAAAGACATCATGCTAAAAATTGTCAAAACGTTATGTAGGGACCTCAATTCGTGGAGATCCATCGAAATCTCGAAATGTCAAAATCGGTATGATTACATTACCTCCCTAATATGTGTTGGCGGTCGGTAAAAAGGTTATAATAAGAATAATTGCACCATCTGAACAAAGCGTTCGTCATTGACTTTCTTGCACAGTGGTCACGTGACAAAAAACTTGCATGACACAGAGTTAACACTGCACAATTATGCCGAACGCACCTAGTGTTCCATTCTAAAGCCTAGAACAGAATGCACAGCACGCTACGCCGTCAGCGCGCCGTCATTTGCGACGGCGTTGCGTAGCGCCGTTGAGAATTTTCGCCTGCACACAATGCAATAATTTTTAACGCCGTCAAGTGTCACTTGACAACCTATATCTGTGTTTATACGTGCACTTTCTTTTATTAAAAGTATAATGGATGATGAAGAATTGTGTGTGATGTTATTTATGTTGTATGCAAGTTATTTATACATACAAACACTTTACCATTCAGTAAAAACAGAGGTTAGGTGTTCTGCGTCAACGTTCAACGGCGTCAAAAGTTGGAAGTTGACGAACATTCAGTATCAACGGCGTTCGAACGCCGTAGGACATTGTTTTTTTTTTTTTTTTTTTTTTTTTAATTTAATGGCCTTTGCTACGGTGGCAATTAGCCAGGACGATTTTTATGTGAGAAAATTTCCATGCCTTAACGGGATTCGAACCCGAGACCTTCGCAACGTAGAGCACATGTGTTACCACTACGCTACGCTGGTCGGCTAGGACATTGTTCATTCTGTGCACTTGCGTACGACAGCTTGGTTTTAACGTCAACGCGCCGTCAAACTCTTTGCATTCTGTTTCCCACTTTAAGGTTTATAACCACGTAGGTCAGCGTCACATATATGACAATATTTGACCGAACGACAGTTAACTCTTGTAACATCTCAGTCAGTACAACAAAGAAAGTGTCTTGTTAATTACCTAATAAATTTAAATAACCTCAAACCAGTGGTCGTAAATAAAAAGCATTGTAGTCTTTACTATTAAATCCACCACATTTAGTCCAGCGATAAGGGGAGAAATCCAATTCCATAAATATAAAGATTACGTCTGGTAGATAAATAGAGAACTACCTATATAACTTGACCTTAACCTTACTGTTAACAGTTGTTCTGAATAAGTTTCAATTGTTGCTAAAGTTTATCTAAATTGCACTAGTTTAATGCATCAAACAGAATAATAATAATTTGCTTGCCGGTAAAAACTAAAATGTTCGAGAGAATTTGTATCTTTTTAGGATTTTGTACAGGGGCGGCTCGTGTATAGGCACTGTGGAACTGCAGCACCCCCTATTTTTGTCGATATATAAATATATTTATTGATTTATTCATATTTACTTGTAATAATTAATTTTATCATCAACAATTGTTTATACTCTTTATTTTGTATAAAAAATAAAAATACATCTTGCAAGCAGCACGCTAACTGCCCCTGCTAGTTTCAACCCTAAGAAGAGCGAAGAACGCTAGATGAACTGTATTTTTCACAGTGTCATATCATATAGTAATATGACGTATAATGATGCGCGCGCAAGCATTTACACTCGCAGTGACATACGTAATGCGGCGCTGGGCATCCAGCAGTTCCTTTGCTAAGTTTGTAGTGTAGTAATGAATCAGGATAGGTTAAATGCACTTGCAATGAATTTAACTGAGAAAAAATTACGCAACAGTCGCACAGACATCAAAGAAAATGTTATTAACCTTTTCGCTAGAAATAAGACGAGAAGAATGGATTTAATTAATGGAAGTGATTTTGGAATATACCATAATGAAAATTTATGGATAATAAACAATATTAGGAAGACACCCAACTAGGTGGACGGACGACATAAAGAGAGTTGTGGTGAACTGGAAATCAATAGCACAAGATCGTTCCGAATGGAATAAGCTTGGGGAGGCCTACGTTCAGCAGTGGACTAGAAAGATGATGATGATGGCAAAAAGAACAGGAATTATTTAATAAATAAATAAATGAACTTATCATTATTTATTACTCGCCTCTATTGAAACTAAATTTTAAAATTTTCAGTTAATTTTTATTCAAAATGTAATATCTACAGTCCGTTGAGACGTTAGAATGCAGTATTGCTCTTATGGGAAATGGGAGCGGTGTTGCCAAATGCCTTAAAATTTTCAAATATGTCAATGAACCCAAAATATTATGCAGAATTTTATGTTCTTTTGTTGTTTATTCGTTGAAACTAAATGGAACAAGTATGAGAGACTCGTATGATTTACAAAGATCACGTAACGCAGAACAAAAATGAATCATTTGTAGAATGCCGTGTCTTCACAAATCAACGCGTTTTACAGTCGACAGCGTCGCCAAGGAAGAAAGTGTTAGCGCTATTAGGAGAACTCATTAGAGAGTATGAAAAAGAACTACTGGATTTCAGTGGCGCACACAGATTTTTTGCTTGGGGGGTCCAATTATAGACATAATTTTTATATAGAAATATTATATATTTAAAACTTAACAGTAACAATGATTATCAAATTTATTGTAATATTATTTATAATTTATAATCATTTTGGCAATGATTTTATAAACATTTGTACAATGTTTTTCAACGTAGATACACTTAAAATTTTGGTACGGGGGGGTCCGGACACGTTGAACACTCTAACCTTTGTGTGCGCCAGTGCTGGATTTGCCATGAACTACATTCTAACGTTTGAACGGACAATAGTTATAAATTACTTTTTGATCTAAATTCACTGTTGAAATTCCTAAAGGAATAGAACCATCCAAACGGAATATATATATATGCTTATATTAGGGTACAAGTTATTTATTTTTCTGGTTTAGGGGTACGTGTTCAATAAAGTTTTGGAGACCACTGGTATAGACATAGAGACAGATACATGCGTGACGGTATTAGGTTTTCTTGATTATGCCTAGGAAATTCTAAATTCGTCTCTCCATTCCATCTGTTACACATTACTTTGAGACTAAATTCATTCCTTTAGAAATGAAGTTTTTTTTATAGGAAGTACGCTGGTGAAATTGAAAGCGAATTGAACATGCTTTCAAAGTAAGTAGTTGAAGTAATTCAAAAAAATATCGTTCGAGGGTGGATTAACCGATTTATTCGCCTTATACTTCTTGAGAAATAAATCATTTATTAAAACATAAAGTTGTAAGGTTTTCAGAAAGAAATTCATAAAAACGGAAATTTATAAAGCTCAAAGAAACATTTTTTTTTTTCACAGAAAACGTGGTAATTGATTTTTAAATAACTTTGATTTAAGGTTATTTGTTTTGTACTTTAATTGACTTTTTATAACAATTTTTAATTTATTGCCTTTTTTATTTAACCCTTTGACGCAGAAATTAATTACCTTGCCTTTTTAAAAAAATAAGTTATAGAATTACACTAACATATAATAATTCTGAAATGTGAATATGCATGTAATATATTTTTCAGACTTTGACTCTCTTATATTTTTCAGACTTCGGGACATGTCCTCGGCTTCAAGGAATAAACAATGGAAATAACCAGACAAATAGCAATGTCATAATAAAATATATAGGGGAAGATGGATAAATTCCGGTCAGTCGGTAATGCCGGTCACCCAAATAACTCAGAAACTACACTTTATGCGTAACTGTTTACAGAACTGAGAGAAAGAGGATAGATGATAGACATATGCTACAGCGTGTCTAGTCAGTTTGACTTAAGCCGTAGGAAGACTTGTACGTAAATTGTTTTTTCAACGCTTCGAACTAATTTTTGTTTTTTTTTTTTTTTCCTTTAAAGATAAGTACTTATTCTCAATAAATTTTCTTTTAGATTCTCTACTTACTTCTTCTTTTAATTCTAAACTGTTTATTTACGTCTATATTTTCCTTTAATTATATCTATTTTTCCAATTTTTTTTATTTTTTCACATTAATACGCTTTTGGGTAATGATACTCAGATGAAGTTTGACAACTCAAGAAGAAATTGTAGTAACAGACAGTTAATATTTCACTAAGATTACTCAAAATTTGTCAAATGAAAAGCACTTGTCCCACTCTGGCTCCTTCAACCACCAAAGTATAACCTTTCCCTAACATTCTATAAGAAAACATTCTATATATCCAGGTATCCAGATCATACTGCCATTTACACCGATGGGGCCAGACTACAAAGCAAAACTGGTGCAGCAATAGTAACTGATAGAAATGAATCCAAACACCACCTGCCAGACAAAATAAGCGTCTTTACCGCTGAAACCTTCGCCATTCTCCAAGCGACAAATTACATCAAACTTCACCAGTCCCTTCAGAAATTCATAAACCAGACGAACTCACTCAGTACAATAGATGCTATGAAAAAGATGTACACAACAAATAGCTACAGCCAACAAATTCAAGACAACACCCATGAGAGTATCAGCCAAGGGAAGGCCATTGTTATGGCCTTCCTCCTCTTATGGCCATTGTTATGGCCCTGTGAAGGCCATACTCTGGGTCCCTTCACACCGAAATATACGTGGCAACGAGCGCGCAGACCAACTAGCAAAAGAAGCGGTTCAAAAAGAAGAAATAGTCATCCCAACACCAACGTACGACTTTAAAAGCTACTATAAGAGTAAAATATTAGATTCTTGGAATACATCACGACTCAAAATGCCAAGCCCAAACAGCGGAATCACTAGGAAACACTAATTCATCCTCACCAGAATCAAAATTGGACACACCCTATTCACACACCAATATCTATTTGAGAGGAAGCCACTAAACACACTAAACCATTAAACACATACTGTTAGAATGTACACAATACACAAACACAAAGACAAAAACACAAGCTTCCACTAAACTTCCAACAAATTATCCAACATGATCATGAAAACAACATTATAAATGTTCTAAAAGACACAGATCTACTCAACAAAATATTAAACATTAACACCTATCAATGTATATGCATATAAGTATTATAATAATCTTAATTGTACCTACTATGTATCTATAAATTGTAAATATTGTAAAACATTCCTACCTGGGTGTTAATAGCTAATAGCTGAAACACCCATAAATAAACTTAAGCAAAACAAAGCATAGACTTGACAAAAGCAAATTGACCCTAATTTAAACATGAGCACATTTGCTGACATAGTTCCGTTACCTATAGCTGGACCTTCAAGTCAAGGAAGAAAAGGATCAAGGAAAAAACAACATACTACTGTACTGACAAAGACGCCATTGAAACAAATTAGTTCAAAAAATTATAATAAAAAACAGTAATTTAAAAGACTCATGCTAAAAGAAGACTGAATAACAAAAAAGAATAGCAATCAGAAGTCTGGTTTTAATAAATGTAAGTGCAAACTAAGGTATCTAGAAGATGAGGAATCTGTGAAAAATATATATGATGACAGCAGTGACGATAATGAGATGAAAATAAATGTCTTAAATGCAAGGAATTCGGAAAAAATAATGCAAGAAACCCAAGGTGAAATAGGTGGCACTGTAGGTGTATCTCATTGAGCACGGAGATATTTGTGCGCCGTGCAGTACATCTCAAAGACGTCAATCCTGTTCTGGTAACTTTATGCAAATGCCCAAATTTTAGACGTGTCAGAAATGTGGGAAACACTTAACTCTCTATTGCCCAATACTGCTTCAATACGGATCATATATAAATCCATGTAAAAATACAATTCATGCAAATTTCATCGAAATGCCCGTGGCCGTCTACAGACGACTGCATAATGAAACACTTACAAACGCCAATTGACCAAAGTTACATGTGATTTTGCTAAAAACAATCATTTGAGTGCAAAAGTTGATGTATTATAATACATCAACTTTTGCACACCAGATGTTTAAGTTTGAATGTTAAAGTAAAGGAGAGTTAAAGTGTTGGTGTGAAAGCGTATGTCCTCGGTTTAAATCAAGCAAGTTTTAGTACGCAAATATGCGTATTAAACAAAGCCCGCATTGCCAATATAATTTCTATTATAAAAAAATACTGTATTATTTCGACGTTATAAGAAGTTTATACTTATTGTTATAATAAAATTTTATATTTTAATAATGCATTTAATACAATACAGAGCTACAATAATTGAGATAAAATATATCGACTTATATGTTAATACAGGTGTAATATATTCTTTATTGTAGAATTAAATGAAATATCCATTTTTGTTTATAATAATACAAAATGTGCGTCTCACAATTAAAAATTTATTGACCAGGAAAAAAAAATGGGACACACTAGATAAATTACTACATATTCGAGAATTTAGACAGTTGCGTCATACTTGACACTACTGTCGTTTAATTTCTCTCAGCCCTGGAACATGGTTAAAACGAAAACTTTGGTACCTACCTCGTATATAAAGAAAGATTAAAGAAAACAGAGGATTTCGAAAAAGAAAAGCAACTAAATAGAAAAATTTCCGAGACTGGTAGCAGAATGCACCCTTCTGCATCCAGCCATCCAAGGTTTTGGTAGCCCTGATGATAGCCAAGATCCAATAAAGTAACAACACAAAAAGAAGAAGATAAACATTTGTTTAAATTAATTTTGTACGTCTCACAAAAAATTTAATAAGATGTTTTGAATTCTACAGAAAAAATCTTATAAGAAAGTTTTTATTAAATATAAACGTTTCTAGCGTCGAGTGTAATCTGTAAAAATATTTTTCTTCTAAGAAACTAAGTTTTTCTCTTAAATTAATTATTTTAGTTTATGGTTCAATTGCTGAAGGTTTACCTTTTCAAGCTTACGAAAAAAAGTGTATAATATTTCTACATCGTGCTGGAAAAAGGCAAAAGAAACTGAAAGTAAAAAATAAATGAACGAAAAACTGAACATCAAAGAAATGGGGTTCATAGAAAACACTTATAGAAACAGGAAAATAAATGATAGCTTTTAAGAACATTTTTTTGATATAGTTAGGATTTTTCAGAGAGATGATAAAATAAAATCGGATAGAGATAAAATATTTGCTTAGTTTATAACATGTAATCCAAAAAATGTCGCAATCAGTCTTGTTTTTTCATTTATATTTTGCATGCCTTTCTCGCACATTTCAACATTTACTTCAGCAATGCCTTTACTAATATCCATTAGCTGCACAATTGTTTGCCGTTTGTTTCTATAGACCTTATTTTTATTAAAATTATAAGTCTTTATTATTGCTATTTGCTGACTATTTTCGATCAATGACCGTTGTTAAAGCAGTATTTAAATAGTAAGAAACAATATGTAGAAACTGGAGATTCAAAATCAAATAATTAATTGGTAACACAAGGGGTTCTGCAAGGAAGTGCACTAGGGCTAATTCTATATATTTTATATATTAGGTAAACGGTGTTGTGGGAGATTGTGGGAGAGTGCGAAACTTGTAGCCTTTGCGGATGACGCAAAAGTAATGAGTTTCCTACTCTAGATTAAAACAGCATTTTTCTATTAGACAATCTGTCAGCTTTTTAGGGTTTTGTAGGTATGACCAAAAAACCCTTATACCGTCATTTTGTCGTCTGTCTGTCTGTCTGTCTGTCTGTCTGTCTGTCTGTCTGTTCGGTAAAAATTGTAGCCAAACGGCTAAACCTAGAGAGTTGAAATTTGGCATGCTTGTACAACTTTTTAAAATATAAACAAATATGTGCTCATCGAAAAAAAAAATATTTTTTTATAATTCTGAGTAGGGTATCAAATGAAAGCCCTTGGTACGTGGATTAACGATCAAATTTTTATTTTTGTAAAATAAATTATTTTAAAACGATTTTTGCCAAAATTGTGCAAAAAATTTTTTGTCCTCCACCCTGTAGCCCAGATGGTTTAAACTAAAAATCTGAAAAAATTCTAAGTAATGTACATTGGTGTGAACCGGAATAGTACAACAGGAATTTTTGATCAGATTATGTTTTTGGAAAAAAACGCATTTTTTGTGATTTTTGGCTAATAATGTACACAAGTTATAGCTTTGTAACACGCCACACTGGAACGTGTATGCTGGTGTTGTGGTATTTGACGCTGATTTTTCAACCAAGTAACCCGATCCGAATGGGATCGAACCCTGTGAGAAGAGACAATACTATTTTTTGTTTTTTTTTTTTTAAATTTTTATATTGTTTAAATTATTTTTTCAAAATTCTAATTATATTTGGCAAATGTTGCATTTAATTTTTAAAAGCGTAAATTTAATAACCAGTGGAAATTGTTTAAATTATAATTTAATTCTGTTTCAATGTACACGAAATCAGAGGGGCGGAACTTATAACAACCAATGGAAGCCATAGGCGCAATTTTTAAAATTCTTAATGAACCTTGCTATAAAAAAAAAAATACTGCACATATTTAAAAACCTAAATAATGGTATAGGCGTTCGAATTAAAATTAACAAAAAAAATATTTTAATATAAAATTTGTTTTCGCATCCAAAATAATCATCATTCACTTACTAAATACCTGCAAAACCCTGAAATGTGTGAAAATTCACACTTCACATCAATTTTATTTTTTGCCGTCAAAAGACGAATAACACCACGAACTTCGCAATCGATGGTAGGAGCAAGTAGAGTCTCCATAGTGGCTGGAGCCTGACTGCCGGATCGATTGACGCACGCGCATAGAAATTTTACAGTGCTGCCACTACACCCAGACGCAAATTACCAAAGACTCCCAGACTTTTCCCGCCAACCACACGGATTAAAAAAAATAGTGTAATTTACTTTTGAGACGACCCTCGTATAAGAAAGGGGGGATATATTTGTGTTTGGTAAATTTTTTATTATGTTTTTAGCAGTATTGACAAAATATTTATTAAAATCAGGCGATAAAGCAGTCGAGTTACTAACGATTTTTTTATTAACCTTGCCACCTTCTTCTGTTACTTCTTCTACTGGTTTAGTTCCCAGTTCTTCTCTATATTCTTTCTATGTTCCTTATTAGGAGTTTTGAGTACCGCAGGCGAGAGTGCTATTACGAGTTTGATAAAGCTAATTTAAATAGTGAATATTAAATTAAATTTGGAGATAAACAACTAAAGAACAACATTTAAAAAGGCCTTTAAAATGAGTAACGTACTGAATAAATTGGTACATCTGGTCACTTTAGCCAAAGTGCATGTTAAAGTGTCAATAAAGGCTGGTATATGCATTCTTAATATCAATAAACAAAACATTATATTTCGCACAAAAATCAACAAAAATTTTAGACCAAGAATGCCATTAAGAGAGGAAACGTAAAATTCAAAATTTAAACAAATAACAGAAATTTCTAATAAACATTACAAATAACAACGCCATAAATATCAAATATTGCAATGTCTTCATAAACACAGCAAAAATAGCATGACCCAATTCGAAATATAAATATTCAATATTTCCCGCGCATAATACTGAAAAACGATATGTTTATTATCAGTAAATTAAAAATATCAGAATATATTACAATTTAATTACAATCTGTTTATTTTGACCAATTTGTAAATGAGGTGGTACATTATTTGTATGAATGTATGAATGATTGCAGGTCATGATTGCTAAAGACAAAAAGCAAATATTACCAACATAAAACAGAAAGTTCCTAGATTATAATTAGTGAACTATATATAACTATAGTGTTTACATGAACCAATCAATTTGATATATGATCAATAAACATATCTATGTGTAGTGATTTGGTAGTATTTACGAATTTTGATTGATGTATTTTTTCAATTTATTTTTTGCTAATAATAGAGAAACCTTGATTTTAGGTTTTTAAATTTAGATGAGTAATTTATAAGCAAATTTCATGAATTTGAAATGACCACATAAAGCAAACCATAGACATTACATCAAGACTTCGGCACAGCTGTAGTTTATTCTTATTCTTCCTTTATGTATACATAGACAATGACCAGTAGGAGCTGGTGAGTAAATTATTTGAAGGGACAATTTTTCAAACATATACTGCAATAGCCGAGGCCTGAAACGCCGGTGTATGCCTGCTTTTTAGACTTACGTAAGGCATTTGATAGTGTGGACAGAAGAAAACTTGTAAGTATTCTAAAAACCAGGAAGGTGCCTGCGCGAGTAGTGGATATACTGTGCAAATGGTTTGTTGGAGAGGCTAAACGTTTGGGGTGGGGTGAAGAAAGATTTCTACATTTCAACAGCACGTAGGAGTCAGACAAGGGAGTTTATTTTCACCCTACCTATTCAACGTGTACACTGACAACCTAAGTGTGCAGTTAAATAGCATGAAAATTGGATGTGTCATGAGATCATGTATTGTCAATCACATATGCTATGCCGATGACATGGTGATCATTTCCCCCTCTCTAGCTAGCTTAAAAGAACTAATAAAGGTATGCGAGTACTACATAGCAGAGTACGGACTACAATATAACGTAAAAAAGACAGAATTTATGGTATTTCAGCCAAAGTGTAAAAAATACTCCGTACCAGATCTTCATTTATGTGGACAGATAGTGCCTCGCGTGTCGTCAGTCACGTATCTCGGCCACATAATATGTGATGATCTCTTAGACAGTGCGGACATTAGTAAACAATGTAGAATGTTGTGTGTGCGTACCAATATGTTAAACAGGCGTTTAACATATTGTTGTTTTCTGGCTGCAGTGTTGTTGTACGTAACTGTCTCTTCAATGCTTATTGTGCTTGTGTTTATGCATCGCCCCTATGGGTGAATGCCACCGAATCTATTAAGCGCAGATTCAGAACGTGCTATAACAATGCATTCAGAATTTTAAATAGCCTTCCGAAGTACTGTAGCGCCAGTCAAATTTTTGTAGAGAATAGGATGACAGATAGTTGGGGTATGTTGCGTAAACGAAGTTATTCCTTACGCAGCAGACTATGGCTGTCAACTAGGGATGGGAAAAAAACATCGATGTATCGAAAACATCGATGTTTTTACCATCGATGGTCAGCTGGCGATAGTATCGATAAAACATCGATGTCTACTACCGATGTCGATGTTTAAACTTTGAAATTCAGAAACTACCGCTAGAGGCGCTGGAATCTTAAAAATTTAATTTTTATTAAAATTAGTATACAAAATATAAGCGCCATCTATTGTGATATAACAATACTAATAGTGTTAGTTCTTATTCTTCTTAGCAGTTAGCAGAATACGAAAAAATAAGAAGAAATTTTTAATTTTTGCAAACAATGTGACCGACCAAAGACTCCAACACACTTTTTCTTTTTGAGTCTTGTTGACACTTTCCCAGTTGTTATTCCTCCAATCCCTGGATTTTTGTAAGTTGTCATTAGCTTTTTTTTTATATATTGAAGTTGGCTGAACAAAATGATCAAAAGCTTCAATTAATCGGTAAAAGTAACTAGAATTGAAAATCTAGTTCCGCCTAAACCAAATGAACAGACTTTATTTCAACTTAAAAAAGTATAAAAATAATTGTGTATGACAGTGTTATTTTTATGTTAAATAATATAAAATTAACATTAAGATTACTATATTAGTATTGTAATAAAATCCAATATTTCATTTTAGAAATGTAAAAATAGTAAGGTCTGTTCCTTTGGTTTAGGCGGAACTAGATTTTCAATTCTAGTTACTTTTACCGATTGATTGAAGCTTTTGATCATTTTGTTCAAGAAAAATCAACTTCAATATATAAAAAAATATCTAATGACAAATTACAAAAATGAAAATTGCGGTTAGTTCCGCCTAATCGTTTGGAATAGACTGTAGGTACAAATTAGAATTATTATATTGGGTATAATAATATTAATGTGCAATTAATTACTATTAAAAAGGAATATTTCTATTTCAAAATCTAATAAATGCTTTTTGTGTATTATGTGTTACTTTTTTCGTATTTTATCTTTACATTATTAAATAAAACCTATATAATATAAATAAATAGCTTTTTTTAATATTAATAAAACATCGATATTTCCGATACATCGATGTTTTTCCTTCGATGTTTTTTCAACATCGATAGTAAGCGCCGATGTTAACATCGATGTCAAACATCGATGTTTTGCCTTCGATGTACAACCCTACTGTCAACCAAAAAAGTTGTTATAAATTGTACTGATAACGATGCGGTCTTCAGCAACTACTGGTGCAGACTATTGGTACCTAAATAAATCTGTGATTTGTATTAGTATGTGGCCGTCTTGTATTTATTATTTAATGTATTCGACACAGCGAAATGTATTTATTATTTTGTTATATTATTTTGTTATATTGTATTACTTGTCTATATGTTATTAAGTATGTTTTATATCTGTTTTTTTTTTGTTTGTAATTTTTGGCCTATTTGCCGGTAAATAAATGAATAATAATAATAATAATAATAATAGTGTCCAAATTTCTGTCCTTTTTATTTTTTTAGAATAACTATCCCCCCTCCGTCCTCAAAAGATTTGAGGAATTTCTCCACTCCCCCTGTCCTTAATTAGTTTTTTCAGAATTTCTTCCCACGTTCTCAAATGATTTTTAGAATTTCTACCACCTGTCCTCGTGTCATTTTTAAATATCTGGCCCCCAATCCCTCTCAATCTGGCGTGAAACATATTAAGAATTGACATACACGATGTATCAAGGTAGAGGGTTCACGATTTTTCTCGAAAACGCGATGTGTTAGTTGAGAAAAAACTTTAGTTAATAATAATAAATCTCCTGTGTAGCACATTTACCACTTTCGTCAAAACGGAGGTCGGGGATTACTTAATCTGGAGTGTTTGTACGATCGACTCGTCCTAGTTACAGCTAACAATATACTCAGAAGTCAGGACCATTACAGGGAGCACAAATTCAGTGGTAAAGAGGAGTCTCTTTACCAGGCAGCGCGAAGATAAGCAATGAGATTAAGCCTGGCAGACTTGAGTCCCGTCTGGGATAATTTTTTTTTAAATTTTGTTTATTGCACATTGGCCTATTTCTGCATTGAGGCCAATCACCGATGCCAGGGGGTGAGCTCCTACACCTGAATGAGAGGTGAATTATTGTGAAAAACATATTATTCTCGCCCGAATACTATGAGCAGCGAGAAATTTAACCGGAACCTCACAATTCAGACTATTTTAACCAGTCAGAACTGTGTGATTTAACGAGCTCGGCCACTCTGTTAAAACTTTGATAAAGTTCTTCTACAATGTTATTATTTTGGATTATACTCCTCTTTCCTGTAATGTGTTCCTCATGGTGAGACTAGCCGTGCAGGCCAAACTAGATAAAACGCAAGCACTGCGAATAGGTTCCACAAATAACAATGCTTTCCATGTGCAAAATAAGATTATTGATATCGAAGAATTTTACTATTTGGGTAGCATGGTAACAAGAGATGACGGTCCATCCTGTGATGTTACTAGCCAAATGTAGTTTAACGTATGGAGATCTTCCCATTACACATTTAGAGCTATAATCCAACTCTTCAACACCAACGTAAAATCCACACTATTGTACGGATACGGAACATGTTAGGTGTCTATAGAACTGACAAATCGATTACAAGTGTTTCCACAGTTTACTCGAAATTCTGTGTATTTTCTGGCCAAAAATAATCACCAGCACACATACTTGCTTAACAAAAGCAATCAGACACAAATTGGCCTGGAAATACGAAAGCATAAGTGGAAATGGATTGGTCATATACTGCAGAGACCAGTAAACAACTTGGCTAGGATGACTTTGGATTGGAACCCGCAAGGAAGCCGACAGAGTCCAAAAACAACATAGAAAAGATCAGTCCAAATAAAGATGAAAAGACCTGGCTGGATATAATTTTTTTAGCCAACAACAGAGTAAGATGGCGACAGATTGTAGAGGCCCTATGCTCCACGGGAAAGTAACAACAATATTCAACTTTCTAGGCTCAATCGTTTAGCCACATGGGAGTATATACGTGTGTTTTAGTTATACCTACGAATCCCTAAAAAGCTGCCAGAGTGGCAGCTCATTGATGTTTGCTGATGACTAAATTGTTATACAGAAAACGCCGATTACACTGTATGAATTTAATAAGTAGCCAAGAATATAATTTTATAATAGCCAATAGTGCGAGAAGAAGAACCAAGATAGAGATTGTTGCCTGAACAGACTGCACAGTCTTCTCTGTCATCTGATTATTCACTGACACAAAATTTCAAGTAAAAAAAAAATGTATTATAAAACCTAGTTACAAAAAGATGTCTGCGTATTATCTGCACGTTACTTTAAATAATCATTTGGAATTAATATTTTAATCTTTCTACATGAAACATTTTATATGATAATGAATCAGTCTGTTTTAATATAAGCGTGTTTACTTTTCTTATGGAATTTTTTGGGGATAATTATTTCAATGTTTAAATTAAAATTTCATTAACATGCTGCTAGACTGGGATTTAACAAGTTTTTACATTATTGAATCAGTTAAAGCAGACTATACTGCGTTTCACTGAACATGCAAAACTAAGTAAATTAATAATTTTTAGTTCATTGGATAAATTGTGTACATATAGAGTATTAAATGGTCAAAATTTCAACTAGATTAGACAGGTTTATAGCCCTTAAATTCAATATTGGGTTTCAATTCTTCGTAAATTAAAACACTTTATTCTATGAGGCACGCTTTGAGTAAGGTGGTCGATGTCTTACTGAGGTATGGTTTCCCAATTTTAATCTCATTTTTAAGGCGCTGATCCATTGGAATTCAATATTGACACGCATCATAGATTTCTTATTCATAGATTTCAAGGCAGCGTATGACAGCATCGATCCAGAACAGCTGTGACGAGCAATGCATGAATTCGGTTCCCAAAAAAAAACTGATAAGGCTAACCAAGACCACGATGGAATAAGTAATCTGCCTCGTTCGTATAGACAACGAGTTGTTCCAGCCATTGCAGTCACATACAGGATTACGTCAAAGTGACGTATTTTCTTGTCTTCTCTTCAACTTAGCCTTAGCGAAGGCAATACGCAGTTCGGGAATCGAGACTAAGGGCACAATATTCAACAAGTCATCTCAGATATTGGCTTACACCGATGACATTGACATAATAGGAAAATCCACCTCCCAAGTCAAAAAGACATTTTTAAAACTAGAAACGGAAGCATGAAAAATGGGCCTAATAATGAATGAAGCCATGGCAAAATAACTGGTAACTAACATAAATAACACCACCTATTAAACTAAACGGAGAATCATTCTAGCACAAAAAGTTACTATAGCGTAATCAAACACACGGATCAAAGCTTAGGTAGAACAACAAATGTCTCCTGTACAAAACCCTAGTACGACCGAGGAAAATATTTGGCACCACAAAACAAAATGATTTATGGAGGCAGCGATATAATTTTAAAATATACAACTTGTTCAATACTGAACGTTTTCCGCAACGTTAAAATAGCACACCTCAGGTAGATAGGGCATATAAAGCGTACGACTGACGATAGATCAGTACAAAAAGCGCTAAGCACAAAACCATTCGGAAAAGGGAGAAGAGGAAGACCCAAATTAAGATGGCTGGACTGTGACGAACAAAACATAACCTTTCGACATTATGCCCATAAATAATAATTAATCTTCGTCTTGAAATATAAATATTTGTTTTGGATTCATTTTCTAATGAGGTACTTATCTAGGAAAATTATACTATTTAATTTATGAACAATAACTATTGTTTAGATGACCGGGGTGTGAAATGATATTTTACAGTTGGACAATGTAAGGCACTTGGGGTAATCGAGCTTAAAGAGTGAAGATGTTAAGACGTGTTTAAGTAAGTTAAATTTAAACCCTCATAAAGTTAGGAGATGTTTAAAGAAGTTGTGTTTTAACAGTCAAGAGGTTAAAATGTGTTTGAGAAAGTATGAACGTTAGTGTAGTGTCCAGCTAAAGAAATGGGGAGACATTATTCAAAGACATGTCAAGACAAATGATTTAGACAACGATGGTGATATCCGATGGACAAATTAGTGCTGGTGTTGAAGAGTCTTTCGACTGATTAGTGTTTGTGAATCTGCGTCTCTCACTTGGATTAGCCGTTAACAACGTAATTGTAAGTCTAGTGTAAATAATCTAAAATATTAAACCGTAATCAGAATTAAAATAGGTTAGTTAAAATTAGGACTTTAATTCAACAACCTTTATCTCCTTTTTAAGAATCATAGCAACCAGCCAGCGGACTTTTAGGTTTTCAGACTTGATCCGCTCGCAAGTCTTGGAAACTCATAATGTGAGGGAGATCTTGAGTTTGAGGGATGTATAGAGTAAGTACAAATGTAGTATGTCAATCTTATATTCATGTTAATCAGCCAAACGTAACGTTCATTTCATATTATTTATCAGTAGGTTCCCCACAAGATAATATAAATTTAAATACTCAGAATAAAATACTATTTTGGATAAGCTAAAAACAATTAATGTTCTCTGGTTGAAATAAAAAAAGTTTCGCTCATTTATGGTTTAAATTGTATTGAGTGTAATGTAGTACTAAATAAAATAAATTAAAATTTTCAATTTATAAGAATCATCAGAAATAATTGTTTTTAGAAATGTATCGTGCTCTTTTCATCCTCTTTATACAATTAACTTGAATTTTTCGCCTGGTGTCGCATAGGCACAGTGCGTTCGGGAAGCGAACTCAGAGTGTTCCGAGTCACTGTGTTTAACTTCAGACCGCTCGTGGAAATGCGTTTTGATCTTTTCTCGAACCCTCCGACCTTCCTAAACAGATCGGAAAGCAATGATAAAAAGTCAAATTTTTTATTTTTGGAATAGAAATTTTTTAATATTTGAATTTCAGATGTTCGATACAATTTTACTTCGAATAATGAATATTCAAATATTATTGCCAGTTCGAACAGTTTATTTTATCTTGGTCTTAAAATAAATTGCTGTAATGCTTTAATAACTTCATCGAAAGAGGAAGATGAGAAACAGGACTATGAGGAACTGCTCATAATAAATATAGGATCTAAGTATATAATAAATATGTATAAATATTAAAAATAATTGTTTTATTTACACAACCTTACTTTATTTTATATGTCAAAGTTTAAAGGATATGATATTTATTGGTACAACTACTCCAATTAATTATTAGTAATAATTTAATAAATTCAATCCTATTAAATTAAGTGTTGAATAGTTGTTTTTCAGAAACGTCACTGTCAGAATTCGAGTTTAAATCGAAAGTTAAATACTAAACCGCCCATATTGGAGAGTTAAATATTTTGTTCATTTTAATTTTAGTTAGAACTAACTTGCACATTAGCAACGCATTTTTTTGTCACTTTTACTCGGGTTAGTGATAAGGTTTAACCTCACTTTAATGTCAAACCTGAATTAAAAACGACTGAACAGTACAATCTAAACCTGGCAACGTCTAAAAATGTTACCAATATTCAGTAAATAAATACATCAACTGAGTAATGGCTTGATGTTGGTTAAATCACATCTTGACATTGGTACTTAAATTAACCAAGTGTGACGTCATCTCATATTTATTGTGAATGGAGTTTTGTGACCAAATTAAGATGAAACCAAAACACCCTTCTAAAAAGTCATAAATTGTGAAATACAAACATTGAAAGAGGGTTATCTATAACGTGTGATCGAGTTTTGGGTATCAAGGTTATAAAATTATTTTGGGGCGGAAACTTGAGAAAACAGTTTCCCTGGTTGCCACATCGTTGGAACATCGTTGTACAAAATATGCTAAAGTTCAGAATGATCATATAGAAAAATAAAAGTAATTCTAACATAAGGTCGCTTTTCTAACTGTCCTCATACGTTACCTAGTAATCATTACATTTAATGTCCCAAAATGTAAAAGTTACATAATAAGAAAAGTTTTCTTTCCTGAAATGAAAGTAAAATTAACATATTAAAAAACCAATTTTCTTGGGAAAACTTAATGTATTGTGAAACTAATCTAATTTAGTAATAGCAAATTCGAGTCATTCGGTCTGAAGTAAATTACTTTGTTGTTCTGTATCTCTATTTAAAATTATAATTGAAATTTAAGTTTTCCTTCAGCTGTTGGACGATGTTTTGTTTAATTGACAAGTTTCTATGTTGACATGTTTTGCCTCAAGAGCTTTTGTAAATCTAAAGCTTTAGAACTTTCAAATCTGTATTCCTATGCACTTAGTTTTGATTGTCGGTTAAAGCTCTAAACACCCTCTTGACATTTCATTTTCATTTTAGTATTACTGTGTAAACATTTAGACATTTTCTTAAACAAAAGAATATTTAATTAATTTTTAAATTACGGTAGTAATTTCATTTTTTGTATAGATAAATATAATTAAGAATTTTTTAAATTTAATTTAATATCTTCCTCAACGCTGCCTTCTTTCGAAAGTTGGCGATCATCACAGCTATTTTGATTGTTAATAATAATATTAAATCTCTTTATTATCTTCTTGCAGGAGTTGGATTTTTTTTTTTTTGAAAATTTACTTTTAATCTTTTTTCTAAAATAAAAGTAAATGTATTTGTAGATTTACAAAAAAAAAAACCTGATTAGTTTGCGTCCAGTCAGTTCAAAGGCTCACGATTGCACCGCAGTTTTTCACCTTGATAATTTGCGAGAAAACTCGAGCAAGTTATAGGTCTTCTGGATACAAGCCTCTGTTTCCTGAACCTCCTTTGGACAGTTCATGCTGAAATTGCCAAATTTTGATCTCCTTTGAGACGACATGCAAGAAAAGTTGAGGCCAATCACGATCGCGTAGAATAATTAGGGTAAGAAATCCATTGTTTCGAGCGCTTATGACCCGTGAATGATTTGAACTAGGTTAATTTATGTAGAGATCCGTTCGGTGAGGACGCTTTATAGCGTAATTAATAGTGTTATTAGTACAGCCATAACACCAGCGATATTTCAATACTGCGGCCATTTTCAAATAATGGCGCAGCTCGTACTTCTTCGTCTTCGGGCCACATTTTTTTTACAATTTTAACAATGAGTTATTTGTTTTAAAACTTACGTACTTAATATGCATTATTCTATAGCCTTCGTTCAAACGGGCATCAATAATTGTTACAGCCTGTTTAATTAACAAAAAAATATTTGTTATATAAACATTGTATTACTCCCTGAGTCTGATTCCTATTTAAACGATTAAATATTTTTTTTTATCAGTATTTAAAATACAGTGTTAAGACAGTCCCATTTTTTTTTTGTGGGTGAGAGGTCGTTTTTACCGACCGCCAACATATATGAGGGAGGTATTGTGATCATACCGATTTTGACATTTCGAGATTTCGATGGATCTCCACGAATTGAGGTCCCTACATAACGTTTTGTCTATCTGTCTGTCTGTCTGTCTGTCAGTCCGTCTGTCTGTCTGTGTACACGTGCAGATTCGGCTGAAAGGATTATTATAAAACTTCATATTTAAACTTCTGCCATCAATGGCACGAGTTGGTCAACTTTTGGTAAAAATCGGTTGACTAAAAATGGGAGTTTACTCGTGTCGATTTTAAGATTATTGCGAATATATAGCAACAGAAAAATATTTCGAAAAAATTTATTGAACAAAAGTTGCTATAAATACAATAACTAATAACTTTTATTTGAGACGTTTTTTGATAAATCGAAAAATTTTGATTTTTTTTTGTAAAATTATCTATTTTTTCCTACTTATATGTAACGTTTCCATGGTCATGTTAAATAATATCTCTGTTAGAAAATATTAGGCCAAGTTATTTTTACTGTGCTGCTAGAATGTATTTTATCCAAGTAGTTTGTGATGGCGGTCGGTCCTGTGGTGGCCACAGCTGATATTTTTATTTTATAATCGATTAACCCAGGACCGGAGAAATCACATTGTACGATCATTATTTCTTGTCAGTTACATAACAGTAAATATTGAGTTTAAAAATATTAAAACTGTATTTTAATTCACAGCTGTAAATCCCAATTTAACAAGAAGCCAATCAGATTACTTCATTTGCCCAAACTCGAGGAATAACGAAAATATGTGTTCCTAACTTAATACCTGTTATCAACTCAATGGCGTGTGGAGAAAAATAGTGTTCATTTAATAATCAATTCGTATAAGGTAATAAAAATAGAATGTACGCCTATGTATACATGTCCTTGGAAATAAGTTTGATAACTAAATATTTCTATCAAGTATTGCATAACGGCCAAGATTTGTTGATCGATCAGTATATCTTTACATATAAAAATCAATTTCTGTTTGTTTGTTTGTGTATGTATGTTGTCCTTTATGCAAAGCCAAATAGATGGACCGATTTTCACCAAATTTAGTACGGGGGGGGGGGGTAAAATAATCCAAGGAAGGTTTTATGAGGGTTCCAACTTCGTCCATTGCCTCCTAGGGGGCGTTATGGAAGGAAACCATAATTTTTACTCTCCGTGCAGTTTAAGTTGATAACGTAGGCTAAACCTTAAGAGATATATCGATATAAAGTAAACAAAAAAATGTTGATCTTAACTAGATCTAAAAAAAAAAGATATGGTGTATTGGGCAATTTTCTCTTCTTAAACGTAATAGTTTTTGTATTATAAAGTTTGTGGGTACATAACATCAGAGATTTATAGAGATGTATCAATTATTTTAGAATAATAAATTAAACCATTTCTCTTAGAATCATAATATATCTAACACTATACTGCTGTCGTAAGAAAGAGTGCCGTATCTGCATTTTTTTCAGTTTTGAGTTAAGTACGCCTTTAGGTATATCAGGGTGCGCCGCATCATTATTTTTATCTTAAAAAGTCGTATCTGCATCTTAAATATAATAAAATGCACATACGATTTTCAAAATTTGACGTAATATTTAAAGTTTTTAGGTTATGGAACCTTAACTAACAAATGTTACTTATATTGCCGTATCTGGCACTTGCCGTATTATATAGTAATATTCAGAGAAAAATACGTAAGCAAAGTGTACCTTAGAAACTCGTATCAAAAATTACAAGCTTAAAAAGCCGTAACTACATTAGCGCCAAGCAGTTACGGCTTTTTAAGATTGAAAGTCTACTAAGAATTTGATGCGTTTCTTACATGATTTCAATAATTTCCACCACCAGGTGGAAACCGCCTTAAAGAGACAGAAAAAAATTTATAACTTTCGCGATTTTGAAAATGCTGTGTCAAGTGCAAACTCCGGAACAGTCATAATAAAATCAATGGAATTTTCTGATTTTTATCACTGGACACATCATTCATCAAAGAATATTTTAAATAGACTAAGGCCCAAAGTTTGTATCAGATATTGTTCAAGTTGTTGCAAAACGAGGTATTTCTACTGTTTGGAATATATTAACAATATTTCAGAGAGTGACTTCAAGCAATTAAATTTTTTAAAAGTTTCAATTACTAAAAAAAAATAAAAATGGTTTATAATATGTTGTAATATACATAATATGTTTTTTTACCCTACATGCCACTTTACATATTATTGGTTTATATTAGCTTAAAATACCGTAAGTGGTTTTCTTTGTGGTTGCGATTCTTTTGCCGTCTTTTAACAACCCTATAAATTACTTTGTTGTAATCTAAAATGCAGTAAGTGCGTTTTATACCCAAAATAATTGATTTACAGCTCTAATTTTATTACCATCAAATTTTTGATACCAAAATCCATGATAATAACATATGTAAGAAATATGTTGAACATTAATTAACGCAACAGAAAACAAAACGCGTTTATGACATATTGCAGATACGGCACTCTTTCTTGCGACGGCAATATACATCAGAGGTTAATAATAACGCAGTTATCACAGCGTAAACAGAAGTCTGAAATGCAAATATGTTGAGAGTTGTGGAATTTGTCAAAGGGTGGCAGTACGAAGTAATTATTTATTCTCCACTGCATAGCGGTAATTAAAATTACTATATCTACTGTTTCATATATTTAACTTTATAATCGTTATGTTCCACTTTTTTTGGAATTATGTAGTGAAATGCCGTAGCGAAGCACGAGTACACCTAAGGATGTTCCTGTACTACTGATACGATACCAGTATCGATATTTTTCATTCGATATTGCGATTTTAGTATCGATACTGATCTACCGATACTTTACTAATATCATTACATTTGACACAGTATAATTAAAATAATCACTGAGACCTATAGTTTATAACGTAGACATAACCTGACATACAGTTTCAAAGGTGCAAACTACTGAAATCAAAATTTTCTCTTAGGTGGGCATTACACTATAAAAGATCTTTTACAAATATATTTTATAAAATATAATTGACGTGAAATATGCCAGTGTAATAGGCCATCTTTTATAAAATATTTCTTTTGTAAAAGATATTTTATAAACTATATAGCCTTCTGCTAACTTTGATAAAAGATTCGACAGTTTGAAATCAAAATGGCGGAAGGAAAGTCAAGTTGGTGTGTTTCTACAACGAAATTAATAATTTCGGAATATGAGGGGTATGAAATGTTATAACCATCAACATTTTGATTACAAAAAAAATAAATAAAAGCTTAGAGGCATACAGCATTATTGCAAACATAATAAAAACTCTTCCTTCATCGCATAGTAAATGGTCTCACATCTTTCTGGGATTATGCTTGAAAGGGTGCATTGAGGTATATGACTGCTGTACTATAGGCTTGTGCAACTCTCTTCTGTTGTCAGAAATCGCAGAGTAAAGACGTTCCTCAACGCTTATAGGATTTCTTAATTGTATCTGTTGTCGGGAAATAAAGCAAGATATCTTCGAATATAATATTGAAGGCATTTTCATCCATTCTCAATAAATTATAATACCTTCTAATATCTTCACATTGCAGTTCCCAAAGAAGGTTTTGGTGTGTTCCTCTAAGGTCATGCCACGAAATCCATGGCCTTACCCAGATACGTCTTCTTTTTCTTTTCTTTTTCAACACTAAGCATAACCTATTGCACTAATTGTAGCTGCACAAGCAAGAATGCGATTGTCGTCCATTTTTTTTATTTATATTTTATAAAACTTTTCACACAGTGTAATATGCCTGTTTGAGATTCGTAGAAAAAAGTTTATAAAATATATTTTATAAAATATTTTATAAAAGATCTTTGTGAAAGATCTTTTATAATGTAATGCCGGCCTTAGTTTGTTTTTACAAAAGTGAACAGCATATATAGCCTATTCCAAACGTTTAGGCGGAACTTGATTTTGAAATCTAGTAATTTTTAATATTAATTCGGACTTTTTGTCATTTTGTTTAAACTTTGTAAATCATACTCACATTGCAAATTCTAAATTAAATTGATTGTCATTATGAAACGTCATTTTCATTGCATTTTAATTTTTTGCCATTCTTAATAAAAATTTCCCATTTATTTATTTGTTTTTTCTTCAAAATATGTAAAGAAATATTAAATTTTTTAATAAATGTCATTCGTTTCCATGGTTTCACTCACAGGACAGTTTCACAATTCGAATTTAAAATTTTGAAATACCAACCTGAAAAATGAAATAACCCAAGCAAGGTCCGTTCTCGTGACTCGTGACAACCTAAAAGAACGAAATTCCCACTTAGTTCCGCCTAAACGTTTGGAATAGCCTTTATACTCTATTCTATTTATTATTGTAAAACAATTAAATTGTTATTATAAGAATATAATGTTTTTTACGTTTTATAGAAAATATATTCATTTTTCCTTTCGATACTTGAAACTATCGATATTTTGTTTCGATAGGATACCGGTATCGATACTTTTTATTCGATATTATCGATACCCAAATATCGATACTATCTCAGTATCACATATCCCTAGGTACACCCATTAGTTTATTTAATAAAAACTTGATAACTAAGCAACTGAAAATGAAAATCACTTTAAATTATGATACAAAATAAATTCATATACAAGCCCCCCTCCTATACTATCTTAAGGCTCATTTACATTTAGATACAAGTATGAGGACTTATATGAGATACAAGTATGAGCTCATACAAGTATGATCATACAAGTCAACATACACATGTCAATATACAAGTCTAAAATCATGTCATTTTTGTGCTCTGTTTACATTTGCATACGCACATATACTGTCAAGTGATGACAAAAAATGTATAGTGATGACGAGGAGACTTTTTTGTATTTAAGTATATGTGCATTACTTCTATCAAAATCACGAAAAAGAAAACGTAGATGGTGCCAGCGATATATTTTATCTCGACGAGAAACCTTGGGGCCTACTCAATGTTGATTAATGAACTGACTTTAAAAGATGGTTTATGCTTCAGATTATCTTCAAATTATTTGAGAATGTCGCTGATTTTTGAACTCACGTAGGTGACTCCATTAATTATTAAAAGTGATACAAGATTTCGAGAAGCTATATCACCTGCAGATCAACTGGCTGTTACATTGCGGTTCTTGGCAACTGGTGACTCATTTGCATCACTGATGTACGCACCTAGGATTTCTACTTTAGTTAGCTCTCGACTATACTGACTTTTATGTTGTGCCATTTAGTCTATACATCTTTAGCCATGCAACTTAACTCCTCAGAAATGTTATCAAAAATATCTTTTCTTTTGTTAAAATCTTTATACTCCTTCGATTTTACATCCCAGATATTACTGGCTATGATTTTCTCAATTATTAACAGAGTTTTATCCTTATTCCGCAAATACATATTTAACTTGTAAAAAAAAAAAAGCTATAGAAATGTGAAATATCTTTTAAAACATAACCTAACTTTCCACCAGGTTGTCAGCTCATACAAGTCAAGTAAATGGAAAAGTCTGCGCATACAGAGAGTATGAGCAAATGTCAATGGATTTGACAAATTATACAAATTGTATGAGTTCATGTATGAGGTGATGTATCGCGACAAGTCAATTTGACTTGTATCTCATACAAGTCCTCATACTTGTATCTAAATGTAAATGAGCCTTTACGGATATCTTTCGAAATGGACCCCCTATTATACTTTTATGTGTGCAAGTCTGCTTAGACGAAGTTATAATAGCTTTGTATTATAAATATTAATTTTATTTAATCCAAAAATGTGAGACATCTACCTACATTAAAGTGGTATTCCGAATGTCAAAGTTTTTTTGCATTTTCGCTCGTAATTTTATTTGTTTGCGAATGTTTGCACGTGAGAGGTATTTTAGAAATGCGGTGGACCATGTAATTTATTCATTTCAGATGTACAGTATGCTATGAATCTCTAGAAATGAAATTTAACTGTCCAAAAACAGCAAGTCAACAACGAAATATATTAGAAAATATTTTTTAATCTTGGAATGATATAAAAACACATGTTATGTACAGAGTGTTCCAGAAATATTGAGGTTTTGATAAAAGAGGTTTTTATATTTCGTATTTGAGGTATTAACTGGGGGTGTTGTTTTTTATAAGATGTAGATTATACAGGATGCTGATTTTATATTGCTCACCATTGCTATCTTGAGAACTATAAGAGTTACAAGGTTGCTTAAATTAGACAACAAATACTATTTTACAGGAAAATATCAATGAGTTAAGCAATTTTTTATTTCGAACAGTAGTTCTCAAAATACACTGCAAATCTTAGTGAGTAATAGTACTCCTTTTAAATGAGTACTTTTTATATTACTCATTTAAAGTGCGTACTTGTACTCACTTTGAAGAAGGAGATAAGTGTACGCACTTGAAGTGAGTACTAGTACTCGTTATAAATGAGTACTTCAAAATACTCACGTAAAACGAGTACAAGTACTCACTTCTAAAGCGGAACTGAAACTACGCGTTATATGTGAGTACTAATACTCATTTTAAATGCGTACTTTTAATACGCGTTATATGTGAGTACTAATACTCATTTTAAATGCGTACTTTCAATATACTTGCGATGAATATTTTAGTTGTAATATCTGAAAGGTTTGAAAATTTTTTAAATAAATATATTCAAGAAATAATAATAATCGCATTTTATTATTTACAGAAAAATATGAAGCTTCATAAATTCTGGAAAAGGATTCCATTGAAAATTGGCAAAAAAGTGTATAAATTATTGATTATAATAATTTAAAAACTATTTTTCTGATGTTCAATCAACATTTTTACTTTTCCTGAATTTTAAAGCTTTATTGTGACGTCACTCAAGAAAAGAGTTTTATACCTATATACGCACTATAAGTGCGTATTACTACCCTCTCTTCCTTTCCACTACCCATTTAAAACGCGTACTAGTACTCACTTTAAGTGAGTACTAGTATCATTTAAAGTGCGTACAAAAGTACAAACTTGTACGTGAGTAAAAACGAGGACAAGCAATGTACGCACTTTAAATGAGTACTAGTACTCACTTGAGATTTGCAGTGTACGTTGTGCAACTTCCTTATTTTAAATAGGAACACACCTTATGTTTTTACTTATTCTATAGAGTATTCTATCCTAATTTCAACGATATTAAAGTTATAGCCTTACATCACAAAATAATCGAGACAGACGGAAATTAATTTTATTTGCATTTTATTGAAATGAATAATTATTAGCTTACAAATATTATTCAAAATTACTCCCATTCTCATTTATGTATAATTGCACTCTTTTAAATAAATTATTCCAATTTTTTTTTAATAAATCCCGTCGGTATTAGTGGTACTGTCCTGGATACTCTTTTTAATTTGGAACAGTAATTTTGTTCCCATCTTGCTGAGTACTTCTTAGTTCTTCGTTCTACTGGTCCACGAAAGGCGAAAGGTGAAATTGTCTAAATCAAAATAGAAGGCACTTTGAATACTTTACTTTTAAGTTGTTATAGAGCAGTGTTTCTCAACCGGTGGTCCGCAGACCACTGGTGGTCCTGAGAAAAATTTTAGTGGTCCGCGAAAGTCTTATAAATTTTAAATTTTGACATTTTTGTGCATTTTTTTATGATCTTTTGTTCATCTTCTGTGTATTTTGTTCATTTTTCAGTGTTTTTTTATTACTAAGATGTATGTAGAGTTTACATATACAATTTGTTTAATAGTAGAGGAGAATCTTTTTGTTTTTTCTCAATAATTTTTTAAGTTTTTGAAGAAATGATCTTAGTATTGACATACATCTAGCCCAAAGACTTATATACAATATTCAAAATTGTATTGTTTCAACATATAGAAAAATAATGTGATTCAAAGCCAACTATGAAAATTTGTAAAATGTTCAAATCAAGATTAAGTGTATGAAATATGGGCCTCCATTAAAAATTGGGTAGTTCAAAATAAATTTTATTTTTGTTTAAGATACAAATTCAAAGTAACAATTGATTACTGACAAAAATCACATTCATGCAATCTTTTTCTGTCCCGGAGCATTCATTGTCCATGTGCCCATATATTGCACACCGAACCTAAAACTCGCCCCTTTCTGATCCTGTAAAAAACAACCGGCACAAAACATGCAAGCAGCATCTTCATCATCCGGACTTTGTTGCCCTACTTCATCAACGTCCATGTCGTCGTCAGCTGGACAAAATTGTTTAATATGCCCTGGCCCACATTTAGACCTAGCGGGGAGCCCATATTTCCAACATTGCATATGACAATCTAAATTAATGTTTGACTATTTTGAGATTAAGTGAGGCAGTAGCTTCTAGTAACACAATATACCTCGATCAAATACAACAGCGTCAATTAAAATCACAAGCAGATCGAATAAAAATTTTGCCCATTCTTATAACAACAAATTACCTTAATAAAAGAATCAAAATTAAGCAAAAACATTTACTGTAATTTGTTTCTAACGGAACAAGAACTCAACTGCTAAATTTGTAAAATTGTTGAACGAAAAGTAGGTGCGTTTTAAGCTATTGCCGAAAAACGATGTTAGCTATATTAGTAAATTTTCCTTGAGAGCCCATATTAAATGAAGGGCCCATATTAGGACCTTCTCCTCTATATTTATTTTTAGGGGTCCACGGTACGTTTTCAGTTGAGAAACACTGTTATAGAGAATACAGTTTTACGTAAATCGAAAATTTATTTAAAAAAATGTTTAAATAAAAGTTGTCTTTTCAAAAGCTTTATCCTAACATGCCAAACACAATATACCTTCCCATTGAAGAAATCAAAGTTGTCCTTGATATCCTGTATCTCCAGTATGTTCCAGAAAATTTCAATAATATTCGATTCCTTGTGTGACCTTCGGTCATCAATTATTTTTTTCTCAACTTGTTCACACTTCACGTTTTCGAGAAAGATCGTGTTCCCTTTGTCTTGATACACTCTGTATATTATCGCAATGCACATTTCTTTTATGTACGTTAAAAACTGTATATAACGTAATAACAAAAGTAACGAAAATATTAAACAGAATATGGAAAGGCGGAGGAATGCCCGAGAGATGGAGAAAAGGGATAATATATCCGGTATACAAAGCAGGGAAGAGAAATTTAACCAGTAATTACAGAGGGATTACGTTAATGGATACAGCATACAAAATATATGCCATGATACTGGAAGAGAAACTGAGGGAAGAAGCGGAATCAAAGAAAATTATTCCAGACATACAGGCAGGATTTAGGAAGAACAAGGGAACAATGGACAATCTATATATATAAAAGGCAGTGTCCTGACTGACTGACTGACTGACTGACTCACTCATCACCGCCCAGCCCGAACCCCTGGCCCTAGAAACTTGAAATTCGGAGAGTATATTCCCTCCATGACGTAAGCACCCACTAAGAAGGGATTTTTCTAAAATCCACTCCTAAGGGATGAAAAGGGGTGAAATGTGATTTCACGAATTCCTTACTATCTCTTAGGGCCGATGGGATATCGACTTAGTTTTTGCTTACAACTATTACCCATACAAATGCCGAAAAACCAATTTCGGGATTTTGCCCTAATCAACCCCTAAAGGGGTGAACCTACAATCGGGGTGGATTATACATCCCGTTGTATTTCCTGTGTTCGTTTAGTTGCAAGATTACTTTTTGGCACATAGGTGTCTTTTTAAAATATCTCGAAATAGTATTCACAGTTTTTTAAAATTTGACCCCTAAAGGGTGAAAAGGGGTGAATTGTGATTTTAAGGATTCTTTAATATCTCTTAGGACCAATAAGATATCGACTTGCTTTTTGCTTACAAAGATTACCCATACAAATACCGAATCATCAATTTCAGGATTTTGTCCTAATCAACCCCTAAAGGGGTGGATCTACAATCGGGGTGAATTATACATCCCGTCGTAATTCCTGTGTTCGTTTAGTTGCAACATTACTTTTTGGCACATAGGTGTCTTTTTAAAATATCTCGAAATAGGTTTGAGAGTTTTTTAAAATTCCATCCCTAAGGGTTGAAAAGGGGTGAATTGTGATTTCAAGGATGCCTTAATATCTTTTAGGATCAATAAGATATCGACTTACTGTTTGCTTGCAAAGATTATCCATACAATTACCGAAAAACTTATTTCAGGAATTTGTCCTAATCAACCCCTAAAGGGGTGGATCTACAATCGGGGTGAGTTATACATTCCGTCGTATTTCCTGTGTTCGTTTAGTTGCAACATTACTTTTTAGCACATAGGAGTATTTTTAAAATATCTCGAAAAGGTTTTGGTAGTTTTTTAAAATTTCACCCCTATAGGGTGAAACGGGGTGAATTATGATTTCAAGTATTCCTTAATATCTCTTAAAACCAATAAGATATCGACTTGCTTTTTGCTTACAAAAATTACCCATACAAATACCGTAAAACATATTTCAGGATTTTGTTCTAATCAACTCCTAAAGGGGTGCATCTACAATCGGGGTGAATTATACATCCCGTCGTATTTCCTGTGTTCATTAGTTGCAGCATTACTTTTGGCTTTTTGGTCTTTTTAAAATATCTCTAATGGGTTTGACAGTTTTTTAAAATTTCACCCCTAAGGGTTGAAAAGGGGTGAATTGTGATTTCAAGGATTCCTTAATATCTCTTAGGACCAATAAGATATGGACTTACTGTTTGTTTGCAAAGATTATCCATACAATTACCGAAAAACGTATTTCAGGAATTTGTCCTAATCAACCCCTAAAGGGGTGGATCTACAATCGGGGTGAGTTATACATTTCGTCGTATTTCCTGTGTACATTTAGTTGCAACATTACTTTTTAGCACATAGGTGTCTTTTTAAAATATATCGAAAAGATTTTGATAGTTTTTTAAAATTTCACCTCTAAAGGGTGAAAAGGGGTGAATTGTGATTTCAAGGATTCCTTAAATCTCTTAGGGCCAATAAGATATTGCCTTGCTTTTTGCTGACAAAGATTACCCATACAAATACCGAAAAATATATTTCAGGATTTTGTCCTAATCAACCCCTAAAGGATGGATCTACAATCGGGGTGAATTATACATCCCGTCGTATTCCCTGTGTTTATTGAGATATAAGGTTTCTTTTAGGCACATAGGCGTCTTTTTAAAATATCTCGAAATGGTTTTGACTACTTTTTTAAATTTAACCCCTAAAGGGTGAAAAGGGGTGAAATGTGATTTCAAGGATTGTTTAATATTTTTTAACGCCAATAAGATATCGACTTGGTTTTTGCTTACAAAAACTACCCTTGCAAATGCCGAAAAACCAATTTTTGGATTTTGTCCTAATCAACCCTTTAAGGGGTGGATCTACAATCGGGGTAAATTATACATTCCGCCATATTTCCTGTGTTCGTTTAGTTGCAACATTACTTTTTGGCACATAGGTGTTTTTTTTTTTTAATATCTCGAAATGATTTTGACATTTTTTTAAAATTTCACTCCTTAAGGGTGAAAAGGGGTGAAATGTGATTTCAGTAATTCCTTAATTCTTTTAGGACCAATAAGATATCGACTTGGTGTTTGCTTACAAAAATTATCCATACAAATGCCGAAAAACTTATTTCAGAATTTCGTCCTAATCAACCCCTAAAGGGGTGATTCTACAAACGGGGTAGGTTATACATCGCGTCGTATCTCCTGTGTTTGTTGAGTTATAACGTTTCTTTTTGGCACATAGGTGTCTTTTTAAAATCTCTCGAAATGGTTTTAACAGTTTTTTACCTTTAACAAATATAACCCCTAAAGGGTGAAAAGAGGGAATTGTGATTTCAAGGACGCCTTAATATCTTCTAGGATCAATAAGATGTAGACTTGGTTTTTGCTTATAAAGATTACCCATACAAATGCCGAAAAATGAATTTCAGGATTTTATCTTAATCAACCCCTAAAGGGGTGAATCTACATTCGGGGTGAATTATAGAACCCTTTGTATTTCCAGCGGTTGTTGAGTTATAACATTCCATTTTGGCATATATGTGTTTTGACAGTTTTCTTTCACTCCTAAAGGATAAATTAGTATTTTTTTGTTAGAAATAAAAAACTCGGAGAGTATATTTTTCAGTATGACGTAAGAACCCACTAAGAAAGGATTTTTTCAAGTTCGACCCCTATCTGGTGAAAAGGAGTAAAATGTTTTTTCACGGATTCCTCAATATCTCTTAGGACAGATGAGATATCGACTAGATTTTTTGTTACAAAGGTTACCAATACACAAGTTTAAAAGCAAACTGCGGATTTTATGCCAATGAGACCGTCAATATACCGTAGCGAAGCACGGGTTTTCAGCTAGTATATATATATATATATATATTGAACTACGTAATTGGAAGAGAATTAGCGAAAGAAAAAAGGAAAGGTGTTCACCTTCTTTGTGGACCTGAGAGCAGCCTTTGACACTGTAGACAGGAAAAATTTAATATGTACCCTGAAAGAAAGGGAAATAAATAAGGAGACAAGGAATGTGATAAAAGTAGGGGAAAAATACACAGAGGAAATCTGGACGGTGGAAGGGGTAAGGCAGGGATGTCCTTTAAGTTCAACGCTATTCAATATATATATGGCAGATATGGAGGAACACCTGCAAAAGGGACAAACATGAGGACTAATAGTTGGAAACAAGAAGTTTATGTCCTTAGCATATGCAGATGACATTGTATTGCTGGCAACTAAAGAAAATGAGTTAAAGGCAATGATGAAATCCCTGAATAAATACCTAAAAAAAAACTGCTGATAAACACGGATAAGTCAAAAATAATGGTTTAAAAAAAGGAGGAGGGAGACAGAGAGAAGAGAAGAGGAAATGTGAAGGAAATCAAATTGAAAAAGTTAGGACGCGCAAGTACTCAGGATACCAATTCCAATGCAATGGAGGAACAGGGGAACATATTAAGCAGCTAAGTAAAAGGGCCATGCTAGCAATTCCGCAGATCTGGAGCTAAGGTGAAAGAAAATTTAAGGGTGAATATCACATAAGAATGCTCTTGTTCGAAGCCCTAATAAAGAGCATAATCATGTACGGAGCGGAGGTGTGGGGATGGAAGGAGCATGAGCCGCTGGAGAAGGTGCAGAATAAATATCTTAAGTGGATGTTGGGGCTAGATGAATGTACACCAGAGTACATAGTATTAGAAGAGACGAAGGTGTACCAAATTAAAATAGAAGCCGTTAAAAGAGCAATAAGATTTGAAGAAAATATAACCAAGAACCCGGCAATACAATTATTAAATTAATACTGGAAGGAATTAGAAAATAGGGAAAAACAAAAAAAAAAAAACATCAAAATGGGAGATAAAAAGAAGTAAAATGTATGAATACGGAGGCTTTTTAACAGAAGAAGTAAGGGGGAAAAGAGAGAGTGGACATGGAATGCAGAAGATACTAGAAAGAATGAAGGACATACAACCAGGGATGGGGAGTCGGAGTCGGAGTCGGAGTCGGAGTCGGGAGTCGGGAGTCGAGGAGTCGAAGCTTTTTGGAGGAGTCGGAGTCGGGAGTCGGAAAAAGTTATCGACTCCCGACTCTTTGATTACATATTTATCAAGGATGAGAACAATCCGAAAACGAAAGTAAAATACCATACTACCAGAATTTTTTAAAGTACCGAAACAGGAACGACATTTTTTCTCTGTTCATGAACGAAAATGAAATTAAAAATATTCAATTCTGGTTTCCTTTACGCTTTCCAGTTAAAAATTTAATTAATTTTTAGTCATATCTAATTTTTCTTTTTCTGTATACTTTGTTTATTATGTTAAAACGAAACTAAACTGGATTTTTATTTTCTCAAGTTGTAACGGGCTTTGTGATTATTTTATGTTTCATGTTGGCAGCTAAAATTTATATGTCAAAAGAAAAAAGTGACATGTTATGAAAAATAAAGTATAGTCTGTTCCAAACGATTAGGCGGAACTAGATTTTCGGTTAGTTCCGCCTAATCGTTTGGAACAGACTAACCGAAAATCTAGTTCCGCCTAAACCAAAGGAACAGACTTTATATAAAATACAAAACAATTTTTTTTTAAACTAATATATTTGAAAATTTGTATTAAAAATGACTCAATAGTCAAGATGAAATGAAAATGACATTTTATAAAAACAGCTCACCCAAACCCAAGATATTTAATGTAAGTATAGTCTGTTTCTTTGGTTTAAGCGGAATTAGATATCGAAATCTACTAACTTTTAAGGATTGAATGAAGCTTTGTATCATTTTGTTTAACAAAAGCCCACTTTGATAGTTAAAAAGTGAACTCGTGATAAATTAAGAAAATAAAAATTCCATTTAGTTCCGCTTAAACATTTGGAATAGACTTTACAATTTACCAGTGAAAGGAGTCGGGAGTCGGAGTCGGAGTCGGAGTCGATTTTCGAAAATACCGACTCCGGAGTCGAGAGTCGGGAGTCGATAATTTTTCTGTCGACTCCCCATCCCTGCATACAACAACAAGAAATAAAATTGAAAAAAAGAATAATTGCAAGGTTTAGATGTGGGAATGAAGAAAAGGTGAGCAAATTTTGGTTAATAGACGAGGATAAACGATGTAGAATGTGCAGAGAAGAATGGGAGATGGTTGAACATATGCTGGAAGGCTGTGAAGAAATGAGAAGCAAAGGAGGAACAAGAGAAGATATTTTAAACGGAAATGGCTGCGGATACACATGAATGAAAGAGGTAATGGAGAGGAGAAAAGAAATCAAAGAAAAAGAAAATAATAGGAATAAAGCAAAATAGATTTCAATCCAATAGGTAGAAATTAAATTTATATTTTAGTTAAGAACTATGTAAGGAATAAATAGATATAGAATAAAATGTAATAGTTATTAATTAAAATAAATTGAATTGAACTGAATTGAAAAACTGTATATGCGTAACAAATGTTGGTTCTCTTGTTCCAGCCGCTTGGATTTCTTTTCTACACATAAATGCAAAGATATGTTTCTTGGCTGTATCTAGGAAACCCAAAAATGTAGCCAATTATTTTTTAGAGCTAATCATAATACATATTTAATTTAATTTACTGTAACTAACTTTAAATCATCATAAAATGTGTATCTTAAAATTAATTTCTCGCCTTATACCGTAGGAGGTCATATTATCAAAACATTTAAACAACCCTAATTTCAATCTTCTCAGTTTAAATGAATTTATTTTATAACCACTTATTTCCATTTCCTTGGAGCCTCGAGTCACGTATCCGTTTCAGCAGTCTTTCCTCGCGGTGTTTCCTCAGTAACCGTGAATTCCCGTCACGCTCGTGGCTTATCCTGCGGCCAATTGCCGATGACTTACCCCATAACAGCCCGTGGATGTTAAATCTAATTTTATAGGCTTTTATTTTTGTTTATAAGGTCTTCGCACATTATTATAAATGATATGATACTCTTGGGAGAAATTTGGAAAATGTGCTAAGTTAGGTTATTGGGTTTGTATGCAATTATTTTAAATTAGAAATGGTGAAAAATGAAGCATATAAAAACTAAAAGAGGACTTTTTCACACTGAACGAGGTTTGATAATAAATACACGTGCGTTATGTAATACCTAGTAAATGGAGAGGAGGAAAAGGAATTCGATAAGGTACGTAGGGTTACCTTTTATGTTTTTACAAAAGACAACTACAGGGCCGCCCCTAGGCGGGGGCAAGTGGAGCACCTGCCCCAGGCCCCGCGCCTATAAGGGTCCTGCGCTTCGACCGTCAAGTAATAAAATAATAAAATACATTAAAAATATTATTCCAAGTTTTATAAATAGTTGGAAAAAAATTATATTTTCATTGAATATAAGTATGTGTATTTTGATAATAGTTAATAATATTAAAGAAAATGTCGTTATTCAATATGTATATATATATATATATATATATATATATATATATATAGATGGGGCTCCGCAAATCCAGTTCTGGGGCCCCGCAATTCCAGTTTTGCCCCAGGCCCCGCAAATGCTAGGTGCGGCCCTGGACAACTAGATGGCAATATTGAAATGTGTCATTACTATAGTAGTAAAATTTGAGATTTTTTATTGTGAAATCAGTGGCAGCTTATAAATTGACCGAGTAGTTTGTTGACAGTGAGCGTTAAAAAGCACAAGTTTGTGAAAAAATGGATATTACTCCGTTGGACGATTTTTTACGTTTTTAAAGACTGTTTACAATTGGTTTGCAGAATTTTGTCGTGGTCGTGCATCCGTCAGTGATGAATCTCGAAAAGGTCGACCAAAATCGGTTGTGATTCAAAAAAACATCGATGCTGTGCGCAAAATGATTGAAGAAGATTGGCATGTGATTTACCGTGAGATAGAGGCATCCTTTTGGCATATCGCAGACTGCAAAACATTCGATTTTGCATGAACATTTAGCTGTGAAAAGATCTGTTCCCGATGGATTCCGTATAATTTGACCGAAGCTTAAAAAAGGCTCGTGTTGATTAATGTAAGGGAATGTTAAAAAAATTCAACATAGGCACTGCAAAATCCGTATACAACATCGTTAAAAGTGACGAAACTTGTATTTATTCATATGTACTGGAAACTAAGCAACCATACACTGTTTGGGTTTTCCAAGATGAACCGAAACCCACAAAAGTTGTTCGTTCACGAAGCACTTCCAAGAAAATGATCGCTTGTGTCTTTGGTTGTACTTGACATGTCGCAACCATTCCTTCAGAGGATCGGAGAACAGTTAATACTGAATGGTTTTCAACATTTTGTTTGCCACGTCGCATCATTCTTCATCATAACAATGCAAGCTCCCACACAACACGTCATACAATTGATTAATTGAAAGAGAAAAACATCGAATTAATGTCACATTGCCCGTATAATTATTCTCGCTGGTCGATGCATGTTAGCAAGTACTTATAGGCGCCGCTAACAATCTTGCTACGTGTTCGTACCTTCAGTTTGCATGATTTGGTTTGTAGAAACAGCACACATCTAATTGTCGCTTCAAGATCGTTAGTTTTTCTACTGCAATGCACGATCCGTATTCGCGGATCAGGACATACATAATCCGTATCCGCAGATCAGGGTTTTTTGCGATCTGGAACATCACTAATTAGAACTGTACTATGATCTGTCATGCACAAACTGATGGTCAGACACGTGTGAATCTATAAGGTTTTTTTACTTATGTCTACGAAATCTTAAAAAGACTACAAACTATTAATTCTACTGACCCAATTTTCAAATTTTTCTGTTACACATTTGGTAATTTAATATTTCTTGTACAATTTCTTAACATAATGACAAATTTAACTTTCTATTTTTCTTTGAAAACTACGTAAAACTGTAGTTAACTTAGTGGAGAAATCGGGAATATAAAACTTTAAAACAATACGATTTCATAACTTCAAACACTTGAAGTTCTAGAAAAACTTTTAAGAATAATATTTATACAAACTGTAGATACCCTCTTATCCAGGATGACGATATGGTATTTTATCCATACCAATAATATAAATAAAATAACCAGGGCCGCGCTAAGCGGGGGTTCAAGGGGTGCATGGCACCCGGGCGGCACGTTTTGGGGGCGGCACGTTTTGGGGGCGGCACCAGAGGTGTAACTAAGGTATGGCAGACATGGCACGTGCCATGGGCGCCAAATGAAGGGAGGCGCCAAAACTGATAGAACGCAAAATTAAAAACAAATTTTACTGCCATTTGAAAAAAAAAAAACTAATAACCACAATTTTTTTCTCAAACATCTGGTGAACACTTGTAACACCCTTATGAACATGAAGTTATTTTCTAACACATAGTTATATCCCCACTCCCCGGAGATACGAGACGGTAGTCGTGCTAAAAAAATTAAATCATACAAATTTATATGTTCTATACTTATTTGGTATAACATATTATCCAAAGTAAATGTAGTTAGTAAATTTTTACAAAAAAGCGACTTAGTTTTGCCAACTGCAATTGAGATGTTAAAAGATCTTAATGAATTCTTGCAACAATGTAGGTCCGATGATAATTTTGAAAATATCTTAAATGAAGCTAAAAAAATTGCACAAGAAATTGATTGTGAAACCGAGTTTCCATCGATTGTCATTGTCAGACCTCGAAAAAAACCAGTGGCGAAAGGAAACCTCCGCTAGACTTGCCCTCCCATAAAAAAAATATTTAAAAAAAAAATGTAAACTAAAAAAAAAAATTTTTTTTTTAAATATTTAGATAAATCTTCAAAAATACATCAAATTATGTTCTGCCGGTCGCTATGGCGTAGTGGTCAGCTCATTTGACTACCAACCATGGGGGCTCGGGTTCAAATCCCGGTTATGGCATGGAAATTTTCTCAAACAAAAATTGTCCTGGCTAATTGCCACAGCAGCAAAGGCCATTAAAAAAAAAAAAAAAAAAATAAAAAAAAAAAAAAAAAAAAAAAAAAAAATTATGTTCTATACAAATTTTTGTCCAAGGCTTGCTTTACTAGTTACGAATTAATTATCATGACCATGGAAACGTTACATACATAAGTATGAAAAAATTGAGACTTGGAAAAATTTTAAATAATTTTACAAAAATTTTTCGAAATTTTTCGTTTTAAAAAAACGTCTCAAATAAAAGTTATTAGTTATTGCATTTATAGTAACTTTTGTTCAATAAATTTTTTCGAAATATTTTTCTGTTGCTAAATATTCGCAAAAATATTAAAATCGACACGAGTAAACTCCCATTTCTAGTCAACCGATTTTCATAAAAAACAATAGGGTTCTTCCCATTTAATAGGAGAATTTTTTAGTAGCAGAACGAACTCTTTAAGTTAAACCGTTTTTGAGTTATCGTGTATACACACAGACAGACAGACAGACACACACACACACACACACACACACACACACACACATACGGACGGCACTTCGAAAATAGGTTTTTTGGATTCCCTGGACCATGAAACGTGGTCATCAGTCAAAATCTCGACATCGAAAATTTTCGCGATTACAATACTTGCCCCTTATATATTAAGGTCGGGCAAGTAAAAAGAGAATATTTTCGTATGAAAATGTAGATGAAAGTCCTAATCTGCAATTACAAAATTATAACAGGTTTATATAATGAATATTAGATACAGTAATATCGAAAATAAAAGAAAGATTTGAACTAATCACAGCTCATAATGACACTTTTCAGTTTTTAAACAACATGTATTCGTTGCTGGAATTCAATCGTGACATGAAAATAAAACATTGTATAGATCTATAAATAAAATTATCTGATAATGCAAAAAATGAATCTGATATAAGTGCAATAGATTTATGCGATGAAATCAAAATCCTATTAACTTTCATTAAGCCCGACGTGAATGCTTTGGCAGTTTTAGAATATATAGTAACTTATGATCTTACTGCAATTTGCCCAAATGTAACAATTGCATTAAGAATATTTTTGACCATTCCTGTAACAGTGGCATCTGGCGAAAGAAGTTTTTCCAAGTTTAAATTAATAAAAAATTACTTAAGATCTTCCATGTCACAGGATAGGTTAACAAATTTGGCTTTAGTTAGTATAGAAAATAAAATATCAGTGGATTTAGATTTAACGGAATTAATTAATGAATTTGCGACCCTAAAGGCAAGAAAGGTGAATTTTTAACTAAAATATATATGTACATATAAAGTTTCGTTTTTTTTTTTTTTAATTTGAAATTAGTGGCACTCGCCTTGTTTTTTTTTTGACGAGCTTTTTTAATTTTAATTTTTTTGAAAAATGGTATAGGAAAAAGTTGTTTGTAGTGATGAATTCTATATATAATTAAATTTTTGAATATAGGTTAAGAATCACTATATAGCAATCTGTGTATGTTTTTTTGTTATCCTGCGTAACATAGTTTTTTCGAAAATATATGTATACTTGTTATATTTAAAAAAATTGCATTTAACTTATTAGGGGCGGCAATTTTTACCTTGCACCCCGGCGCCAACACACCTTGGCGCGGCCCTGAAAATAACTATCATTTGTGACACTATTCTGATCATTTTATGCTGTCGTTTGTTATGTTTATTCTTGTTTTATGTATAGATGAGTTATAGTCCTGCAAAGATCCAGTTTCATTTTGATGGCTAGTTATAAAAACAAACTATAAAAACGTTTATAACTTCCCATAAAACGGATTAATCCTAATGCGGATCTACATATAAACAAAGAACAAATAAACCTACGGAAGCAAAAATGGATTCGTTGAAATTATTTCATTTAAATACTTTAGCTAAAAATATTGCGGGTGGACAAAATAATAAATAGTGAGGTGTTATACAGGTGGCGGAAAAATCATTTGCCGTTAAAATTTAAATAACTTTTTTAAGAAAATGTTGTGGAAGCATGGACATTAACAGCAGCTGAAAGTAAAGGCTTTTGTAATGTAGAGTTATCGCCGAATCGACCGAAAGACCATGTGACCAATAAGACAGTATTAGAGAAAATAAAGAAGGAAGCAGAAATCATTTGCACGATTAAATGTCGAAAACTTGAGTATCTCGGACACATGCAAAACCGTTCCAGAAGAAGAAGAAAATTTTAAAGATATTTTCAATTTACATATATTTATTTTGGAGTTTTATTGAAAACGTATTTAGTTTGAACATATTAATGTTATAAGTATATTATATAATATATTATAAGCTTCCCACATAATGAGTTGAAAAACTGCGAGCGGTTTTGGATATGAACTCTCCGCGTTCACTGACTGGTTGCAATGATCTTTAGCATGGACTAAGATCTTTAGCATAGAAGGGGTGTTAAATTAAAGTTGACTTTTTATCTAACACTCTCTAATTACGTTTACGGATGAGACGCAAATTTAAAAAATTAAAACATAACAGGCCTTGTGACACACCAAATAGTAATTTATCCACCGAATACCAAAACTTTCACTACCGTCTACAAAAACTAATTTTGTCTCATCAGTATTTATGAATACGTTCTCATTGTCTTTAGCTAGACAATACACTAACATATACAATTACACTGTTGCTATCACTACCCTCTATCGAGCACTCTAAAATGTCTTTAATTCATCATGACTACCCTTAGTTTTAAACTTCCTTTTCTCAAGACTGAGATTAATAATATTTTCCCAGATATAGACCAAATTATTATTATTTTTATTATTATATTATTATACTAGCCTTTATTAACATTTAGATATTATTTACAAATTTTCATTATTGTAACGGGCAACATTTCTCAGTGGTGAATTAACGAATATCCACACAAAGAAAGTTGATTAAATCTATTTATCTACAGTCCGAGCAATATCTATTTTTATTTATTATTTATACACTTTTATTTCATACTATTTATGATATACACTTATCTAATTATTTATTTTTAACTCTCTAAAACTATATTTACTAACTGTCTTTTATCTCATCTCCATGGTTTTTCCAAGTTTCCCGAAGTTGGCAATCCGCATGACTTAAACATTTAGACGCCTGTTTACTTAAGGTTCATTGATCGTTACATTATATATTAACTATTGCTAATTACATTTTTAAACTTGTCAAAAAAATTACTTATTACTAATCCCGGATTAGTTGTCCTCTCGGACAAAGGAGTCCCCAATTTTTTTCCACTCTTCCCTGTTTCTTGATTTTCTGGGCCAGGTTGCACCAGGAGTAGCTTTTAAGTCGTTTTGATCTCTTTCTCGGTCTTCCTCTGTTCCTTTTATTTTCTAGTGGAATCCAGTCAGTTATATCCCTAGTCCGAATCTAATCTAATGGTTTTTCATTTATGTGAACTAATGTATAATAGAATTTACGACATTATTTCAATGTTTTTGTTCATATTAGAGTTTTATGTTATACAAGGTGTCTCAAAAGAAATTTTATATTTATTTAGCTAACTGCGTGAACGCAACGTATCCGAGGGGCGCGGGGGTTATGTCAATCGGTAGCCTGGCTCTTGAGAATTCAGTCGCTATGGAGCGTTTCTCGGGAGCAGACCGCGCGTTATGCGTGCGAGAGTTTTACAAAAACGGTGATTCGGTGACTGTAGCGCGTAGAAAATTCTGCAGTATTCGAGGTTTTCGCCACTTAAATGATGCGCCAAGCATTCCTCTCATTCGACATTGGGTTAAAAAGTTTGAAGAGACTGGTACAACGCTGGATAAATCAAAATCCGGGCGACCATCAAGAACGGTAGAAAACGTGGAGAAGTTAATCAGTCTGTTCGTGACGACCCGAACCTTTCAATTCGAAAGCGCGCAAGTGCTTTAAATGTGCATAGATCATCATTACATCGCATTATGCACAAAGACCTAAAGCTGCACCCCTACAAAATTCAATTGGTGCAAGAATTAAAGCCCCAGGATGCCAGTCAGAGGCTTAATATCGTAAATCAGGTGATTAAATTCAGGTCGTAAATCAGGTGACATAAATTGGCCTCCACGCAGTCCATATTTAACCCCTATGGACTTTTTCCTATGGGGTTATCTTAAACCTAAAGTTTACGCCAATAAACCGACTTCACTGGCGCATTTGAAAGAAAATATCCGTCACGAAATGGCAGCCATCCCTGAGTCCACCTGCCGAGACGTCATAAGTAATTTTACTGTTCGATTAAATGAGTGCCGAGAACGCGAGGGTCTACATTTAGACGATATTATTTTTAAGAAATAAATCCCCAAAAAGTGTATTTTAATAATTAATAAACATTTTTTCTATATACGGCTTACTTTTTTTTTAATCGATCCACTAAATATAAAATTTCTTTTGAGACACCTTGTACTTATAAACATAGCAGCACTTTAGCGTTCCTTTCTAAGAAATAGATTATTATTATTTTATCATTTAATATTTTTTAATGTTATTCATTTCTTAGCTTCATGTGGATAGTAATTTTTTGTTACTTGCATACCAGAGGTGGGAAATGCGAATCTTTTTAAAGATTCGTTCAGTATTCAGTAGGTACTCTAAAAAGATTCGTTCTTGTGGAACGAATTGTTGGATTACAACAAATCTAGTATTTACTGTATACGTCACGCTGTACTTGGCTTTGTTATTGCATAGTTGTGTACTAGAAGCTGAGAACAGTATCTATACATACTTCTGTAGTTCTCGTGCGTTCGTTGCTCTTAGTGGGGGAATCCAAAATACTAAAATACTCAAAATAATCAAAATTATTATTTATCAATTTTAATTTTAATTAATTTGTCCACCACTGAAAAACAAAAAAATATACGCGTTAAAGTGCGTTACAGTAATTTTTCCTTGTTATATTTAAGATAATTAACTATTTTGTACATACTCTGAGCTCAGAATGTGATAGCCAAGCTTCGAGTTACTAGCTTGCGTATCAAAGCATTGATGCATCGTCCGTGAACGATAGACAGTCGCCAGTAGTTCGCGAACGGTGAACGTATCAGTACACCTAGTACGTGTACGTGTAACGTACTCACGTACACGTCACAAATTATAAAACAAGGAAGATAGCGGACTCCCACGTTACGGCTTTGGACAGCGATAGTTGCGACATTCGTGGTTGTAATATGAACTAGGATTAGATAGTATGCAACCCGCAGTGCACACAAATATATTTTTATATTTTAAATTGCTATGAATCGCGCGATCATTAATTATCTACCAAAATTGAAAAATAAAATGTAATTTTGGTAGAAAATTAAAGATTGCCTTGCACCGAAAATTATGATTAATTTATTTACAACTCTCCTAATTAATTATCTAAAATTAAAATTAATTACAATTGTTAAAAGTCAATACTTCAGTAAGCATTAAGTTTTATTATTTTATTTGCAAGCAAGCATATGAAATAAATAAACAAGTATTTATTTTTAACTTTTATATTTACTTTTATTGTACATATTAAATTTAGTCTGTGCCATTTTTTTTATTACACTATATATATTTCTTTTGCATTTACCATTTAAAATATTATTAATTACACTACACCATTTGAAAATAAAAAATGTGGTGCTAATATTTAAAATTTCTTATAAAATTCATCACTGTCACAATCACAATTTACTGTCACCTATCGTTACAACGTCAAAAACAATTGCCGCAAATTGCCGATAATGAAGTGTTCTCAAATTTTGGTTAAAAAAACGCTTTTAGCGCTGTCGGTGGATGGAATATAACTTAAAAACGTTTCAAGGCCGTGTATATGAGTTTCATACCCCTGGTATACGTATCGTATACACATTGTACTGCGCTGTGTCACGAGTCTGCCGTTCAGCTTTAGCTCGTGCTATGTTATAAGTTCGCCCATTCAGACTGAGCCTACATACCAAACTATAGACATAGATGTACGTGTATTGCACACTACACACTACACAGCCACCAGCCTGAGCTCTGTGCTCGAACCTCGTTCCGTTCTGTTCCATATCGAGTCACACGCGCCACTCGCTAGCATTGGTCCGTCAGTTCGCGTACTGAAGATTCGTTCTCTGCTTATTAAAAGATTCGGTCGTATCAATTCACTGCAACGATTCGTTCTTTTGGAACGAATCGTTCGCGAACGACACATCCTTACTGCATATATCTCAAGTATTCAGTGATTTTCTTAATGTTAGCTAATCTGCCCAAAATTATTTATTGATGTGTGAATTTATGTTTCAAGTGTTAAATTTTTATTTGAATTGTCATGCCATATTGTATTATTTGTTATGCGGTTGCCATGGTAATATTTCATTTCTTATCTGAAAATCAAGTATTCTAATAAAATTTACATTTTTAACCTAAATTGTCTTAAAGTCCTATTCAGTTATTAATGGTGCGATTATGGTCATTTCAGTTAAATATTTAGGCTCTTTAAATGTGAAGGTCACAGGCTTTAGCATGAAGTGCAATTACGGTCACCATTTAACGTTAAATAAATCCTTAAATTTTTCTTTAAGCTACAGCCAGATATATCTCTCTATACAGCTAAATTTGAGGTTATGTTTGACACTGAATCAGATTGTAACGTTTCTCGAAATTGTATATAAAGTTAAACATTTTTATTTACAAGAAAATGGAATTGATCCATGTTTTAGTTCATTTCATTGCCGAGGAAGATGACAACAGGTAATAAAAGATAAATTTATAAACATTATAAATTATCAAAAATATGTACTTTGTATTTTTAGGAACGATCTTCGCATAGAACGAAGATTTATAAGAGACACAGAAAATCTATTTAAAATGGCTAATGAGAGCTTTAGAATTTTTTTTTTTTTCGGATGTCAAAAGAAATGATTTGCTACGAAATTTTGCAGCCACTACATAATGGACAACCTGCAAGACAAGACAAACTTCCACTACATCTCAAAGTGTTAGGAACTATCAACTTTTTGGCAACTGGTTTTGACCAAAAAGCTGTGTGGAACCCTATTTTTAATTGCATGAGCCAGAGTAGTTTCAGAAAAGCTATAAAAGTATGCAGGCTATAAAAGTATGCAGGCTAATTACGAATCACTTAAGCCATGTGTGTTATTCTGTATGAAAATTACCTATGAACATACATTTTTATCTTAAAATTATACTTTTACTATTTATTATTTTTGGGTAAATATTGTAAACGTGGTTTAGTAATCATGTACTTTGAATTCATTTTGCTATATATTTTTTTGTTTTTTTTCTTCAATAAATAAAGATTTTAAGTTTTTGGTTATATCATGTTATATGTCTGACAGCCATCACTAAAAATACTAAATTAACATGCCTTCACTATTGCTTTCTCTCTTTATTCAATGTGCACAGACAGAGACAGACAATGCTCAGTTGAACGTTACTTAATTAGCCTCTAACAAGGTCACAATTCTGTAGCTAAAGTATTTAAATTTAGTTGACCATAATAGCAAAATTTTAAATAATTTAACAGTCGAAGTTAAAGATTCATTTAGCCTTAAATTCTGTGAGATTTACATGTTGGACCATAATCGCACCACAAAACTCATTAAATTTCTGATAAATATATTGAATTTAATTATGAAATTTAACTTCTCTAACTATACCAAAATTACCTCTTTTACAATGGACACAGGGTTGGATTTTGTCTCTTCTTCTTTGCAATATATATGAAGAGTTTACATGCTCCTGTCACTCCTGACCATGGCTTGTTGACATGCTCAACCTCGTTTAAGACAGAATGTTACCAAGTTATATATGGTTGACCTCTTCTTCGACTCCCTTGTTTATTTCAGTCAGGGACCTTCTTTGCTACATTCTTGTTGTTTCTTCGTAATACATGATTACATGACAAATTAAATACCTGAATGAATTACAGTTTTATTTAAAATTTGCCAAATTGTCTGACGTAAATTTAAATCAGTGTTTATTTACAAAGTTGTTAAAGTTAGATTGTCTAGTTCAGTAGGTCGTAATGGTCGCAGATGTAAATGTCTAAAATAGCAACACACATTTAACAAATTGCAAGTGACGATGTGGAATTACTGAGATTTCCACACGTCTCTCAAGTCATAATGCACCAAATGATCCACAAATGATGGTTATTTATAGTAGTTGTCCCAACCCACGCATTGCAGATTGCAATGAATGAACAACTGCAACATGTTAAAATGTAAAAAGGTTAAATCTAGTGTTGCCAATAATGCAAAAACGATAGGAAATTAATAATAAATTAACAGCGTTTTATTTAGAAGTAAACAGATACCAAACTAAGGTGATGGTGTTCGGAAAAGAGGAAAAATTAGAAAGAAAGTAATACGGGAATGGTCAGAAAGAGAAATCGAAGAAGTGAATAGTATAAAGTACCTAGGATACGTCCTAACGAGGAACAATAGGGCCAAGCAACACGTTAGGAAAATAGTGAAGAAAGAAAGGCTAGTTATGGGAAAGCTATGGAGCATAAAAGATATTCGATATTCGAATACAATAGAGCAGGGATGAGCAACCCGCGGCCCGGAGTACTTTTTCGTGCGGCCCGTCAAAGCTTTTGTCTCTCAAATTTAAAAAAAGGCCATTAAATTACAAAAGATACATATATATTTTAAAGCATAAATAAGAGCAATATAGAGCAATTGGTGGCAAAGAAGCAATGCCAAACTTCTCATTAAAATTTGTTTATGATTTTTTCCCCATAATAATTATCTTTGACTGTTTTTTTATACCTAGCATTTCTATTATATGTTTTATTTGTGTATTTTTTTTTAAATAATTTTGTTATTTTGTTAATAAATAGATAATTTGTGTTTATCATCTTGTGTTCATATTTTAATAAATTTCGTATGCGGCCCGCAGGAAATTTTTAAATTTCTAGTTGGCCCGTAGTAAAAAAAGGTTGCTCATCCCTGCAATAGAGCATGCTTATGCACGGAGTGGATATTTGGGGATGGAAGGAACGGGAGATGATGGAAAGGGTACAAGAAGGCTATATAAAAATGGATATTGGGGGTAGACAGAACGACACCAGGATATATTGTGAGAGAGAAAATGAAGAAGGAAAAGCTGAGAGTGGGTGCCGGAGCGAGGGCATTGAAATATTAGGAGAAAGTCAGAAGGGAAGAGAATAGAAAAATAATAAAGGAATGCTGGGAAGAAAGAATGAAGGAAGATGAGACAAGAAAAGAGCACTTCTGGAGGTGTGGAATAGACATAAGAGAAGCAGAGAAAAAGGGAAACGGAGGAACAGATATATTTGAAGAATTGAGAAGAAGGGATAAGGTGGTACAGGAACAGGAAAGATTAAACAAATCGCGGAGTGTGAAAAGATATAAAGAGATAAGAGTGATGAATACCGAGATACTTGAAGGGGAAGAGGAAGACCGGGGGGTAGAGTCAGGAGGAAAGCGAGGTTAAGATGCGGTAAGAACGACAGGTACTGGGCTAAGACAGAGGACGAGCTCTGTAAATGTGAAGGAAGAAGAGGAAACCTTGGAGCATTTAGCGAAAATGCAGAGAGATGGCAGCTTGGGAGGAAAAGATAAAGGAACTGATGAGTGAAGAAGGCAGGGAGAAAGATGGGCGAGAGAACTGGAAAAAAGAAAGAAGGAGATGGGGGAGGGAAGCCGGAAGGAGAATAGGAAAAAAGAGAGAGCAACTGAAGGGAAAATAACAAATTTAAATAAAAAAAATGTAAAATGTCTATTGTTTATTATTTTATTTTCATTTCTTTGTAATTGTTTGTAAATGTAAACTCTAAACGCCGTACGGCCTAGGGGAAATAAAGAATAATAATAAATTAACAGGACACTCTACAATTTCTGCAAAACTATATGTTTGTCCAAAACTACTAGGAATCAAAGGGGTATTCTTAAGGAGCTTCGGGGCACATGCCCCCCTCACGTCCAATGAAATGGAAATTTTGTACTAAAATATTTTTACTACAAAACTATTTACACTGATTGGAAAATTTCCTTATTATGATCGATATTGAATATATATTAATGTAAATGCAAATTCCTATGTTCTCTGTGACATTTTGGTTTTCATCGGTTTGTTTGTATCGTTACTCAGTAGTCTGTCTATCTGTTCAATAGGAATTGTGGCCAAACGACTAGATCTAGAAAATTGATATTTGATATGCGTATCCAACTTTTTGCACCACATTTTAAATTTAAGAAAAAAATTTAAACAAGACGAAAAAAAAATGTTAAGTAAAATTTTGAGGGATACCAAAAGCTCTTAATACGAGAAATACATTTTTTTATAAAAAAATCAGCTGTGGCCACGACAGGACCCTTGTAAACAAAGTACTTGTATAAAATACATTCTAGCAGCATAGTAGAAATAACTTGGCCCAATATTTTCTAACATAGATATTATTTATCATATTATGGAACCATATGGAACCATATTATGGACCATGGAAACATTACATATAAGTATGAAAAAATTCAGACTATAAAGATTTCAAAAGTATTTTCAAATTTTTTTCGTTTTATCAAAAATTGTTTCAAGTAAAAGTTGTTAGCTATTGCTTTTATAGCAACTTTTGTTAAATTAATTTTTTCGAAATATTTTTCTGTTGTGAAATATTCGGAAAAGTCTTAAAATCGATACGAGTAAACCCATTTTTAGTCAACCGATTTTTACTAAAAGTTGATTAACTTGTGTCAGAAGCTTAAATATGAAGTTTCATAAAAATCTTATAGCCAAATTTGTTCTGCACGTGTACACAAACAGTCGGACAGACAGACAGACAGACAGACAGACAGACAGACAGACAGACAGACAGACGGACAGACAGACGGACAGACAGAAAGACGGACAGACGGACAGACAGACCGACAGACATCATACTAAAAATAGTCAAAACGTTATGTAGGGACCTCAATTCGTGGAGATCCATCGAAATCTCGAAATCTCAAAATCGGTATGATCACAATATTTTCCTTATATATTTTGACGGTCGGTAAAAAGAATGGAAGTATCATATATTTTTTTGTTTTGTTTTTGATGCTACCTTTAAAAGGAATTAAAACTTCTTTAAAGATCACTAACTTACCTTGATATAAAATTGTTAATTTACTTACATAAAATTGTATTTAATTATCCTGTATTTATAAGTAAGTCGCTAAAAACCATGATGTAGAAGCGCTTATAAATAAATAATAATAAAAAAGCTAGAATTTATTATTCTGTTTTCTAATTGAACCAGTTCCATCAAATATTTATTTATAAGTATCTATTTCATATTCTTTTAACCTTTTGTCATTGAAAATTAAATTAAGAAATAAAACACCTTGTTGATCTAACTTTATTCATAGAACACTACTAGACTGAAGTATTTTCTTTACATGATGTGAGAAGCATTCTTTATTCAATGTCCAACATAAATATATCTCATCAGTCATTATGAACACCTTAAATAATTTTATTAAAGTAGTTCACATAATTATTTTTTAAAAGGATGACCATGGCGAAAACATTGGAACAACTCTGGATAAAGCTACGAAAAAATGGCCTAATGCCCATCATATTTACACAGATGAATCGAAATCTATTGACGGTATGGGATGCGCCTTTTTGGATCCACAACTCAACGGCTACCGACAATATAGACTTCCACAGAATATGTTTATTTTCACCGCAGAGATGTTAGCCATCAGGCTGAGTATAAACCATATAAAATCACTACCGTATAAAAACTTCGTAATCTTCTCAGATAGCAAAAGTGTAATTCAAAAACTTTCATACTCAAAATTTGACAAAAGCAATACTACACTAATGTACACTATTTTAAAACATATCGATAGCTTTAAACAGCAGGGTATAAATATACATGTCTACTGGATAAAGGGCCATTCCTTCTACGAACATAACAATAGAGTCGACCACTTGGCCAAAGACGCCGTAACAATGGGCTTTTCTTAAATGCCCCTTCACATAACATAGAAACAAATCATGTCATCAAAACGTCTCTTCTAAGAAGCTTGAACCAGGACTACGTCAACTCTTTATCAGAAAAAAGCTCATATTACGGGAAGATATATCCCAACTTACTTCTTAAACGCTGGTTCGATTCCAACACAAGCAGACATTTTATACGCACTATATATATATATATTCTTTCTTATAAATCAATCAATCCAAAAAATAAATAAATAACAATCCAATACAATTTACAATTTACAATGTTTTTTATCTTTTCTATCTTCTTGCTCCAATGTCTCTCTCCTTCTTCCTGTTCTCCTTCTGGTTTCCCTCTCCGATCTCCTTCCTTCTTGCTTCCAGTTCTCTCGCCCATCTTTGATTTATTTTATTTCATTCTCTTCCCTTCCAACCATTTCTTCACCCCTCCTCCTAACTCCCTTCATTCCTCCCAATTTCTAGGTAACCTCATCCCCCTTCCTTCCTTCCATTTCTCCCCTTCTGCTTCCCACCGGGTCTCCTCCTTCTTTCCTTTACCCCTTCCTGTTATCCTTCCCCAATCTCCATCCTTCTTGGCTCTAATTCCCTCGCCCACCTCTCCCCCTTCCATCTTCGTGCAACAGGTCTAATGTGCTCCCCGACCACACTGTCATCTCCCTACACCTCTTCGCGAGGTGCTCTATATTTTCCTCCTCCTCCCCGCACATCCTGCACATCTTTTCCTCCTGTTTCCTCCAATATCTATTTCCTCTCTCTTCATTCCTGCCCTTAGCCTCGCAATCCTCCTAACTCTCCCTCCTAACCTTCTTCTTTCTCCCTTCAAGTAGCTTGGTACCCCTATAGTTCTGACCTCTTTATATCTCCCTGCGCTCCTTGATTTGTCTATGCTGACTGTCTTTTCTTGCTCCCCCACTTCCTTATCCCTCCTCCACAACTCCTCATTCACGCTTATCCCTTCTTTTCTTCTCCTTTCCACCTCTGTCGCATGCACTCCGCATCTCCAGTAATACTCCTTTCTCATTTCCCCCCACGCGTACCATCTTCCTTTCTGTTCCTCTCTGGCTCTTTCCTCCCAGCATTCCCTCATTAATTTTTTGTCTGTTTCTATTCTAACTTTCTCTTCGTACTTAACCGCCCTCCTTCCTGTACCCACTTTCATCTTATCCCTTTTCAGTTCCTCTCTTACAATATACCCTGGTGTTGTATCTATCTACCCTTAAGATCCATCTCAAATACCTCTCCTGTAATCGTTCTACCTTTTCTCATTCCTTCCATCCCCAAATTTCCATCCCATATAGCAGGATGTTTTTCACCACGGCGTCAAACAACCTCAATCTCCATCTAATATCGCTGCTAAACTTCCTCTCTCCTATACTCCACAGCTTCCCCATGACTATCCTTGCCTTTTTTACTCCTTCCCTTCTGTGTAGTTCAGCCCCATTGTTCCTCGTTAGTACATAACCTAGGTATTTCATACTCTTCACCTCTTCTATTTCTCTGCCACCCCATTCCCATTTTATCTTCTTTCTTCTTCCTCCTCCTTTACCGAATAAGTACATTTTATACGCACTATATGCCGTCTAAAATTCAACCATAATCTTTCACCATATCATCTGAACAAAATCCGCGTAAAACCTGAGCCATATTGCAGCTTTGACAACGCCTCCATAGGAGACGCCAACCATATACTCTTTGCGTGCCCAATGTACGAGAATCAGAGGAACAACTTTTTAAAGGACCTAAGAAGCATAGAAGTCCAATTCCCTACCAACATCTTAACGCTCCTAGTAAGCAAGTCCATAAAAATATATTAAATTATTCATGATTTCATAAAATCAGCTAATGTAAACTTGTAACATAGAAAAACCCAAATTTGAATGTTATACACTATTATACCATATATGTTGTTATATATTTGGTATGTTACTTATTATGTAATATGTATTATGTTAAGTTGTTTGTAATATAATTGTTACTACTGGCTAATAGTCCTGGTAACTACCAATCGATTTAAATAAATAAAAAAATTTAAAAATTATTTTTTGTTACTTTTTAGTTTTTTTAGTTTTTGGTTTATCTATTATATTAGATATGTTATGGAACAAGCATAAAAATAACAATACTTTCTTTGTTCTGTTTATTACAAACAGTTGTTTTGAAGGGTCAAACCCATTGTTCAATTACTTATGCGCTATGTTATGGAGTTATTATAAACCAGGCTTAATACTCAATATATATTGTACTATTCTAGCCTAATACTATCAGTACTGGCAAACGTCCAAATAATGGTGTTTGTATTCACTAGGCCATTGAAAATAATTTCAAAGATACTATTTATTATTACTGTAGCCCTAGTAATATGTATGTTGAATGAAACATAAGTTCGACGCTGTTCCTGTCGCAATGTCAAAATCAAATTTCTGAGTTTTTAACACATTTCAACGTTGTAATAATTAGTTTACAAGTTCAAGGACGCATACAAATCATAGCTGACTACCAAAACATTACTGTATATGACATCAGGCTGTAAATTATTAAATAAACCCAGATGACCCTTGTAATACTGTCAGGGTCGAATATCACGGTACATAGAGAATATGTCCGACAAAACGTATTCATGCCACCATCTGTACTCTGTAATTATGCATCATGGCCGAAATTGAAGTACAGAATGCATGGAAATTGCAGAAAAATGCAGGTGTGTGGTATTAGACTAGAATTTATGACTTTTTCTCGTGTCAGGTTATGAACAAGTCTATTAATCATAATTTGTAGATAATTTGTTTCGGAATAAGAAGTATTTTTACTGTTGAAATAAGCAAAATACACAGAACACGGTAGATACGTTCCTACAAAGACCAAATGTAAAAAATGTATGTAAAGTGTGAATTTTCATACATTTCAGATTTTTGTTGTTACTTGCTAGAGAGTTATCTATAATAAATTTTGGGTACCTACAAATGTTAAATTCGATAACATAAAAATAGTCCACGTGCTTCTATCTCGAGACATACAAGCGTACATAATTAACGGGTGCGCGCGCAGCAAGATACGAGGCCTACCTTTTAAGTTTTTACAAAAACTAAGAAAGAACACATTTTTTTTTGACAAACTGTTTTATTGCTTTTCAAAATATTCGCCTTTAAAATTTATGCACTTTTGCATGCGTTCAAATCAATTCTCGAAACATTTTTTCCACGCTGAAGTTGATATCTCAAAAACATGGTTTTCAAAAGCTACAAGAGCATCTTGAGGTGATGAAAAACACCGTCCACGCATTTTTTGTTTGACATTGGGGAACAACAAAAAGTCGTTAAAGGATAAATTAGGTGAATACGGGCACTGAGACATTAATTCGATGTTTTTCTCCTTCAAATAATCAATTGTTTGACGTGCTGTGTGGGAGCTTGCATTGTCATGATGAAGAATGATGTGACGTTTTTGGTTGATTTTCATGATTTTGTCGATGACTTCTGGCAAACAAATTGTTGTATACCATTCAGTAAATAACCACCAGAATAAGGCCTAACTCAACAACAACACATATATTTGCTTCGTTCAACTTTTAGTAATGAAGCAACATCAGAAAAGACAACAATTGGTTTGCAGAATTTCGTCGCGGTCGTGCGTCCGTCAGTGATGACTTTCGTGAAGGTCGACCAAAATCGGTTAAGATTCAAAATAACATCGTTGCTGTGCGCAAAATGATTGAAGAAGATCTGCATGTGACTTATCGTGAGATAGAGGCATCCTTTGGCATATCGCAGACTGCAATACATTCGATTTTGCATGAACATTTAGCTGTGAAACAGATCTGTTCCCGACGGATTCCGCATAATTTGATTGAAGCTCAAAAAAAGGCTCGTGTTGATTGGTGTAAGCGAATGCTAAACAAAATCAACCTAGGCACTGCAAAATCCGTATACAACATCGTTACAGATGACGAAACTTGGATTTATTCATATGAACCGGAAACTAAGCAGCAATCCACTGTTTGGGTCTTCCAAGATGAACCGAAACTCACAAAAGTTGTTCGTTCACGAAGCACTCTTGCACGAAAATGATCGTTTGTTCCTTCGATTGTACTAGACATGTCGCAACCATTCTTTTTGAGGATCGGATAACAGTTGAGGATACAACAATTTGTAATAGTAATACAACAAATGGCAGCTCTCGTATTCAAGTCGCATAGGATTATTTTGAACAATTATTGATTTATTTAGTTATTACTTATTTAATATTTGAATTCCTCAAATAGAAAACGTTATTTATGAAATGCCTTGTATTTTTATTTCAGTAAGCTTTAATTCTGTAACTTTTCGAATCGGTCCTATGTTGATATAACATTGTTTGCTTTAAATAAACGAAGGCTACACCCTTGAAGTTTGGCAAATTTCTCCTGGGACACCTGTATATTGTTTTAAAAACTGTGCAAGAAAAGTAATAATGAAAAGCGGATTGTATAAGTTAGAACGTGCGTATATACATACATATTTATTTAACATTAAAATATAATTCATACTTATTGTAATTTTCAACAAAGATAAACTAAACAAAAGTATAATAGGTACACAAACATATTGCAAAATAAGGAATAAAAACAATTTTTTATCTAAAATACTTATTATTGAAACAAAGTCTTTAAAACCATTCTTTAATAGTTAGGCCGGGTTCATATAGATTAGTCAAAGCAGTTTAAATAAAAACGATATTTCTTCAATGAATTAGATCAGGGTTTCTTAACCTATGGGTTGCGAATCATATTCTGTGAGTCGCTGGAACTGGAAATCTAGAAATAATATTTTTCCACGACTATATAGATATACGTTCATTACAGGCGTATCAATGATCAGTAAATGTAGCACGTTCCCTAGTCCTTTTTATTACACACCGCTAACCTGCTACCTAATGAGCTCATTAGGTAACAGGTTGAGGTCATTACGTAACAGGTTCAAGCAGCAATGGTCGACCGTTGCTAAGCAACTTAATAAATAAGTTGAAAGCATATCAAATTATTGTTATTGCGTAAAGAGACCGGATTAAAATTAAATAAAATAGTTAAAGTTGTCGAATTTTGCAAATATATTTTTGATAGAGTTGATCTTAGTTAGTCAGTTAATCAGTTAGTCAATCAATAATATTTTAACTGAACTTATATTCCGTATGACACGTACATGACCGTTGCTCGACAACATAATAAATGGGTTGAAAGCAACTGTCAAATTAATGTTCGTTTTTAAAGGGAACAGAATAAAAATTAAATAAGCAATAAAGTTATAGTCGTGGAAAAAGCATAGTATGAAACGTAAGTGACGTATGGTACTTCTAAACTAGAGCGTGTAAAAACTTGCGCATGTAATGCAAAAGGTTGACCACTGCTGTAGTAGTAACCTAAATTATTCTGTCTCAGTTTGTACATAATCACTAACACACTTTAGCACTTCATAAATCATTACAAACGATATATTAAATTACTAATTAATTAAAATTTAAAAAATAAACTACTAAAAATAATAAGCGACATAATAGATTCCGCCTCCATGTTGTGTGAAACATCTGTGGGCTTGGAGCATGTGGGCGGACAGAAGAGGTCTTGGTCCGCAGCCAGCCAGAGCTAATCGTGCTGAAATAATAACAGGAGAAGGTCAGTACATTATCGCAGGACAACATACTGCGGAAGGATTACGGATCAAAACTTCAATGACTTGCACTCAGCACAAATAAAAGGATTGATTAATTAAATATCAACTACAGAGAGAATTGGTGACTGGTGTGATTTATTTATTTGAACATAATAACTGAACAATCATTTAAAGATGCAGAAATAGCAAGATGTTTGAGAGAGACTGTATGTTCTTGCAGAGCCGCAGTAAGGAAAACTTGCGCTAGGGGCAGAGCCGTGTTTTGGTGCCATTGGTAAATAAAAACAAGTTTCTTACTCTCAAAATTTAAGTGATTAGCAAAAAAAAGGTTCTCACCTCCCAAAATTCAAGTGATGAGCAAAAAAAAAGGTCCTCATATTCACAATGGCGCCCCTTTGCAAGCCCGTCAGCGCCCTTTTCTTTAGTGCGCTTGGGGCCGTTGCCCCCTCCACCCCCCACTTTTAAATTTGATTAAATTTAAAAAAAAAATTAAATGGCTAAAAACAACGGATACGATTCGCGCCCCATAAACAAAATCATCAATAAACACAAAAATTAGAAATTTAAAACAGATCTAACCACTTTAAAATCCAACCACAATAAAGAACCATGTAAAAGATTTAAATTCACATACTACCCTCGTTTACATAAAAAAAATTCTAAATTATTTAAAAAATACAATATAGAATTAGCTTTCAGTAATAATCTAAAAATTAAGAATTTATTAACTAATACTAAAGATAAATTGCAATGAATGTAATAAATTATATATCGGGCAAACTAAAAGGAAATTAATAACGAGATCTAAAGAACATATGTACCATTTAAAAAACAAGAATTCGCATAAATCAGCTTTAGCCGAACATTATGTTGAAACGAAACATAAATTTAATATAGATAACGTAAAATTATTAAAATCTATAAACCGCGGTAACTTAGACATTTAGGAATCGATATACCAAAAAATTTAAACATAAAGTATTAAACAATGATCTTGAACCCTTAAATAATACCCTTTTAGACTTAATCCCTCAAAAATGACACGTTTAAAATTTCCAAATTACCTGAATTACCTAATTCCTAGAACAATACCCTTCCATTCATAAAATCTCCATCCAATGAAAAACCTAGGTAATTTTAAAACCATATATATATATATTGTCGGCAACTTTTACATTATTTTATTTTTAATTTTGTATACTGAGGATGGTAGCCTAGCTGCCGAAATGTACATCTAATTTATCAATAAAAATTTGTGAAGAAAAGTGTACCCTCTTTTTTTGTGTTATTATATACATCTTCATCTGCACAATTAAACAATAGTGATATTATTTTGTCGCTTACTCTGTTGCTCATTTTTCGAATGGTGTTTAGACAATTCTCAAATGTAGCTTCCTCTTTCGTGGTATAATCGATTAGCATATATTTGCAAAAATATTCGATCTACTAAGAAAGAACCTCTGGGAGATGGGTACAGAACTTGTTCTTCTTGTCTACCGAATAATGAATTGACAAACAAGAAAAAATTTCCAGTCATAAGAAGACAAAGATGAAATGAAAATGAACAGGGTTAATAGAGATTATGAACACTACTAACGTTAGCATCACACTTTCTTAATTTAACAAGTAATGCTTAATTGCAATATAGTAAAACATTATGAATATGGCCCATTAATTTTAAGAATCGGATATTATTTAGTTATAGTTTTGCTTTATTTTGCGATTTTTTATTATTTTAAATTGCTGTTTTCATAAAAGTAAACTTTTCAAAAAATGTCCACGGGCCGGATGATATCTTCTTGCGGGTTGAATTTGTCCCGCGGGCCGTAGTTTGGAGACCTCTGATGTATATGAATGTATAAATTTTCAGTGTTTTAATTAATTGGTGTACAGGATTATATTTGGGATTACGTTCAAATATTATCTTTGTATTTCATATGATGAGTTGACACGAACTTGCACTTACCCTTAACCTACTTAGTTTAGAGAATGTGACTTGCAGACTTAAACCATAAGTAGGAAGTAGTGAAGAGGAAAACATTGTTTTATTGTGAGTACACATTGTAAGTAAATGCATTCTCCGTTTTTCCTCATTAAATAAAGTTTTCTACAAAACATTTTTATTATATTTCGGCATGCAACTTACCGAAAGAGAATGAGGAATTTAGTTTTAGTATTTTGCTATTTTAAGTTATGACACATATTTAGAATTTTGCAAGTATAAACTCTAATACTGTCACCCACGTGTTTATACAGTGTGTTAGGTAATCATTTTTACGCGAAAAAATTGAAATAATGTATATGGATCTGAACCGAAATATATCTTGTTTAAACTGGATCATTACTGCACTGGATTGAAAGTTACATCATAAACAGGTCTCAGTTTGTTGCTTGCAACGGCTGCACATCTCGTGATATATTAGTTAAATCCGGTGTGCCACAAGGTTCACATCTCGGGCCCATCTTATTTAACTTATATGTACCAGGTCTACAAGTATGAAATGCCTTTTTTTTGTTTTTTTTTTTTTTTGAATAAAACACATTAAACTCAAAAGAACAGTAAAAGTTTATTTATTCAAAGTATGCTCCATTAGCAGTTATACGTTTTTTCCATCTTTTAGGCAATTTGTGAATAACTCGCCAGTTGAACTCTTCCCCTTTCCCCGCAAACCATTCATCTAGCCATTCTTTCACATTTTCATATGAACAAAAGTGCTGCTCGGCAAGTGCGTGACCCATCGATGTGAACAAGTGGTAATCTGAAGGGGCCAAGTCTGGTGAATAAGCGGCAGTGGATAGCACTTCCCACTTGAGTGCCTCGAATGTGTTGCAAACTGCTTTTGCCTTATGTGATGGAGCGTTATAGTGAAGAAAGATTACTTTGTGCTGTCTTCTTTCGTATTCTGGTCGTTTTATGAGCGGCGAATGGTTCAATTCGATCAGTTGTTGTTGGTAGCGTTGGGCATTAACTGTGGTAACATCACCAGGTTTTAACAATTCATAATAGACCACACCCTTTTGGTCCCACCAAGTACAGAAAATTGTCTTTTTGCAAAGCGATTCGGCCTTGCAGTTGATGTGGATGGTAAGCCTGGGTTCACCCATGATTTTTTTCGTTTGGGATTTTCAAAATAAATCAATTTTTCATCGCCAGTAACGATGCAAAAAAGACTTTCTTTTGTATCGTGCAAGCAAAATTTCACAAGTGTTTTTGCGTTTTTCCATCTGCCTCTCATTCAATGCATGTGGAACCCATCTCTCGACTTTCTAGATCTTACCCATCTCTCGTAGGCGATTGGAAACAGGTTGTTGACGAACGCCTAACTGCTCTGCTAGTTGTTTTTGTGATTGACTGTCGTCTTCCTGTAGCAATGTTTCCAATTTTGTATCTTCATATTTTTTTGGAGGTTTTCCATGTTCTTTGTCTGTAAGATCAAAGTCACCACTTTTGAAACGCCGAAACCATCGTTCACACGTATCTTGCGATGGAGCATATTCACCATAAGCTTCTCGAAGCAGTCGGTATGATTCAGCAGCAGATTTTTTTCAAATGAAAACAAAACAGTAGTACTGTACGCGAATGCTCTTTATTTGGCACAAAATTTTACATTTTTAACACAGTAAAACAAAACTATATGATCACTTTTCAAATTATAACCTATACATATTTGACACTTAATGATAACTCAACAAAACGCCATATGTGTTGAAACTTTGAACTATAAACTCAGTTTGCGCGGCAAGTTTGAAAAAAATCCGCATTTCATACTTGTAGACCTGGTAAATTCAATATATACTTGCTTTTAAAATTGTAAATTTTCACTTTTTGCCGATGATCTCAAGTTTTATAGAACCATAGATAGTGCAATCGACTGCTACAAAATTCAATCTGATTTACTTTCTTTAAATAAATGGTGTATTGATAACGACATGTCCCTAAATTTAGATAATTGTTTTGTTGTAATTTTCTCTAGAAATAAGATAATTACCAAGTACACTTATAATTTAAATGGTTCAAACCTAACTACTAAAACTAACATTCGAGATCTTGGTGTTATTTTTTACTCTAAATTACTCTTTAACGATCATGCAAACTACATTTTAAAGAAGTCTTTCAAACTTTTGGGATTCATAACGACAGTAACCAAGCCATTTCATACCAAAGAAACTTTAATTATATTGTTCACGTCACTCGTAAGGTCAAATTTAGAATATTGCTCAGTTATATGGAACCCGTCCTATGCCACTAACAAATTTATTGGAACAAATTCAAAACAAATCATTTCCATTGTATGTTATAAAATGAATATAGTTAATTCAAATTATTTGTGTACATTGAAGCTGTTAAATATGATTTCTCTTGAACAAAGAAGATTGCATGCAGATATGATATTCTTGTATAAGATATTCAATAATTTAACTGACTCACAAAACTTTATACATTACTTTTCATTCCTTGCTCCGATTAAAACAACAAGATCTATTACTCTATTTCACATTCCTAAATTTAACTCACTCAGCTACAAAAATTCTCCTATTATTAGATTAATGTCATCATACAATGATAATTTTCTACACTTAGACATTTTTAATATGTCCTTAAATACATTTAAAATTAAACTTAAAGCCAGAATATCATAATCGTTATTTTTTTTTTTTGTTTTTGTTTTTGTTTTCTCTGTCTTAACTTAAAGTAATGTTAATTTTGTTGAAAAACAAATTTCAAAATGTAATATCAATGCTTGTGTTTTTTTATTTTGTAATTTATTAATTGTTTTGTTATTCATTTTTGTACAATTTGTAATTTATATTGTAATTCGAGGAAGCCTGTTATTGGTTCCGTGAACTGTTGGCTTCCCTCAAAAAACCAAATAAATAAATAAATAAATAAATAAATAAATAAATAAATAAATAAATAAATAAATAAATAAATAAATAAATAAATAAATAAATAAATAAATAAATAAATAAATAAATAAATAAATAAATAAATAAATAAATAAATAAATAAATAAATAATGCAAGCATCAGTATTTGTCTCATATGCAGATCAAAGAATTACGTGTTGTGTAAATTAAGTGACCGGACTGATTTTTTTAATTTTTTTTTTTTATTCGAATAGAATTACAATGCAATATTGTCTCCCTTAAAATAACTTCCTTTGGAAGCCGCACAGCGCTTGAGATGGTTCTTCCAATCCTCATAGCAGTGCTGGAACTAGGATACTGGAATACCTTTCAGGTGGTCGGTTACGGACGTTTGAATGTTTTCGAGTGTCCCAAAATGACGTCCCTTGAGGGGATATTTCAATCTTGGGAAGAGGAAAACGGCACAAGGACTCAAGTCATGTGAATAAGAAGGCTGAGGAGCCACAGGAATATTTTTGCTGGCCAAAAACTCGTTTATTGAAATTGCTATGTGACAAGGCGCATTGTCGTGATGCAACACCTCTTCTTGATGTGTGGTCTAACACGCATGACCCTTTTTCGAAGTTTTTCAAGAACCTCCCGGTAAAAATGAATTGACCGTTTGACCTTGAGGCACAAACTCTTTGTGAACGATTCCCTGGCTATCAAAAAAGCAAATCAGCATGTATTTGATCTCCGATTGCTCATTCTTGCTTTTTTGGGCCTTGGAGAGCTTGAAGTGTGCCATTCCATGCTCTGGCGCTTGGTTTGCGGGTCCTACTCAAACACCCAAGTCTCGTCACCAGTAATGACAAGTTCCAGAAAATGGGTATCGTTTTCAATCGATTCCAAAAAGTCAAGGCACCTTTGCCTCCTGATGTCCTTCTGGTACTGTGAAAGGTTTTTTGGAACCATTTTTGCGCAGATTTTTCTCATCCCCAATTCATTGGTCAAAATTTGATGAACGGTAGTATGAGTCAAATGCAACAATTCCCCGATCATTCCGACTGTCAACCGACGATCTGAACGCACAAGATCCCGGATTCTGTCGACATTTTCATCGGTTCTTGAAGATAAAGGCCTTCCGCTGCGTGATCATCGTGAATTCATCTTCAATCAACTCTCTTCCTTCTGAAAATGCCTTAAACCACCAAAAACCTTGACAAAACACTGTGTTTGTAGGCTTGCTGCAGATTTGCAAAAGTTTCCGTTGCACTGTGCCCAAGTGAAGCAAAACTTGATAGCACACCGTTGTTTGAAATGAATGTCACTCATTTTTAGAACGCACTAGAAAAAAATCGCCACGGACAACAACATATCTAGCGAGTTCAAACTTGAACTGAAAGCGTATCACATGTTCAACTGCTGTCCCTCCAAGTCTCGCGTCCCAAATATTGCCAGATCAAACTCTATGTTGCAAATCCGGTTACTTAATTTACACACCTCGTATTTATTTTTAGAAGAAAATTTACATTCCAGTAATGTAATCCAATACACGCTTATATATGTGTATATCTTAGGTTTATTTGGAATAAATTAAAATATATCGTGTTCCAAAAAAACACATTTCTAAAAAATATTACCTTTATCAAAACAAATATTTAAAACATATGTTTTATATAAACTACATCTGTTTTTATCAACAAGTTAAAAAAGTAAATTGATTTCTTTATTTCGTTTCCAAAATTAAACTGCAAATGAAATAATAAATGTTAGTTATTTCTTTTTTCATGTTTTTCTTTTCATGGTTAAACTTTTGTTACGTGCCGGCAAAACAGTTTCCTGAGAAAAACTGTTAACTTTTCTGTGTACAATGTTTTCCACTACGATCCCATTACACAAAATTACCTAAGAGCTTCTTGAAAACTTGTGAAAATGTCAAGTCATTTCATGATTGTAAATATTCGTTTATATAATTTAACATAATATTGCACTTTTTGCACATTTGCATCATTGTACATTTGCACTTTTGATTTAAAATAATTAGGGAAGCTGAAACTCACATAAATATTTCTTGCACGTAAAATCGCCATCATCAACGAATCCGAACACTACTCTGTATAAGCAGGTGTGACGGTGTCTGGTACAATAATTTTTACATCTCAGTTTGTTTGGACAACGGACACAGTCACCTTATGCCTAGTCTCCGCGATGTACAACAAGGTATGGATTCATTGTTTTTCAGGTTGTCAATTTTAGATTGCTCAATAATAAATATTTGTGTACCATGGTCAAAAAGAGATCTATTTGGCCAAGATGCACATTATATTTTTTGGGTGACCAAAAGAAATTTTGATTAGAAAAGTTATATTTATTTATTTACATTGGATAATTTATGGTTACTGAACAATTATTGCAATTATAAATGTTCGACTGTCAATTGTTTCAACGTAACCAAGGAGATCTTGTAACTTGAGATATGACACGTAGATGGCTCTAGCATCCAGCGGCCAAAAAAATAAGTGATTCGGCCTAGGTAGGAAAAGAATTACTTTATGGCCGGTACTGGATGATTAAAAAGAACTGTTTTTGATATGGTCGCTCAAAAAATATATTTTTGACAGTTTAAAAAAACTCTAACACTTGTATATTTATAATATCTTTGAAATTATTTTGTAATGGTCCAATATTAATGTGGACACCGTTATTTTGGACGTTTGCCATTGCTGATAGTACTAGGCTAGAATAGTACAATATAATACGCTAGGTCTTTATGGCATTCGAGGTAATCTGCTTAGATGGATAAAAAAATTTCTAACTGGTCTGTTATTTCAAGTTAAAATTGGCGATGATCTTTCCTCTCAGCGATCTGTAATAAGTGGAATTCCACAGGATTCTGTACTTTGGCCCCTGTTGTTTTTAATCTACGTAGCTGACCTTCCACTTGTTATAAATTCTCCATATGCAATGTTTGCCGATGACACGAAGTTTTTCAACAACGCATTGACTGATCACTCTACGATTCAAAACGACCTTAACAAAATTCATCTCTGGACGACTAATTGGCTTCTTCCACTTAACATTACTAAAACATGTGTCTTATACATTTGACGAAATAATCCCAGAGCGAACTATACACTGGATGGCGTTACATTAAACAAGGTTCATTCGCAGACAGATCTTGGAATTATCGTTACATCAGATTTAAGCTGGTCCCAACAAGTTTTATCCTGTGTCAGGAAAGCAAATTATTTGTTGTTTATTATTAGGAAATCGTTTCACCGACCCTCTGCTGAACTTACAATGAGAATATTCACTACATATGTCAGACCTATCCTGGAGTTCAGTGTTACAGTGTGGTGTCCTTCATTGCAAAAAGATATAAACTTAATGGAACGAGTGCAACGCCGTGCAACCAGACTTTCCCCCGATCTTAAATCTTTACCTTATGAAGCACGTATGCGCGTCCTTAAGCTAACCATCCTCACTGCTCGTCGTCAACGTGGCGATCTTATCACCACCTACCGTATACTGACTGACAAATATATGTGTTACCTGTCCGGCTTATTTGATCGAAGCGTGGATGAAAGACTGCGAGAACATAATCTCAAACTTTGCCGTGAACGATTTAAGAAGAAAGTGCGTGAGTGCTTTATTTCAAACCGGGTATTTCATGCTTGGAATAGCCTACCAGCCGCTGTAGTCAAGTCAACAAATGTTAACAATTTTAAGAACAGTGTTGATAATATTTTGTAACCTTGTGAACCATATTTTGATTTTTGTATTATTTTTTGTCCTTTATATTGTACAAAATTTGTTTGTATATTTTGTTTTCTATGAGAGCCACACAAGCCTACGGCTTCAGCTTTCTATGCTAATAAATAATAATAATTATAATAATAATAAGACAAGACCTGACAAACCCCAAAATAATAATAATAATAATAATAATGAGTTATATAAAATATTTTCGGACGTTTCGGAAACTGCTCAACAATCTGTTTCCGTCTTCAGCGATCACGAGAAGCGATCGCTCATCACTTCTAGGTGCACAAGAAACAAGGAGTTTTCAGGGATGACCAAAATTTGTCTGACATGTACAGTTTACAAAATTTGACTTTAGATAATGTGTGATGTTGTAATGTGTACAAATAGATGAATTCAGTGGCCGCTATGATCGACAGGTACATAGATTTCCACCTTTAGGCACTCCGCACACGGAGCTATTCTACAGAAACGGAACGAGTACAGCTTACTGCTAACAGCTAACTGCTTAAAGATTTTCAACACATATCTACTTTTGAGAAAATTTGAAAAAACCATCCTACTTGGCTAACAACATTTTTTGGTTGATAAGAGTAAGTAACTAATTAAAAAATCACTTTCTAAACACTGTTTTGGTGTTGGAATAGCTATTTTGCTTTATCTAGTTCTAAAAAAATAAAAATATTTGCCAACTTGCAAAGGTAGTTTCTACAATTAACTTTTTCCTCATCTATATATATAAAATCGTAACTAAGCTACCTACTCATAATCAACGCCCAGCCCAAATCACTGGACCTATAATCATGAAATTCGGCGAGTATATTCCATCCATGACGTAAGCACCCACTAAGAACGGATTTTTCGAAATTCATCCTCTAAGTGGGTGAAAAGGGGGTTAAAAGGGGTAAAATGTGGCTTCACGGTTTCCTTAATATCTCTTAAGTCCAATAAGATATCGACTTGGCTTTAGCTTACAAAGATTACGCATGTAAATATAAAAAAACTTATTTCAGGATTTTGTCCTAATCAACCCCTAAAGGGGTGAATCTACAATCAGGGTGAATTATAGAACCCTTCGCACCTTCTGTGTTTATTGTGTTATAACATTCCTTTTTGGCATATAGGTGTCTTTTTAAAATATTTAGAAAGTGTTTTGACCGTTTTTTTAAATTTCACCCCTAAAGGGGTAAATTGGCATTTTTTATTCGATAGGATGTCGTCTACACAAAGAAACACAAAATTCGGGCAGTATATCCCTTTTATGACTTAAAGACACCCTAAGAAACGATTTTTCGAATTTCGACCTCTCAGGGGTGAAAAGGGGTGAAATGTGTTTTCACGAATTCCTCAGTATCTTTTAGGTCAAGAATATATCGCATTGCTTTTGCTTACAAAGACTCGCCACATAAATGTTGAAAAACTTTTTTTTCAGGATTTTGTAGTAATCAACCCCTAAAAATGTGAATCTACAATCAGGGTGAAGTATAGAATCCTTCGCATCTTCTGTGTTTGTTGTTTTATAACATTTCTTTTAGGCGTATATGTGTCTTTTTAAAATATTTAAAAAGTGTTCTGACCGTTTTTTTAAATTTCACCCCTAAAGGGGTAACTTGGTATTTTATATTCGATAGAATGTCGTCTAGACAGAGAAACATAAAATTCGGGGAGTATATCCCTTTTATGACTTAACAACCCCCTAAGAAATGATTTTTGGAAATTCAACCCCTAAGGGGTGAAATGGGGTAAAATGTGTTTTCACGGATTCCTCAATATCTCACAGGTCCAATAATATATCGCCTTCATTTTTGCTTATAAATATTATCCATATAAATTTTAAAAGACCTATTTCAGGATTTTGTCCTATTCATCCCCTAAAAGGGTGAATCTACAATCAGGGAGAATAATAGAACCCGACGTATTTCCTGTGTTTGTTAAGTTATTAAATTCCTATTTGGCATGTAGATATCTTTTTAAAATATCTCGAAATGGTTTTGACAGTTTTTCAAAATTTCACCCCTAAAGGGGTAAAACGATTTTTTTAAGTTGATAGAACATCCCTTGGACATAGATACATGATATTCGCAAAGTATATTCCCTCCATGAGGTAAGCATACACTAAGACGGGATTTTTCGAAATTCAACCCCTAAGGGGTGAAATGTAATTTCAAGGATTTTTAAATATCTCTACGGACCAATAAGATATCGTCTTGGTTTTTGCTTACAAAGATTACGCATATAAATGTTGAAAAACTTATTTCAGGATTTTGTTCTAATCAACCCCTAAAGTGGTGAATTTCCGAACAGGGTTAATTATACAACCCATCATATTCCCTGTATTTGTTGAGTTATAAAATTCCTTTTGACATATAGGTGTTTTCAAAATATCTCGAAATGGTATTGACAGTTTTTAAAATTTCACCCTTAAGGGGTAAATGGGAATTTTGTTTTCGATTGGACATAGATAAATAAAATTGGACATAGTAGATAAATAATAATTGGACATACATCCCTTGGACATAGATAAATAAAATTCGTGAAGTATATTACCTCCATGCCGTAAGCACCCACTAAGACGGGATTATTCGAAATTCTACCCCTAGGAAGTGAAAAGGGGTGAAATGTGATATCAAGGATTCCTCAATACCTCTTAGAACCAATAAGATATCGTCTTGGATTTTGCTTACAAAGATTACCCATACAAATGCCGAAACACTTATTTCAGGATTTTGTCCGAATCATCCCCTATAGGGGTCTACAATCGGGGTTAATCATACAACCCTTCGTATTTCTTGCGTTTATTGAGTTATAACATTCCTTTTTGGCATATCGGTGTCTTTTTAAAATATCTCGAAACGGTTTTGACAGTTTTTAAAAATTTCACCCCTAAAGGGGTAAATGGGTATTTTTTACTCGATAGAACGTCCTCTGGACAAGATACATGAAATTCGTAAAGTATATTCCCTGTATGACGTAAGTACCCACTAAGACGGTATTTTTCGAAATTCAACCCCTAAGGGCTGAAATGTGATATCAATGATTCCTTAATATCTCTTAGTACTAATAAGATATCGACTTGGCTTTTGCTTATGAAGTCAATACGTCAATATACCGTAGCGAAGCACGGGTACTCAGCTAGTTACTATATAAATATTTATCATTTTCTTAATGGTAAAACTGAAAAATACCATAATAATAGGAATTGAACAAATTAACCAATTAAAAATAAGAAAATGTAAGAAACTAAAAAAATTAGTATTAATTTTGTTTGAATCAATTGTAAATATAAAATCCGCTAGAACAAAGATATCCGAAATTCTACTCAAAACCAAGTATCACACAAGAACTGAGAGGTGGACGATTACAGTTGACAAGACACGTGATGAGGATAAATGAGGAGAGAATGTAAAAAATATATGGGAAGAAAAATTGAACACCCATCAACCAGTAAAATGACCTCGTAAGAGATGGTGTGATCAGCTAACCTACTAGAGTCTGACAAGCATATCGTGTTAATTATGTTATCGGATTAAATCTTTTTGCGAATCGGATTTATCCCGCGGGTCGTATTTTAGGAACCCTTAATCTTAATAATACACCGACAGTTCAAAATAAACCAAAACCAACCGATAAGAGCACATGCTTGCAAACTATCCGCCAAACAAAATTTTCAAATTAATGAAATAGAAGTGAAGTGAAGGTCTACAGCAGGGGTGGCGAACCTCTTGGTGCTTATGTGCCAGACAACATTAACTATAATGCATACTAAGTGACGCCGTGCCTATCTTCTTTTTCATTTGCTGCATCCAATCCAAATGTTGGCTATCATCACCATACTTGATACTATTCGCAATTATCCTACAGATGTAACTCCAAACTATTCCCTCAGGCCCTTCACAAGAGCAATTCTGTATTTAACAACATTTTTAGGTACTCCAATTCCAAAGGATTGAGAATCTGGCGCTGTATCTTGCTGTTTTGCTTTGCATGGTCCAACCCTGCATGTCATTGCACCCGCTTGGTTTGGAACCTAAAGTGCATATTGGTATCTGATTGAGATCATAGATGCACTACAGTGAGTAGGATTGACCCATACAACACCAATGTACCTGGATGTTCAGCGGCAATTCTGGTAAGGTGGCAATCTTATGTTTTAGCCAATAGTTAGCCACTAAGCTTTTTTTGCTTCCCTTGCATGCTGCCATCCGCTAGGGACTCAAGAGTACATCTTGTGCATTGGGATCCTCCTGTTAACATTTTATATGGGCCTCATCAGGAACTTATCTCTCTCACGGCTAACGCATCCAAAACTGGCGTATACGTCGCGTCAGTGAAGAGACTAACTACCTCTCTTTCCCGTGATAGTCGTTGTGTCACCCCAACATATACCAGCAGCCCGCGTTTTATATACAGTCTACTCCCCCTGTGCCTAGCAAATCCAACAGGGACAGGTTCTTTGAGGTCATCCGCCCAAGAAGCGCTTCGGTTTTGGGAGTTTAACTTTTTCTAGTTTAACTGAAATCATATCTCTTATATATATATAATCCTTATTTCCCGTCGACCTTTCGGTGTTTGGGTATTTACTACAACGTCCTATTAAATATACATTACGTTTTATTACTTTACATTACAATTAAAATTTATTTTATTCCATTCTCTTCCCTTCCAACCATTTCTTCACCCCTCCTCCTATCTCCCTTCCTTCCTCCCCATTTCCAGGTAACCTCAGTCCCCTTCCTTCCTTCCATTTTTCCCCTTCTGCTTCCCACCGGGCCTCTTCCTTCCTTCCTTTACCCCTTCCTGTTATCCTTCCCCAATTTCAATCCTTCTTGCCTCTAATTCCCTCGCCCATCTCTCCCCCCTTCCATCTTCGTGCAACAGGTCTAATGTGCTCCCCGACCACACTGTCATCTCTCTACACCTCTTCGCGAGGTGCTATATTTTCTTCCTCCTCCCCGCACAGCCTGCACATCTTATCCTCCTGTTTCATCCAATATCTATTTCCTCTCTCTTCATTCCCGCACCTTAGCCTCGCAATCCTCCTAACCCTTCCTCTTGACCTTCCTCTTTCTCCCTTCAAGTAGCTTGGTACCCCTATAGTTCTGACCTCCTTATATCTCCCTGCGCTCCTTGATTTGTCTATTCTGACTGTCCTTTCTTGCTCCCCCACTTCCTTATCACTCCTCCACAACTCCTCAATCACGCTTATCCCTTCTTTTCTTCTACTTTCAACCTCTGTCGCATCCACTCCGCATCTCCAGTAATACTCCTTTCTCATCTCCCCCATGCGTACCATCTTCCTTTCTGTTCCTCTCTGGCTCTTTCCTCCCAGCATTCCCTCACTATTCTTTTCTCTGTTTCTATTCTAATTTTCTCCTCGTGCTTAACCGCCCTCCTTCCTGTACCTACTTTCATCTTATCATATCTCTTATAGTTTTTAATGTCCGCATGCTTAACTTTAAGTTATTGAAAATCTTTTCTAATGACAGAAGTTTTAAGTTTATATTATTGAGTATATATATGCAAGTCTGAAGCTGCAAACGTTAAATCGTCTGTACCTGCTATCTGACAGCTGAGCAAAGGCACGGACGTAATTTCAATTCCTGTTTATGTCAAATAATTTGCGTAAAAAATATTTAAAAATATTAAAGGTTCTGCTTAGCCGTTCGCAACCGGCTATAAACTGTAGGTGCCTTTCTGTGTACGCTAAAAAATGGACGTAATACTGACAATATTACTCCTGAATGTACATAGGTTGAAAACATGATTATGAAACCTGGAAACAAGAGGCCTAGGCTCACCTCGGGCTGTCACGTCAATGATGATGATGAACAAATAAGGGAAAAAACTTAACACATTCGTACTAAACTTTTTCCCACATTTACGCACAACAATCACTTTGTTTTTATATCTCATTCGATGCTGGACCCTCGGATTGAGTATATCTACAGTTCTTAAAGGAGGCTGCAAAAGTAATTTTTTACATCAAATATTCATACAACCTGGACGAAGCGAGGAATAAAAATCCAATAACCACCGAAATGTTATTATTAAATCAAAAGAAATTTGTAGTAACATTTATCAAAATTGAATCCGAGTTAAGTCCCAGAAGATTTGCCTGCACGCCTACAAATGAATGCTGTATAGTATTGAGCACTAGCACTACCCAGTACAGAATTGAATCAGTCTGCCCACGCACTGCTTTAAAGACAAACAGCTACATTTAGAAAAAACCACAGGAAAGGGAGAGAATTGAGTGTAGTAACATAATTATATTAAGATTAAATTTACTTGCTTGAATAAGTTCCAGCAAATAACAAACTATACAAGCTGGTTGAAGTTACATTAACTAAAGCACAATTTTTTTATTTTTGAAGGCTGGGAATAACATTTAATTTGAAAGTTGCATGATACTACATGATTTGTAATAGTCTATATTTCGAAAAAACATTTGATTATCAAATACGAGAGATATTTGATTATCTATGAAAAATTTAAACGGAACAACCTATATATTTTTTCTTAATTTGAAAGGCACATAAATTAGGTATACAACCATGCCACATAAATGTCATTTTGATGTAAAATAATGGCTCAAATAATAAATAAACAAATACATTAAATAGGCTACGAATTTAAAAAAATAGATAATAAAAGCAATTAAACAAATTATTAAAGTTTATACTGATATAAGTAAATTTTTTAGTTGTTAATTGTTTTTTGTTGTTACTAAAACATCAAAACACTAACTCATTGTTTTATTATCTATTTTTTTAAATTTGACCCTACTTAATGCATTTGTTAGTTTATTATTTGAGCCTTTATATCAAAATAACAGTTGTAAGACATGGCTGTATACTATAATTATTTGCCTTAAGGTATTCTATTTTAATTTTTCATAGATAATCGAATATCTTCCGTAGTTGATAGTCTTAAGATAAATGATAATAAAAGGTAATATTTTTATTGTCATTTATATAGCCTTCTTCGACATCATATTGTCCTCACTTGTCAATCTTGCTGATTATTTATGGCTCTTGAAAAAAAAGTCTCCACACAACCTGTTGCACCCCTTTCATTCATGTACTTTGTCTACCTCTGTAGCGTAGAGTGACGACCCGGCTTCTCATGGTATAGGTCCTGGGTCCGAATCTCAGGGCATAGATATTTGTAGTTTCTTCCTTCTATTGTTGACAGAGAACCTAACCTTTAAAAACGTTTGCTTAGAAATGTTGCATATCCAAAAACTCAACACCGTCAATTATAGAACTGACACAGACAACTTGAGCAAAATGTACAGCTGGTTTTGTAATCATCTCGGAAACCTTCGCACCAATCCGCCAAATTGCCACCAAATTGCCTCCGCATGGCAATCTCCCACCATTACTTCAAACCCTAATTCCTCACTCTGTTCATAGATGGCTTGTTACCGCTTTTGTCTGTCATTTAAATTTTATTACTCTGTGCATATCCATGGCTGTTCCACAGTTTATTGACCCATGTATATCCCTTACCCTCCGCATGGCAATCTCCCACCATTACTTCAAACCCTAATTCCTCACTCTGTTCATAGATGGCTTGTTACCGCTTTTGTCTGTCATTTAAATTTTATTACTCTGTGCATATCCATGGCTGTTCCACAGTTTATTGACCCATGTATATCCCTTACCCCGTCTCTACAGAATTTAGTTTTTTGCCACATCATACGTTTTTAATCATTCGATCTTCGTTGCCACTCAGTGCACTGCCTTTTTACCGACCGCCAACATATATAAGGGAGGTATTGTGATCAAACCGATTTTGATATTTCGAGATTTCGATGGATCTCCACGAATTGAGGTCCCTACATAACGTTTTGACTATTTTTAGCATGATATCTGTCGGTCTGTTTGTCCGTCCGCCCGTCTGTCTGTCTGTCTGTCCGTCTGTCCGTCCGTCCGTCTGTCTGTGTACACGTGCAGAGCAAATTCGGCAGAAAGAATTTTTATGAAACTTCATATTTAAGCTTCTCAATTTTATCATACTTATATGTAACGTTTCCATGGTCATGATAAATAATATCTCTGTAAGAAAATATTAGGCCAAGTTATTTCTACTCTGCTGCTAGAATGTATTTTATACAAGTACTTTATGAAGGCGGTCGGTCCTGTGATGGCCACAGCTGATCTTTTACTTTTGTAATTGCAATTTTAATGTGTTTTTAACGTGCAGAGCAAATTTGGCTGAAAGGATTTTTATGAAACTTCATATTTAAGCTTCTGCCATCAATGGCACGAGTTGATCAACTTTTGGTAAAAATCGGTTGACTAAAAATGGGAGTTTACTCGTGTCGATTTTAAGATTTTAACAGAAAAATATTTCGAAAAAATTTATTGAACAAAAGTTGCTATAAAAATTAATAACTTTTATTTGAGACGTTTTTTGATAAAACGAAAAAAAAATTCGAATAATTTTTGTAAAATTTTTCGAAATTTTCTCAATTTTTTCATACTTATATGTAACGTTTCCATGGTCATGATAAATAATATCTCCGTTAGAAAATATTAGGCCAAGTAATTTCTACTCTGCTGCTAAAATGTATTTTATATAAGTACTTTATGATGGCGGTCGGTCCTGTGGTGGCCACAGCTGATTTTTTATATTGTGACCATTGTTTTTATGTTGTATTTATTTATTTATATTTTTTACTACTTTACATATGACTACATCCATTTTTTAGCATGCATTCTTTTACGTCAGACTATGACTTTTATTGTTCTTATCAGGTATGCTTAAATTCTATATTATATATTTTTTTCATTATTTTTTATTTAGGGTTTGTGTTGCTAGTGGCTCCTTGGTTCCGAGTATAATTTGGGTAGTATAAGACACATTTTATTTGCGTAGTCTAGATATATCAGTGTGTATAACGAATTCCATATTATACTAAGCTTTGTACCGGTTACTTGCGAGTAAAGAACAGTGTTAAAAATTAGTAGTGACAGTACGCAGCTCTGTCTACAGGTGTCTACCGACGATATGTCGATTAAGCAACACCGCTGGCCAGGTGCAAACTTAGCGTACATGAGCCAATGATTGTTAAATGGTATCTGCTAGTGAAAGTGATGCTATAGTCGCACCTTCGACCTTGCATTTGACTCTAAAATTAGATTAAAATAATACAAAATAATTTTAGTTTAAGTAGTCTTCATAATAGATTAAAAATGATTATAACCTCCCTTTTTAGTATAACACTCTCGACTGATGTGATGACAAGTTTGTGCGCGTCGTATGTACGTTATTAACAGGCATATGCAAGTCTGCACCAACGTTAATTAAACCCGTTTGACGTGTGATAAGAATACCGTATTGGAAGCAAACGTCAGCCAGCGCCAAGTTCAACGTACGTTGGTGTAATTTGTGATGTGTTGTCCATACACACGATACGCAAAGCTAGACAAATGTAAACATTGGCCATCGCTTGGCACACCTTCTGTAGCGCCTTATTGCCAGCATCGACACAGATGTTCTCACGTGAATGACGTCTGTGCAAAACACAGCAAAAAGTTTCTGTATAAATACACTTAAGGTGCGTCCTAGTACGCCCTACCCATTCAATGTTCGATTTGACATGGTCAAAAATCCAATTCAGGAAAAGTAGATTAGAAGATTTCTTAGAACAGATCTCTCAAAAGTCGTAGAAAAGCACTAGAAAAGAACAATTTTGAGGTTTGATTTTGTTAACGTTAAGTACAACACATGGTCGGTGCGTGTTTGAGTTGGTCCACTGCTCCTATTCATTAAGTCACTGTGGCGCCCGTTACGCTGGGTTCGTTAGAGACACGCAGGCGTCGCGGCGTCACATATGTCTACGACTAAGGACTCGCCACACGTGGTGACTAATGAACGGTGTTGCAGTGATAATAGTATATGTGTGCGGATTTAACCTACAGCAGAATTGCAGATAAATCGTTGAAATAAAAGCGCGTTACTCCAGAGCAGGTGTATACTTACAAATATAAAAAGGACCGGCAGGGTTAAGACGTATTTCACTTCGATGGGTTATTCTCGAAGACTTATTACATTTGGTTCTTGGTTGAGTAGAGGTATTCGAAAGGACCCACGCAGTGGTTCTGGAGGAGTATTAACACAATTCTGTCCTCGTGAATCCCTAACCAGCCGTTGTACCCAAATCTAATTGTACAAATTGTAGGCGAAGCACACTTTAATTTCTCAAAATACTAGTTTTCCCAGACACAACCAAAATACATTGGGGTTAGAAACTATACACTAAATAATATTCAAATTAATATTTTTAGAATTTAAGTTAACAAATGGTAAAAATACAATATGCGCACGCACAGGAACTGAACTGTGAGGCGCGTCAAAAATGCAATGAAAAATCAAAATTGAAATTTGTACTCACGCGTTCCATATGAAAATACGGGAAAATACTTAGCGTGGAATACAGATACAGAAGTTAGCTTCATTTATCCACAATCAAACCATACAATTTCCTGGTGGAATCGCCGATGTTGGTTGATTACTGGCCCAACTTCTGGATTGGTCTGAGTTCTCCTGGTTCATGTGTGGTTATTTGGCAACTCCAAACTTACGCTACTTGTATGTATAGATAATTTTTTCGATTGAGAAAAATATCATAATCTTGGAACTTCTTGACGCGTTACTTAACGAGGGTTTTTTATCGTAAAAAACGTATGTTTTCGAGCGTGGGTCATGAAATAACTGTTGGTCTAAAACGAAAATATACAGGATTCCCGCGGTTCAAACAAATGAACGCAAGATTTGTATATATATATATATACAGGGTGTTTGTTTGAAACGGGGCACCCCGAAAATCTCCTTTATTTGTAAAAATACAAAAAATCTTCAGAACAAAAGTTAAACTAGACAAAAAGGCCCATCTAAAGGTTACTATAAGAATTCTGAGGCACTTCCAGTTTCACCGGAAATGATGTCAACTTTTGATCTAGCATAGGGAATCGATAAATTTATATTTTTTTCCTAAAAGTACATTAAATTAGCTTTACAATGACACCAAAAAATCATATTTTTATGTTAACCATTTCAAAATGGCGACCATTTATTTACAAAATAATAATCAACATAAGTTTTACAAAGTTGAACGTAGCAAGCTTTGAAAATAATAAAAAAGTTGGTATATCGTACATAAACCATAATTAGGTACAAATAACGACTTACTACCAATTAATACAATTTTTTTTTTTTTTCAAACAAAAATACGCAAAATAAACTATTAAACTCTTGTTATTTATAAAACATTTAATTGAAAAAATAAAATTTAAGTTTTTTGATGTTATTTCATATAATAACTAGTTATAACAGTTTATTTTAGGGATATTTTGTTTCTTTTTTTATTGTTTTCAAAGCTTGCTATGTTCAACTTTGTAAAACTTATGTTGATTATTATTTTGTAAATAAATGGTCGCCATTTTGAAATGGTTAACTTAAAAATATGACTTTTTGGTGTCATTGTAAAGCTAATTTAATGTACTTTTAGGAAAAAAATATAAAATTATCGATTCCCTATGCTAGATCAAAAGTTGACATCATTTCCGGTGAAACTGTGCCTCAGAATTCTTATAGTAACCTTTAAATGGGCCTTTTTGTCTAGTTTAACTTTTGTTCTGAAGATTTTTTGTATCTTTACAAATAAAGGAGATTTTCGGGTTGCCCCGTTTCAAACAAACACCCTGTATATAAAAATAATAATAATAATAAAAAATGAAAATTACCAAAAGCGGTAATTTCGAATGATTTTGGCGACTCAAATGGTCGCAACAGTCACCATCAACTGTTCTCTCAGTGCTTGCTCTGTCTCGTACAACTCAAACGCATCCTTAATGGTTTGAGTAAACTTATCTGGTAACCCATATTTTATAAAACATATTAGGTTGCGAGTGCATCTTAAGCATGACGCAGGCTGTCGAATACTTTCTCAAAGCCCACAAGTAGTTCCATAATAATAATTAAATAATAGTTATTGATTAAATAAGTTTGTGGTAGGTAAGAACATGATCAAAAATAACCAACGTGTTAAAAATTTAAATAAAAATGTCGTAAAAATAAAAGAAAATACTTTCGAACTCTTATTCATAAATAATTCAATGACAATGAATATTTTGCTTCCTGTTGCTGTATGTTATGACGTGCATGTCAGTAAGTAGCTTATTCACACATGCATTATTTAAAAATTTTTTCAGAACAAGTTTGTATTGCAGACCCTGACCTCTGTTTTAACAATTAGTTTAACAAACACAAATATACAGTTATAATGACAAGCTGTGACACAAAACAGATGTAATGCAATTCGTTAATTCGGACTAGGTATATAATAAAACCTCGAATTTCGCAAACTCGTATTATGTACACTCGTTCAATTGTACACGTTTCTATTAACCCCATTCCCCACATTCTGTACGTTCGCTTACTCGTATGATTTCCGGCAGAACGACACCGTCCGCATCCTTTTAAATCGTTTTGTACCTGTATTATCGTTTTTTATTTATAGTTAGAAACAGGAGCAGTTCTAGGACTAAGCAACTGGAGGAACAATCAAATTTTAAATCAAAAATTAAAAACTTGAAGATATGCTAACATGAAGATGTAATAATTATAAAATAAAAAAATTGATGTGAAGTATGAATTTTTACACATTTCAGGGTTTCGCAGGTATTTAGTAAGTGAATGATGATTATTTGGGATGCCAAAACAAATTTTATATTAAAATATTTTTTTGTTAATTTTCATTCGAATGCCTAATAACATTATTTAAGTTTCTAAATATGTGCAGTACTTTTTTTTTAATATACCAAGGTTCATTAAGATTTTGAAAATTGCGCCTATGGCTTCCATTGGTTGTTTTAAGTCATAAATTCCGCTCCTGTGATTTCGTATAAATTGAAACATAGAATTAAATTATAATTTCAACAATTCCCACTGGTTATTAAATTTACGCTTTTAATATTTAAATGCAACATTTGCCAAAATATAACTATAATTTTGATAAAATAATTTAAACAAAATAAAAATGCAAAAGAAAACAGAAAAAATAATTTTGTGACAGGAAGCGAACTGTAGTTTGCAACTTAGGAAGCGAGATGCCTGACCATTACACCATGAAGACATACTGTTTCACGCTCTTACATAACATATTAAATATTTACGTCGTCAACAAAAAAAAAAAAAAACACAAAAAATGCGTTAATTTCCAAAAACATAATCTGATCAAAAATTCCTATTGTACTATTCCGGCTCACACCAATGTACATTACTCAGAATTTTTTCAAATTTTTAGTTTAAACCATCTGGGCTACAGGGTGTGGGACAATTTTTTTTTTTGCACAATTTTGACAAAAATTGCGTAAAAATAATATGTAAATTCTTTATTTCCCCTAGGCCTTGCGGCGTTTAGGGTTTTAACTGCTACATGAAAATAGAAATAATCATACATAATTACAATACAATACAATTACAAATTTGCTTTAATAAATTTTATATGAATTTTCCTCTTTATTCTTCATTCGTCCCGTATTCTTCGCGTAAAAATAATTTATTTTGCAAAAATAAAATTTTGATCGTTAATTCACGTACTAAGAGCTTTCATTTGATACCCTACTCAGAATTTAAAAAAAATATATTTTTTTCGATGAGCACATATTTGTTAATATTTTTAGGGGATATGTTTTTTAGATGTTTTAGTATTTTTCCTATGTGCGGGTCAAAGAGTTATATAAGCATGCCAAATTTCAACTCTCTAGGTTAGTCATTTGGCTACAATTTTTTCCGAACAGACAGACGACAAAATGACGGTATAAGGATTTTTTTATCATACCTACAATACCCTAAAAAAATTGATGTGAAGTGTGAATATTCACACATTTCAGGGTTTCGCAGGTATATAATATTGAAATATCGAGACTCTGATGATCTCAATAATACCATGGATACACCACTATGGCAAGAGATAGAGGTTTTATACATGTATCCATGGAAATATAAACGATAAGTGACGTGTAAAATATTTTCTATAAGATAAAAATGTCATAAATAAATTATTATTTATATTTATTTACTTTGTTTAATTCGTTCAGCTTCAGCTTTACTATTAATAATAACATATAATAAGTGAAGGCGGTATGTGGAGTGTGTAGGACAAATTTTACTTTGTAGTAATCACGGCAAAATGAACGATATTTTTAAAATAATTTATCGTCTGTAAATCATATAATAAGACTGGTTATTAAATTTATGCTCTTAAAAATTAAATACAACATTTGTCAAAATATAACTAGAATTTTGACAAAATAATTCAACATAATAAAAATGCAAAAAAAAAACAGAAAAAATAAAATTAACTCCGTACTCGAACTCGAAACCCTTCGTTTTCCAGCTTACAACACTAGTGCTCTAACCCATTACGCTACCGCACGCCTTGCACGTGAGTGTCTTACATTGGTATAACTTTTGTACTTTGAGAACCAAAAACCACAATAAATGCGTTATTTTCCGAAAACATAATCTGATCAAAAATTCCTGTTGTACTATTTCGGTTCACACCAATATACATTACTTAGAATTTTTTTAGATTTTTAGTTTAAACCATCTGGGCTACAGGGTGTGGGACAAATTTTTTTTTGCACAATTTTGGCAAAATCGCATCAAAATAATTTATTTTGCAAAAATAAAAATTTGATCGTTAATCCACGTACTAAGGGCTTTCATTTGATACCCTACTCAGAATTTAAAAATAATATTTTTGTTTTCGATGAGCACATATTTGTTTATATTTTTAGGGGGTATGTTTTTTAGATGTTTTAGTATTTTCCCTATGTGCAGGTCAAAGAGTTGTATAAGCATGCCAAATTTCAACTCTCTAGGTTTAGCCGTTTGGCTACAATTTTTACCGAACAGACAGACAGACAGACAGACAGACAGACAGACAGACAGACAGACAGGCAGACAGACAGACAGACAGACAGACGACAAAATGACGGTATAAGGGTTTTTTGGTCATACCTACAAAACCCTAAAAAGCATCTTTTCTTCACTTCCTTTATTAATTACTAGATGCACATTTCGATAGCTATGCTGTCATCTTCAGCAGTACAGTAAATTATAATTGATATTTTTGTTGTTGTTGTTATATATAGGGATGGATGAGCAAGAGAGTCCTACGCATCATGCGTGGGAGAATTTAGGGTTTGGGATTTTCCGGAATTATTCGTTTGTCGGTAAATGTGGTAAAGTCTTTGATGGAATAAGGTCTAATAAAGTGTAGGACAGGGCACTGAGGTCATTATTTAAAAGGTTCTTACTATGTTTTTTTTTTTGTAAATCGCCTCTAGCATGTCTAAATTTATGTCACTGGCCGCTTTAACTAAACTAACATTGTTAATATTAAAATTGTGAGTATCTAATTTTTGACTGGCTAGAGCCGGGTTTTTCCAGTTATTGTTCTTAATGTTGTACATATGTTCCTTAAATCTAATGTTTACATTTATTTTGGTTATAGACCTTATACCATCAAAGACTTTACCACACTTACCGATAAACGAATAATTCCGGAACATCCCAAACCCTTAATTCTCCCACGCACGGTTCGTGGGTCTCTCTTGCTCATCCATCCCCATATATAACAACAACAAAAAATCAATTGTAATTTACCATACTGCTGAAGACTACTGAACATAGTTGTCGAAATGTACATCTAGTAATAAATAAAAGAAGTGAAGAAAAGAAACAGTGTTTTTTTTTATTTTATAAAAAATACTAAAACTAACCAGTTATTCAGTTTTGTTTTCATGTTAAAGATTGTTCAAATCAATCATGTGAGATTTATTGCGCTATTTTGTAGGCACAAGTAGCTTATATAATAATTGATGCAATATGTCAAAAATTTCAACTAACTATATAGTTTTGTAGTTGAAATTAGTTTTAATTATAGTTGAAGGTAATGTGATTCGGACCAGTCAGAAAATAAAAACAAATTTATTAACTTCGCTAACGTTTCGATTTTTATTTTAAATCTTCATCAGAGCTACAAAGATATATAGAAATATAGAATTATTCAATGTGTAAGTTTACATGTATAAAATTATGATAGTGTTCAAAATTAACAAGTCAAGTAGTTAAAATAAGCATTACAAAATTGTCGGAATTTAAAATATAACATAAAATAATTATTAAATAATAAAAACATATCAAACATGAGTTAAAGAATAAAAAACAATGTTAAAATTTACAATACCTTAGTTAATAGTCACGATATAAAATAACAATTTTAAAATTAATACAGAACTCATCATACTGTCCGGTATTGAACTCAGAGATAAGCAATTGAATAAGCCACGTATGAATTTGAAAAAGGGTTTGAGATGGTTGAAACAAGTAAGTAACGCTATCTAGTAATAAATTAGAATTTGATTATTAGGTGAAATATGTTAGATTTAGAATTTTTTTAATATATTACAATAGATGGCGCTTATATTATCACAGTCGGTTTTAAAGTTAACTAATTTAGGGTTCTGAATTATATGTATGCTCTCAGTAATCAACCTTTTACTGAGATTGTCTACTTTATCTAAGATTTTAGTTTGTTCAAAATTAAAATTGTGTTTAGTGGTGAAGAAATGGGTACTGAGTGCCGTGTTTTCTTTTTTATTTTTAAATTTATCCTGACAGCTATTTTTATGTTGATATACTCGGTTTTTAAGATATTGTTTGGTCTGTCCAACATAGCCTAAATCACAATCTCCACAAGGAATGTGATAGACTACTGACGACATTTTATTAAATTCAGTAGGTTGTTTAATTTTTGAGTGGAGTTGATTAATAGTTTTAAGATTATAGAAAGCTAATTTTATATTATAGGGTTTAAAAAGTTTAGCAATTTTAAATGAAATATTTTTAATGTGTGGAAATTTTAAATACGAACAATCAGTGTTGATATCTGGAAGTGAATTATTATTGGTGGGATTATTGGGATTGTTATAAAAAATTCTATTAATGATATTTCTAGGGTAGTTATGAATAATAAGATTGTCAGTGGCTTTTTTAAAATTTTCCCTATGGAATTTAGGGTCACTCAAACTGAGTATTTTATGTTTACATGATTTTATAATGGCAATTTTTTGTTTATATGGATGTTAAAATACTCAGTTTGAGTGACCCTAAATTCCATAGGGAAAATTTTAAAAAAGCCACTGACAATCTTATTATTCATAACTACCCTAGAAATATCATTAATAGAATTTTTTATAACAATCCCAATAATCCCACCAATAATAATTCACTTCCAGATATCAACACTGATTGTTCGTATTTAAAATTTCCACACATTAAAAATATTTCATTTAAAATTGCTAAACTTTTTAAACCCTATAATATAAAATTAGCTTTCTATAATCTTAAAACTATTAATCAACTCCACTCAAAAATTAAACAACCTACTGAATTTAATAAAATGTCGTCAGTAGTCTATCACATTCCTTGTGGAGATTGTGATTTAGGCTATGTTGGACAGACCAAACAATATCTTAAAAACCGAGTATATCAACATAAAAATAGCTGTCAGGATAAATTTAAAAATAAAAAAGAAAACACGGCACTCAGTACCCATTTCTTCACCACTAAACACAATTTTAATTTTGAACAAACTAAAATCTTAGATAAAGTAGACAATCTCAGTAAAAGGTTGATTACTGAGAGCATACATATAATTCAGAACCCTAAATTAGTTAACTTTAAAACCGACTGTGATAATATAAGCGCCATCTATTGTAATATATTAAAAAAATTCTAAATCTAACATATTTCACCTAATAATCAAATTCTAATTTATTACTAGATAGCGTTACTTACTTGTTTCAACCATCTCAAACCCTTTTTCAAATTCATACGTGGCTTATTCAATTGCTTATCTCTGAGTTCAATACCGGACAATATGATGAGTTCTGTATTAATTTTAAAATTGTTATTTTATATCGTGACTATTAACTAAGGTATTGTAAATTTTAACATTGTTTTTTATTCTTTAACTCATGTTTGATATGTTTTTATTATTTAATAATTATTTTATGTTATATTTTAAATTCCGACAATTTTGTAATGCTTATTTTAACTACTTGACTTGTTAATTTTGAACACTATCATAATTTTATACATGTAAACTTACACATTGAATAATTCTATATTTCTATAAATCTTTGTAGCTCTGATGAAGATTTAAAATAAAAATCGAAATGTTAGCGAAGTTAATAAATTTGTTTTTATTTTCTGACTGGTCCGAATCCCATTACCTTCAACTATAATTACTAACATAAGGACGTAACTCATCTAATCAAGATTAGTTTTAATGTTAAAATTCAAACTGGCAGTGGCACTGAACTTTTCAATTATATACCACACTTTGTAACAATTTTAAGTTTGACACAATAAATCAAACATATGCAATATATGTATTAGTTTAAGATTAAATAAGTTAAAATTGTTTGAATACAAGGGTTACCTTTTATGTTTTTACAAACGAACACTAGATGGCAATATTGAAATGTTGCATTACTATATTCGTGAAATTTTACATTTGTTATTGTGAAATCAGTGGCAACTTATAAATTGCCCGCCTAGTTTGTTGACAATGAGCGTTTAAAAAAACAAGTTTGTGAACAACTCGTGAAAGTTTTCGCTGGATGATTTTAGTAAAGGCCTAACTCAACAACAATGCATAGATTCGCTTCGTTCAACTTTTGGTGATAAAGCACCATCAGAAAAGACTGTTTACAATTGGTTTGCAGAATTTTGTTGTGGTCGTGTGTCCATCAGTGATGTATCTCGTGAAGGTTGACTAAAATCGGTTCTGATTCAAATAAACATCGATACTGTGCGTAAATTGATTGAAGAAGATCGGCATGTGACTAACCGTGAGATAGAGGCATACTTGGCATATCGCAAACTGCAATACATTCGATTTTCCATGAACATTTAGCTCTGAAAAAGATCTGTTCCACATGGATTCCACATAATTTGACCGAAGTTCAAAAAAAGGCTCGTGTTGATTGGTGTAAGGGAATGGTAAAAAAATTCAACCCAGGAACTGCAAAATCCGTATACAACATCGTTACAGGTGACGAAACTTGGATTTATTCATATGAACCGGAAACTAAGCAACAATCCACTATTTGGGTCTTCCAAGATGAACCAAAACCCATAAAAGTTGTTAGTTCACGAAGTACTTCCAAGAAAATGATCGCTTGTTTCTTCGGTTGTACTGGACATGTCGCAACCATTCCTTTAGAGGATCGGAGAACAGTTAATGCTGAATGTATACAACAATTTGTTTGTCAGAAGTCATTGACAAAATCAGAAAAAACAACCAAAAACTTCGCATCTTTCTTCATCAGAACAATGCAAGCTCCCACACAGTACGTCAAACAATTGATTATTTGAAGGAGAAAAACATCGAATTAATGTCTCATTGCCTGTATTCACCTGATTTATCCCCTAACAACTTGTTTTTGTTCCCCAATGTCAGACAAAAATGCGTGGACAGTGATTTTCATCACCTTAAGAAGGTGTTGAAGCCTTCGAAAGCAATGTTTTTGAGATATCAACTTCAGAGTGGAAAAAATGTTTCAAGAATTGGTTTGGACGCATGCAAAAGTGTATAAATCTTAAAAGCGAATATTTTGAAAAGCGATAAAACAATTTGTTCAAAAAAAAATGTTTTATTTCTTAGTTTTTGTAAACACTTAAAAGGTAGCCCTCGTATTCTGCGCGCCTTTTTCGGGATACCATATGCAGGTTATGCCTATACATGATATCAGCAAGATTTTTACTTAACCGTCTTACTTTATTTGTTATTTGTTTATTTCTATAACGTTGGTTATTTTAACAAGTAACTTTATTTGCCTAGAATATATGCAATGTTTTCCAGCTCTGAATATCTCATCTACACAGCAAGAAATTTACTTTTAATATTTCTCTCAAGCATAAATAATATAAATTCTGTTTTCATATCACAATTTTCGCATAAAAAGTTTGAATTTTTATTCACAAATCCGAATATAATTTTACGTGACTTACTAAAGCAAGTGCAATATCAGATATGTTAACTATAAATTATTTGGCGTATAGGATTTAGATCGAGTTTTTTTTTTTTTTTTATCTTTGAATATAACCACTTTCAGCAACGGATTTCTGTTCGTATTTTTACAGTAGTGTAATATAAAATGCATTAAGTTTACAAATGTGACAGTAAGAAAAGAATTTATTACTATTTCATATGTAGTTTTTTATAAGTTTTCAACGCTTTGCGATTTAAAGTTATAGAAGAAATACGAAGTATGTATATTTATTTCTACGGGTAAAAAGAAATACTAAATAACCACATAAGAGAACAATTGATGTACGACACAGTTTCGAACAATTTGAAGTGAACAGAAAACTGAATATCTGGGATATTATTTTTTGCCATAACCGCATTAAAATCTTCTTTTGTTTGTATTTTGAAAATTATTGTCGTCCGTTAATCTAAGTAGCAAGAGGTTTCGTTTAATACCGCACATGACATTTTATACTAGCCCACATTAATTTCAAAAATACGTAAAATACCAGGTCTAGAATGGAGAGTTTGGACATATAGCCACGATTAATTTTACAAGTCCACACCGTATTTTCGTGAAACATAACACACATGAATGTGAAAGCATGTGTAAAATGCATTCACGACAACAAAGCAGAGTAAACGAATTGTTGTAGGACAAAACTAATTCTACCTCTGCTTAAAGAAGCACGATACTAAGAGCTCAGATGATCCGGAGACCGAAATGAGCGACTAAAAATACACTAAGGTACGGGACGAATGTATATGTAACATACATTCGTGAACATAACCTGAACAATTGGTTTGCAGAATTTCGTCGTGGTCGTGCGTCCGTCATTGATGAATCTCGTGAAGGCCGACCAAAATTGGTTGTGATTAAAAAAAAAAAAAATCAATGCTGTGCGCAAAATGATAGAAGAAGATCGATAGAAGAAGATCGGCATGTGACGTACAGTGAGATAGAGGCATCCTTTGGCATATCGCAGATTGCAATACATTCGATTTTGCATGAACATTTAGCTGTGAAAAAGATTTGTGCCCGATGGATTCCGTATAATTTGACCGAAAAGGATCGTCTTGATTGGTGTAAGGGAATGCTAAAAAAATCAACCTAGGCACTGCAAAATCCGTATACAACATCGTTACAGATGAAGAAACTTGGATTTATTCATATTCACCAATAACTAAGCAACAATCCCCTGTTTGGGTTTTCCAAGATGAACCGAAACCCACAAAAGTTGCTCGTTCACGAAGCACTTCCAAAAAATGATCGCTCTTTTCTTCGGTTGTACTGGACATGTTGCAATTATTCCTTTAAAGGACCGGCGAACAGTGAATGCTGAATGGTATACAACAATTTGTTTGCCAGAAATCGTCGACAATATCAGGAAAAACAAACAAAAAATTCTTCATCATGACAATGCAAGCTCCCACACAGCACGTCAAACAATTGATTAGTTGAAGGAGAAAAACATCGAATTAATGTCTCATTTCCCGTATTCACCTGATTTATCCCCTAACGACTTTTTTATTCCTCAATGTCAAACAAAAAATGCGTTAATAGCGATTTTCGAAACTTTCGGAAACCATGTTTTTGAGATACCAAGAGAAATTTTTGGAGAATTGGTTTGAACGCATGCAAAATTGTATAAATCTTAAAGACGAATATTTTGAAAAGCAATAAATCATTTTGTTCAAAAAAAAAAATATTTTCTTTCTCAGTTTTTGTAAAAACTTAAAAGATAGCCCTCGTAGGTTTAAATCTTCTGAGACATTCTTGTTCATAGTATCATGGCTCAGATTGAGATCTTCAGCTATCACATGTTAAACGTTTTGTGAATACAAGCTATCACACCTTTAACTGACACACCAAAATGACAGTATCTACGAGTAGAGATAGCGTCCTTAGAGTAAGAATCATCTTCCATCATTCGTTTTCCAAACTTTGTGAAAACTTAAGCAAGATAATAAAGATATTTTCACCATTGAAAATTTAATATTATACATTATAATTTTTGAGCCTTACTAAAATTAGTGCGCGAATTGTTGCTTGACTTCTGTTTCGATTAAGCTGAACTGACAGACATATATAATCAGGGGAGATATTCAGCCGGTACGCATAGGTACGACCGTACCCGTTGTTTTCCGTATCCGTTGTCAAAGACACCTAAAATTATCTCTTTCAGTGGCGGCGTTAGGCGTCGGCGACGTCGGCGACTGCCGACCGGCTCGCGCTTGAGGGGGCCTCGCAAAAATTTTACAAGTTATTGAAAGTTTAAATATTATATATTAATTATGACATTTTCACATTTCTCATTTCGCTTTGCTGGACAAAAATATGTTTATTTGTATATTTGTCGGTTTTATCATTGGATTCTATTACTTCGACTTTAAATAAATAACGGTTTCTAAGTATTAATCTTATTCTATATATTGTGCATAAAAACTTATAAATTCAAAATTCACTGTTTAAAAATAAAAATCAGCTGTGACCACCACAGGACCGACCGCCATCATAAAGTAATTGTATAAAATACATTCTAGCAGCAGAGTAGAAATAACGTGGCCTAATATTTTCTAACAGAGATATTATTTATCATGACCATGGAAACGTTACATATAAGTATGAAAAAATTGAGACTTTTTGAGTCCTTATTGATCTCCACGAATCTCCAAAAAATTGAGACATAACGTTTTGACTATTTTTAGCATGATGTCTGTCGGTCCGTCTGTCTGTCCGTCTGTCTGTGTACACGTGCAGAGCAAATTCGGCTGAAAGGATTTTTATGAAACTTCATATTTGAGCTTCTGCCATCAATGGCACGAGTTGATCAACTTTTGGTAAAAATCGGTTGACTAAAAATGGGAGTTTACTCGTGTCGATTTTAAGATTCACAACAAAAAAATTTCGAAAAAATTTTTTTGAACAAAAGTTGCTATAAAAGCAATAATTAATAACTTTTATTTGAGACGTTTTTTTGATAAAACGAAAAATTTCGAATTTTCGAAATTTCGAAAAAGTCTCAATTTTTTCATACTTATATGTAAAGTTTCGTGCCGTTGATGGCAGAAGCTTAAATATGAAGTTTCATAAAAATCCTTTCAGCCGAATTTGCTCTGCACATGTACACAGACAGACGGACAGACAGACGAACAGACAGACATCATGCTAAAAATAGTCAAAACGTTATGTAGGGACCTCAATTCGTGGAGATCAATAAGTCTCAATTTTTTGGAGATTCGTGGAGATCAATAAGGACTCAAAAAGTCTCCATTTTTTCATACTTATATGTAACGTTTCCATGGTCATGATAAATAATATCTCTGTTAGAAAATATTAGGCCAAGTTATTTCTACTCTGCTGCTAGAATGTATTTTATACAATTACTTTATGATGGCGGTCGGTCCTGGGGTGGCCACAGCTGATTTTTTAATTTGTATTTGCTCGTGTAATTTTTGTTATTAATGCATAATTAACCATAAAACTCATATGGTACTCATAAATTTAAGTATAATTCAGCTTATTTAATTTAACGTTTATTTGACCTAAAACTTTAAAATCATTAATTTAATTTGATAAACATGAAAATTAATATTTAAGTGTTAAGAACAAATAAGTGTAAATACTTATATTAAAATTAAGTGTATATAAATATGTGTTTAAAATTAATAATAACAGTTATGAGTTGTGTTTATAACTTTACATAAAATATAGTGTTCAGTGGCTAAAAAGTCAAGCCAGAAGACTAGGCCAAATCAAGGTTTGTTTTTACTATCGTTTTTTTTTTTTTTTTTTTTTTACTGAGAAATGAAAGGGGCCTCGCAAAGATAATTTCGCCGACGTCCACGATTAGTCTAGCGCCGCCTCTGCCCACTTTAGTGAAAAGGTAAGTTCTGAAGTGCTTTGCCCACAAAATCAGGCCTGTGATATTACATGCAGAGATGACGTCGCTGGGCTGAGTTCCTGGGAAATGCATTTAACTAGCCTACAATTTTTGGTGCGTTCAACATGCTAGAAACAGACATCTCGTTCTACGTTGTCGTTCGATATCGAATGTATCCGTGCACGCGGTATACTGCAGTATGCAGAGCTGATATTTAGAAGGCACGCATCAGTACGTGCGTACCGGTTTTTAAAATATTGAAAGACTTTCATACTGGTTAATAAAATGGATAGTAGAATAGGCAGTGCAAAAATAATATTTTACTTAACAAGCATATAATGGAGGCTATACTGCACGAGGATAAAAATCATCCTCGAATATTGGCTATATTCCACTTGTCCAAGTGAAATATAGCCATTATAAGCCAGTCAAATGCAATATTTAAATCTACAAACTATATTGTTTAATCATTAACTTTAAGAACATATTAAATTTCAGAACCGTTTTTTTTTTCCAGAGCAAATCTTTTAGAGACACCGAGGATATCTCTTCGGTAGTATCGGACTCTCCAATAGGCCTACCGACTAAAACCCCTGCTTTGTCCCTTTTCTCCGTCGAGGTACTAAAGCTAGACATGACCTCTCGACGGTGGGCTAGTTTAGTTGCTCCTTTCGTCCCTTACTTCTTGATGAATCCTTTCATCATACTCTTTCTTTGTCATGATGGAACGTATCATCCGTTGGACCTCTTCCCAGTTGCTTCTCGAGCTGAGCATTTTTTATATTACGTTCTCTGGCGATAAATTTGCTTTTAATATGGTCTCCGGTGTTCCGGTGTTCGAACCATCTTGCGCATTCGAACAGCGTGTGTTCAGCCGTATCGACTGCGCCGCAGTAGAGACAGATGTCGTCCAGTTCCTTCCCTATTCTTTTAGTAAAAACTCTGAAGGATCCGTGTGCCCTCAGAGCTTGCGTTAAATGGAAATCGAGAATACTGTGCTTGCATGCTATCCATTCTTCGATGTTGGGAATCAGGCGTTTGGTCCATTGTCCTTTCTCCGTGTTCGCATCCCATTTAGCTTGCCATCTGGCTAGAGAGCGAGCCCTGGCCTGGACTCTCTCCTCTCTCCCTCCACCAGCTTCGAAAATGTCCCTTCTCTAGTTGACATAAATTCCACCGTCGATACTGTGCGGTATGCCGAGGCCACTCCAAGTACCGCCTTCCTTTGTGAGCTTTCAAGCAGATTTTTATGCTTCTTGTATTTCAAGAAGTTGCCCCAAATGGGCGCACCATACAAGATAGTGGAGGGACGGTCCCCAGTAACAGTCTCCTTTTGATGGAACCTGCACCCCCGATGTTGGGCATAAGCCTTCTGAGCTTGCCCGATAGATCATCTGCCTTGGTTTTCGTCCTATGTATATGTTCGGCAAAGGATCCATTATTGCTGAACATAACACCCAAGTATTTAACATGGGACTTAGGTTTAATTTCCACATTCCCCATGCGGAAGAAGATATGGTCCCTCCTCCTTTTTCCTTTTAAGATGACGGCTTCCGTCTTTTCCGGTGCAAGCTCCAGCTTATGCTTTTCCAGCCAGATGCTGATCCTGCGAAGGTTGACCTCGACGTTATACATAAGGTATTCGCTGCAGTCTGCCGTAGATATCATAGCGAGATCATCAGCGAAGCCTATGCACGTGGTGTCACTTTCCAGTTTCAGATTCAATACCTCATTGTACAAAATATTCCACAGAGTTGGACCAAGGACTGAGCCCTGCGGAACTCCAGCGTTGATTCTCATCTTAGCGCCGCATCTCGAGGTGCATATGTACCTATCCTCGAGGCAACTTGAGATAAAGTTCTGAAGGTATTTACGGATCCCCATCTTCTTTGTCTCTGCCAGTACCTACGTTATCCAGATGTCTACCGAACCATCAGCTGATTGTAACGTTCAACAATGTTTAAAGTATTATTATTTATTGTTTTATCTATTCTAACTTATATATATATATATATATATATATATATATATATATATATATATATATATATTATGGGCCATGTTCATAATGTTTTACTAAATCTTAGTAGCACTACTAAGAGAAGTATACTAAGCGTTACTAAAAATGGGTGTTCATAATACAGAATTATTGTTAGTAGTGCTTAGTAGCGCTTAGTAAATTGTAATTTAGTAGTACAGATTTAGAAGTGCGGAGAGGCTGTATTAAATACATTAAAATAGCAATTGTGTTCATAATACTGATTGACTTTAATCATGTATATGAGAGATTTGCGTGATGTTCGTGAAATTCGTGAATTACGGGCACAATTGCCAAGAAAATTTTATAGTAAAAGAAAAAATGTATTAAAAACATTAAGTGAAGAAGATTTCAAAAAAAATTATAGATTTTCAAAAGACAGAGTTCGCACATTAATTGAAATCTTACATGACGATATAAAACCGGTATCTTCAAAAGGTGGAAGTATTTCTACTGAACTCCAAATATGTATTGCTTTACGTTATTTTGCGAAAGGTTCATATCAACAAGATATAGGTAAGTAGTTAATAACATGAATAATTAGTTACCATTATGTTTTTATTTACAATTCTTTTAACATAACAATGCTTATTGATACATTTTCTGTAATTAGTTTTAATAAAGAATTCTTTTCTTCACTTGTCCAATTTTCTCCCCTTTCTCGCTTTATGGACATTCTAAAAAATTGTTGGATATAAATACCTTCTTATAATAATCGATCTTATGTTACATAACATCATAAAATATATATAATATACTTACTTTATTAATGGTTATTTAAATTAATTTTAACGCGCCAAATTTCTATGAAACTAGGTTATGTTTTTGTTTATACCGCGATAATACAAGCTAGTAACACATCTTCCATCTCTTTTAACATATTGAACAGTGCATATGTCTATCTCTTTCTAATGCCAATAGCAACGTTGTCAAATTTACATCGATATTAGTTAAAATATCTTAGTATTGTGTTTATGAACAATACTAACGATAGTATCGTACTTGCTTATTTTAACAAGTAACGCTTAATCGCAATATTTAGTAAAAGATTATGAACATGGCCCTATGTATTTACAGTTGGTTACATAATGCATTTATTATTTGATGGTTATAGATAAAATAATTTAGTTCATCTACTTTTTACTTTGAGCAAAAGGCCATAGCAATAATTATGTACTAAAAATCTTTTTTTTTTTTGCGTACCCCTTATTAAATATTTTGAATATCAGCACTGTATGTAACTATAGAACTTTTGCAGACTAATATCGACTATATACTGCTACAGCGACTTCTGAAATGTCATGTAGGTCATTTTCAGTTAAAGATTTGAAGGGATTTGTAATAAAAATTAGTTTTTTCATAACTTGTGTTTGTGTAAGTACCAAAATACGTGTTATTAAACAATGTTTTAAAACTGTTTAATATATCCTGACCGTGACCTGAAGTGTCAAGATTAGTTATCATCAGGTGACGTACTGACATTGAATTTAACCTGACACGTAAATATAAGATAATGAATATATTAAAATTTAAGTATGGACTTTTTATATCACTGTTTTTAATAAGATTATCTTATAGTTATAAAACTAATAATTAAATATTTCAAGACGAATACTATTTTTAATATTCGTGGTCAGGACCGGCGTAACTCATGGCAAACCGGAGCAATAGCTCAGAGCCCCATAATTGCTGGTATCCCGCATTTGTACAATACGCAATAAAAATGTATGTAGTACAGTCAGCGCTCACTTGCATAGGATCCTGCAAAGTTCAAGTACAGTTAGTGTTCATTTGCCCAGGGTTCCGCATGTTTGACTGATTCTGATTCTGACTGTAGTAGAATAAGAAAGACTAAGCTCTGGTTACCTAACAATAAATTAAACCATACGCAAGAGTACTTAATATACAGAGCTTCAACTCAACTCGAAAAATTATAAATAACTGTGCGTCCATATAATGTCCAATAACAAAACTAAATATACCACCAATACGTTATTAACCAGTGGCGTAGGGAGATCTCCGCTAGACTTGCCCTCCCATAAAAAAAAAAAATAATAAAAAAAAAATAGATAATTTTTTTTTTTTTAATTTATAAGAAGATTTAGGTAAATCTTATAAAAATACATCAAAATATGTCCTATACAAATTTTTGTCCAAGGCTTGGTTTACTAGTTAAGAATTTTTTTAAATTTTAAAGTTTAATAACTTCCTTTTCCGGTATTAGGATAATTTTTTAGTACCAGAACGAACTCTTTAAGTTAAACCGTTTTTGAGTTATCGTGTATACACACAGACACACAAACACACACACACACACACACACACACACACACACAGACACACACATACGGATGGCACTTCGAAAATAGGTTTTTTGGATTCCCTGGACCATGAAACGTGGTCATCAGTCAAAATCTCGACATCGAAAATTTTCGCGATTACAATACTTGCCCCTTATATATTAAGGTCGGGCAAGTAACAAATGAAGTTCATACTTTATGACACAAAACTCATAAAGTAAAAAATCAACTGTGCCCATCACAGGACCGACCGCCATCACAAACTACTTGTTTATGAATATTTCAGTCGATTATCTTTTGATTCTAGCAGCACAGTAGAAATAACTTGGCCTAATATTTTCTAACAGAGATATTATTTATCATAACCATGGAAACGTTACATATACATAAGTAGAAATAAATAGATACTCGGAAAAATTTCGAATAATCTTACAAAATATTTTCGAAATTTTTCGTTTTATCAAAAAACGTCTCAAATAAAAGTTATTAGTTATTATATTTATAGCAACTTTTGTTAAATACATTTTTTCTAAATATTTTGCTGTTGTGAAATATTTGCAAAAATCTTAAAATCGACACGAGTAAACTCCCAATTTTAGTCAACCGATTTTTACCAAAAGTAGATCAATTCGTGCCATTGATGGCAGAAGCTTAAATATGAATTTTATTATTATTATATTATTTATTTTACATCGGCCTTTATTTCTGCAACGAGGCTAATCGCCGATGCCAGGGGGCGAGCTCCTACACCTGGATGAAGGGTGAATGATTGTGAAAATGAGAGTAATGTAAACATATTATTCTCGCCCGAATAATATCACCAACGAAGCAGGCTCGAACCACAGACCGGACAGTCGTACTGGGTTTCCACCAGTACAAGCCGCACGACTAAATGCGCTCAGCCACCACGTTGGCCTTAAATATGAAGTTTCATAAAAATCCTTTCAGCCGAATTTGCTCTCCACTTGTACACAGACAGACGGACAGTCAGACCGACAGACATCATGCTAAAAATAGTCAAAACGTTATGTAGGGACCTCAATTCGTGGAGATCCATCGAAATCTCAAAACGTCAAAATTGGTATGATCACAATACCTCCCTTATATATGTTGGCGGTCGGTAAAAACAAAAGACATATAATACAGTACCTCCAGCTCCAGCATAAAACACGCGCGCTCTTCTTGTTTAATGTACCTCTGCAGACCTGCGCATCAAATATTTAGTAAAATTATTTGAAATACTAGAAGTAGTTCAAATACTATAAATGTATTTGAAATATTAGAAGTATTTCAAATACTGAAAAATGCTTGGAGTATTTTAAGCAATAAAACTATTTGAAACACCCAATATATTTGAAATATCGAAAAAAAAAGAACGAAATATTTTAACATACATAATCTTATAGAATTATGAATAGAATCAAATAAATACTATAACTATAATAATGATTGTAAATTTGATTTAAAAAATAAATAAAATAAATAAGAACTAAAATATAAGAGTTTTTAATTCAGAACAAAGAAAAAGTTCTGCAGTTCAGACAAATTATATATGATATTAAAGAGATAGTTCCGAGTTTTCCCGTAGGTGAAATATTTTTTTTGTGTCCACCAATTACTATTTCTTTACAGTGACTGTCATTAAAATATTATTTTATATCGCTGGTGAAAATTAGACTCCTAATTAACTTCATACTTGTCTTCAGGTCCGGCCCGAGGCACGGGCGAACCGGGTGCCAGCCCGGGTCTCCGCGAAACATGGAGCGCAAAGTTAAGGATATTGAATTTTATATTATGTATATATGAGTCATTCTTTTTCATCGAGAGACCCCATGCTGTCCAAAAATATATTAGTCTATGAAAGGTCTACCAGGGCTCATTCGATGCTTATTGTAGTCTAGTTTCGAAATCCGAGTGGCTCTTTTACGGAAACATCGTAACTTATCAAATATGGCCACCAATCCCACGTGACCTCTACCTTTTCTTCGATAAATCGATTATAAAGTCAACACAATCGAGTCAATTTGGGTGTCAAACCCCTGAAAATGTTACCTAAAGGTAGTTGAGGCGGCTGTTAATGAGGCCATCCAGGGTCAAATTTAGAAAATTCAATATGGCGGATACAATATGGCGGCCGACACCACGTGCCAAGTGAAGATTTTTTAAAAAATGATTTGATTTCAATATAATATAATGCCTGGGGGTTTATGGGGTCACTGATGATGAATTCAGGGTGCAATTCAGAAAATTAAATATGGCGGATCCAATAGAGTCGATACAGAAAAATTAAATTAGTTTAGTTTAGGTGGATTGTTTAATTTAATTTTTCTGTATCGACTCTATTTAACTTAATAAGGGAAGATTTCTGAAAAAACTTTGAGAAAATACAGGGTTCGATCCTGGACTTATCATGAACGATCTCATAAACCCTTAGGTACCAAATTAGTTTGAAGTCAAGTGATTTTTTAAAAATCTCCGATTGTCAAGTGATTTTGGCCGCCATATTGAATTTTCTCATATGAACCCTGGATTTATCATCAGAAACCCCATAAACCTCCAGGTATTAAGTAAGGACAAAATTAAGTGATTTTTTGAAAATCTCTTTTCATCAAGTGGTTTTGGCCGCCATATTGAATCCGCTTTATTGGATCCGCCATATTTAATTTTCTGAATTGCACCCTGAATTCATCATCAGTGACCCCATAAACCCCCAGGCATTATATTATATTGAAATCAAATCATTTTTTAAAAAATCTTCACTTGGCACGTGGTGTCGGCTGCCATATTGTATCCGCCATATTGAATTTTCTAAATTTGACCCTGGATGGCCTCATTAACAGCCGCCTCAACTACCTTTAGGTAACATTTTCAGGGGTTTGACACCCAAATTGACTCGATTGTGTTGACTTTATAATCGATTTATCGAAGAAAAGGTAGAGGTCACGTGGGATTGGTGGCCATATTTGATAAGTTACGATGTTTCCGTAAAAGAGCCACTCGGATTTCGAAACTAGACTACAATAAGCATCGAATGAGCCCTGGTAGACCTTTCATAGACTAATATATTTTTGGACAGCATGGGGTCTCTCGATGAAAAAGAATGACTCATATATATTTTTTTTTTTCGCGCTTTTGTGAGTGATATTGTTTTATGGTAATATGTAAGTATGAGTCACGTACTTTTTCAACAGTAAACCCTAAAGTAAATCATGTTAACGATACCAATTACTGTTGCTAGTGGTGAGAGAAGTTTTAGTAATTTAAAATTGATAAAAAACTATTTATACTCTACAATGAGCAATGAGAGATTAAATAACCTGGCGATATTATCTATCGAAAATGATATCGCATCGAAATTAGATATCACCGAAATAGTCAAAAAATTCGCTGATTTAAAAGCTCGAAAAATTAACTTGTAGCTTGTAGGTAATACGTAATCTGTATAAATTATTATTAAACGTTGTTTTTTCAATTTAATAAATAAATTATTAATGCACATTCAGTTGTCTTTTTTTTAGTAGATGATTCTTCCTTTATAATAATTTTATTTTTTTTATACCTATCATTTCTTAAGGGGCGCAATTCAAATATTTGCCCTGGGCGCTAGAATTCGTAGAGCCGGCCCTGCTTATCTTCCAAACTGTGGCAAAATTATTTGAAATATAACAGAGTGTTTGAAATACTAGAGAATATTTGAAATACTAGGAAAGTATTTGAAATACTAGGGAAGATTTGAAATACTAGGGAAGTTTTTAAATACAAGGGAAGATTTGAAATACAAGGGGTGATTTGAAATACTAGGAAGATATTTGAAATACTAGAAGAGATTTGAAATATTAGGGAAAATTTGAAATATTTGAAATATCAAGAAAATATTTGAAATATTTGAAATATTTGAAATACTAGGACATATTTGAAACACTGTTCACAATATTTCAAATACTGACGTTTTCAAACAACAAATATCAAATACAAATAATACGGAGAAAGTATTTTTTGAAGTGTTTTAAATACAATATCCAGAAAGAAATTGAAATACTTTTTCAAACACTTAATTTCAAATATTTCCAGCTCTGATTGGAAGTCAAACGGCTGTTATAAGTGATTTAATTTTATCTATTTTCCAGATTTACCTTTACAACCAGATCCGGCGCGAGGGTCTGCAGCGCCCGTATGCAAGATTTAATTGAGCGCCCTTAAGTAAGGTGCAATTAGTTTTTTCGAGATCTTCCCTTCTAAATTTGAAGTGAAGACTTAAAAAAAAGGTCCTCACTTCTAAATTTCAGGTGAAGACCTTAAAAAAAAGGGTCCTCATTTTTAAATTTCAGGTGAAAACCTAAAAAAAAAAAATGGTCCTCACTTCTAAATTTCAAGTGAAAACCTAAAGAAAAAGGTCTTCACTTCTAAAATTACATTTCACTACCTTACTTTTATATTCATTTGGTCATTTAGCGCCCTTTTGAATCTCTGTATCTCAAGTCAGCGCCCCCCTCTCAGTGGCGCCCGCATGCACCGCATGCCTTACATGCCCCTCAGCGCTGGCTCTGCTTACAACAGACAACAGCTAACAGTACACTATTTTCGTTAGTGTAGGTTATGCAACCAACTTGACAGCCAAACTATGCGGGTAGCCTATTCAATGTGTCACTTATTGAAGGATTTGTTTCCACATCTCGTAATACCGGTAATACGGCTTTTAAATGATGATGCAAGAATTCGCTTAGCTCTGAGAACATATAGACTAGAGTAATTACGAGGGCTACCTTTTAAGTTTTTAAAAAACTAAGAAAGAAAAAATTTAAAAAACTGTTTCATTGCTTTTAAAACTATTCGCCTTTAAGATTTATACACTTTTGCATGCGTTCAAACCAATTCTCGAAACATTTTTTCCACTCTGAAGTTAGTATCTCAAAAACATGGTTTTCGAAGGCTTCAACAGTTCTTGGGGTGATGAAAATAGCTGTCCACGCATTTTTGTTTGACTTTGGGGAACAAAAAAAAAGTCGTTAAGGGATAAATCACGTGAATACGGGCAATAAGACATTAATTCGATATTTTTCTCCTTCAAATAATCAATTGTTTGACGTGCTGTGTGGGAGATTGCATTGTCATGATGAAAAATGATGCGACGTTTTTGGTTGTTTTTCCTGATTTTGTCGATGACTTCTGGCAAACAAATTGTTGTATACCATTCAGCATTAACTGTTCTCCGATCTTCTAAAGGAGTGGTTGGCGACATGTCCAGTACAACCGAAGAAACAAACAACCGAAGAAACAATCATTTTCTTAGAAGTGCTTCGTGCACGAACAACTTTTGTGGGTGTCGGTTCACCTTGGAAGACCCAAACAGTGGATTGGTGCTTAGTTTCCAGTTCATATGAATAAAAGTTTCGTCACCTGTAACGATGTTGTATACGGATTTTGCAGTGCTTAGGTCGAATTTTTTTAGCATTCCCTTAGTAATCAACAAGAGCCTTTTTTTGAGCTTCGGTCAAATTATGCGGAATCCATCAGGAACAGATCTTTTTCACAGCTAAATATTCATGCAAAATCGAAAGTATTGCAGTCTTCGATATGCCAAAGGATGCCTCTCTCTCCCGGTAAGTCACATGCCGATCTTCATCAATCGTTATGCGCACAGCATCGATGTTTTTTTGAATAACAACCGATTTTGGTCGACCTTCACGAGATTTATCATTGACGGACGCACGACCACGACGAAATTCTACAAACCAATTGTAAACAGTTTTTTCTGATAGTGCTTCATTACCAAAAGTTGAACGAAGCGAATCTATTCATTGTTGTTGAGTTAGGCCTTTACTAAAATCGTAAAAAATCATCCAACGAAAACCTTCACAAGTAATATCCATTTTTTCACAAACTTGTTTTTTGTTTAAACGCTCACTGTCAACAAACTACTCGGTGAATTTATAAGCTACCACTAATTTCACAAGAACAAATGTCAAATTTTACGAATAGTAATGACACATTTCAATATTACCATCTAGTGGTCGTTTGTAAAAACATAAAAGGTAATCCTCGTAGCAAGGAGAAAGCAAGTTCTGCAGTAAGGCAATCTAAAAAAGGCAGAAGCCAGATTATTGTCAAAAAATAATATAATTCTTCTGCGTTCGTATCTATTCACCCATAGGACTAGATGGAATATTAGTCGCGTATTTATAAAAGAAAAATATTTAATTGATCGGAAAAAATAATGACGTGATCAGAAAAATAATGACCTGATCAGAAAAAATAATATTGACGTTATAGCCCCTTAACAACGTCAATATTTCATTTGGTGGGCATTCAAAAAACTATACAACTTCTATTATATTGAGTGGTGAATTGATCAGTCGGCCATAGCGATTTAACATGTAAAATAATAAACATGCTATTTCCTGCTTCTCTAATTGTTTTAAAGAATAACTACTTCCGAGGAAATTTAAAAATTATAAATTTTATGAAACATTATCAAGTAACCATGCTTTATCAACAAATTAATTATTAATAAAATAACTGTTTTATGATAAATTAAATGGAAATTTCGTTCTTTTAGGTTGTCACGAGAAGTCGCCTTGCTTGGGTTATTGTATATTTCACGTTGGTATGTGAAAATTTAAAAGTCCAACAGCAAAACAATGGAAACAAATGACATTTATTAAAAATTTGAATGCATTTTTACATATTTTGAAGACAAAATAAAAATAAATAAATGGGAAATTTTTATTAAAATGACAATAAATTAAAATGCAATAAAAAGGACATTTTATAATGACAATCAATTTAATCTAGAATTTACAATGTGGTTATGGTTTACAAAGCTTACACAAAATGACCAAAAGTCCGAATTAATAGATAAAAATTACTAGATTTCAAAATCTAGTTCCGTCTAAACCAGTGGTTCCCAACTGTTGCGCCCGTGGAGCGCTAACAAAAATTTTTTTACTTGGGTGGAAAATATTGTGCGCTATTTTCCAGACACCCGGTAGGAATATTTTTATATTAATTTTGAGACCTAACATTTCCTACGGATTGTAAGTTTGGACTGGTCGGTCTCCGCTAATGCGGTGATTTCTCCCGCAAAAACATACATTATTGAAGCAAACTTGTGAGAGTGAACTTCGAAGTTTTGGTTTTTTGTGATTTTTTACGTTCTTTTCGAACATCAGCGCCAAATATAGTCAGAAGATTTGCGGATCTCTGACCTCCTATAATCCGCGCGATTATCTGGCTACCTGCCAGCAAACCAGAAGAATTTCGGATGAGTTCCAGATTCTTCCTGGATCACAGCAACCCAAGGGACTTTCTGCACCCCCTGCGGTCTCCTAAGTATCTCTTTTTTAATCTTATTTGTAAATATGATACGTATAAGTAGAAAATCATATTAATTTTCACTTTAGTTACAACTTCCTTCGTTTCCAAAACCACGTGTTTTGAACAAAGGATAGTTTTTTTAGCTATTTAGGAGCTTATAACCCCTAAATTTGTATGTGTGTGTGTGTGTTTCTGATACACTCTAGCAGTTTGCCCGTTTTTTACGGCATCTTTTTCATGTATTTAATGTTGTAAATGCATTTTAAATTCAAATATATTAATTGTTTAAATATTATTTATTTATTATGATTCATTTCATGTTTCTAGTCGTTTGAGACTAGTTGTTTTACCCACAGCGTGTTTCGGACAACACCAGTGGCGTATTTCTTTATTATTTTCATTTAGACAAATATTTACTATTTGTTTTACATTTAGTTAACCTGCCCATTAATTGTATTTTTATTGTTGCATTTGCAATTGGGGTTAACTTATTTGTTACGCCTGCCAGTTTGGCCATAGCTAGTCAACATTTTGTATATATTAGCATATTTCTTATTTCTTAGAGTTTAACTGTTCAATATTAACTATTTACATTTTCTTCATCATATACAAACTGTTGGTTCGCTCACATGTACCAGTTTAGTGCATATTTTTGTACACTGTAAATTTATAACCTTTTATACAATTGAAGATAATTTTTGTGTCTTAAGTTTCTCACCCCAATATAATTTGGTTGTGTCGGGGAGAAACTATCAACGCCAAGAAATTTATGTGTGCTTCGACTACAATTCGCATCTTTAAAATTGTAGAATGGATGATCGGGTGATCCATTAATTTCTGTAAATTATTTTATCTATCACGCCTGTTATGGTAATTTTCGAGTGAGACTGGCTAAAATAAATTCAATACTTTTTTCCTAATTTAATTTTTGTTAGTAACATTAATTCAATAATTTCTTCGGTTACTCAAGTGCAGCCCGTAGGTTCCTCGTTTGTTTAGGGACTCAAGAGGAGAGGTTAATGGTCGTTTATTCCTCCTTATTCACACTGTGGGCCTCGTTTCTACCTATATGTGCGTCTGCAGCCACCTTACGTCTCCTGTACAATTCTTTATTCCCGTCACGTGCGGGGGGGTCACACGAATCTTTTTCGTTGCCCTTGTTGACGTCCGGCACTTTTCTCCTTCGAACCGGAACGGTGCGGGCGCCACACCAACCTTTTTCATTTGCGGAGCTCTTTTTAGAATCAATTTCTATGGCGGAGCCCCTTAGGCCTACCCTATGTCTTACAAATTAATGGTGTTTAGAAGTAATGTTACGGGGGAGAGGGTAGATTTTTTCACGTAGATTTTTTTGATAGACAGACAGATTTTTATAAAATGAAGCAAATAATCAAAATACACGCAGATTATTCAAACAACAATGCATCTCGCCGATCACATTCCAGCTAGAGTCATAAATCGGCTAGAGTCAGAAATCACTCGGACATACATTCAACTTGGCAAATTTTTGTTCAGAATGTAATTTCCAGATTTCTTATTTTTATTTCATATTATTTTAATTTTATTCAATTTTTATTTCCTGGAATTTGATATTTCCTGGATTTGGTTTCGGAGTTACTCCTTTACCATTAGTTCCGGAGTTACTCTTCGAAGTTTTCTCTACGATTTTCTTAATTTAAATAAGAATAAGGTGATAAGTACGAATAGAAATATCCATGTCCTGGCCGGGATTCGATCCCAGGACTTTTTGTCTGCAAGCAGGGTTACTACATCTGCTCTTCCGCAGCCAGCATGGTATATTTTACATTAAATTTTATTATAATATTCATCCTCGTCTATATTTTATATTTTAAAACTAACAAGCTTTTTAAAATTCTATGAAAATGTGTTTGTATTATTTCAACATTTGAAAACATTTTCTGAAAACATCCATTTGATGTTACAATATTTACTTTTATTTATAGAAATAACTTTTGTATTTTCTTTCTGTCTGCATTCGTTCGCAGATGTCACCGTTTACCCGCATTCGACCTATTACCTGCCGACAACACTATATTTACACATGAACGAATTACTAGTGTATTGAATAAGCACTAGTTTCAATACCTAACGATGCATTGCATGATATATTTGCGTGCCAAATATGTTGTTAATTTAGAATAGTAATTATAATTACATGTTGATAAAATTAGTGGCTTTTGGATTTGTTCAGATATCTCGATAATTTTTTAGTTATCGAATTTTAATTAATGTAATCGGGTTTTATGTTTACCTGTGAGTAGACATTTTTCATAGAATGGCCATAAAAACAATTAAACATGAAAATAGAGACATCGTAAAATGAAGGTCGTTTTTATTAAGCCGTTCAATTAAAACTAGTTATATTGGTACGGACAAGTTTAAAGAATTTTCGTTAGAAGCTATATACACACGGGGAGTGGCCTCTGAATAAAAGACTAATGTGTGTAATTTTAATGTATGTTGCAATTCTGGGCAAATCTGTAACCTTACAGACATAATGTATAATCTTTTGTACGCAATAAACACAAATCCAGACTCTAGACGGTGTGGCTTGATTCTTCCTATAATTATCCCTGCGCTATTTGTTGCAAAATGTTCGTATGCAGAATTGACCTTTTCAGTCATAAGAAATTTTTGAAATATTTTTCTCTGAGTAGCGAAGTGCTGTCGTCGATTCGACGTAGCCGTTACATAAAATCTTTAGTACTGCAAAAAAGACCAATAAGAATTCTAGCCAATGCCAAATTTAGAGACCATTGTAGGCCTTTATTAATAAACTTTGTATCCTTCTTCTCCCGTGCATATAAATTTATAATTAAATTTATGTGCACCGAAACACTCTTATAAACAAAAAAAAATCGCTTACATAACTTTAATACGACGGTAAAGACCTAACTCAACAACAATGCATAGATTAGTTCATACTTTGTTCAACTTTTGGTAATGAATCACCATCAGAAAAGACTGTTTACAATTGCTTTGCAGAATTTCGTCATGGTCGTGCGTCCGTCAGTGATGAATCTCGTGAGAGTCGACCAAAATCGATTGTAATTCAAAAAAACATCGATGCTGTGCGCAAAATGATTGAAGAAGATCGGCATGTGACTTACCGTGAGATAAACTCATTCTTTGGCATATCGCGGACCACAATACATTCGATTTTGCATCAACATTAAACTGTGAAACAGATCTGTTCCCGATGGGGTCTGCATAATTTGAGCGAGACTCAAAAAACGGCTAGTGTTGATTGGTGTAAGGGAATGCTAAAAAAATCAACCTAGGCACTGCAAAATCCGTATACAATATCGTTACAAGTGACGAAACATGGATTTATTCATATGAACTGGAAACTAAGCAACAATCCACTGTTTAAGTCTTCCAAGATGAACCGAAACCCACAAAAGTTGTTCATTCACGAAGCACTTCCAAGGAAATGATGGCTTGTTTCTTCGGTTGTACTGGGCATGCCGCAACCATTCTTTTAGAGGATCGGAGAACAGTTCATGCTGAATGATATACAACAATTTATTTGCCAAAAGTCATCGACAAAATAAGGGAAACATCCAAAATTTCGCATCATTCTTCATCAGGCTCCACACACAATACAAGCTCCCATGCAACACGTCAAACAAATGATTATTTGAAGGAGAAAAACATCGAATTAATGTCTCATTGCCCGTATTCACCTGATTTATCCCCTAACGACTTTTTTTGTTCCTCAACGTTAAACAAAAAATGCGTGGACAGCGATTTTCATCACCTCAAGAAACTGTTGAAGCCTTCGAAAACCACGTTTTTGAAATAACAACAGAATGGAAAAAATGTTTCGAGAATTGGTTTGAACGCATTCAAAAGTGTCTTAAAGGCGAATATCTTGAAAAGCAATAAAACAGTTTGTTCAAAAAAAAAAAAAAAAATTCTTTCTTATGTTTGGTAAAAACTTAAATGGTAGCCCAGTAGCGAAGTACAATCGTCGATTCGACGTAGGCGTTATATAAAATATAGTTTTAAAATAACACATTGAAAACAAATATTTATATTATTATGTTAAAATTCACCATTTTAATGTTCTAAAATTAAAATTACTATATTCTTTCACTTTATAAAAAGGACGCTCAACTAGAAAATTCTTGATTTAATTTTAAAAAATGTCAAGGGAATTTGATTTGATTTCTATTGGTAGCCCATTTAAAAATTTAATTTCATAATAATTGCTGCAATTTTTTGTTTTTGTCAACCTTAGACAGGTTTTTTTATTTATTGTATTGTAGGAATGTAACTGTTCAACAGCAGTGTACAAACCAACATTTATAAACCGTAGACAAGACACTGGTAAATATAAAGATATGACAGTCATTATATTTAGATTAATAAAATGTTTCTTACAATCTGCTCTGTACGATACTCTCGGGATAATCCATATTAAGCCTCTCTGTAATTTAAAAATACGTTCCGCTGATGTACTGTGTCCCTATGTAGATAAATCGTACGACATCTGAAATTGAAAGAGTGCATAATAAGAAATACGTAAAGTATTCAAAGATACGTAGTTTGCTAAATTCCTGAAGATATATTTTATATTTAACTTTTTTGCTAAAACAGATACGAGTTAATCCCATTCAAGTACTTGGTCTATTTGAACACTTAAAAAAATAACAAAATCATAATTATTGAGTTAATGATTAGTTTTATTAATATTCTAACTTAAGTTTTTGGAAAGAAACCAAGAATGTACTCTATTAATAATGCCTCAGTGTTTCGTAACAGATCATTAGGAATGAGATCGAGAAAAAATGGTTGCATCATCCGCATATAAGAACAGTTGTCAATAGAACAAGGAAAATCAACTTATAAATTAATAACAGGAGCGGCCATAAAACATAGCCTTGCGGCACACCACAGTTAACATAAAACAGAACTGATACTTTGTCATTAATTATTAGTACACCATAAGCAAAATATGACACTATGAGAGCGCAACAGCCTTCTTCAAAACTATGATTTTTTAGTTTTTCCAACAATATTGCATGGAGACACAGGCAAACGATTTGGTCAGGTCTAAAAACGTTGAAAGGTAGTAGTTCTCGGCTTCAAGCAAATCCGGTACCTCATTTGTGCAGACCATTATTGCATCTGTTATGCACTTTCTGGTCTAAAACCAAACTGGGCATCATTAAACATATTAATCTTTTCCAAATCGTCGATTTTTCTCATGTATTATTTTCTCCAATATCTTGGAATCAATAGGAAGGGGATCATATGAAACAAATTGGCAGAAAATTATTTGGATTTTTAGGATTTACTTTTTTATGCAAAAGTAAGATAGATGGTGTTTTTAACAAATTGGGGAAAGTATTGAAAGCTGCACAGTTATTAATTATTTAAGTGATATAATAAATAATTAGATTCTTTACTGTTTTTATTACTACGACATTGGAGTAGGGAAGATATTCAAGCACTGTGATTCGTTTGCCGGTCAAAAGTTTCTGAAAAAGGTGAGTGGTGTGGAGCGTTCTCTTGATGTAGGATTCAACTGTTTTCCCACAACTGTGGTCACTTTGGGTGGTCTTGATTCACTGTATCACCATCTGGAATTTACTGTTCCAAATTACGTCCTTGGTCTTAACGAAGACAATCAACATGGCCCTGAATTTTGACATTATTTACCGTGATTTCCTCATTCTTGATGACAATGGTACCTTCCAGTGTATAAACTGACTCATCTCATGCAATTTTCTCTTAAAATCGTACTGGAAGTTGATTTTTTCAAAAAGTTCGGGTCTGCTACGATCCGTGCAGATTTGATTGAAATTTTTCTTTTTGGTCAAGGGTCAAAATTAATTTTATTCTACTATTTCTTCAGTCATTCTGATACTGAATCATTGCGAACGATTTCTACGACTTTTTATATATTTTTGCCAGTTTTTGGCGGATATGGGCGTCCAAAACGTTTAACGTTTTCAACATCTCTTAGTTCTGAATATTCGAAAGGCACAAATCTATTGTGTCCTCTTAATGAATATTTGTGTGGCATATAATATCTTTTATGTAAATGTAAGAATTTCAACCCCGTATGTAATAATCAGCAGCTTACTTGCCATTCAAGGAAAATGTTTTTTTTTTTTTTTTAATATGTCAGCCGTTTGCTCTGCGCATAGTAAAAAAAATAGCTAACTAGTTATGAGTCAAGTTAATTAAAGCTTAATTATGCACAACTTTGCACCGTATATTGTTGATGTTGTAGTTAAGTAATCCAGACAAAGGACTGTTGGTAGTACTGACTAAACAGAACTTTTGTAATAATTTTTCTTAACATGGCAACAATGTCATGAAAATTTCAGCAATTAAAATAATTCTCTTGCTTGTCTGAAATTTGACTGACACATTTTTAAAAATAAAATATATGCAAATTGACATATTTGTCTAGTTCTGCTAAAATTATATTTGAAACATATAAATAAATACTGACTGAAAAGGATAAAAGAAGTTATGAAATTTTTTCTGCGGAAATAGTTAAATGCAAAGAGACTGGCTCAGTATTATTTTTGGAAGAAAGGAAAAAAAAAATGTTATTTTTTTTTTAGGTACATCCTTCAATGGTGTGCTGAAGTTGGTTCGCAAGGATTCGAGCTGAACTGTTGCTAAATATTTTTTTAAAATGCTAAGCGATTATTAACGTTGTTAAACAGACGAAAATCTTAAAAATAGTTATTTGTAGTTATAAAATTACTATTAACTATTAAATATATCTCATACTTAACGGCTAATAACTTGTTAGAAAAACCATTAAAATTATGGAATCCATCACCATATGCTAGAGCAGTGGTACTCAACCTGGTCCCTACCGCCCACTAGTGGGCGGTAGGAATTTTTTGGTGGGCGGTAGGGGTTTTGTCCAATGCTGGCTACTTTCCGTTTTTTTTTTTTAATTTAATTGACGTTTTAAAAACATTAAAATGGAATTTTTTTAAAGTATTATTTAAAAAAAATCCATAGCATTATTGAAAAACATTTTCATTAAGTTTTCATAAATTTCTTTACTGTTTATAGTTAAATTTGTGCATGTATATTTGTTGTGTTTAATAACAAGAGATGATGCAGTAAGTTGTTTTATAAAGATTTTTGCAGCTATATTTTACGAAAGTATTTGGTAAGTTTATTATTATTATCAGTGGTGCAGCCAGTATTTTGTCTTGGGGAGGGCCGAATTAAATTTCGAGGGCACGTGGGCCGCATACGGCCCTCAACCTTATTTTTTGTGGCCCCTGAAGCGGTAATTAAAATCACTTGAGCTTATTTAGGGAAAAAATATATTTAAAAATGTAAAATATACTCTTCCCCTTTTCTGTATATAAAAAAATGTCAAGAAACCCTTCGGGATATTTAAAGTTCCGTCAATGCTTATCATTTTGTATGCAAAATAGACTGCGACCAAATCAGTTCGACACCCCTGCTGTTGGATATTGATGTTTATATCAAATAATAATTATTTGTTGATAAAAAAATTTAATTGTTAATCCATGTATCAAACACTTTCACATGATTTTTTCTTCGATAAATACATATTTATTTATATTTTTCGCGGAATATATTTTTGAAGTCTCAATATTTTTCTTACTTATGTTCAGTTCTCTAAATCAGCCGCTTGGCCACAATTTGTACCGAACGAACAGACTCGTGTGAAGGTTATACCGAAGTCAGATTTCCACTTTATCTTATCTAAATCGAGTAATTTGTTGTTTAAAACAGTTTTATCATTTGACTGGGCGAATGTTTTAGTCGATGTGTCAGGGGAAAAAAGGATCAACGCTCCCCTTCATATAATTCGTTGGAGCATATTTGGAAAGTGATTTATTTTCACTTGAACAATAACGGCCCCTATCAAGAGTAGGTAATCTTTAAAAAATGTTTATTTATACGAAAAAAAAAAAATAATAAAAAATAATAATAAAAAATACCAATATTGTTTACAATGAAGTAATTTAAAAATTAACTGCTGTTGAGGTTAACAAATTTTATCTTCAACTCTCCGAGCAGCGCCATGTAATCTGCTGGTCCTGGGAGGGGCCCAGGCCTGTCGCCCCCCCCCTTGGCTGCGCCACTGATTATTATACAACAGGTGGTCGGTACAAAAGATTAAAAATATATTTACATACCACTACCGTGAGGCGTGAGGTACAGGACAGATAGTGTAATTTACAATTAATTTCAATCAAAAAAGAAATATTCCGGGGTGCTAATAACCAAGCAGTTCAAGCACGCCTAAATCATATTTAAAAAATGAAATAGCTCTATGTGATGGACTAAAAAAATATAGGAGGTTTTATTTAAAACTATGTATTTTTTTAATACTAGGTGAGTAAATTAAGAAACCAGATTTATTTATTTATTATTATTATTTTTTTTTTTTTTTTATTCGAAAAAAATACAATTCAATATTGTCTCCCTTAACATAACTTCCTTGGGAAGACACACAGCGCTGAAGACGGTTCATCCAATACTCATAGCAGTGCTGGATCTCGGATACTCGAACAGCATTCAGCTGATCGGATACGGACGTTTGAATGTTTTCGAGTGACCAAAAATGACGTCCCTTAAGCTGATTTTTCAATCTTGGGAAGAGAAAAAAGTCACAAGGACTCAAGTCAGGCGAATAAGAAGGCTGAGGAGCTACAAGAATGTTTTTGCTGGTCAAAAAATCATTTATTGAAATTACTGTGTGACAAGGCGCATTGTCGTGATGCAACGCCTAGTTGTTCTTGATGTTTAGTCTCACATGCATGACCCTTTTTCGAAGTTTTTCAAGAACCTCTCGGTAAAAGTGTTGATTGACCGTTTGGCCTTAAGGCACAAACTCTTTGTGGATGATTCCCTGGCTATCAAAAAAGCAAATCAGCATGCATCTGATCTTCGATTGCTCATTCTTGATTTTTTGGGCCTTGGAGAGCTTGAAGTGTGCCATTCCATGCTCTGACGCTTGATTTCCAGATCGTACTCAAACACCCAAGTCTCGTCACCAGTAATGACACGTTCCAGTATCATTTTCACTCGATTGCAAAAAGTCAAGGCACCTTTGCCTCCTGATGTCCTTTTGGTCCTGTGAAAGTTTTTTGGAACCATTTTTGAACAGATTTTTCTCATCACAAATTCATTGGTCAAAATCTGATGAACGGTAGTGTGAGTCAAATTCAACTCTTCCCCGGTCATTCTGACTGTTAACCGACGATTTGAACGCACAAGATCCTAGATTCTGTCGAAATTTTCATCGGTTCTTGAAGATGAAGGCCTTCCGCTGCGTGATTCATCTTCAAGCAACTCTTTTCCTTCTGAAAATACCTTAAACCGCCAAAAAACCTGAATCTTGGACAAAACATTATCTCCGTAGGCCTGCTGAAGTTTTACAGAAGTTTCCGTTGCACTGTGCCCAAGTCTGAAGCCAAACCTGATAGCACACCGTTGCTCGAAATGAATGTCACTCATTTTTAGAACGCACTAGAAAAAACTGTTTCATGAAAAAAATCGCTACGGATAACAAAATTACTTCAAACTCGTACTGAAGGCGTAGCACATGTTCACCTGTCGCCCCTCCAAGTCTCGCGTCCCAAATGTTGCCAGATCAAACGCTATGTTGCCAGTCCGGTTACTTAATTTACACACTCGTAAATCCTTAATTTAATTGTTTTTCCTATTCAATATACTTTTTACAGAGTAAAATATTTCAGTTTTTTAAGTTACCTCCTTCGTGTCTCTTTAAATAAATAATTTAGCAAGGTTTAAAAAGTTAGCACCTGTATATACATATGCTGATGCTATATATTAGTTTATATCTTTTATTTTATAATGAATTTTTCCTGATCGTCAATTTTACATACTATTTGACATATTAAGAACCTTTTACCTATTATTTGACATCACGATTAAATCGAGATTGTGCAGGAAGGATAATTTGTGAAATCATAATGACAACTGATATTAAAGTTGCAGGTATGAGCAGGTTACAACGGCTGCAGGTAAGTGATGCACGGCATGTTTTAATAATATAGACTAACGTAATGAAACTGGGTCGTAAGGTAAGTCACGAGATTTATACCCTCCTAGGAAGTTTTTGGTAATTACTGGGAACAAAAGATGACCTGGAAGATAAGAAGATTGGTTTTTCATCCAAGTGTAGATAAGTTAACTTCTTTTTTTGAAATAAATTCCATTTTCAGAATGATTCATGGCTTGAACAATAGCTAGAGGTTTTATTTCGTGAGGAATTAGAATTTTCTTAAATATTAAGTACATTAACTTGGAAAATAGGACAGTGAGTAATTACCTATGCGTAGGGAAAAAAACTCATACGTGGACACAGGAGGAAAACATTTTGCTTACACTTCTAAATACTTTTAATTAATATCATAAACATAATTAAAACAGGCAGGAACATTTATTTATTGTTATAGTGTGTATAAAAAATCAGCTGTGGCCACCACAGGACCGACCACCATCATAAAGTACTTGTATAAAATACATTTTAGCAGCAGAGTGGAAATAACTTGGCCTAATATTTTCTAACAGAGATATTATTTATCATGACCATGGAAACGTTATATGTAAGTATGAAAATATTGAGACAAAAAAATTTTAAAAAATTTTACAAAAATTCCGAATTATTTCGTTTTATCAAAAAACGTCTCAAATAAAAGTTATTATTTATTGCATTTATAGCAACTTTTGTTCAATAAATTTTTTCGAAATATTTTTCTGTTGCTAAATATTCGCAAAAATCTTAAAATCGACACGAGTAAACTTCCATTTCTAGTGAACCGATTTTTACCAAAAATTGATCAACTCGTGTCATTGATGTCAAAAGCTTAAATATGTAGTTTCATAAAAATCCTTTTAGCCTAATTTGCTCTGCACGTGTACACAGACAGACGGACAGACGGACAGACAGACAGACGGACGGACGGACGGACGGACGGACGGACGGACGGACGGACGGACGGACGGACGGACGGACGGACGGACGGATAGACCGACAGATATCATGCTAAAAATAGTCAAAACGTTATGTAGGGACTCAATTCGTGGAGATCCATCGAAATCTCGAAATGTCAAAATCGATATGATCACAAATACCTCCCTTATATATGTTGACGGTCGGTAAAAAAAGAATCCTAGGCTTAAGTCGAGAAAAAAAATTACGTATGCCTTTTAATAAAATTTAAACGCATGAACTATACACATAACCTTTGACACTACAAAACTATTTAGCAAATTTAAATTTTGCTTTAAACAATTTATTTATTTATAAAATAGGAAGTAAAAATGGACACATACTCTTAATAAACAACCACAAATAAATAAAATAATAAACTAAACAAGATGGGATACATAACAACCGCTTTCATCAATACAGATTGTGATATCCTTGGTAATTGATCTAAATGAATCAACACAAATTCTTTAAACTTGCTAAATTGCCAAAAATGACAGTAATAAACAGTTTTTGCTGTTGTTGCTCGATGATCTCCATCGTACTTTATATTGCTGTCTTTCTCTTTCACGGCTTACTCTGACGATTTTTTTTTATCATACGTTATTACGGCATCGACTATGGATGATGTGGGTATGTAAGTACTTCATGGTACTTACTTTGAAAGGCCCTTCCACATAGTGGGTTTCCAAGACTTGCGAGCGGATTCAGTATGATACCCTTAAGAGGTCCGCTGGTTGGTTGCTTGATTCTTATGACAGGAATGTGGGTGTTTTAATCAAAGTCTGCATTTTACTTAATCTATGTTTAATGTTTAGTTAATGTTGAAATTAATGATTACACTAATACAATTAATGGCGGCTGCGAATAATCCCATGAGGGACACTCAAACAAAAACTCACAATCACTGTTAAACCTCAAAAAGCTTCTTAAAATACCTCACAACACTCACGATATTTAAACCCTTTATCGAGGTTCGGTTACTTCATCAAAAACTGTTCACAAGAATTCCTAACTAACTTCTGGTCTACCAAATACCGCGATACCGGGTTTCTCAACCAAACGCTTGGGAGATCCGTCTGACTACGATGAAGATTTACCAACCCTTTTCTTAAAACTAATAATTTTATCTCTTAATTCCTCTTTTTTGTTGTTGTAAAAATAATCAGCTCTCCAATTAACAAAAAAAACTTTTTATCTTATCTTAAAAGATTCATGTTTTTACCCCAATAATTCATGAACCCAAATAATTAATTTTTACTCAAATCACCTTACCTCTAATTACCTTGTTATCAATTCATATCACTGAAAATATATGGGCGTATATCAACATCTGTATAAACATTCGACCATGTACTTGAGATAAACGGTGACAATATTTTAAACAAATCATGTAATATACGATCGTAAATTGTACCCCTGTCTTTCAATAGATTTGTTTTTATATTCAAATAATTTTAATATTTTTAACTAATTTAATAATTTTATTTTAAATAATAATGGAATTTTAATTCTGAAATTACCGCTCCCACATTGAGAAGAGTGAGCGTTCATGTTTTGCTACGGAGGTACGGTGTTCTCTATCGTTGACTCTGTATGCATTCTATATATATTTATAACGTATCATCCACGTGTCTGGTATCTTTATTTTTGTTATTGGATGGATATTCTGTTTTATATAATTTTTCTCACTACATTGAGTTGAATCACTGTATACTATATACTAATATCACGTACTAGTATCAAAATATACAACTATGAAATTTTAATTTATTTTTTTTAGATAAACTTCAAAAATATTTACCCTATAATTTATTTCTTCATTTATTTTTCGAAAAATACATACTAGACTATGCATGGTTACCCGACAATTGCGCTCCGGACAAAACCGCCAGAAAAATGCGCCCCGACAAAGGCGCTCCCCGACATATTCGCCCCAACAATAAAAGATAAAATTAATAAATTAAATGAGAAGAGATAAACGAAACTGTAGTTTATACTCTATATAATTAATAATATAATAACTTAATTTGGCAAAGGTTATACAAGGTGTCTCAAAAGAAATTTTATATTTAGTGGATCGATTAAAAAAAAAGTAAGCCGTATATAGAAAAAATGTTTATTAATTATTAAAATACACTTTTTGGGGATTTATTTCTTAAAAATAATATCGTCTAAATGTAGACCCTCGCGTTCTCGGCACTCATTTAATCGAACAGTAAAATTACTTATGACGTCTCGGCAGGTGGACTCAGGGATGGCTACCATTTCGTGACGGATATTTTCTTTCAAATGCGCCAGTGAAGTCGGTTTATTGGCGTAAACTTTAGATTTAAGATAACCCCATAGGAAAAAGTCCATAGGGGTTAAATCTGGACTGCGTGGAGGCCAATTTATGTCACCTCTCCGGGAGATCAATTTGCCTGAGAAAATTTCACGAACACGTGGCAGAGACATATTGGACATGTGTGAAGTTGCTCCGTCCTGTTGGAACCATGTTCTTTGGTTATAGCCAGGAAAGTTTTGCAGTTCAGCTACCAAGAAGTTGTCTAACATCTCCACATAACGCTCTGAATTCACTGTAACTGCACGCCCCCTTTCGTCTTCAAAAAAGTAAGGGCCGATAATTCCTTGCGCCGACATCGTAGCCCATACGGTCAATTTAGGCGAATGTAGGGGTTTCTGATGTTTGCGTTTCGGATTCGTTGCACTCCCGTAGCGGCAGTTATGCTTATTTACGTGGCCATTAAGATGAAAATGAGCTTCATCCGAAAACAAAATGTTGGTAAACGTTGAAAATCGCTCAATCACCTGATTTACGAAATTAAGCCTCTGACTGGCATCTTGGGGCTTTAATTCTTGCACCAATTGAATTTTGTAGGGGTGCAGCTTTAGGTCTTTGTGCATAATGCGATGTAATGATGATCTATGCACATTTAAAGCACTTGCGCGCTTCCGAATTGAAAGGTTCGGGTCGTCACGAACAGACTGATTAATATTCTCCACGTTTTCTACCGTTCTTGATGACCTAGGTCGCCCGGATTTTGATTTATCCAACGTTGTACCAGTCTCTTCAAACTTTTTAACCCAATGTCGAATGAGAGGAATGCTTGGCGCATCATTTAAGTGGCGAAAACCTCGAATACTGCAGAATTTTCTACGCGCTACAGTCGCCGAATCACCGTTTTTGTAAAACTCTCGCACGCATAACGCGCGGTCTGCTCCCGAGAAACGCTCCATAGCGACTGAATTCCCAAGAGCCAGGCTACCGATTGACATAACCCCCACGCCCCTCGGATACGTTGTGTTCACGCAGTAAGCTAAATAAATATAAAATTTCTTTTATGAATCTAGTGACACCTTGTATAAACGCAAGGAATAAACCGCATTTATTAAATAATTTATTGATTAAAAATTATGAAGTGTTCTTCTTGACTGTCGGTGTTAATGAATTTAACCCCATTCTTGTCTTTCAAATGCTAAACATAACCTCACAAAACAGTATTCAACACGATGAGCGTTGTAAAACTGTAGCTCAAATACTATGTTGTTCGTATACAACAATATTATTTTTTATTGGTATATAGATAACGAGCTTTTATGATTTAATTTCAATTGCTAAATATTAAGTTATTCTAGGTTTGATTTTATAGGAACAAAATAAAATAATAATAATATAACTTAAAACATGTACATATTTGTAAAATGTTGTATGAGTACTCATTCAGTAAATAACAGTACATAACAGTACTTAATATCAAAAGAGTTAACGTTTCGTTAGAGTTTTAACATTGTTAGTAAATTTAACTAGAATCTGTTTTATCTTGACAATGAGAATGATGAAAATACATGCAAAATTCACAAAAAACCACGATATAATTTGAAATGAAACACATCCTATCAGTTTCATTTACACAATTTCAATTCAAGTTCAAATCCATATCAATCATTTAAATTTATATCAGCATTACATATCGTTGTGTACATGCTATCAAAAACATTCATAAATCATCGTAAACATCGGTTTCTCTTTTTACAAACTTTTAAATGTCCTGGCCTCTCTGGTTAGAAAAACACAAATCGACAAACTTGTCTCAAACTTAAATTGATTTACGTGACGGATTTTTCAAATACTTATTATTTTTCTTTTCGTTCAAAATATTTATTGAAAGTATGTTGTCGTGTTAACAGAATTCTATCCACATGGCGAAGGATATTGTATTGACTACCGTCGCTCCTGAAGAGGTACATAAAGATGTTGGTAAAACGTTAATCGGAGAAGAACCATAGAAGAATCGGAGAAAAATATCTTCAATCAAATATTACAACCACTTGTTATAAAGGAGCATAAAGCATTTCAGTTGCGATCATTATATGAGGAAAACCCAAATGGTAGGTTCTAAGAATTATAAGTATAGGTAGAAATAGGAAATAATTTCACTCAGCTTTATTTTATTTTTAAGCGTTTATTTTAACAAAACACAACGTTTCGCCAACAACATTGTTGGCTTCTTCAGGTGCTATAACAATAACATCATGATAGAAAACAATCTTATACAATCAATAACTAAAATTTACCTATGTTAGTTAAACGTAGCCATAACAGACTGTACATCAATCATCTCCAAGGATGGTGAATTGCAGAATTCATTGACAATAATGTGTACTTGAAGAAAACAGACCATAGGAAAACAGGACTTAAATTTCAATTAAATATTGTAATAAGATGATCAAAAAATAGAAACTATTATTTAAATTTTACAAATCAAAACGAGACTAAATAAACTATACTACTGTCCAATATTAACTTATTCATAAAATACAATGATATCAAGTTTTATCGACGCATCAATATGACAGGCTACGACACTATCCCCCTGACAACCTGGTACGCACAAATCGACAGAGTTGACAATGTCCCACCCTATACAACATAATGCACCGATAACCCCCAAAATCATGAAATTTTCACAACAACCAACTCAGTGAAAAGAACCAAAATGAAGTAATTGAGTTTCGGAGCAATCATACAATTCAACGTATCAATCCCTCAAAACAATGGTACGTACAAAGTAATGAGAGAAAGGTACCTCAAACGGTATATCAAGTCCAAACCCCAACACCCTTAAGGATACATACACCCAATTTAAATACAATTATGAATTGCAGAAATAATAAATTTTAAACCGGTACAGACACCGGAAAAACCCTAACAGTAACAGTTGGAAACCCAGAAAGATATAGAGTATTAAATCTTCATACAGTCCGACGTACTCACTCCCCAAAATCGATGGTACGCACAAAGATCTTGTGGAAAGAGTACCCCAAACTGTATATCAGACCCAAAAACTCTATTACCCTAGATAATCCAAACCGAACTGTTTAACACATGTTTAATTGATATTAATACGTTAAATTAAGTAAAATTTTGATTTTGTGGAGATGGGAGGAAGTAACCACAAGGTAAAAGGATATTGTTCAAGTTAATTCGCCAAACTCTTCAAAATACTGAAAAAACAGATTAGAATAAGCATAACCTCAAAATGGTACATGTGAACTGAAAATAACTTCGAGTAATCAACAAAATAAATTACTCACCAAATAGGTACCCCGTGTAGAAACAAAACAATTAAAGTTTATTTGCACAATTCTTTAATTGTTTTGTATCATGCGTAATCTACGCGATTGTAGAATGTAAAAGATATGATGGGAGAAATAGCGGTTAAATGGACTTACCTCGTACTGATGCGTGGTCGTATCAAAGGGCCCTTTGAACTGCAGTAGTCTGGTCCACTCTGGAGAGAGAAGAGATGGGACACACAGCCGCGTTGATACACTCAAAATAAAGTCCACAATCGTGAATAATAGAAGACGGGGTCGTCTTCTGTAGAGACCGAAAACGGGTGTTTTACGGTAACACAAGGGTGTAATAGCCTGACTTGTCGACACTAACTATACTATGTCGAGCTGCTATCGGAGCTAGGTTGTTCGATACTATATTGATAAAAAATGTATAAAAGCTAAAAACCCCCCACTAAAGAAATAGGGTTCGCACCGGAACGTAGCGCGAACAAAGTATAATAAACAACTAAGAGTATTCTTCTTCGTCATCATATCATTAAAGAGGAGGTAATATTGAAATTTTTTACTTCACAAATTATTTTATTGTTACTAGACTTACATATCTCCTAGAAAGTAACCATCTTCAGTATGAGCTTCAATAAAATGACTGTAGTCAGTTTTATTCATCTACTTTGTAGCCGATATGCATGTCTAGTGACAATAAAATAATTTGTGAAGTAAAGAATCTTATTAATTTTAACTTGTCCTAAACTAAACAATTAATATTTGTCATTAAAGGAGAACGTTTCGTTTATCGTCGAGCAATTATTGTGGTACCTTCGTTTACCGTTTGGTTTATCATGGTTTTCTCGATAATGTCAATAAAATGATAATACGAGGGTTGCCTCTTATATTTCGGGATAGCGCTTAACTAGTGCTTCTATCGTAGTTTGACATTTTTGACGGTATACGTACTCAGAACGTTTTTACGTACGAGCGCTATTTGTATTGTTTACAGTAACTTGAAAATTTTCATCTCGGCTAACTTTCGACATGGATTAACTCAACAACAGTGCATCGATGAACTTAATTCGACTTTCGGCGACGAGGCACCATCAAGGGCTACTGTATATCGATGGTTTGCCGACTTTAATGGTGGCCGTAGTTCGCTTAAGGACGAATTTCGTGAAAGTCATCCAAAATCGGTTGTAATTCCGGAAAACATTGATGCTGTGCCGGAACTGATACTGCAAGATCGTCATGTAACTTATCGTGAGATTGAGGTATCCTTGGGCATTATTGGGACCAGCATACATTCACTATTGCATGAACATTTGGCCGTTAAAAAGATTTGTTCGCGTTGGATCCAACATAATTTGACAATCGCAGTGGAAAAAGCCTCAGTCGGAATGGAAAAAGTGCTTGGAAAATTGGTTCAAACGCATGCTAAAGTATATTGATCTTCATGGAGAATATTTTGAAAAACAATAAAGCCACTTTTGTTGATAAATAATTGTTTTTGATCTCAAATCCCGAAATATAAAAAGCAACCCTCGTACAGTTCGATTATCTAAAGTAGTCCAGTCAAGGTCTTATTCGAATGTTATGAACCAAGATTTTGGCCACGCTTATCAAAATCTGGTCATTGGCGTAGCATAAATTTTTATTTTATAATTATTGGTTTCCATGATGTAATTAATTATTTGTTGTCGATTTAGTTCATTAAATAATTTTAATAGCAGAAAATATGAAATAACTAGCCTAACCTAAAATTATAAATATATAAATAGAATATAAATATAAGAAAATAATGAAAATTGAGTGTGAGCTCGCTCTGCTCGCATTCCACTAACCCAACTGAACCTAGCGCTGCGATAGACATCAAATTTACGCTGATTTATGGGGATATATAACCTAAAATTGCAAGTTATAAAAGTGAACAATAATGAAAACTGTGTAAAAAACTAACAATTTCCGTACCTTATATAATTTATTATTATCTAAGAAAGATATCTACAAAAAAATCATAAAAATAATGCAAATTGACTCCGCTCCGCTTGCATTCTATAACTTAACCGAACCTAGCGCTGCGACAGACGTCAAATTTAGGCTGATTTATGGACAAATCTAACCTAAAATTGCAAGTTATAAAAGCAAGTTTTAGAAGCCATTTTTTTACAGACCGCTAACATATACATATAAGGGAGGTATTGTGATAATACCAATTTTGACATTTCGAGATTTCGATGGATCTCCACGAATTGAGGTCCCTACATAACGTTTTGACTATTTTTAGCATGATGTCTGTCGGTGTGCCTGCCCGTCCGTCTGTCCATCTGTCTGTTTGTCTGTCTGTCTGTCTGTCTGTCTGTCTGTCTGTGTACACGTGCAGAGCAAATTCGGCTAAAAGGATTTTTATGAAACTACATATTTAAGCTTTTGACATCAATGGCACGAGTTGATCAACTTTTGGTAAAAATCGGTTGACTAGAAATGGGAGTTTACTCGTGTCGATTTTAAGATTTTTGCGAATATTTAACAACAGAAAAATATTTCGAAAAATTTACTTTACAAAAGTTGCTTTAAAAGCAATAACTAACAACTTTTATTTATGTATATATGTAACGTTTCCATGGTCATGATAAATAATATCTCTGTTAGAAAATATTAGGCCAATTTATTTCTACTCTGCTGCTAGAATGTATTTTATACAAGTACTTTGTGATGGCGGTCAGTCCTGTGGTGGCCACAGCTGATTTTTTTATGGGGCTCAGAAACCAAATTTTTTTCCTTTGGGGTCACGTTTAATAAAAGAAAGTTTCCCTTAAAAATATACCTTTTGACTGTTTTGTGTATGGGGTGGGGGTTATAAAACGATAATAGATATTTAAAGCTACATTATTTTTAAAATATTCTTAAATTATTTGTCGACTATGTGTCGATAATATTACGAATAGTTCAAAAAAAGGATATTTGTAACAATTGAACTGTTTTCCAATAAACATTGCTTTAATATAAGATAAATGATTAATAATATCATCCTAAAAATGTATCATATGAAAGATAATTTATTATTATTAGTTTTTATTATTACACCGTATAAATTTATTCAGCTATTTGAATATACTAATAACTTCGACGCTTAAGATTAATATAATCTGGTAAAGTAAACAAGAATCTAATTTAAATAAATGAAATTCAGTTGGATTTTATTTGATGATATGCATATGCTGATAACTCTCAACGAATTCATAAAGCTGTAAGCTGTAAATATATTCATAACTTCTGCGATTTCTTTGATTTTACGTATCAACTGCCTCTATGAATTAGAAGAAGGTGATAAAAATATTAATAAAATATTTCAATCATGTTGCATCACGTTTCTCATTAGAATTTCTTGATTGCATATTTTACTGTAGATATATACAGACTGAGCGGAATAATATATTGTTGTATCTAAAAAGGATAATAAGAAGACTAGAGTTCGACTAACATTTACTTATTAATATTTAATTACAATTTATATACAATATTTACATTTAATAGATTAATATATCTGATAGGAAATTATTAGAGTGTATTTCGTTGTACACTATATGCTGAAATAACACCCAAGGGCATTTAATATCACACCGCTGCCACCAGATTTGTAATAGCCATCTTCCACCAAAGTAGCAAATTAAAAATAATAATCAAAAATATCTTACGGAATTTGAACTGCCACAACCAAATTTAAATTAAAGACCAGAAGAAAACTAAAATAGCGAAACGAATACAAAAAGGAGTATTACAAGAGTAGATACTTAATTTACATATTCAACTATAGAAAACCGTGTATTCATCATTTGTCCAATAACAAAATTAAGTACAGTCAAAACTAGTTATTCGCGGGGGATATGTCTGACTAATTTGCCGCGAATACGGAAACCGTGAATACGGGATGATAAAATATATAGGATTAGGGCTACTTTTACAAATCTCTGAGAAGCAGCGGAATAACTATCGGAGGTATAAGTTTATTCCAATGTATTTTTTACTTTTACGAGGTATTTTTGATTCTAGGATATTTCTCCACGGTTTTAATATAAATAAAATAAAGTTGGCATTGTGTCACACATAAATTGACATATCAGAAAAATCTGGATCATAAACTGATATTGCTAGTATCAATATCGCTTGGGCATGCTTGGAGAAATATAAATAATTTTTTTGAATGCCATGGTGCAGAGATTTTCAAGTACTGACTAGCGTCCATTGATATGAGCAAAAGATTACTTTTTACAGTAGCCGTGACCACCGGTTTTACATGCCCCATTTTCCCGAATATTAATTCATAGATACAGATACTCATTGTAAAGAAGACTGATTGAGCCTACAGTTGTAACAGCCAAGATTATTTTTTAAGATCTTTTTGCTCGTTTGGATCAACCTCCCGATCCTACACTTTCAAAGCGAGTGATCTGATCACTAGCTTAGTGGTTGCAGTAGCGTGCTGCAACCACCATTATGTACATATAAGTAATGCAAAATGTATTATACGTCATGTTGTTATATGTTGGCAAGTATTATACGTCATATTAAAATTTTCACCATTGCTGAACAACAAGTACTTATTCACCAATCAGAGTGAGGAAATAACTAATACTGCTACTTATCTGACGTGCTGTTGGCCGGATAAAATATTTAGTTTTTATTCCAATGTTTATCCCATCCGAGCTATATCTGAACATTGTAAAATGGATTTTTTGACTCTATATCCAGAATTGCGTTATCTGAGGTTTATCCAATGATTATAAAAGCAGCCCTTATTTAGGGATTTTTTTACGCTCATGGATACTATCCATGAGCGTATATTTAAAATAAAATATATGCTATATGCATCCAAGTTTAAGAGGTACTCCCATGGATACTGAATAAATAGATTTTTAATTAATCATCGCATATATTTGTACAGACTCTAATGATTACAAAACACTTTTAACTAGACCTACTTTGCCAACGAAATGGCCGAGCACGTTAAATCGCGCAGTTTTGACTGGTTACAGTCTGAATTGTGAGGTTGCTATTTCAATTCCTCGTTAGTGATATTCGGGGGCGAATAATATGTTTACATTACTCCCATTTTCACAATCTATCACCTCTCATCCAAGTGTAAGAGCTCGCCCCCTGGCATCGGCGATTAGCCTCGTTGCATAAATAGGCCGAAGTAAAATAAATAAAATAAAAATAATAATAAATAATACACCTACTTTAACAAATCAAAACTTAATTATTATGAGGTTTATTGGCTTAGAGAACTTAGTTATTTTTTCTTATTTCGTCGCCTCTAACAGATCCTTGAATTGGGATTGATATTCAGAAGTTGCTGCGTTAATTCTTCTTTTGAAAATCATATTCCTTTCCATGGATGAATCAATTTTCACGAAAAAGTCATAAAGATCATCAGCAAGTCTTAATCCCTTGCTCAGATTATTTAATCCGTGTCATTTTTTCCGAGCTAGTTGCGAATTCTTCTTCAACCGGATCATCAATATGGAGCGTAAGTTCCAAATCAATCAGTCAAGTCTTAATCTTTAGACTCAAGCAACACGTTTGCAATTGTTCGAAGCCATCTCATCCTATGTTATTTACGATCTGAACAATGTTTTCGGCCATTTCTTGAATGGTGACTGCGTCATCATTATGCTTTCCATTTTTAGGGTTTTCTGGGTACTTATAACTTCACACATATGTCTGTCTGTCTGTACGGTATAAATTGTAGTCAAACGGCCTGACATAGAAAATTGAAATTTGGTATGTTTGTACAACTCTTTGACCCACATATAGGAAAAATATAGAAGTTCAAAAAAACTCATTGGAAGATAAATATAAACAACTATGTCTTTAATGAAAAAATAAATATCTTTTAGTTAAATATATATTTAGTTCACAGAGAGGTTGCTCTAAAAATCTGAAAAAAATCAAGTACATTGGCGGGAACTGGAATAGTTCGACAAGATTTTTTAATCAGAGTAGTTATTTGATAAATATCGATTTTTTTGTGTCGTTAAAAAAAAACAATTATTTAAAAAAAAATCTTATGTGGTATTAAAAAAAGCTCTTAACCCTCATAATCCGGATTTTCTTTTTTTTTTGTGGCACGTAATACCAGTGGAGTCAATAGTGACCCCAAAGCTTTTTACTAGGCGAGGTAATAATATTTGTAAAAAAATATATATTTTTATTTGATATACACACAAGAATTATTAAACAAATTTAAAAGTTTTATAATGCTAAAAATTTTTAGAAAGGTTGCAGGATTAATTCAGTTTTATGAATCGTTTGTTTTACATTCAAAGCAAGTAATTATCTGATTATCATTACAAACAATTCGATTACGATTCTGACATCTCTTGGAATACTTTCTGGCGAAATTTCTAGGGCATTTCCAGCATCTACTACATTTTAATTCTCAAGTTTCTTGCGCATGGCCTTGCGATGTTGATGCTTCTTCTGTGCTTGTTCCAGTAGCAACTAATTATTTTTCCAGCTGCTTGAGATATCCTCGTCGTTTGTAATCTTTTTTTGTTTTCAATGCACTATGTATATCATGTAATAAAAAATTTTCACAGGCCATCTTCTTGTTTGCCTTTTGTCGGTGTACGTTCGCAGAAGTGTCTACACCTGACTTTGTTTTATTGTAATCAATAATTATTTGCGGCTTTTTCTTTTCATCTGCAGAAATTTCACCAATGTCATGCATGATTGATAGCAAGGTAACGATTTTCCCTATTTTCATAGCAGGAGGCTAACATGGCTTTATCTTGGGAACCAAATTTTGTTGAATATTCATCCCTCTAGCGCGTAGTCACAAATTCCTGGGGGAGTTCTGGTTAAATTTTCGAATTGTACAAAGAATTGTTAAATTTATCGTATCCATTTCTATTGCAAGTTCAAGTCTTGTAAAAAAATTTATGTAAAGTGTGAATTTTCACACATTTCAGGGTTTCGCAGGTATTTATTAACTGTGTGATGATTATTTGGGATGCCAAAACAAATTTTATGTCAAAATATATTTTTATGAATTTTAATTCGAATGCCTAATACCATTATTTAAGTTTCTAAATATGTGCAGTATTTTTTTTATATAGCAAGGTTCATTAAGATTTTGAAAATTGCGCCTATGGCTTCCATTGGTTGCTTAAATCATAAGCCTCGCCCTCTGATACCTTCAAATATAGAATTAAATTATAATTTCAACACTTCCCACTGGTTATTAAATTTACACTTTTAAAAATTAAATGCAACATTTACCAAAATATAACTAGAATTTTGACAAAATAATTTAAAGAAAATAAAAATGCAAAAAAAAACAAAAAATATAAATTGACGGGATTAGAACACAGTTTCTTACAGAACAGTAGTTTCAACTCACTAAGCGAGAACGTTACCACTGTGCTATACAGGATCGCTCGACTACTATGTTAAATAGCGGATTAAATATATTACATATTTTACTTAAAAACACAAAATTTGCGTTATTTTCCGAAAACATAATCTGATCAAAAATTCCTGTTGTACTATTCCGGTTCACACCAATGTACATTACTGAGAATTTTTTCAGATTTTTAGTTTAAACCATCTGGGCTACAGGGTGTGGGACAAAACTTTTTTTGCACAATTTTGGCAAAAATCGCCTCAAAATAATTTATTTTGCAAAAATAAAATTTTGATCGTTAATCCACGTACCAAGGGCTTTCATTTGATACCCTACACAGAATTGTAAAAAAATATATTTTTTTTTCGATGAGCATATATTTGTTCATATTTTTAGGGGGATATGTTTTTTAGATGTTTTAGTATTTTTCCTATGTGCGGGTCAAAGAGTTATATAAGCATGCCAAATTTCAACTCTCTAGGTTTAGCCGTTTGGCTACAATTTTTACTGAACAGACAGACAGACAGACAGACAGACAGACAGACGACAAAATGACGGTATAAGGGTTTTTTGGTCATACCTACAAAACCCTAAAAATGAGAAAAATGAGAGATTCCCAATAAAAAACACTGATATTTTGTTCACCGCACAGAAACCGAGGAAGTACTTAATCCTCAAGAAACTTTTAGACATAAAGAAAATATCAAAATAACTGAAGAAATAGAAGAGATATGATAAAATAACATATTTAATAACTGGGGTCACTAGTAACCCCAATTGTATTAAGTGTGACTTTTTAATTTTTGGCAAAATTATGCAAGCTACAAAAATTATGCTCCAGCTAATCTTAGAAAACAATATGTTAGGAAAAGTCAATTTATTTCAGAATTTTAAGTATGAAATATTCAATAGAAAAGTATTTTCATATTACACATGGGGTCTCCAATGACCCCATGGTATTATGAGGGTTAAGACGTAGATTTAGGAACGGAAAGTAGCTTATTATATTCCTTGATTTTAAAATGTCTTTTCAAAATTGTACTTAATAGTCACTATATCACACCCTTTAACGCAAAGGAGTTAATCTAAAAAATTTGGATCAGATTTTGTTTTTGGATAATAATATGTTTTTTCCTTTTTTGACAAAATTAATTATTATTTTTAATGCATTAGTCAATTATGGTTAATAACGTTAAAGATTTTTTATATTTAATGCTAACTTAGCGTATGTCTTTTTCTGAAATTAAAATCCATATGTAAATCGAAATGAGAATCGAGTTTATCTGTGGAAGCTCCACCTACTTTTATACGTCTTGTTTTTAAGGTATCAAAGAGTATCAAAACAGCATACTTTATTCATCCACAAATAAAAAAGATACATGATTCGGAAGTTGTGTTTTTTGAGGAAGGATTGCCTGTATTTTCTTTCTATTTTATTGTTTTTCCCAGTATTCAAATATTTCACTTTAAATTTCCTTCGTTTACATATTTCTTAAATTTTTTATTATGCAAACTGTATCAATTTCTTCTTATTCATTTTCCGTTCTGTTTGCCCGGTTATTGCGTTAGGTACCTAGATATCTGCTTGTTCTATTTATACTTGCTCTCGATGTCGGCTACTGTGTCAACGAACTGGAACCGACAATCGATATATACTCCACGTTATAATTTCCATATTTTCATTCACTGTTATTTTCTTGAAATATTTCCCCTAAAATTGTTGCGTGTTCAAGTCGTTGAAAAGATTAAGGCTATTATTTTCCAAAGGCATTAAGTGTGGTTATGTTTAGAATATCTTTTAAGAGCGTGTTCTATCCATAATCCAGGAAATAATTTTGAAGATTTAATGAGTTTTAAATCTTTCTTTTTGGGTTATAATATTTTATTTTACATCTTGATTGTAAGAAAACTGTTGAAAAAAATATAATAAAGTTTGAATTACGTCTTATCTTGATGAAATAAAACTAATAACTTTTTGAATGGTAACTTGTTGCTTGGTAGAAACTAATGCAGTTTACTCTTAGAATAGGGTGTCATAACAAGAGGCGCTGAACGGTGGCAAAACTATGCATAGATTAGAACAATTTCCCCTTCGCAATGTATTAGGTGTACACATTAATTTGGTGCTTTTATACTTAATTAATTATAATTCTATTTCTAATTTAATTATTTCTCCCCCGTTTTAAGATTTTTGGTAAGGTTGTTTTGCCATTAGAAAAACAATGTCTTGGCAAAGCAGATGACATAACCTCACAAAACAGTAATAAAAAAGATAGCGTCCGAAATCAACAGATTAGGCGCTGTATTCTTTTCGAGATTCAGTTGAAGAAGATAGCAGCCAAGATACAGAAAAGAACGTTGCCAATAGCAACCATTGGAGTCTCAGTAGCTCAAATAATTACAATAGCAAAAAAACAGCTTCTGATGGCATCTTTACAGAGCTAGTTAAAATGTTTGGTGCACAACAACGAAGGATATTGCGCCTAGCACAGCCTAACTAAATGGCTAAAGTATTTATTAAAAAGAAAAAAATAAACAATATATAAATAAATAAAATCTTATACACATATTCTCTTGGCAAAATATTCAACAGAAAAGTTTTTTAGGATTAAGCAGGAAGATGCTTACTCTCAACTTATAGAAATTAAAGCGGGAGTTCTTCAGGGAAGAGTGCTTGGACCGGCTCTATACCTACTGTATACCAGCGATCTCCCCGAATTAGAAAATAACACAGTAGCTACTTTTGCTAATAACACTGCGATATTAGCAGTAAGCAACAATAATGAGAAATCAACAAGATATTTACAAACAGACATCATCCAAATATAAAACTGGACAAAAAAATGGCGAATGAAGCTAAACGATTCTAAATCGGTTCACATTAACTTCACCACCAGACGTTTAGAACATATCCTGGTATACTAGCGTCGGCGAATCAACGCAGTTACGTCACACGATGTAACAAACGAATGTATTGTCAGGAACAATGCAATCGTTTGTTACGTCTTGTGACGTAACTGCATTGATTCACCGACGCTAGTATAGCTATTAACAATTGTAACATCTTTTTGACAATTGACTTATGTCTGAATTAGAGTATAGAAGTAGAATAAGAAGAATTAGAATATACAATGGAGGATCGGGACAGACAGGTACAGAGACAGGAGCAACAAAATAGAATAGAAAGATCACGGTTCAACCAGGGATACAAGTTCACTATACCTTGCGAAGCCAAAAGGGAAGAATGAAAAAATTATCGCTCGATTCCGGTGCGGAAACGAAGAAGGGGCTAACTGCTTCTGGAAACTAAAATGCCAAAGAGCCTGTAGAACTTGCGGAGAAGCCACAGAGAAAATCCAACACCTATTGCCCTGTAGCGGAGTAGGAGAAGAACTTCGTTCAATGCGCAGAGTGTTGGATGAGGCAGGCAGTGGGTGAACCTATGGATGAAGGAGGTCCTAGAAAGAAGAGCGAAAATAAATTTATAGATTTAGATTTATTTTGAATTGTATAAATATATATATCACACTAAATTAATGTAAAGCAATGTAGATAATACAAGGCCGAAAGGCACGAATAAATAAATAATTACAATAAAAGAAACCTTGCACGGAAAAATACAAATAAATTGGACAAAACAGTGTTGGAAAATATGAACAGACGCAAGGTGATAATAACAGGCTGTAAAGAGGCTAATCACAGAAAATATCAAAAAACATTATTGAAGTCACAAATAAAACAGTAAGTTCGATTCCCTCTAGAAGAATATCAGCCTATTTGTGAATACACTGTTGTCACCTAAAGCAACTGACTGGTCATAGCACAGGCCTGAACTCTCCATGACGTTCTCGAACTGTACACACTGGGTTAAAATGTGTGTCACAGTCAAATCTGTGTTACACGTCACGCAAATAGGAGGCTCTTCACTTTGAAGGAAGTGAGGGAGGTTTCCATGGATCCACCAATAGTTGCGCCAATACGTAGGCGTGTAATGACGGTTTCCTCTCTGCAGTTAATCCTCCCATGGGTTAACATCTCCGTTAATCTCTCTCAACTTAACATTTTGTATGCTGTTACAATCATGTTGCCATTTGGTTAACACCAGATTTGTCAGATGAATTTTTGCATCATCTGGAAATATGAAACTCACATCAATCATAGATCTGTGGTCATCTTTACACAGCAAATATCACAACTGAACTGGTTTTCCCAAATAGTTATACCGTGTATAGCCAAGAATATTAGCGGGTTTGCACAACAACATGTTTGCACAACCGGTTAGTTGTGCAAATGATTTGATCCTGTATGGGATCCTATATTACATTTGTAACTAATGATATTAGCAATATTTTACATATGTATTTGCATAAATCGCACAGTGACCAATCGTATTCCATCGGCTGTAACATTGAACCCTTCGATGGGATCTACAACTTATAGACTAGTTATTTTCTTAATTTCATCCATCTGTGTTTTGTGGTAACGCCCACATAGTCTCGCATCGTAATGTTACTATATCAGTAATGTTAATGCTTGCAGTTTGCATGAACACCCGATAAGATCGAAAACTAAAGCTGCGCTTATAGTGCAAGTTCAGGCAAGTAGAGTAGGTGGTGTCTGGTTCTGACAATTTTCGCGCGTTTTCTCTATAAGAGAAATGGGTGTACTTGAAGGTTTTCAATTATGGACATTGATGAAGCATTTTAATTAAGAAAAAAACTATTTACTGAAGTCATTTATATTTCAACAAAAAAGACAAAGTAGCATTGGGTTAACGTCACATTCTTCATTTTAGAAAAACTTTTAGAAGAATCAACACAGTACATTTTTGATCCCACAGTGTTCTCCTGTCAAAGCGTCTATATTTTCGAGATTTTTACTATGGCTATGCAACCTATATTAAAAAAATTGGAGCATATATATATGTATAATTTTTTCCAGATTATTATAAGACAATATCCGGTAAAAAAAAACAATTATTACTGTGTGTCTAATTGTGTGTCTGTGTTTATTAAAAAACTTATTAAAAAACTTAAAATAGCTCCTTTATTATTGACTTAACAGAAAAATATATGCAACGAAAATTGTGTATGGTAATAAAATAAATCTTTTTTGTTCAGTACATTTTTCAATTAGATGAATATTTGGGGAGTTATGGGGATTTATGGGGGGTTTATGGGGAGTATACACCCTGAAACTAAAATCTACATATATCTCCTTTATTACCTATTCACTATCAGCAAAATTGAATATGAGCAAAATAGGTTATAACAAGAAAATAAATATTTTATCTCCATGAATTTCTTCATTTAGATGAATATCTGGGGTGTTACGGGAGGGACACCCTTATACTAAAATGTACATATATCTCCCTTATTATTGACTTAATAGCCGAATCATGTATGCTGAAAATATTTTAAAATGAGAAAATAAATTTTTATTTCTATGCATTTTTTAATTAAGATGAATATTTGGAGAGTTACGGGGGGACAACCTAAAGCTAAACTTTTCAAATATCTCCCTTATTATTGACTTAACAGCAAAAGTGTATATAATAAAAATTGTCTACAATAAGAAATCAAATCTTTATTGTTGTAAATACTTTTCGATTTAATGAACATTTGGGAAGTTACGGGGGTACAACCTAGAACTAATATCTTGAAATATCACACTTATTATTTACTTTACACCAAAATTGTACATAAGGAAACATTTTTTTTTAAACAAGTCAAATTAGGGAAAAAAGAAAATTGTTAAAGAAGATTATTTAGGGGGCAAGGTGAGTGTTACTTATAAGGATGAAATATCTCATTTATCATTTACTTAACACCAAAAATTAATATTAGAAATGAAAATCTTTTCTGTTTAATGCATATTTAATAAATATTTTTGGGGAGCTATGGGGAGAGCTACCTATAAACGAAGTATCTCATTAATTACTTAAATAAAACTAGATAAAAGGAACCACTGAAGGACTATAATAAGAATCCTGCGTCACTTCCGGTTTCACCGAAAATTGTTTCAACTTTTTATCTAGCATAGAGAATCGCTACTTTAATTTTTTTTTCTTGAAAGTACGTTTAATCAGATTTACAAGGATATCAAAAAATCATACTTTAATTTTAACCATTTCAAAATGGCGACCATTTATTTACAAAACAATAAATAACATAAATTGTACAAAGATAAACACAGCAAGCTTTGGAAATTATTTTGTTACATAAAAAAAAAAAAAACAAATAAAACCTGAAAATTTTCTTTTCTGTTAGTACTATTTTGATATTAAAGGTGATAACATCATATCGTTTGTAATTATGGCGTGCGTACGTTATTCAAATGAAGAAATGATAGATATGGTTCTGACATTCGGGGAATGTCAAATAAATTCTGTTAGGGCCCAGCAACTCTACCAAGAAAAGTATCCTGAAGGTAATGGTTAGAAGATTTAGAACATAGGGTAAGAACAGCCATCAGGGAAATTCAAGAGTATACCCTTCTAAATGTAATGGAAGAGTTTTTTTTACGAATGAGAAAATGTGTGGATAACAACGGCGGTCATATTGAATATTTGTAATTTTTCCTTAGTTTATTATTAACTTTAGTAATATTTTGTTTTATTGTTTTTCCTATAATGTTATATCTTTTTATAATTTAGTTTCTACGATTTTTATGTTATTTATTATTTTGTAAATAAATGGTCGCCATTTTGAAATGGTTAAAATTAAAGTATGATATTTTGACATCTTTATAAATCTGATTTAATGTACTTTCAAGAAAAAGAAATAAAATACCGATTCCCTTTGCTAGATAAAAAGCTGAAACAATTTCCGCTGAAATCGGAAGTAATGCAGAATTCTTATTATAGTCCTTAAGTGGGCCCTTCTGTCTAGTTTAACTTTTTTTCTGAAGAATATTTTGTATCTCTTAAAATAAAGGAGTTATTCAAGGTGAAGCGTTTCAAAAAAACATCCTGTATACTAAGGTGACCAACTTTTTTACAATGAAAAGGAGGACACAAGGATACATCGTATTTTTTTTTTTTTCATTTTATTATTTGCAACAATAATACACTATAATATGATAAATGTAAAATAAAAACTTTGTTGAAAAAAACTTATAATGATTAATTATTATTTAAACGAGTACTTATCAATTGAATGAATATTTTTTATCAAAGTATCATCTTCTAACAATATATTGGGAATATCTGAACAAGAAATATCCTTCATATTGAATTTTACGGCAAGTGCTACACCTAGAGTATCAACATTCAATCTAGATTTCTCACTTGTCCAGAAATCATTAGCCATTGAAAAAGCTCTTTCATCTGCTGCATTAGTTCCAGGGCAGCACAAGGTAAATTGAATAAGAATAAATAAATTTTCACATGGAATATGTTCATTTTTAAAATGGCTGAATATTTCTACCCATCTTTGATCAATTTCAACGTGTTGATTTTCCCATTGTATTTATTTTTCAGAATTTAAATATACATCGATTTTCTAATTTCTTCAAAGAGACAATTGTCGTCTATTTTATTATCTGGCATTTTTTTAGATAAAAACTCAACACAAGATTCAATATCTATCCAATTTACTTGCGATGAAGTAAAAAAAACACCATTGAAAACAATTATTTACCAAGGTGTTTGTTTCAGACCATTCTTCGATATATTGAAAACATATTTGGTAAAATTTCTACACTTCTTTGATAAACTTTTCTGTTATGCCTGGATTTAATTCCTCCAAATAAAGAAAGCCACTTGTGTGCGACACGCTCTCGCAAGATCTGCCATTCGGAGTGTATGCGTCTCATAATTGCGTCTCGCCGCATTTTACCGTCACATCAATTGCAACTGACCGGCTCGGCTTCGATCGAATACGAAAATTTACGAAAAGGAGGACAAATATCGAAAAGGAGGACATATAGGAGGACACTTTTCAAGGAAGGACAGACCTTACAAAAGGAGGACTGTCGTCCCCAAAGGAGGACGGTTGGTCACCTTATGCAGTGGCGCACCCAGGAATTTTTGTTGGGGGGAGGGGCGGCAGACACTTCTAAATTTCAAGTGATGATCTAAAAAAAAAGGTTCTCGCTTCGGAAATACAAAGTGATGACCTAAAAAAATTGATGTGAAGTGTGAATATTCACACATTTCAGGGTTTCGCAGGTATATAATAAGTGAAGGCGGTATGATGTGTGTGTAGGACAAATTTTACTTTGTAGTAATCAGGGCAAAATGAACGATATTTTTAAAATAATTTATCGTCTGTTAATCATATAATAAGACTGGTTATTAAATTTACGCTCTTAAAAATTAAATACAACATTTGTCAAAATATAACTAGAATTTTGAAAAAATAATTTCAACATAATAAAAATGCAAAACAAAAACAGAAAAAATAAAATTCACTCCGTACTCGAACTCGAAACCCTTCGTTTTCCAGCGCATTTTAGCTTACGACACCAATGCTCTAACCCATTACGCTATCGCACGCCTTTCATGTGAGTGTCTTACATTGGTATAACTTTTGTACTTTGTGAACCAAAAACCACAAAAAATTTAAGAACTGAAAGCCCTTAGTACGTGGATTAACGATCAAAATTTTATTTTTGCAAAATAAATTATCTTGAGGCGATTTTTGCCAAAATTGTGCAAAAAAAAAATTTGTCCCACACCCTGTAGCCCAGATGGTTTAAACTAAAAATATGAAAAAATTCTCAGTAATGTACATTGGTGTGAACCGGAATAGTACAACAGGAATTTTTGATCAGATTATGTTTTCGTAAAATAACGCATTTTTTGTGTTTTTAAGTAAAATATGTAATATATTTAATCCTCTATTTAACATAGTAAACGAGTGATCCTGTATAGCACAGTGGTAGCGTTGTCGCTTAGTGAGTTGAAACTACTGTAAGAAACTGTGTTCGAATTCCGTCAATTTTTATTCTTTCAGTTTTTTTTTGCATTTTTATTTTGTTTAAATTATTTTGTCAAAATTCTAGTTATATAATATAATATTTTAGTAAATGTTGCATTTAATTTTTAAAAGCGTAAATTTAATAACCAGTGGGAAGTGTTGAAATTATAATTTAATTCTATATTTGAAGGTATCAGAGGGTGGGGCTTATGATTTAAGCAACCAATGGAAGCCATAGGCGCAATTTTCAAAATCGTAATGAACCTTGCTATATATAAAAAAAAAAATACTGCACATATTTAGAAACTTAAATAATGGTATTAGGCATTCGAATTAAAATTCATAAAAAAATATTTTGGCATAAAATTTGTTTTGGCATCCCAAATAATCATCACACAGTTAATAAATACCTGCGAAACCCCGAAATGTGTGAAAATTCACACTTCACATCAATTTTTTATTTACTTATCATTTACACCATTTTTACTATACATAACATAATGTTACAGCAAAAATATCGTTAGAGAAACCGTACGAAGTACGTGTACTACAGCAACTTATTGATAAAATCACTAAACACCTAAGAATTTCCGGACCTTAGTTATATGCTGACATCAAATTATTTGTGTTAAGTAAAATATTTTTTAATCCTAGTACCTCATCAGTTTTCAAAGGACAAAGTTGTTGGAATTTTGTAAAGGATATTTATAAAAATATCTCACAGCATTTTTTGCGAAATTAGCTGATGAAAAAATTCTTTAGTGTCCACGTTGCGTGAGAGAAAATTACATAAAGTAGAAAGGTGTAGAAATGAGAAATACCTGAAAATTTACGGTAATGCAAGCGAAAAGTAAAAAATGCAAGACGTAACGAGAAAAATGATATAAGAGACATTGTTATGAGAATAGCAGTTCATATATTCTGGTGGAATGCTATTTTGGAAAAGAATATTTAATTTTGTTTCCGACATATTTCTTTGAAAATTTAATAACGAGAATTCTAAATTTATTAGTATATTATAAATTTAATTTTAGGAACAATATAAAATTTGAATGTTAATTATTAGAATAAAATTTTTGAACAATTTCTGAATGTTTTCTTTTGAAGTTTGGTTGTAAAATACAAAAACAGTTACATTAGAACGGTACATAGCATAATTTTTAAGCGCCAGCTAGGTTTTGGGAACCTACTATTATTAGACATATGTATCTATAAACTTGCATAACAAAATAAATTTTTCACAGGCACGATTAGTTTTCATAAATAAATATTGTATTACTTTCTTTTTTGTAATTAAACTTCGTTTTTGCGCGTTTCAGGTCTTTATATAACGGTCCACACCGCAAAAATACTGTCTGCCTGTTTATCCGAGATTGATTAAAAGAAACTTTTCATAATTTTTTTTTTGGAAAACATTGATTTTTTTGTAAGAAAAAAATTCATTTTTAGGATTTTGTAGGTATGACCAAAAAACCCTTATACCGTCATTTTGTCGTCTGTCTGTCTGTCTGTCTACCTGTCTGTCTGTCTGTCTGTTCGGTAAAAATTGTAGCCAAACGGCTAAACCTAGAGAGTTGAAATTTGGCATGCTTATACAACTCGTTGACCCGCACATAGAAAAAATACCAAAACATCTAAAAACATATCCCCCTAAATATATAAAAAAATATGTGGTCATCGAAAAAAAATATATTTTTTTTTAAATTCTGAGTAGGGTATCAAATGAAAGCCCTTAGTACGTGGATTAACGATCAAAATTTTATTTTTGCAAAATAAATTATTTTGACACGACTTTTGCCAAAATTGTGTAAAAAAAAAATTGTCCCACAGAAAATTAAACCATTTATCAATATATTTCTTATTTCTTAATGAAGACTTACGAAACAAATGAAGAAAAAAAAAAAAACGCAGGGATTTTTTAATTTTAATTTTATTGTAACGAAACTTTCAAATTATTTAATTTAAAAAAAAATGAAGCTCTTAGTACTGAAATAACGAATAAAACGACTACCAAAAAACTGTTGATTTTGACATGATTGTAAGACAAATATTCCTAGACATCCAGCATTATGATGGCTTCTTACACTTATTAAATTGTTATAAAATACTGAAATGAGTGAAAATTCACATTTCACATATTTTTTATAGATATGCAGATTTCATACGTTTTCCTGTCAGGAAGAAATTATTGTGCAAGTTTATCATCTACACAGGCATACCTGTACTTGTGCAGTGGCCTTAAGTCTATAAAAAAAGTTTTATTATTCAAAATTTTTGTGATTAAACAATTATGATATATAGGTATATCCATATAATGCATTATCCAATATATGATCATAAACACCATTAATACATCTGTTTTTGAAAAACGAAAGACATCAACAAAAACTTTTGTTGAAAACAACCCCGACCTACAGGAAACTTCAATATCAACTTAAAAAGAAATATACGAATTCAATGTTCGGATATAGTTTTAAAAGTTGTCGCCAGGCGGCAAAATGTAGACCACTAAACTAATCCAGTGCTTTCCTGAAATGTTACAACGACATTCCTGTGTAAAATATGTAACTTTTTATAGAGGTCGACGTATAAAAATAACATTTTAGTAAGCTTTAAACTTATTACGTATACATTTAAAGTTAATTTAGTAGAATGATGTTGTTTTCAGTGATATTTCTTGAAAGCTCAATGGTGTATAAAAAATTAATGAGATTTTTTTGCAAATCTTAATGTTGCCTTTTGAGTATTAATACTCTTAGTTTTTAAATTATCACGGAAAACAAAAAAAGGTAATAAAGCAGTTGTATTAATCGTATTATTTGTATAATTCACAAACACTTTTTTTCAGGCCATAGTATGCACACATTTAAAAAAAATTGACAATAACTCTAATCAGGTTAACACATGGAGCTACTTTCCAGATATTCGGGTCTATTCTCTAAGCATGATGTTAAAATATTAGCGTCAGAAATTGACGTTAATTTTTTTAACACCATTTTTAACCTAAATGCTATTCGCTAAACATATGTGTGTTAATATTATAGCGCGGCGGCGTTAAAATAGCCAGTTAACGTTCTACAATAAGCGCCTGCCGAAACGGTGGCTTTAAAAGTTAACGCCAGTGGTTAGTTTGCAAAAATGGCTGATCCTATTTAAGTAAATGTCATGTTATTTAAAAAAAAAAAATTAATAAAACACAAGACGGTAGGAATATTAATCAACTTTCTATTACTTTTTAAATTGAATTCTTTACAGTAGAGATAAGAATGACGCTTCATAATTTTTGTTATACAAGTAACCCAGACGCAAATTCAAGTAATTGTATAGAAAGGAATTAAATGGAGTATTGGAGAGCAGTTTTGGTTTTTGTTGAGACACAGAACTTAAAATTATAATCCTCTGAAAGCTACAAAACTTCACTTATGCCTCCGCCATGTTTCAAAATAGCGCAGTACATTTTAATGGTGTATTATGTGTAAGAAACAATTGATGAGATTGATAATGACGCTCACAACAGTGTTATTCCAGGGTAGAAATAGCGTAATAAATCAAATTTAATAATTAATATCACCGAAAACCTTTTTAAAAATAGAATGAACATATAATTTACATATTATTCAAAAATTAGATAAACTGTTATAATACAATGTAGTACATAAATTGACTAAACAAAAGTTGAATAAAGTTATATTTTTATTTAATACACCGTGGAAACCAGTTATAATGAGAATCACAGGACCAAACATTTCTGTTCCATTTTTAAAATAAATTTCGCCACTGAATATTTAATTCAACATCGAAATATTAGGATAAGATTCTCTTGGCATTTGACTAAATAAATACTCCTGTTAAAATTCAACGTAACAGCGCATGCGCATGCAGTTAATATTAGCCTCTCTACAGGGTGAGTTGGCGCCTCGCGTTAACAAATATTGTATTAACGCTTACCTTAACAAATGCTCTTACAGAATAACAATTTTGGATAATGACGTTAGACATGGAGTTAAAATAATAATATTAATCTGACGCTAATTTTAACGCATTTCTTACAGAATACACCCGATTGTTATTTAAATTACAAATCTCTTGCAATGCGCTTAACTATGTGCGTCCTGAATGTGGAGGTGGTGTTTAGGAATATTTGCGAAATGGTAGATTTTTAAATTAATAATAAAAGATTTTTTTATTTCAATGATGTGCATAAAGGTTCAATTACTCTGGACCAGTTTACTATCTACTCTCCGGTGAGTAAAGTCGTGTGCAAGTGAGCGTATAGCAATTAACTCAGTGATTACACTGGTCAACAAATTTAAACTTTCTTTTGCTGACTTAAATCTGATACTTGTTTTTAACTAATTTTGGGGTGCTGATTTCAAAAATGTTAACAGTTTCTGCCTATCACGTAAAATTTTTGTTCTATCGTATCTTGACTTTTTTCACCTTTTCACGTTCTGATATACGTCTACTTTAATTTCAACTTCGTTCTTGTTGTATTACTATTACTATTATTATTTCGTATAACTATTACTATTACTATTATTATTTCGTTACTATTATTATTTCGTATGGCAATGTTAAGGTCGCGACTAGCGTCCTCTGACATGACCTAACGATTACTTTTTACAGTAGCCGAGACCACCGTGCCCTGTGAAGCATGCCGATATTTCCGAAAATTAATTCAGATATACAGGCACTCATTGTACAGAATCTGAGCCTATGGTTGCAACAGCAAGGTTTTTTAAATCATTTTACCCATACTAGGTCGATCTCATGATTCCACACTTTCAAAGCAAGCGAGCTAACCACTACGCTGCTGCAACCATAATTATATAACTGTAATAAAAATTCAAATAAAACGTTATAATATGACATTTATCATACTACAATTTAATTTTTTTATCGTTGCTGGGTAATAAATACTTATTCACCAATCAGAGGAAGGGAATAACTTATACTGCCCTTTATCTGAAGTGTCGTTGGCCGGATAAGATATTCTGGTGTTTATTCCGAAGTTTATCCTATCCGAGCTTTATCCGAGCATTGTAAAAGCAATTTTTTGACTTTATACTGGGAATAGCGTTATCCGAGCTTTATCCAACGATTGTAAAAGCGGCCCTTATTGTGGAACGGAGGTAGTATAATATAGATTTCGTTATCGTTTTTGAACAGAAACCAAAAATATCGTTCCTGTTTTCATCTCCATTTTTTTTTTTTTTTTAATTTCCTGTAATATCGGTAATTCGTTTTCGTTCTGTTCTCAGTCCCTACTGGATACATAAATGAATACAGTAAAATAATTTTTTTATTTCTCTATTTAATGCGCGAAGGATAACTGATCGTTGACTTGTTATTTGCATAACTGTTAATTTTTAATTCTGCTCATTTTCCTTAAAGAACACTTTCATCAACTGCAGAAGTTCTGATCAGTACAATATTATCTTTTGTGAAAATACTTGCAGGAAATTTTGTTACTACGCAGTTTCCAACACGAACTGTTGACTCTAATCTAATGATTACTCCTTTTGCAAAGTTTTTCTTTAGTTTCATGGGTTGCAGACTATCACTATTCTTGAAGACTTTTGGTACATGAGACCAAGTTTTTCTATACCACGTATCTCTAGATTACTTTCTTATCTTTCACTATTTCCCAGGATTACGTCGAATCTAACTAAAAAGCATTTAAAGTTTTTAGTTAATTCTTTATCTTAAATACACAATTTTTCTTTGAAAATGAATTTTACTTCATAATGGTTCTTTTAACCTGCTATTAATCTATTCTGTTCCATCCATTTGACTTTTTTTATTCACAGATTTATGCAGAAGTCCTTCCGGAATAGCCGGACACTGGCATATAGAAACCCACACAGACACAACAGAAAGGAGCATATCAAAAGATTGATAAACTGCGAAAGTGTGTGTCCTACCTTACAATTGCTCAATATACGAGGGTTACCTTTTATGTTTATACAAACGACCACTAGATGGCAATATTGAAATGTGTCACTACTATGTTCGTAAAATTTGACAGTGAGCGTTAAAAAAACAAGTTTGTGAAAAAATGGATATTATTCGTGAAGGTTTTTGTTGGATGATTTTTTACGATTTTAGTAAAGGCCTAACTCAAGAACAATGCATAGATTCGCTTCGTTCGACTTTTGGTAATGAAGCACCATCAGAAAAAACGGTTTACAATTGGTTTCCAGAATTTCTTCGTGGTTGTGCGTCCGTCAGTGATGAATTTCGTGAAAGTCGACAAAAATCGGTTGTGATTCAAAAAAAAACATCGATGCTCTGCGTAGAATGATTCAAGCAGCACTTCCAAGAAAATGGTCTCTTGTTTCTTCGGACATGTCGCAACCATTCCTTTAGAGGATCGGAGAACAGTTAATACTGAATGGTATAAAATAGATTGTTTGCCAGAAGTCATCGACAAAATCAACCAAAAACTTCGCATAATTCTTCATCATGACAGTGCAAGCTCCCACACAGCACGTCAAACAATTGATTATTTCAAGAAGAAAAACATCGAATTAATGTCTTATTGTCCGTATTCACCTGATTTATCCTCTAACGTTTTTTTTTTTTTTTTGTTATCCAACCTCAAACAAAAAATGCATGGACAGCGATTTTCATCACCTCAAGAAGCTTTTGAAGCCTTCGAAAATCATGTTTTTGAGATACCAACTTCAGAGTGGAAAAAATGTTTCGAGAATTGTTTTGGACGCCTGCAAAAGTATATAAATCAAGGCGAATATTTTGAAAAGCAATAAAACAGTTTGTTCCAAAAAAAAATCTTTCTTAGTTTTTGTAAAAACTTAAAAGGTAGCCCTTGTACAGCGGTAGATTAAAATAAAAAAATATTCATTGGACCTTCCTTAAACGATTCGCACAAAACCAGACTTGAACCCATTCAGACATGGCCCGTTCTCGGGATAAGACTGTTTTTTCTTTTATGTAGTGAAGTATCGAGTGTACTGTTAGTACATATATAAAGCTTAAATAAAGATATCAGCACAAAATAAAAAAATATATGCATATATACTTAAAACAGTAACCAAATCTAATTTAAATAAATTAAATAGAGACACTCAATCTTCCAAATCAAGTGAGTGCTGAATTACCGGAATCTCTTGAGTGAAGCCAACGGTGTGAAGGCATTGACTCACTAGTAATTCATTCAAAAAGTACAGCGTCGGTAATGTAAAGTAATTTGAAGTTCTCTTCTTTCCTGAAATCCTTGTTCAGTGTTGCAAAGCGACATTACCTCACCTTACTGCTGGTACCAGCATGCCTCGTGTATTAAGAAATGCTTTCAAAGGAAAATGATGATTGCTTAGGATCGGCAAAATGGAAATTATGATTGCTGCCATTAACTTTCTCGTTTTTTGATTTTTTTTTTTTCAATAATCGATTCAAATATGAACTCATTACTACCCACGAGTTCATATTTTTCAAATTCTCTTCATACTGACGTTTGTAGATATTACTCAAAGTGATATATTCTATGATTTATATTAGACAATTTTATTAAAACATAATTCGCTAAAGGTTTTTTAATTTTTCCCTTTGTTTAAAATTACTGTAAATTGATCTAATATTACTGTTTTGAACATCTTGTTGTAAATTATGTCCAGAAGTGTATCCGGAACTCTAAATATCTATCTTGTAATTGTATTATATTTTAACTACTGAATAAGGGAACTTGATATATAATTCTGTCAGGAAAGTAGCGGGAATTGTCAGATAAAGCACACAATTTTCATTTAATCATCAAAATTTAATGTGTCGCCTTCAAACGCCTTGCAGCGTTTTTTCCAGTTTTCGAAATACCTTATATAGGCGCTTTCCGGTATAGCCTTCGGCACATTCTACGAATTTTATTTTATGGCCTCGATTGACTCAAAACGGGTTCCACGTAGCGGCAATTTTAATTTCGAAAATAAAAAGAAGTCACACGGGGCCAAATCTGGTGAATACGGTGGTTGTTCGATGGTATTTGTCCCGTTTTTTGCCATAAATTCTGTCACAATTGCTGCTCTATATGATGGTGCATTATCATCGTGTAAAATCCACGAATTGTTCTTCCACAATTTTGGTCGTTTTTGACGAATTTTCTCATGCAAACGTTTCAATACGGCCAAATAATATTCTTTATTGACCATTTGCCCTGTCGGGATGAATTCATGATGCACCAAACCACGAATATCAAAGAAAACAATGAGCATGACTTTGACTTTTTAGCGACTTTGACGTGTTTTTTTTTTTAATTTTGGCTCGTTTTTTGTCCGCCATTCTGATGCCTGCTGACTTTTTTGCATATCAAATTCATAGACCCATGTCTCATCACCTGTTATGATGCGTTCCATGAATGTGGGATCAAAATTGACGCGATCCAGCATGTCTAAAGAGACTTGTTTACGGTACTGTTTTTGTAGAAAATTCAGCTCTGTTGGAACGAGACGAGCAGCCAAATGCGTCTCATGCCCAAATTATTCACCAAAATCGACCGAACGGACTCGTGAGAAAAGTTCAAATCACGTAAAATCTCTCTTAAGCTAGAACTCCAATTATCGACCACAACTTCCTTTACTTTTTCGATGTTTTCGTCGGTTGAATCGGTCGAAGGCCGCTTTTAAACGCTTTGTACCACTTGTACGCCCATGTTTTTGATAAAGATGATTCACCATAACACTTTTCCAACATTTTTAACGAGTCGGCACATGCGATACAAAAGATTCGTACCCGGGGCCCGCTACATTGGTATGAAATTTAATAATCCACCTCATTATAATTTTATCTCTGTATAAGTCTACTAATTAGTGAAGCTTTTAACTTTGACTTGTAGACATCTCGCTCATAAATCAAGCATTATCTCGCAAATAGCAAGAGGAATGGAACGAAACAATACCAGTAAGAGGAGTCCACCTACATTCGATTCAACCCCATATTCCACGAAAACAATTTGAATATTCCAAAAATGTCTGCCTTGACCCTTACTCGAATGCCTTTTAAACATTGCCATACATACACACATCTGCATAAAATAAAAGTAATAAAATCAAATCTATGCACCTGCGGTGAACTCGGCGATATGACTCATATTCTATTTAATTGCCCGAAACATTCAGCCCAGTCTACGAAGCTGTATCAGGATCTCACCAAGCATCTGTCATTCACTATGTACATGAAGACAATTCTCGCACATCATACACCCGACTGCACACATATCTTAATACTATAAAATTTAAACTTTAAATATCACCTGATCCAACAATGCTATGCGCTGGTAGAATGTTCCACTGACCTAAGCCAAATAAAATATAGAATAGAGTAGAATAGACTTGTAGACACATTTCGAGACAGTTATTTATTTGAGTAATTGTAAAACGATATAGATATAATATTTAATTAAACACATTTTAATATATTTGCGGTTTGATATGAATGCAGTTAATTAAAAATATTTTATAACGTTGTACAAAATGTACAACTTATATAAAGCTAAACCCTTGCGTGTTCTCTTCGTTTAATTTCATAAATTATTGTGTATTACATTTTCCATCATAGCAAAGACGTTTATTCGTAGTTAAATCTTCATTTATTAATTTATTGATCTGGAATATTGTCGTGTAATTTGCTTCTTGACTAATAATTGCATAGTATTGACACTGTATGATTTAAAAATAAATCTATTTAGTTCCAATACTCCCGAACATAAGGCTTTAACTTTCATAAACTAATCCCAGATGCTTGTAGAGATGATAATCTGTCGCGGGCATTGGTGAGCGGGGGTAGAAATTATACTTGATCAGTTGGTGAGAGGAGAGCAAAACATCATTCACGCTCATTGAAGAGCGGAGATAAAAAATCACTTTCACAATCAGTTGGTGAACCGAGGGATGATAAACAGACCACAGAAAATTGTTCAGAAGATGAGACAAAAATCTCGAAACAGCTTATCAAATCCAAAACGATATGTATAATGTTAAGGTGACCAACCGTCCTCCTTTGGGGAGGACAGTCCTCCTTTTGTAAGATCTGTCCTTCCTTGAAAAGTGTTCTCCTATATGTCCTCCTTTTCGTAAATTTTCGTATTTGAACTATGCCGAGCCGATCCGTTGGAAAATCCATTGGAAAATGGATGTTGAAATTGATAAAAGATGGGTAGAAATATTCAGCCATTTTAAAAATGAACATATTCCATGGAATATCCTGAAAATTTATTTATTCTTGTTCAATTTACCTTGTGCTGCCTTGGAACTAAAGCAGCAGTTGGAAGAGTTTTTTCAATTGCTAATGATTTTTGGACAAGTGAGAAATCTAGATTGAATGTTGATACTCTAGCTGCAGCCGTAAAATTCAATATGAAGGATATTTCTTGTTCATATATTAGCAATATATTGTTAGAAGATGATACTTTGATAAAAAATATTCATTCGATTGATAATTATTCATTTTAATAATAATTAATCATTATAAGATTTTTTCAACAAAGTTTTTATTTTACATTTATGATATTATAGTGTATTATTGTTGCAAAGAATAAAATGAAAAAAAATACGATCCTTGTGTCCTCCTTTTCATTGTATTTTTTTACGATATTTTCTTTTGTCCTCCTTTTCATTGTAAAAAAGTTGGTCACCTTAATAATGTGGATTATTTTTCTGGAAGGTTTTTCAATGCGGGACAAACATCTCCTATTCGGGAATGTGCCTCATAATTCGAAAGTCTTGCCACTTAATATAAGCGTTAAGTACAGTGGAGGCCTTTCTGAAAATCGCCAAACATTTTCTTTTAAACTCCTTTCGTAATACGAGGGCTACCTTTTAAGTTTTTACAAAAACTAAGAAAGAAATTTTTTTCCCGCATATCTCCATCACGAGCCACCACTGGTTAAGTATGGTCTTGTGTTCTGTTCTATGCTTAATTAAAAATTGTTAAAAAAAGTTATTAATTGCTAAACTGCGTCATTGGAACATTTTTATTTCCATAAATCTGAATAAGCGGTGATTACATTTTATTTTATTTTTACTACAACCCTCGTTTGAGTCATCGTATACGACCAGACATTTTATGAACTCTATTTATAACACCAACCAAAAAGCATTCATTTTATTTACCACAATCATAATATCTCTGACCCACGCGAATTGCGAAAAATATTAACCCGATTACGACGTAATTTTCCCCAACGAAAAATTTTTCTCGTAATATTATCTTCAAAACCTGTTGAATGTTGAGAAAATCAATGTTCGTGACTGCCGCAAACATAACCGATATTTATTTCAATGACTTTTCTTTAAATATTTATTACATCTGTCTTTATTAAATACGTATGTAGTTTACCATCGGACACAAATTGTATATTATACAGTACTGTTATAAAATCAGTTACATCGGTGTTGATTATGAGACCTAACTTCTACCTATAAAACTAAGGTCATTGTCTATTTAGCAGTGGCTAAACAACAAGAAATAGCTGAAATGCAGTGAAAGTGTTTCACTAATTCTTGTTTTTCAATCAGTATTGTGAGGACCACTTATATGTGAATGAAATGTCACTGTTTGCAAATTAATTTTAAATATAATAATAATTAAATATATTTTTATTGTATTTACTCTATAAATCCCTCAAACTCAAGATCTCCCACATAACGAGTTCATAATCGGCGAGCGGCTTAGGATATGAACTCTCCGTGTTCGCTAACTGGTTGCACAGATTCTTAAGATGGCTTTAGAAGTTGTTGAATTCAAGTCCTCATTGCATTTAACTTATTTTAATTAAGCTAACTGATTTAATATTTACATGGTTTAACACTTACACTATAACTTACAAATTAATGATGGAAGATAATTCAAGCTTATAGATAATTCAAGCTTATGATCTGTGTATCTATTCATCTTCGAAATTTTTTCCAACAACAACACTGTGTCTGAGTAACACCATGCAGAAATTAAATACGTGGTTTGAAAATCACAATCTCGAATTATCACCTTCTAAAACATCCGTAACTGTGTTTACTAGACATCGACAAACAAGAATTCTTCCAGATATAGACCTCGGTCCATATGTACTAAAAGTGACTAAGGAAGTTAAATACCCTGGTTTCACGTTAGATTGTAAACTCACATGGAAAACACACATCGATAACATAGTAAAGAAAAGTGAACGATATCTTAATGCAGATCCTAACATCGCTTTAATATTTTACAAAGCAACAATCAGATCTATTATTGATTACGATTGTATGTTTTACGGTTCAGGAAACAAAACATTTTTACAAAGAATAGATAAACTACAGTACAAATCTCTAAAGTTGTGTATAGGTGCTATGCAAAGTTCACCAATACACTCCTTGTTAGTAGAATGTTGCGGCCATCCTCTTCATATTAGAAGACTCAAATTAGCTTCTAAATATCTGAGTACTCGCATCGCTATGAGTAATCATCCACTTAAAATAAAACTAGCAGAATTAACCTCTAATTGTCTCGTCCAAAAATACTGGAAAAAGAAAACTTTACCAGTGTTAACTGAAGTGTTTATAGAATACACTCAGTCCAACTTCGATTTTGAAATAACCGAAAACATCACATGCTTTAAATTCCCTATTGAATATTCTTTGAAAAATAATATTTTTATAACCGATTTGATCTTGCCTTCAGCACCCACTAGCATTGATCCCATGCCTCATAATAACACAAGTAACTTTATACAATTTAAAAAAAAAAAAAATTTTACGGATGGTTTAAAACCTAAGGATTCTAGAGGTATTGCTGTATACGATCCGAGCAGAAAATACGTAAAAAAATATAAAATTTCACCTAATTGCCCAATATTTTCAGCAGAATTGTTTGCAATATTAAAAAGTACAGAGTATATACTTGTTGATAAATTTTTTACAAATAAAAATGTCATTATTTTTACAGATAGCCAAAGTGCAGTTAAAAAACTACAATGTCCAAATTTTCTAAATAACCCAACAATAGTATATAATATAAGGCATAATTTATATCGTAGTCAAGTACAAAATAATATTAATATTAAAATAATCTGGATCAGAGGGCATAATAATATTCTTTATAATGAAACAGTGGACAACCACGCTAAACAAGCATGCGTAGACGGTTTAGTCGACAACACCTATATTCATTCAACGTCAGAATATTTAAATTTATACACTAACAAATTACACAAAACATGGCAAAATGAATTTACTGACAAATCTAGTTCAAACTTATTAATATAACTTGATAACTTGATATAATAATAATAATAAAATCAAGAAAAACCCTTGGTTTAAAAATATAAGTCTTCCAAGAAAAGCAATCACATCAGTTTCAAGAATGCGCCTAAACCATACACTTTGCCTGGCTCATCTATACAGATTTAACATTATTGAAAGTGATTGTTGCAGTTGCAACCAAGATGAAATTGCCGACTTAAATCATTTAATATTATCTTGCCAGAATTATGAAAATATGCAAAATAAATTATATCAAATATTAATAAAAAACAACATAGTATTGCCTACAAACATCCATATTATTCTCCGACATGCCAATATAGAAATAATTAAAGCTTTAGCGGGATATTTAAATGATACGAAAATAACTATATAAGTTACTTTCTTATAGTTATTGTTGTTATTGTTATTATTATTGCTATTATTATTATTTTTTTTTTTTTCTCTTTTTCTCATCTCATTACTAACTTGCTCTATTCTCTATTGTAAACCTTCCCATGGCCCTCCTCCGTAACCGATGTTTTGCTGTGACGGGCCTCACTAGCAATTACCTTATCCCATCTGAATCCTATCTTCTACATCCCAATTCATATTTATCATGTATTAAATAGCTCCAGACCAATCGTTAACAACGAAGGTCCGAAATAATTTAAAAAAAAAAGCTTATAGGCACATATTCACAAAAAACTAAAATATAAGAGGCCTTGTAATACATCAAACACTAATTTGTCCACTATACACCAAAACCCTCACTCTGTCTTCAAAACATAATTATCTCTCATAAGTTTTTATGAATATGATCTCTTTGTCTTTAGTTGAACACTGCACAAACATACCGAACTTATATACGAAATGTGGGAGCGGTAATTTCAGAAATAAAATTACATTATTATTTTAAATTAAATTATTCAAATTAAAATTAAAAGAATATTCAAATTATTCGAATATAAAAACTAAACTATTTTAAGATACATCCTCAAAGGCTAGTTGAGCTATCATATATTTTTTTAGTTAAGTGTTAAAACACAAGGGTAGAGAATTACCTTCGTATATTATGATTTGTTTAAAAGATTGTTATTGTTTATCTCAAATAACATGGGCAAATGTTTATACAGATGTTGATAGGCTATATATTTTCAGTGATATGGACTTCGTAGGTAATTAGAGTCAAAATTATTTATTTGGGGTTATGAATTATTGGGAATAGAAATATGAGTCTTCAAGATAAGTTAAAAGATTTTTGTTGTTAATTGAAGAGCCGATTATTTTTACAACGACAAAAAATGGGGGTTCAGAGATCAAATTATTAGTTAAAAGGGCTGAGAAAATCTTGTGAGAGACAGGGGAGGCGCGAGTTAATCGTCACCGGAGTCGGACGAACCTCCCAAGCATTTTGGTAGAGGAACCCGATAGCGTGTAGTAAGCGAACCAGAAGTAATCGGGGAGTGTTTAGGACAGTCTTTAATGAAATAAACGAATCTCGATAACGGGTTAAACACCGTGAGTGTTGTGAGGACCGACCCCTCAGAGAAATAGGCTGGAAGAAATTTTTGTCTAAAATATTCCCAAAAACAAAAATATTTAAAAACTTTCTTTTTATTTATTATATTAACTCATCATCGATATTTTTGAAATAATAATATGGTAAAAACATTCTAAAAATGATACTTCACACTAATCTTCATTTCTAAGATTTTTCAAACTTTGAGATCGACCCCTCTGGTTCATGAGATGTGAGACAAAACTTTTGTTGGAAGAGTTTTGGCAAAAATCTCCCCAAAAATGTCAAATAATTAGTAGATCTATTCGGACCTTTCTAAATAACTATTAATCTCTTTTTGAAATATCTAAATAATTATCTATTTTTTGAAAATAAAAACATTGTCTATGGGTTATTTTTCTAATAAGATACGTATCTAAATTATTACCAATAACTTGTCCTATGAGTTTTGTGATAAACCTGATGGCCGAGGTCACGAGGTTTAGCAACACAGTTCAGATTAGACTTTTTTAAGTGACAGACATATTTTTGAATCGGTCGAATCAAATAATAGAATCATGTAATTTCTGTGGGGGCATTTCTAGAATCGGTCGACACGTCAAGGTTGGCTAAATGAATTTAAGTAATTTCATTGTGCTTCATGGTACTTACTGTGAAAGGCCATCCACATAGTGGATTCCAAAAATTGCGAGCGGTATCAAGTCTGAAACCCTAAGGTCCGCCGGTCGGTTGCTTAGATTCTTTATGAGAGGAATAAGGGTGTTTGAATGAAAGTCTGCATTTTACTTAATCTACGTTTAATGTTCAGTTAAGAATAGAAAGTTATTAATTACACTAGCTTACATTTAATGATGGCTACAAAATCCCATGAGAGACACTCAAACACCAAACCTCACAATCATCGTTATCACCTCACAACACTTACACTTACAGATTCTCAAAGAAGTAGAAAACGTAATCTTGAAAATTTGACTCTATGAATTTTCTACGCCAACCTTTATAAGACAGAAATGTGTACGCCAACACTTATACGACAAAACATTAATAAAAGTGGAAATTGATACGTAAAAATAAACCATCGTACAAATGTTTGGCATATCAAATATTTGACGTATAAATCTCCACTCGTATAAAAAGTTTGTTGTACAAATGCTGGCATAGAAATTCCGTACACGTGAACTTGTGGGATTAAAGTAAATTTAGGATTCATTTTTCATTCAAAGAAATTTAAATTTATTGGGACATTATAGAATATCTGAAATAAATTGAACTTTAACTTTCATTTTTGTATTTCATCAAAAATATAATATTAAAAATGTTTTCAGTATTCCAGTCACAAAAATTCTTCATGAATGACAGTTTTCATTAATATTATCTTACTTTGCTGAAAAAGTAAACCAGTTATAATGAGATTTCATTAAAAATGAAATTAAATATTCTGTTCTGAGCATACGCCTACAGTCGTTCCTTTATTTCTTTTATTAAAATATAATCTTAAATAGTACATTATTTATACATTTATTCATTATGAGTAAAAAATCATTCAGTTTGCTTATTTCTTATTTGTCCTTACATCATATTTTTTGTAATATCTTTTTATATCTGCTTCATTTATCCCACAATTTCTTTTTATAGCATTTTTTAGAAAATGAGAATCAAAAAAATGTTTTTAATAATGGTTAATATTTCATTCGTTTATTTCTTTTTAACTTATATCATAAAAAAAATTAATGGTAGTATGGTAATTTTTTGATTTTAAAAGAGGATAAATATAATAAAATGTTGTTACAACCAGAACAAACGTATAGATTTAGTTAGGTTTGGTCTGCCCATTTACTGCCTATTATTTTTAAAAAGAAAGTATTTGAAAAATTAGAAATAAAAATAGAACATTTATGTTGCATAAAAATATTAAAACTAGATGTTTGCTAAAGTTCATTAAGGCCCGGTATTTCCAAACATAGATAAAATTGACTATCAATGGGATAAGTTGTTATCAAGGGAATAAAGGATTTTTGGCGTATCTCCATCTCGTATGTTAATGGGTAGCAAAAAGTCGATATCTCATTGGGCCTAAGAGATATTGAGGAACCCGTAAAAAAAAGCATATCACCCTTTTAGAAGAACTCCCTCAGTCTCATGCAGACCTCTACCAAATTATGCATAAAGAAAAATACAGATGGCTTTACCTAACATAGAAGCAATCCTACGACTGCTTCTTAGTTTAATGGTCACTAACTGCTTTGAAGTGAGGTCTTTTTTAAAACTTAACACAATTAAAAATGTATTAAGGTGCACAATATCTCAATACAGGTTATCCGCACTGAGCATTCTGAGCATTGAAAGTGATAAACTTAGAAATATTAAAAAAAGGGGGTGGTATATTGAAGGGGCCTAAAAATTTGAGTAGCCTAGGGCCTCGCGTTATGTAAATCCGACCCTGACTATGTACATACCTATACTTTATATACATATTACATACACCTGTTTCCATTATGTGTACTATTTTATTGTGTAATTACCTATATCAAAATAAATTCAAAATAATTTAGTAATCTACTTTAATATATACTGAAATAAAAAAAAATATTGTCGATTATTTTTTATTTTTATTTTTTTTATTTTTAAAGAAAGAAATCATGGATGCTGATTAAGAAGATTTGCAAGCTAACGATGATGAAGAAATTGTAGAGTATTTAGAACGTCCACACATAGTTCGTGTTAGACCAAATCATATGAACCATTGGGATGACAAAAAATGTATTAATCGATTTCGCTTAGCGAAAAATGCATTTAATATCCTGCTCCACCAAATTCTCCAATTAAAAAATAAAAATAAATGAACGGCCGTATTTAATTTTACTGCATAAAGAATAGAAATTTTGTATGCAGGATGCATTAAACATAATACATTTTTTTTTCCCAGGCCCCTTGTTTATCTTTTAGATTTACAGTCAGTAGCTTTATTTTCTATAACATTTACATATTAATACAAGATTTACAAGTTGCCTTGTTTCGAAAATATAGAAATTTGCGCTTCTTGGGCGTTCATCGTACATTTTTCTGTACAAAATTTTGACAGTTGTATCTATCTCTCTTTTATTCGTGCTAATTGCGTATATGTCTCTCTTTGTTTAACATAACGCTACTAATACCAACATAAAAAAACAGTCGAAAATATTATTATCAATTAGAATAGCTATCTACGGGATAACTAGAGTTGGAAATACAGAAAGCAATTTATACTAGTGAATATCAAGAGGATAATATTATCCGATTGATAGTTATTCTTATAGATAACAGAAAGGCGGAAATACCGGGCCTAAATCGCATTGCGTTGCTACGCAATATTGTATTTTACATCAAGTTTTAGCTTACATATAGTTTTAAGACTTTTATGCAACCGGGCATTTGTCTACGTTCCACTTAATATTTTATAAAATTTCTGATAAAGTTGACGAGAATCCTAATGCTGATCGATCAACTGAAAACCGATAACCTCAAGCATAAAACATATAGATATTCCCCTACAAAGATGAAAGACACTTTGCCAAATGCGATCCAGCCAAGTTTAATTCTGCGATATATTTCTCTTTCGTTATTTTTATTTTCCCAGGTCTTATGGTTTGTCCTAAATAGACACATTGCTTTACTTGTTCCAGTGTGTTACCATCTAGATTTATTTTTATTATTTTATCCTGGTTTGTCATTACGTTTGTTTTATTATGTTATGTTACTTGCTGTAATTCTTTGTCTAGTGATCATAATTTGAAGATCTTATTAGGGTTTTGTAGGTATCACCAACAAAAAACCATTATAACTTCACCCATGTGTCTGTCTGTACGGTAGAAATTGTAGTCAAACGGATTAAAATAGAAAATTGAAATTTGGCAAGCTTATATAGATCTTTGACCCACATATAAGAAAAATGCTGAGATTTAAATAAAACAAATCCCGAGATAAATATAAACAATTATATACTCTATAAAAAATAATAATAATAAATTCGAGGGCATACCAAATAAAACCTCTTAATGTGTGGATTAACAAGCAAATTTTTATTATTGAAAAATATTTTTTTTTATTTTATTTTTGCCAAAAATATGTCAAAAAAACTTTTGACCCCACAACATTTCTCAGAGGGGTTGATCTAAAAATCCGAAAAAAGTCTCCACAATGAACATTGATGGGAACCAGAATAGCTCAACAGGAATTTTTGATCAGATTAGTTTTTAGAGAAATGTTGATTTTTATGTGTCGTCGATAAAAAACATATTTGTTTTTAAATTTATTGTGTGGCATTAAAAAAAAAAGTTCTTAAAACGTAGATTAAGGAACGAAAAGTAGTTTTTTAAAATTCTTGTTTTTAACACGATTTTAACCAAAAATGTTCTAAAAAAGTTCTTGTCCCAAAATGGTTAAATTTAAAATCAGAAAAAATCATAGGTATTGTACATTGACATGTGCCGGAAATGTACGACAGGAATTTTTGATCTGATTGCATTTTTGAAAAATTTAGCGGGGTGTTTTTTACAAAATTTATTTTTATAATTCATGGCTAAATTATGGCTTATAATGTTATGGATTTTTTATAACTATGGCTAAGATAATATTTGTCTTTTTTTGAAATTATAATAATAATAATAATAAACATTTATTTAACTTCAAAACAATACAAGTTAAGTCACAAAGAAATAATAATAATAATAAAAGGTTTTACAAAAGATCATTTACAAATTCATTTAAAGAATAATATGACTTAATAGCTAAGATATTTTTAAAAGAAAGTTTAAATTGTTTTAAATTTTTATTTCTGATTGAAAGGGGGATTTTATTGAATATAGTGTAACCAATATTCATTTTGCTGGATACTTGCAATCGAGACCTTGGCACATTAAGATCCTCTTTGGAACGTATATTGTAGGAATGGCACTCTTTGCGGGTTGAAAGATTTCCACTACTCTTCTTTACTTCTAGAGCTTGTAGCAAAATGAATTGCGAATGGAGTGTCAGTATATCCAGTTTCTTGAATACTGGCTTACAAGAAGAGGTTTTTGGTGCGTTTACTATAGCCCTTACTGCCTTCTTTTGTAATATAAAAATCTTCTCTGCTTGTGGCGCATTGCCCCAGACTAATAGACCATAAGACATAATGGAATGGAACAATGCGTGATATACAGTCAAAGCTAAATCTTGGTTGGTTGTTTTTCTTATACGACGAATAGCATAAATTGCTCTGTTGAGTTTACCACTAATGAGAGTTACATAACACTTCCATGTCAATGCAGAGTCTATTCGTAAACCCAGAAAAGCGGCTACGCCAGGTTTAGGGGATCTTCTATTGGACGTAAAGGTAATAGTTTGTGTTTTTTTATGATTTAAAGTTAAATAATTCTGCTGGAACCACTTAGTAGCTTCGAGATTGGCAGTATCATGCTTGATTTGTTGTTACAAATTTTCATCCCTGTCGTTCACCAGTAGAGTTGTGTCATCAGCGTATAACACACTGTTGCAGGAAATATTATTGGGAAGATCATTTATAAATACAATGAAAAATAAAGGCCCAAGGATACTGCCTTGGGGTATTCCTGTTTTAAACTTACATGGCTTGCTCAATTCGGAGTTATGATCAACTATTTGTATCCGATTTGTTAAGTAAGACGTGAGCAATTGAAGGAATGTACCTCTAACGCCGTAATATTCAATTTTTTTCAAGAATAATTTGTGAGGCATTCGGTCAAAAGCCTTACTAAGATCGCATAGCTGAATGGTGCATTCTTCTTTATTTCAAGAGCGTTACATATGTTCTTCATTAATGTCAAAGCTGCATCGATGGGTCTCCGCATAGCACGAAATCCAAATTGATTTGTTGAAAAGTACGAAAATTTTTCGAAAAATTGTGTTATTTGCCTCTCTATGATACGCTCGAAGATTTTAGAGAACACAGGAAGAATAGATATTGGCCTGTAATTATCAGTACTAGATCGGTCATTTTTTTTATGAATCGGTCGTACTTTGGCAATTTTCATATTATCGGGAAACACACCGTTTTCAATGCATTTGTTAATAATATCACATAGTGGATCTGCTATTTCAGACTGGATGGATTTTATTAACTTACAGTCTAAACCATGGATATCTTTGCTTATTTTGGGTTTCATGTTATTAATTATTATTTCTATATCCGCAGATACCACTGGTTTAAAAAAGATTGTTGAGCCATTAACTAGTATTTTTTTCATCATTTCTTCTTGTTGAATATCATAATTTGGATTATGTAATATATTTGTAACAGTAGTGAAAAAATCTTGAAAATCTCATGCGGACGGCACGTTGATATTTTTATCAATTTTCTTTCTCCCGGTTTCATAATTAATAACATGCCAAATAGCCTTTTATTTATTGCCAGCGTCCTGAATAAGGTTTATATTTCTGTGCGATCGTTCTTCGTCGAGGTGTTTCAAATACATATTTTTATATGCGACGTATTTATTTTTAATATCTAATCTTCTATATTGCTTATAGGCATCATGCAGTAGTCCAAGAGTTTCTCGCATATGCCTAGTAACTTCAGAAGTATAGCTCTTATTTTTCTTCATATTTTTTCTTTTTAGTGGAAAATATTTTCCATGAGCATTTAAAATAGTTTGTAAAAAATTATTATATTTTACATTTGGGTCCTCTACAGTATACACATTTTGCCAGTCTTCACTCTGCAAAGCTCTTTTAAATTGATCTTTATTTTTGTACGAATATGTCCTGTGTAGTTTATAGTACTGTTCATCGGTAAAATTTATTGGTACATAGATAAGCGGTGCATCATGATCAGACATTTCTGTAGAATAGACTAACGCGTTATAATTTTCTAAGTTAGTAAATATGTTATCTAAACATCTTGTACCTCTCGTAGGCTCATATATTGTTCTCGTTAAGCCATAATTGAGAAGGATATTTATGACTTCGTGTGTTTCATTACAATCAGTTAAAAAATCGACATTGAAATCGCCAGCTACAATAACGTTGATTTTGTTATTTTACTCTACAAAAATATACTGTAGTACATCATCTAGGATTTGGATAAAGTCATATAAATTTGCATCTGGTGATCTATAAATATATACATATACATATTTTCTTTTAACAGCTGGTTTTACGAATTGTTTAACAGCTGAGGACCGAGTTTTGAACCCCACACTACACTCTTCACTGTAGAGTGTAGTGTGTAGTGTTCAGTTATTTTATTATACTATTATACGTTGTGATTCACCCTTTTGTTTTTAAGGTAAAAATTCATAGTAATGAAATGCTTATAAAACAAAGAACACATTGTTAAAAGTGAGAAATACGTTTCTGAAATTGAAAAAAATTACGCCAGTTATCAGTATATTTCTTATTAATCTAATGAAGACTTGAATACGAAGCCAATACAGAAAAAAACGCTGAGATACTATGCAAATTATATAAATTTAGTTTTAAAAAAATAAATGGAAGCTTAATACTCAAATAATGAAAAAAACCATTATTAAAAATTGTTAATTAATGACATCAAATGATTTTGTTGTGATTATAGAACAAATATTCCTAGGCAGCCAGTATTATGTTGGTTGCTTATACTTATTAAATACCTACAAATTCCTGAAATGTATGAAAATTCACGCTTCACATACATTTTTTGCTTTCAGCGAATAATACATCGTCGGCATACCGTAAATTATGTACTCATTCCTTGTTTAGGTTAATTATCTTCTCTTGCAACACTAGCTGTTTAAATACATATTCGAGGGCCAATATAAACAATATGTGGGATAACAGGAAAATAATAAAACACTCGGTAGTTTCAAAGAATAAAACAAGTTTATGTGATACGTACATATTTCGGATTATGAGGCCATCTTCAAGATTGAGGCCATCGTATTTCTGAAGATGGTCTCTTAAGCCGAAACACGTATCAAATAAACTTGTTTATTCTTTGAAACTACCGAGTGTTTTATTCTTTTCCTGTTATTCAATATGTTTCAACGAGAGCCTACAACTGAATCTATCGATTTAAATATGTGGGATATAGAATCTTCTTGTTTAATACCCTTTTCACACTAGAACTTTAAGACGAGTGAACTTAAAGTTCAGCGATGTTTAAGATCGGTATGCTTTCACACTTGATGTTTAAATCTCTGGTGCTGTCATCAGCTACAGTAATTTTGTCCTTAAGTTACCGTCATGAAATTACCAGTTTTGAACTGTCTGCGCAGACGCACATTTTGAATTATTATAAACAAATATGGATATTTCATTTAATTCTACAATAAAGACACTACAATAAAGAATATATTACACCTGTATTAACATGTAAGTCGATACATTTTATCTCAATTATTGTAGCTCTGTACTTTATTAAACACATTATTAAAATAAATAATTTTATTATAACAATAAGTATAAACTTCTTATAACGTCGATATAATACAGTATTCTTGTTTGTGATAATATAAAATGTTGAACTTGAACGGCAATGCGGACGAAGTTTAAGACGCAGATCTCTGTCTTAAACATCGCTTGTATTTAGACGAGGCCATACGGTTTCACATTAGCGTTTAAAGATACATTCACTTTAACATCCGAACTTAAAGATCTAGTGTGAAAAGGGTATTATGCCTCTTTGAATTGAAATAACGTCAGTGTCATTCTGCAGTCTAATAATCATTGTTCCTTGTATATAAATATTGAGAAAATGGGTAGTATATCGTGAATCAACTCTGTTTTCTTGCAATGCTTATATAGCAGCCCATCCAGTTAAAAGTTTTCTCATAATTTAGAAAGGCCATATATATCAGTAGATTGTATTATGTAGCCTTTTCAAGAACGCTTCTTTAAGTTAAATAATGAATGAATAAAGTGGAATAATATTACGTTAAAATAAATTTAATCATAGTCTTTATCTTATTATGTCGTAAAGGACCCAGTACCCGGCACTGGATATAAGCATTCTTTGCTGGGCCTGGGCAATATCCAGGTATCTGTTTCACTTCTATAATTATTCTCATGTAATCTATTCAAATATCATTTCCCAGCCATTTTGAAACTTCAGCAGTGTGACTGCTCCAAACTATTGTTCTGTTTTGTTTTAGTCATCATTGTTACCCATTGGTTTAAAATATCCTATTCCTTCTTTGTTTTCAAGTTCTTCACGAAAAGACCATCACTTAAACATTAAAAATATTTGTAGTCACTTATTTCCAACAATATTTTGCTTACTAAATCAACTGTAGAAAAGATATTTCTGAGTTTATATTATGATTTAGCAAATCTGTAAGAAAGTTTTCTGTAATGTTTTTATAAAGTGTATGAAAGAAGTCAACGGCAAGCAGATATTTTTCAAAGGTCTAGACAAAACACATTTCACTACAATATTTCCATATTTCTTTCATATTAAACGTCATATGTATTCGTTATTTAAATTGTAGTTTAGTTTTATGATCAATTGAGTGTAAAGATTAAAATATACGCGATGATACAATGGTAAAACCATAATGTCTGGATAATATTTGAAAATGTTTTTCTCTTGCCTGAAAAGTAGGATTTACAATGAGTTATTTTTTCTCTCCCTTTCACGCCCTCTTGAGAAGGAGAGAAAGATATGTCCCTCTTTATTGTCCCCTCTTCTCTTTTGTAATTCTTTCACTTCAATTTTCTCTATCTTTCTCTTCTTAGGTACTGACCGTCGGATTGACTTTTTAAATCAAACACAAATCTTGCTTGGTTAAGCAGCTGATTTCAAAATCTTTTGTTAAGCTTGCCCATTAGCCGTCAGATATTTGTTCTTCCAGATTTTCTTTTATATTCTTCCTTACAGTTCTCATTCATCGTTCTAAATTAATGCAGTGGTTTTCAACCGATGTGCCGTTAAAAACCACTGGTGTATTGGCAGTCATTAACATAGTATTAATATCAAAAAATATCTTATAAAGGCAGGGCTCTCCAATTGGTATTTTAAGAGGGCAACTTTTTCAAAAAAAAAACACAGTTTTTCTTTCAACACTTCATTTAGTTAGGTGTCATTTTCTTTACATTTTGATTCCTATTTCTGCAACGAGGCTAATCGCCGATGCCAGGGGGCGAGCTCCTACACCTGGATGAGGGGTGAATGATTGTGAAATGAGAGTAATTTAAACATATTATTCTCGCCCGAATAATATCACCAGCGGAGAATCGAACCACCAACCACCCACTCACAATCCAGACTGTTTGTTCGTACAGTCCAAACTGCACGATTTAATGCGCTCGACCACTCCGTTGGCAGTGGGACGGATTATTATGACGATAGCCAACATTTGGAACGGATAAGTCAAATTAAAAAGATGATTATCGGAACATCGTGTCTTGTGACGTGACTCCCATTTTATATTAATCTATAATTTAAAATATTAATAATTCTGGTAGTCTACCATTTATTTCTTTGACAAGTTACTTTCAAAAACGCCTTTGAAAATGTTTTATTAAAGTATTTAATCAGTGAGCCTCGTTAATAACATTTTCAAAATACAGAAATCCTACACTGAAACTCAGAGCTACTCAGTTCAAATTAAAACATTAAGCCATTCGATGAATACCCTAATAATATTTGCTTTACACGTGGATTTAGAAATAAAGCTTTTTTTAAAAGTTCAGTACACAAAGACCAGGCTTGGTGCCCATTTATCAATGACCCGTGGCCTACACGTGTCTCTACTTTGTATTATAGAGTTTACGACCATGTTTATGTTACACAAATACAAAATGAAGAATTCAATTTCATTTTTATAGGCGACACGTTTTATAAAACACAAAAAATATTTTGTAGTTACATGTTGGAGATCAAAAAGTAGAATTCAATATTAAAAATGAATAAACTAATACCATTGTCAGTAGATATACGTACATACATATATTATTTAGCGTCTTGTCACCACAGGGTATTCGCTTTTTAGGGTTTTGTAGGTATGACCAAAAAACCCTTATACCGTCATTTTGTCGTCTGTCTGTCTGTCTGTCTGTCTGTCTGTCTGTCTGTCTGTCTGTCTGTCTGTCTGTCTGTCTGTCTGTCTGTCTCTCTGTCTGTCTGTCTGTCTGTTCGGTAAAAATTGTAGCCAAACGGCTAAACCTAGAGAGTTGAAATTTGGCATGCTTATACAACTCTTTGACCCGCACATAGGAAAAATACTAAAACATCTAAAAAACATACCCCCCTAAAAATATAAACAAATATGTGCTCATCGAAAACAAAAATATTTTTTTTAAATTCTGAGTAGGGTATCAAATGAATGCCTGATGATAGTACGTGGATTAACGATCAAATTTTTATTTTTGCAAAATAAATTATTTTGAGGCAATTTTTGCCAAAAATGTGCAAAAAAAAATTTGTCCCACACCCTGTAGCCCAGATGGTTTAAACTAAAAATCTAAGAAAATTCTAAGTAATGTATATTGGTATGAACCGAAATAGTACAACAGGAATTTTTGATTAGATTATGTTTTTGGAAAATAACGCATTTTTTGTGGTTTTTGGTTCACGTTCACAAGTACAAAAGTTATACCAATGTAAGACACTCACATGCAAGGCGTACGATGGCGTTATTGGTTAGAGCACTGGTGTCGTAAGCTAAAACTCGCTGGTAAACGAAGGGTTTCGAGTTCGAGTACTGAGTGAATTTTATTTTTTATGTTTTTTTTTGCATTTTTATTATGTTGAAATTATTTTGTCAAAATTCTAGTTATATTTTGACAAATGTTGTATTTAATTTTTATGAGCGTAAATTTAATAACCAGTCTTATTATATGATTAACAGACGATAAATTATTTTTAAAATATCGTTCATTTTGCCGTGATTACTACAAAGTAAAATTTGTCCTACACACTCAGCATACCGCCTTCACTTATTATATACCTGCGAAACCCTGAAATGTGTGAATATTCACACTTCACATAAATTTTTTTAGAACACGTTTTCATACAAACCTATTTAATACTATTTTTTTCCAGCTTGGTATTAACAAAATCTTCATGTCAGTGACGTAACTATGGGCCCAGCACGCCCGCAACCACAGGGAGCCTACACCATTTAGGGGCCCACAGTGCAAGTTGCACAGTATCCATTCAACAACGAAATCCGAGGAACAACGAAAGTCATGCATTATGCTATGAAGTCATGCACTGTGGTTGTGGTTCTTTAGTAAAAGTCACGACAGATTTGGTAAGGTTACCCGAGATTTAGTATCTGGCAGATGTAGTATTTACTAAATCTGTGGTGACCGTTACTAAATCTGGTGTCAGCTCGTCGTGATTTTAAAACTTTAAGTGTAAAGCTGCATTTACACTTCCCTAATTATGATTATACTTATGATTTATAATTATACTTACAAGTTTGTCATGCTGTCTCATACGTAATCATTCACACTAACGTACTTAAATGTCTTAATTATAAGTATAATTTAAAAGTTTGCAAACTTCATACTTATATTTATACTTCTGATTTACACTTAGCGAGAAAGAGACAGAAACTAACCTATAAGTAAATTTGAAATGTCAAAATAGATACGACATGCAAAAATACTACAATTATGATCATATAACTACCGAAATAATTCGTAGACGAAAAACTGAGACTATTTTAGCATATTTAAAAATGAAATAAAGTTAAAAACGTAGATGGTGGATCCATGCAATAGTAATTTTTGTTCGTAACTAGAGGTGGTAGCACTTACTAATCATAATTATGATTTGAATGCTCCCTAAGTATAAATATAATACTTGAGTATAATTCTAAATTTTAAGTATAATTTGGTAACTGTGAATGCAGCTTAACATTACAGTGAAGTGACAGTGCTTTCACAGTGTTAGTGAACGATTTTTTTGTTTATAATTGAGAAAGCATATTATCTATCTTTTTTTGGAGTTTTGGCGCCTCTGGTGCCTCGGCGCCTAACCTTGTACTTATATACGGCGCGGGCCTAACTGGCCGGCCGAATATCTAGCCGGTGCGGACGCACTGTTTGGCCACACTGGCCATTATAATCGCTGTCTCCACAATGCCTGTTACGAAATATTCGGAAAAAACTAAAAAATGACACTTGTAAAGTTCCTCTTCCGATTGACCTATTTTTACCAAAAGTTGTACAAATAGTGGCATTAATGTCGAAAGCTTAAATATGATGTTTCATAAAAATCCGTTTAGACAAATTCGCTCTACGTGCTCCCGGACCAACAGACAGACATCAATGTAAAAACATAACGTTACTTAGAGACCTCAGTTCGTGGACATCCATCGAAATCTCGAAATGTCAAATTCAGTATGATCACACGTCCCTTATATATGTGCCGGTCTGTAAAAATAAGGAACTTTATTTATTATTTAACTTATCTACTTAAAAAAAACCTCAAATGTAGTAGTAGTAGTAGTAGTAGTAGTAATGATCTTTATTCATGCCTTTCGGCTTCGAATTAAGTACATTTCATACATACATTTTTTTACAAACCCATTAATTGTATAATAATCAAAACTCACAAAAATTCATTTAAAAGAAAAAGAAAAAAGATATATATTTATATATATATAGATATTTAAACAAAAAATCCAAAAAACCTCAAATGTTTGGGACTCAACGCCTAACTGCAATTTTTGTTAAATTATTTTGATTTTTTAATATAAAAACCCTTACTGATCCGTTGACGTTACGTTCTTTGAAATAAAATTTCCGAGATGCAGTTTATTAAATTTACAGTTCTTTTATTTCAAGATAACAATGGCAAAATGAAAATATAATCCTTGACTACATATTGGATTATCCGCTCCTTAAAGACTTTATAAAATTAAGTTCGTTATAGCTACAAAACCTAATTTGATATTCTTCTTAGTCTTGCGAAGCACGTTCAAACATGCTAAAATCTCATAAATATTACTTTAGCTGCAACTAAAATTAAAAATCCAACTTGACAGTCGCCTGTCACGTATAAAGAATGAATTTATGATTAAAATTCGTTAGAAATATGCAGGTTGCAAACTATAAATTATTCGTATACTTTCGTATCTTTCTAAAACGTGTCATATTTGACAATTTTCAATATTATAATAATATGGCAATAGGGAAATCATATCTAAAGTATCCAGCAAGTGTGATACCGACTATATTGTTATAATAGGATAACGCAATAGAATCTCCGTATAAGTCGATAGTTCCATAAGAAAAATTCGTTATAACGAAACTTGGATACAGAGAAATGAACTTTTTATTCAGTAGAAAGAACGTATACATATATGTACCTACATATACCTACAAATTTTCATTCATATAAACTTAACCCCCATAATACCGGTGGTTTTTTCGTGACACGTAATACCAGTGGAGTCAATAGTGACCCCAAAGCTTTCTACTAAGCAACGTTTCGACTGGTAAATCCAGTCATCCTCAGTCTATAAATAAAAATTACAATTGTAAAATACAAAAAATAGTAAAAAACGAAAAGTATTTTTTAACAAAACAAAAATAGGTAAAATTGAAAATTGATAAATTAGTGTAAATTGAAACTAATTTAAACATATTAATTGAAAATTATCAAAATGGCGTGAGGCGCCATTTTGTGAAACTAAATTTATTACAGAGATTTAAGAAAATACAAACATTAATCAAAATTAAGCAAATAATTATAAAAAGTTATATAAAATAAGTGTTCTACCAGTCGTAACGTCTCTTAATATTTTATAATAAACTTTTGACGAGTAATCAAGAATTTTTATTTCCTCCTACATTTTTCGTCAAGAACAACAATCCAACTATATATATATATATATATATAATTATTATTTGATATACACACTAATATTATTAAACAAATTTAAAAGTTTTACAATATTATGGTGACAGGATTAATACAGGTTTATGAATCGTTTGTTTTACATTCAAAGCAAGTAATTATCTGATGATCATTACAAACAATTCGATTACAATTCTGACATCTCTTGGAATACTTTCTATCCAAATTTCTAGGGCATTTCCAGCATCTACCACGTTTTAATTCTCAAGTTTCTTGCGCATGGCCTTGCGATGTTGATGCTTCTTCTGCGCTTGTTCCAGTAGCAACTAATTCTTTTTCCAGCTGCTTGAGGAATTCTCGTCGTTTGTAATCTTTTTTTTTTTTCAATGCACTAATGTTTATCATGTAACAAAATATTTTCACAGGCCATCTTCTTATTTGCCTTTTGACGGTGTACGTTCGGAGACGCTTGTCCAAAGTGTCTACACCTGACTTTGTTTTATAGTAATCAATAATGATTTGCGGCTTTTTCTTTTCATCTGCAGAAATTTCACCAGTGTCATACATGGTTGATAGCAAGGTAACGGATTTTCCCTATTTTGGAAAGAAATAGAAGAGATATGATAAAATAACATATTTAATAACTGGGTTCACTGGTAACACCAATGGTATTATGTGTTACTTTTCCATTTTTTGTCAAAATTATGCAAGCTACAAAAATTGTGCTCCAGCTAAACTTAGAAAACAATATGTTAGGAAAAGTCAATTTTTTTTCAAAATTTTAAGAAAGAAAATTTCAATAGAAAAGTACTTTCAAATTACGTCTCCACCCCATAATATTACGAGGGTTAAGCGAATATGAACCAAATTACGATAATGGAAAAGTACATAGTGTCAGATATTTAACAATTAAACAGAAAAACAATGTTTAATGGGTATAACTGTATTTATTCATCCCGTTTACAGCACAATACATTCCTAGCGGATGATAGCACGATAGCAATATCTTAATAAACAATCTATTAAAATTTGGCATGCATGGTAATTTGCTAAGTTCATATCTTACATAATTAATAGAATCCAGGCTATAAAAATTAATAATTTCATATCGCGTTTTGATAATGTTACTTTCGGGGTACCGCAGGACTCGCATCTAGGCCGTTTACTTTTTTCCATTTTTATTAAGCTTCCGCTGCTGAAAAGCATATCTTTTTGCAGATGATATACCAATGTATTCAAAAATTAGCTATTCACGGGATTTATATTTACTACAATTAGGTTTAAATAACTTTTAGCCCTATTGTTTAAAAAATAAAATCTTCTTAAATTTTAATAAATCACGTTATAATTTTTTCTCGAAATAAAAATACATACAAATTTCAGTATAGTTTAGGCCAGGCATGTGCAATTTCTAAAAGACCGAGGGCCGGATAGCGATCTGAAATACATTCGCGGGCCTGAACTTTTTAAGGATCTTTGTTTTTTAGAATCATTAGAATTTGTCTTTATTATAAAAACAAAAAAACATTTTAATTTTTCTCAGCTGTACAAGTTCATAACATTAATGAAAAACCACAAGAAAAAATAAATCTTTTATAAGGCATAAATATTGTTAAATAAAAACAAAATGTTTATTTAATTCTAATGGGACGGTTGGGGCTTCATATTGCTCACGTTTGTCAATGTTCGCGGAAAAAACTGATGTAGCAACACGCAACTTGTTTTCTAGGTGCGCATCCATTATTCGCGTCCTTGTTTTTGATTTAACGAACTTCATCTTAGAAAATAACTACTCACATTTGTAAGTGCTTCCAAAGAGCGTAATTCTCTTCTGATCAAAAGCAGTGAGTTTCGGAAATTTGTCAACTTGGAAATATTTCAATTAGTGAAATGACTTTTATGTTTTACTTCAAATTTGGTTCTCCTGTAGCTCAAGTAGTTCCATTTGCAGAGAAAGTGGCGCTTGTTGATGTAAAATTGCCGTTTGTCGTTTTTGTGCAGAATCCGCTTCTGTTGACGGTCATCATCTTCATTCTATCAAAAGCAAATGATGTTTGCAATGATCTGCCAATGGATGAATCCACTTCTATCCACCATACGCACCACATTGCCTTCTTATTGTGGGCAACTTTTGCTATTCCTTTTAATATTTCACCCGGAGATACACAAACTTTCTTTCTTTTGACGACTTTGAAGAGCAACCACGAGTCATCACCAGTGACAAGATTCTTCAAAAATGACGATTGCTCGTTTCTCTGCAGCAATTCGGTGAAAATTCGAACTCGATAGGCTTTGTTGTTGTCGGAGAGTTCGCGGGGCACCCATCTAGCCAATTTCCACACTTTTCCAAGCTTTTTTAGGCGATGGACGATCGTGGATTTGTCGACGTTGAAGTCTTCGGCCAGTAGCCGGGCTGTCATACTATCGTCCTCTTTCACGACTGACAAAAGCACCTGATCGTCGAAATCCGATGGCCGTCCTCTTCCTTCATCATCCTTAAGACTTGTGTCACCCGATTTTAACTAGTGAAACCATATATCAACTTGTTTTTGACTGATTGTTCCTTTGCTGAAAAGCTCTATGACATCATGAATATGATTTTCAATACGCATTATTTTGACCTAAAAACAGAAGAATATTTTTATAATTATTACATAAAACAAGCGTCATTTTCAACTCAAAATAAAAACTCCAAAAAAATCGTCGTTAATTTTACATCAACCAATAATTTTAGTAAAATTAAATATAGCGGTAATGAATAATCAAGGTTAAAAATTTAGTTGTCAAAATCGTTGTAATCGCTTAAATTGCTATTTTCTTAATTCGACTTCACTTCTTCTAAGAGGAGGGCCTGTTAAATACCCACGGCCTAGGGCTCTTACAATTCATAAGACGGTCCTGGCTATGAATATGTATGAAAACATATTTTCCCAATAGAAATTCGTTCTTCAATAGTGTAGCACTTATAATTCTGCAACATGTGCTCTACTTATTTATTAAATGCCAACTGATAAAAACCAATCAAACCAAAATAACAGACGAAACACTAGTTTCACTTATCTTCCGCCCACGCTGTATTTATGACTTTATATCGCTACTGTCAGTAAAGTCAATATGGCGTCAAAATTTGATTGGTGTGTGCAGCAAACAACGAAAACAAAACCTACATTATTCGTACGAGCTATTTCAATAACGAACAAAACATTTGAATAACGAGAGTTAGTCAATGGCTTTCCTATTAGTGGAATTATATTTAAATTCTATATTCAATGAAACCAAGAGTGGTTTTGTTTTTCGAACTTGTTTTCTTCAATTGTTTATTGTGAATATTGGTTTAATAATTGACCTGAATTACTATTGACATAAAAGAGAATAAAACGTTATTAAATTAATTGAAATACTTTCATAAAAGCATATGACAGGTCAAGTGAATACGCAATTAGAAATAATTAATGAAAAATATATTACAATGAATATATACTGGGCTTGTTGATAATTTTATTGAAATATCATATGATCTCACGTTTTAAGTTATTTGTTGATTTGGTAAAATGCGAAAACGGTTAAAACGTCATACAAATTCCGTGGCTTGGGGAATACGCCACATAGAAAAGAACTTCCCAATCTAAGATGGTTTGTAGAGTAATGAGATCAACATATGGCTTAGCGTTCTGTTGCCAAATTAGTTTTCGGTTTTCTTGTTCAGTACAAGTGCTTTTATGCTTCATTTTGTTATTCAAATAATTCAGTTAGCAACTGTAGGGCTCGACAGTATACGTTTCACCCGGTTGAAGGAGCTAATAAGACCGCAAACTCTTCATGTCCTACTAAATGCTAAAATATATATATATATCGTTGCCGGTAACAGTTTTCCATAAGAATTCCTTTCGTTGCTAACAAGTAACAAATTGGACGAGTCTGAGAGAATGTTTTGCCAGCCACATTCCAAACTTCCGATTTTGTCCATCTCAGACAATCGTCTCAAAATTGTTGCTCGATCCAGTTTCAGCCCTCCTATATCTGCAATGTTTGGTGATTCAAATTGGTAGATTATCAACCTTCAAACTTTGCTTCAAGCATGGTTGCTCACTTATATTAAAATTACCGGCTTGAGAAGGTAAAAACTTTACTTAATTACGTGTTAGGAATACTTAGGCTTTGAACTAAATTTAATATATCTTCATACACGTAGTTTTACTAACTTGATCCTAAAACATCTTTATTTTCATTATTTAATTTTTTTCTGACGTCAGGCTGTTGGAATTGAGTATAACTCGTGTAGTGTCCTTCATATTTCGTGTCACTTCTTTCTAACTTGTGTCAAAGCCTTTGTTTCTTTCCATTTTATCTTTCTTCTTACGGGCTCATTGAATTCAAGGCCAATATTTTTAAATATCGCTGGACACAACATCTTCACCAAGGATAGGGCATTTTTTTCCTAATTGGAATTCATACCGTGCAGTGTCGAATAAGTAGTGTTTTTTATTTTACATGGTTGGTGGAACTAATAGAAGAACCTTCTTATTCCACCAGATGTACAGAAGGATCTTTTTGACATGGTTTGTCGATGATTTCAATGGCTGGTTGAAGTCAATCCACGAGTTTATGCACTTTTTTGCTGCCAGTATTCTACAAAATTCTTTTTTTCGCCGATTGACATTAAAAGTTTATAGGCAATGAAATGTCGCTTTTACAGACTTGGCACTAAAAGTGACATTCCAGTGGCTGGACAGTAAATGAAGTGTCTATGGAAATAACACTGAACTTATTAGAAATATGGAATTTATTTAAACAATGCAAGCTTAATAAACTTTGAAATTTAATATTATAATTCTTGGTGCATTTATATTTTCGGGTAACGTAAGATTTTCTTCGTTACTATCTATTACAAAATTAATAGATTTAAATAACTTATATATATATATAAGCTGTTCTAAGCGGAACTAAATGGAATTTAAATTTTCTTCAGTTGTCACTAGCTAATTTTTTATATAATGAAGTTTTGAAGAAAAGCTGAAAATCTAGTTCCGCTTAAAGCAAAGAAACCGCCTATAGTTCATAACTTACCATCGTGCGGAACTAGATTTTTATATCTAATGACTTTGAATGGGACTTTGAGACAGATTGTTTTTAACATTGCAAATCATGCCTTCGTAAGAAATTTTAAGAAAATATTATTTTGACAACTTTATAAACAAATGAAATTGTATTTCATAATTATGACAATACAAATTAAAATATAAGATTTGATATTAAAACTGTTATAATTTGGGCAGAGTAGGCAACATTACAAAAATAAATTACTATCTATTTCCACACGATTTTAATAAATGGATTATAGGCTTCAAATTTATTATTTGTGCATCAAACAACCGCATAACAATTTCATAGCAACCGACAATTACATTATAAAATATTGAAAATAATAACAAAATTAATGTAAATTTTAAATAATCGGCAAAAAAATGTTCAACAAAGCACAAATGCAGTTTTAACGCCTTGCTTGGCTTCAAAACCTCGGCTTTGCTTAGGCTATGAACTACAAGCCATGTTAGTAAAACTGCAACTTTTCTGCCTAGATGAACAAGTAACTATTGTATATTGCATAGGTAACGATATGCATAGGTTGATGCGGCTGGTAATGTTGTTTTCTAAGACTTTATGTAGTACCACTTTCCGAGCTCCTAGATTTTGCCGTTTCATAGAGTCCTCTCGAAACTGTTGCTGGATCAACTCCTTTTTCCCCTGAATTTGAGAAAAAGAACTATTCACTAATTTATGATGTTATTAAATGCCTTAACGATATTACGATCAGTGGTAAAATTATAAAAATATGCTGGATTAAAGGCCACTCAGATTTTGAGTTCAACATCGAAGTCGATCTTCTAGCCAAAGAAGCAGCTGTAGATGGCTCATTGTTAAATACTCCTCTAAACAGTGATGAGATTATGTCAATCTCCAAATCTTCCATATACAACCAATGGCAACAAGAATACATAGATTCCCTACAGTTCAAAGGATCATACTATGGTCAAATTCAACCTCTTCTCCCTAGAAAACTTTGGTTTTCTTCTCACCAAAGCAAATCTTTTATATGCACCGGATAAAAATCCGGCTTAAGTTTAATCACACCTTCTCTGTATATCATCTGCACAGAATTAATATGGTTTCGTCTCCTTTCTGTCCGTGTTATAATTTGTCTGTCAGCGGTTCCATTTATTGTTTGAAAGCCCAATTCATCGCAATTCGCATTCGTAACTTATTCATACAAAATATATTTTTCCAAAAAATTTACCTATTAATATTCAGACGCTTCTTGTTACTAACTCTCTAGATATTTATGAAATTATTTAAAACTATATTAAAACAGAAAATATCAAATTATAAATGTAATTTTTAAAACCTGTAATCACTACATTTATACCTGGCTAATAACCAAAGCAGCTAAATCCAACAAATGAAAGGAAAAAAAACTCCTTATTCGAAAGTTTAATTTGTATCTGCAACGGATTTTCATTCATTAATACTTTCAAATCATCGTCATTCAAACTTCGCAGCATTCCTGAATGTGGTTGGTTTCTGACAGCATAATTACCGGTTTTACAATATCGAAACTACAATATGTAAGTATTTTGAGACCCAATACTTTCATCAAGACTCTAGCAAATTAATTTTCATGCTATAGTGGCTTTGTTGAAACTAATACCAAATGAAGTAACGAATATGTGGTAACTTTTGGTAGCTCATGGTGTTTAATATTGTTTATAAATAAAATATGACAGATGACATTTTAGAAACTTTAAATCCGACCTTTTAAGAGAGCAAAAATACCGGAATCATTTTATATTTTATACTTCTTCTTCTCTATACATATAAGACAGGAAAATTGTTTGTTTGTTTGTTCGCTATACATTCCTAGGCCGTTGAACAGATATAGACCAAATTTTGAACAGTTACTCTTTACGACCCTGCGGAACTAAAGGTGCAAAAAAATAATCGGTTTTTAATGATCTACATGTTTTTAGAGCCTACGAACGAAAATGAGTTGGAAAAAATCTTGCGCGTAGATCATTGTTACTACGGCTAAACTGTAAGAGATATATCGGAAATATATATGCCACTCTTTTAAGGTTTAATAGTACTACAAAAAAGTCCGGGAGAGCATATATCGCCATAATAATCATTTATTAGTTTTCATTTACCGCGAAAATTATAACGCTCAGTTTACTGTGGAAGACTACTCGTTACCTGCAAGAGTATTTACTAACGAAAAAAAGTCCTTTGACTCATCACAGTAATCACAGAAAGAACATCATTGTACATAGATTAATCTGATGTGTGTTAAATAATTGTATCTGGACGCTGAATAAAACACACGCACCTACCTAATACTTAAAACTAACAACAGTACGGAAACAACTTGTTGAGAAAGTTAAGGTCCATCCAGTACTGTCGTACCATTGTTGATGATGATGTATGGAACCTATAATGGATTATTTTCAAAAGCTATAAATTATCCTCACCCTCGCTATACGTATTTACTCTCTTCCAAAATACTTGGCGCTTTTTGAAAAAAAACATTTGACAAAAAATCTTTTTATATCAAGATCTATATTAATTATGTGACATAAATTTAACGGATCAATTAAACTTTTCTCATAAATCATATTTTATTCTCTCAAGCGGAGTTTCCCCCAATTTCCCAAAAGATATATAAAAAAAGACGGAAGATTGCTATTGAAATTTCTTCAATATGTCAGGGAAGCGTCTCGGCTGCTTTTGATTAAATCTCGTCACACCAAGCACAGACAGCTTACATAAAATATTGATTCGGATGCAACTTTTTAAATTAAATACGTTTTACAGAATACTTTATACGCAGAAAACTATTTACATTATACTACGTTTGTACATAAGTTCCCTCAATATTACGCCACACAAATCTTTTTAAACCATCCTTTTTGTACAGTGCTCCGACAGTCAGTGACATTCAGGACGTGGGGGGGGGGCTTGGGGCTTCACCTCCCCCTAAAGGCCAGTGAAATGAATATTTTTAAAAAAATATAAAATAATCGTATTATCATCACGACGTTGTATAACATATAGACATTTTTTTAATTAATTTATCATTTTTTTACTCTTTGATATTTACATTAATATCCTAAAGCATCAATATCAATTCCATTTGGCTCGAGGGCCATTTTTCATACAAAAAAATAACCTGCAGCGACGAAATTACAAATATCCCGAAGGGCTACTTTTTTTCCTTAAAAGCCAAGCACATGTAAATTTCCTTCTTATAAGGAGGTATAGTAAACTACAAATTAAAACTAATATATCTTCGCACTATACGTGGACACGCACGTAGGCGGTCAGTGAAAAAAAAAGACGCAAAGACATAATATGTAAAAAGTGCAATTATTTTAATTTTCCAAAAAATTTCTTTTGGGGGATAATAATTATTGTCTCCCTTTCTGCCACAACGTATGGAATATATAGATGAAGAGGTATGTTATTACTTATGATTTTTCATAGTCATTATTTAGAATACTGAAACAGTTTAGACAGATTTTTTTGGAAAAGTTTGCCATAAAATTCAACCAGTTTCATTTCGTCAGTTCAGTTGTTTTCATTTCGTCGTCTACCACCCAGAAATATCTTGAAATGGGAGAATTAATGATAATCACTTGGCGCAAGATCGGAACTATACGATTTGGAAAAGTGTCCCAGTGAAATTCGGCACGTCAAGTTTATATATTATATTTAAATGTATATGTGGTTTGCCTCGATAGGGGTCCAAAAAATATTACAAGAGATCCATGATGCCAAAAATATCAAGAAACACTGATCTATATCGTCAAATTGTATTTCGTTTATTATATTCACGTACCAACTACGTATATATGACTAGAATATGGTTAATTTTTACTAATTAACACAAATCAGCTTCATATAAGGGCCACGGTAAAATTTTCAGCCAGGACCCCATGTAAGCTTGATTCACCCTTGCTTGACGGGTCACAAAAACATTATGTTGCGGGCCACCTGCGGCCCTCAAGTCAACCCCCCCACCCTTTCTTATAGATAAGCATCATAAGCCCCTCCTAACTATGAGTCCTAGATACGCCACTGCCGACAGTGTAGAACAATATTCCTGCCCATATGCAGTCCTACTCACACAATAAATTTAAAAAGACATTAAGGATCAATTATTCTTATCATGATATTGAAATTCCATTTACCTTTTGTTCAGAAATGCAGTGTCGTAATTAGGGGGGTACTTAATGTCCATTTGGCATTTACTGTCCAATGAAATGAAAATTTAATAAATTTAAAATAATCATACCACAAAATCACTTATGCGTCTCGATTTCCCCTCTTGAAAGCTACTTTAAGTCCACCCAGTACACCCAAAGTCAAGACTAAGAGGTTCCCAAAATAATCTGCCGGCATCTTTCTTAGCTCGGACAAGAAATACAGGCAGGTACTTGATTCTCTTCTCGTCCACTTTGAGAGTGAATAGGTAAAAAAAAACGTATTTTTTGTTCTGAATGTCAATTATCCCATCAGATTTGCAATCGTAATGGCAAAAGCAATAAATGAAACACAGTGTTTCATTTGTACAGCTATTTCTTACAATAATGCTTCCATGTAAAATTTTACGTATTATTTTTTAAAGTAATACTCGTCTACGGCTCGGGTGGTATACTTCATCCTCGTATAATAAAGCTTAAATTTTATACTTGTTAAATAAAATACCATTTCACTATTGAGAACCCAAAAAGTTTATATGAATAGATAACATTCAATGTACACAAAATTCAAAATTGAGATATTGGTGTCAGTGTCTTCTTTTTTGTTTAATAAAAAAAAAAAAAAAAAAAAAACGTAAAATTAATCTAAAACGTATTTTGAACCATGTAGAAGGCGCAAACAAAAACACAAAAAAAAGTTTTTTTATTTTAAATTTTTTGATAAACCGTCCAAAGAATCGATCCACGATTTTACATCTGTAGATGTTTCTCAATAACAGGGTTTATGTGATTATTTGGATCTTATGATTTGCATATTTAAAAAAATTATAAATAATTAATAATATTTAAAAAAAAAAGAAGAAATAAAATAATATAAACCTATTTTTGTTAATATACAAGGTGTCTCAAAAGAAATTTTATATTTATTTAGCTTACTGCGTGAACGCAACGTATCCGAGGGGCGCGGGGGTTATCTCAATCGGTAGCCTGGCTCTTGGGAATTAAGCCGCTATGGAGCGTTTCTCGGGAGCAGACCGCGCGTTATGCGTGCGAGAGTTTTACAAAAATGGTGATTCGGCGACTGTAGCGCGTAGAAAATTCTGCAGTATTCGAGATTTTCGCCACTTAAATGATGCGCCAAGCATTCCTCTCATTCGACATTGGGTTAAAAAGTTTGAAGAGACTGGTACAACGCTGGATAAATCAAAATCCGGGCGACCTAGGTCATAGAACGGTAGAAAACGTGGAGAATGTTAATCAGTCTGTTCGTGACGACCCGAACCTTTCAGTTCGGAAGCGCGCAAGTGCTTTAAATGTGCATAGATCATCATTACATCGCATTATGCACAAAGACCTAAAGCTGCACCCTTATAAAATTCAATTGGTGCAAGAATTAAAGCCCCAAGATGCCAGTCAGAGGCTTAATTTCGTAAATCAGGTGATTGAGCGATTTTCAACGTTTACCAACATTTTGTTTTCGGATGAAGCTCCTTTTCATCTTAATGGCCACGTAAATAAGCAGAACTGCCGCTACTGGAGTGCAACGAATCCGAAACGCAAACATCAGGAACCCCTACATTCGCCTAAAGTGACCGTATGGGCTGCGATGTCGGCGCGAGGAATTATCGGCCCTTACTTTTTTGAAGACGAAAGGGGGCGTGCAGTTATAGTGAATTCAGAGCGTTATGTGGAGATGATAGACAACTTCTTGGTACCTGAACTGCAAAACTTTCCTGGCTATAACCAAAGAACATGGTTCCAACAGGACGGAGCAGCTTCACACACGTCCAATATGTCTCTGCCACGTGTTCGTGAAATTTTCTCAGGCAGATTGATCTCCCGGAGAGGTGACATAAATTGGCCTCCACGCAGTCCAGATTTAACCCCTATGGACTTTTTCCTATGGGGTTATCTTAAATCTAAAGTTTACGCCAATAAACCGACTTCACTGGCGCATTTGAAAGAAAATATCCGTTACGAAATGGCAGCCATCCCTGAGTCCACCTGCCGAGACGTCATAATTAATTTTACTGTTCGATTAAATGAGTGCCGAGAACGCGAGGGTCTACATTTAGACGATATTATTTTTAAGAAATAAATCCCCAAAAAGTGTATTTTAATAATTAATAAACATTTTTTCTATATACGGCTTACTTTTTTTTTAATCGATCCACTAAATATAAAATTTCTTTTGAGACTTGTACAATCATTTAAATCATATTTTATCATTTTTTCTTCTCTCCATTTAAATCATTACTACTAAGTTTACTAAGTTTATTCAAAATGTGATTTGTTCAAATTTAAATAATCCTTTTTTAATATCCCTAATTTAAACACTAAAATTAATAATCTCTTCTTCTTCTCTATACATATAAAAGAGGAAATTGTTTGTTTGTTCGCTATACATTCCTAGGCCGTTGAACAGATTTAGACCAAATTTTGAACAATTACTCTTTAGGACCCTGCGGAACTAAAGGTGCAAAAAAATAATCAGTTTTTAATGATCTACAAGTTTTTAGAGCCTACGAACGAAAATGAGTTGGAAAAAATCTTGCGCGCGGATCATTAAAATCGTTACTACGGCTAAACTGTAAGAGATACATCGAAAATATATATGAAAGTCTTTTAAGGTTTAATAGTACTACAAAAAAGTCCGGGAGAGCATATATCGCCATAATAATCATTTATTAGATTTCATTTTCCGCGAAAATTATAACGCTCAGTTTACTGTGGAAGGCTACTCGTTACCTTTAAAGACTTACGAAAAAATAATTTAATGGCAAGAGTATTTACTAACGAAAAAAAGCCCTTTGACTCATCGCAGTAATCACAGAAAGAACATCATTGTACATAGATTAATCTGATGTGTGTATTGATAGACACTACGTCTGATCGTTTGGCGGAAAAGCGGGATGCAGGCGGGTTAGCAATACTGCTGGTTCAAAAATTCAAGTTGTGCTTAGTTGAAGTAAATTTTATATTGTGTTTTGATTCCTTGTTATTTGTATGTTATTGTATTGATTATACTAAATACTAACATAAAAAATTTCCTTCAATATTGTGTTTTATTACACTAAACCTTTGGTTTATCAATTTTCATATTTGCTTTTGACATGCGCAATATAAATATAAAATATTGGTACTGCCGAATGAGTGCTCTTTACACGTTACACGTACCAATTGATGAGATATCGTACATCGTGTTAAAACCCTACATAAAACTATTTTGATAAACTAAACGATCTTTAATTAAAAAACTAAAATCGAAGATAACGTATGTTGGTATTTAACCCATCATTGAAATAATTTGATTTTTTTATTGTGCAGCAATTATTTATTTTTCCAAATTAAAATATATTTGATAAAATATTAGTTTTCTCCCGAGCGTCGCCGGGTATGTCTGCTAGTGTATAATAAATAATAATATTAAATTTGTTGTTTAGTTTTTCTCTATGAAAAATAAAAAATGGCAGTTGAAATTAGAGAAATTCTAAGCAGATATTCGTTCCTAACTCTCTCGGTAGTAATGTCACAAATTGAAAGTTTATCCATAAAAACTTGTATCAAATATGTTAGACGTGCATAAAAACACACAAAAGGAAAATATAGTGGCTAAAAAAGAAATAAATTGCAACAGTTGGCTGGGAGACAGACGATGTCTGCTATTATATATTTCATCTCGACCCTGTCCTATTAGAAAAAACAGCATTGTAACAACTGTACCTGTCCATAACACACGACATTTGCTAAAGTTATATATTTGACTTGATTCCCTGTACGTTTTCTTATTTTACCATTCAAATAGGGAATACTTTTTTATGTACCAAAGTTTACATCGAGATGATGTTTACAAAAAAAAGAGTATTGTAATGTTTTTCATATTGATACGTTTTCCAGTAGGATTAGTACAAATTTATATTGAAATCTATAGCTTTTACCTGTTATTCTGGCTTCATAAATTATTTTTGTTTTTCTTTCTTCTCCAGTTCTTTGAATCGGACCAAACCATCTCAGCTGTATTTTTTCACAGATTTGTTGTTAAATTTGTCTCTATATACTTCATTGTAGTAAGACAAGCTTTCATAAAATAAGGTAAGTTAAAGAGTAATGGATGGATGAACGGTGTGTAGAAATTTAGGTGATCCACTATATCAAAGGTGTAATACCTTTCTCCTAAACTATATAATATTCTACCACGCTCCTAAAATATATAATAATTTTCAAACATTTTTAGTTAAGAACAATTTGGTAATAAATAATAGAAATTATAACAAAATAACAAAAAGATTTATTAGACAAAACTAAATTAATATAAATAAATAAATTATGTTAAAAAAAAAAATGTAATAAAAAATAAAAAAGTCAATAGATAATATAAGATAAAATTAATAAATAAAACACTCGGTAAGTTTCACAAATATCAGTTTAATATACTCTATACGTATTTCGGCAGTGACGCCATCAACAGGAGTTTCAATTACAAACTAAACTTATTTTTTAATAAATACATTTAGTGGGAACAAATATTATGGTAGGGAATACAAGTGTAAACCATATTAGCAGATAAGGAAAAAAGGGGAAAAAAAAGTTATTTACCGATTTATTAGGGGTGAGTTGTAAACGTCAATCTGGTCATTCATTAAGGGAATTCCAGAGTTAATATTTTTGTGAATTTCTCGGTATTCTAAAAGGTTCAGTTTAAGGCTTTTATTGTGTATGTGTAGGATTTTGAAGTCATTGACGGAAAGGTTATGATTATTGGAAATCATATGTTCTGCTATGTTGGACTGTTCTACTTTGTTATTTTGGATGGCTTTCAAATGTTCACCAAATCTTGTAGCAAATTTTCGACCAGTTTGGCCAATATATATTGTTGAGAAATCTTGGCACGATGCTTGATAAACTCCACTTTTGTTGTGTAAATCAGTTTTATCTAATTTATTATTAACGAGTAAATTTTTAATTGTATGTTTATTATAAAAGGCTGGGGTTATATTTGATTTCTTTAATTTTGATCCTATTTTGAAACTAACCTGGCCGTGAAAGGGTATTTTTTTATAAATTTTTGTATCAGGTATACTTGGGGGATAAAAATATGTTAATAAAAGTTTTTTGCGCTTTTTTCTAATAATTTTGTCAATTTCAGCCTTGTTATAACCGTTATTAATTGCAATTTTGTAAATAGTTTGTTGTTTCAGATTGTAGTCTTCATCAGAGAGTGGAACTTTTAATAATCGGTCTACATAACAATTGAAAGCAGCCATTTTAGTATTATAAGGATGTGAAGATGAAGCAGGAATGTCGGTTTTCTATAGATTTTGAAGTTGAGTTTATAACAAGAATGTGAGATGGAAAGGTCTAAGAAATTTATAGAACGATTATTTTCTATCTCCATAGTAAATTTTATTGAAGGATTGATGTCGTTAATGTGGTTGAAAAATAATTTTAATTGCCTATTACTACCTTCCCAAAGACAAATAATATCATCAACATAACGATACCAGAATTTAATACAGTGACGGAATTTGTTGGAACTACTAAAAATAATTTTCTCCATATGATCCATAAATATTTCTGACAGAAATATTTGTAATAAACATACAATTAAAAATTTACTCGTTAATAATAAATTAGATAAAACTGATTTACACAACAAAAGTGGAGTTTATCAAGCATCGTGCCAAGATTGCTCAACAATATATATAGGCCAAACTGGTCGAAAATTTGCTACAAGATTTGGTGAACATTTGAAAGCCATCCAAAATAACAAAGTAGAACAGTCCAACATAGCAGAACATATGATTTCCAATAATCATAACCTTTCCGTCAATGACTTCAAAATCCTACACATACACAATAAAAGCCTTAAACTGAACCTTTTAGATTACCGAGAAATTCACAAAAATATTAACTCTGGAATTCCCTTAATGAATGACCAGATTGACGTTTACAACTCACCCCTAATAAATCGGTAAATAACTTTTTTTTTCCCTTTTTTCCTTATCTGCTAATATGGTTTACACTTGTATTCCCTACCATAATATTTGTTCCCACTAAATGTATTTGTTAAAAAATAAGTTTAGTTTGTAATTGAAACTCCTGTTGATGGCGTCACTGCCGAAATACGTATAGAGTATATTAAACTGATATTTGTGAAACTTACCGAGTGTTTTATTTATTAATCTTATTTTAAATATATTTCACCGAGAATACACGGACTCCTCTGTCAATTATAGATAATATAAGGTTATTACCTTATATTGTGGTTAATATAATACATTTTTTTGGTTTATGTATTGTATTTTTTTGGTTTATATTATATATATATTATAATTATAAAATTCAAATTTATATAGTTACGTGGAAGACATATAAAAAATTCAAATTAATGGTGCAAGAGAATCCGTAAAAACAAAGATATCCGAGAACTATACTCAAAGCCGAGGGTTCGGGTGTTAAACGTGTCAACTAGCAATTTTATCTACTGTAGTAAATTCAATTTTAAGTTCTATTGATATTGATACATTGATATATTTTGTAAATTATTTATTTAATATTATTAACTACACTAGACAGAAATAAGAAAGAAAAATAATAGCTACTTATCATGGTTTACATGCTTTTAGCTAAGAAACACCAGTGTTATTACTTAACATGTTTTACTCCCGAACCCTTCAATTCGGTTTTAGGAACGGTTTGGGTACATATTTGTATTCAAGTGCTTATTCATCGGTGCTGAACGTTAATTGCGAAATTCATGCTTGCTTCATAGACTACGAAACAGTTTTTTACTCAGTCAAGCATAAATAGATATATTGAAGAACAGTGGAATTGACGGCAATGATACCAGGATTATTTTGAATATCTATTATAATTAAAAAGCATATATCCACCTCGTTAACCAAAACAGAAAATAGATCCAAAATCATCAAGGCATTTGGCAGAATTGCATTTTGTCACCTTTATTGTTTAATATATCTGTACCTTGGAGTAAGAACAACCAATGTCAAAAATTTGGGGTTTTGAAATTTTTAGCTGAACGGTGTAAAAAAACTTGGGATATATATTTGGATTTGGATAATAAAAGATGCCAGGAAACCGGAAGTAGTCAAGTAAGTGCAAACTTGAATTAACTTGGATCAAATTCTAGAAAAATTATTTGAAGCGGAATTACTCAAATGTAGCAAAAATGACTTTGATTGTCCTTGCATCAAGGTACAGATATATTCCCAGAACATCTTTGATGAAGCAGTGCATGAACGAAGTGAAAGTATCAATGGTCGAGAATAACTCTGTTACTGGCAAGTAGTAGCAAGAAGATATAGAGAATTTAGTGAATATCATAAAGGATAGCAGTAAAGCACATAGAAAAATAGAGAAAGAAGAGATCGGAAGGTTTCATATGTTCTTTCAGATCTTGGATCTACCGAAGTGAATAGCCGGGTAGATGAAGCCAGAAATCCGTTCGGTAGAATGAGAAGTCTTCTACCATGTCGCGATTTAAGTGTACGTCTAAGGGTTCAAACACGTAGAAGGATAGTTATTGTCGCCAATTTATCGATCTATAAGTGCTTGTTGAAGCTATTTAGTGCATATGTAACGGGTGTTTTTTTTTAGAGGTATAGAACTTTAAATTGCAATAAAACAACGATGGATTATTCGATTGACATGAATTTTTTTTTATTCGAAAGATAATCTTGTGGCATTACATTAAATCATACCAACAAGACGGCGCAACATGTCACAAAGCTCGTGCCACAATCGATTTATTGAAAGACACGTTTGGTGACCGCCTAATTTCACGTTTTGGACCTGTGAATTGGCCTCCAAGATCTTGTGATTTAACACCGCTGGACTACTTTCTGTGGGGCTATGTAAAGTCATTGGTCTATGCGGATAAGCCACAAACGCTTGACCATTTGGAAGACAACATTCGCCGTGTTATTGCCGATATACGGCCACAAATGTTGGAAAAAGTCATCGAAAATTGGACGTCCAGATTGGACTACATCCGAGCCAGCCGTGGCGGTCATATGCCAGAAATCATATTTAAAATGTAATGCGACAAGATTATCTTTCTAATAAAAAAAAATTCATGTCAATCGAATAATCCATCGTTGTTTTATTGCAATTTAAAGTTCTATACCTCTAAAAAAAACACCCATTACAATGTACAGGTTACCAGTGACGGTTAATTGAAATTTCTGCATTAAATATTGTTTAGAATAAGTGTTTTGTTTCTACTTGGGGGTGTTATATAGCCACTAAAAGTTGTTGCTCCTGCAGTCTATATGTTGTAAAACAAATTCATAACACAATATTAATATTTATTCTGACGATAAATAATTGTAAATGTCGGTAATTCGCTACATTAAATAAATGTTATTAAAATATATGAAATACGAGTACTTTGCTTAAAATTAAATGAAAAATATCAACAAAATATCAAAAGGTGGCTACCAGCTCCTTTTAAGCTAGTAAATAATATTTCAAAGATTCCTGTTGACTTATAGTATTCCTGATGGCAATTAAAGAAGAAGAATACTTCATTTCGTAAGTGATTTTTCTTACCTACTTTAACTTGGAATCGTTAACTACTTTAACATGGTAGTTTTATTTTTTTTAGTTATTTACCAAATGTTCGGGAACGGGTTTTTCATAAAATTGAAAGATCTACATACTGCTCCTCCTCTTCCATAAATTTTGTCCTCCAATGTAATCTGTTCAGTAATTATTGAAACTAAATATTTAAAACATGTAACTTGTTCACTGTGTTTTATTATTTCCTTTACGATGTCTATGCTTTTGTTTTTTATACGTTTATTCGCATGGTTTCTCTTTCAGTATTTCGTAGAATATACTAGAATACTAGACTACTCAAATGGTCGTTTTAGGAAGATCTGAAAATAGACTGAAAAGTTGTAGACGCTGCAAAAACAAAATAAAAAACAACTTGTGTTACGTTAACAACTTAGCTCAGAATGAGAAATAAATTTTGTCGAAGTAGTGTTAACAAACGACAAATAAAAATCGTTAATACGAACAGACTGTTGCATCTCAAGCTGCAAACACTCTGGAACAAGAGTTCTAGCAAAAAACGATAAGATGATATGGCAATAGACAGCTCAAAAATATGAAAGTACTACCACAAGACGGAAACGCGGCTGTTCCATGAAAACCTGGAGGTCAGAATAGAAGTCACAAGTATTGAAAGAAAAACGTTGTAGGTTGAAAAGTAGAAGTTAACATGAGTTTAACAACATAAACTATAAAATTCGCTATATATTTTTATAAGTGAAGAAATTATTTTAAATAAATTGAATCAAATCGATATTAGTAAAGGCAGCGGCGCTGATAATATACCCGCAACTTTCTTTAAAAAATGTTCATTTTCTTTAAGTGAGCCATTATTTATAATCTATAACAAATCTCTGAATAAAGGCACCTTTCCAGATATTTGGAAAAAAGCACTAATAACACCTATTCATAAAAGCGGTTCACTTACCGATGTAAGCAACTACAGACCAATTTCTAAACTTAACATACTTGCTAAAATATTTGAAAGCATTGTAACAGATTTTCTATCAAGAAAATTGAAACAATTAATTATACCCCAACAACATGGTTTCTGCAGCAAACGTTCAACATTAACTAATTTACTCCCATATTCAGAATTTATTAGCTCTACTCTTGATGCCTCTGGACAGGTAGATGTCGTGTATACAGATTTTCAAAAAGCATTTGACAAAATTAATCACGATCTCCTTGTTCAGAAATTAATTGAAATCGGTATACATGGCAACTTATTGAGGTGGCTCGAAAGTTACATCGGGAATAGATCACAAGCTGTAGCAATTAATGGTGGCATCTCAGATTTCATAACTATAACCTCCGGTGTTCCCCAGGGGTCGCATTTAGGGCCGTTCCTGTTCATTATTTATATTAACGATATTCATACTGTAATAAAAAAATCAAATTTTCTGTTATTTGCAGACGACCTTAAAATCTATAGGAAAATATCTTGTATCCAAGATTGCGAAGATCTTAACAACGACCTAAAACATTTACATTCGTACTGCTCTGCAAACTATCTTTATCTAAATTTTAAAAAATGTCACAGTATATCATTCACTAGAAAACGGTTCCCCATCAAATTTAAATATCAGATAAATAATACACCCCTGATTGAGGTTAATACAATGAAAGATTTAGGAATTCATTTTGATTCAAAATTCTAATTTGACTACCATGTAGCAACATTAACTAAATCAGCATTCAAACAACTTGGCTTTATCATGCGTTCATGTAAACATTTTTCGAAATCTAAGAGTATAATAACTATATACAAGTCATTAGTTTGTAGTAAGTTAGAGTATAATTGTTTAATTTGGAATCCGCAATATGCTATTTATTCAAACAAGATTGAAAGCATTCAAAAACGCTTTTTAAGGTATTTAGATTATAAATTTGATTGCAATACTCCATCTAATTATGATGTTCAATTAAACAGATATAACCTACATACCTTGAAAGACCGTAGAACTAAATTAGAGATGAATTTTGTCTATAAAATTGTAAATAGTATGATTGATTCTGAAGATATTTTGAGTCTGATAAACTTTAATGTACCAGCTACAAATCTGAGGCAAATAAATACGTTTTACTCTGGAAACTATCATACAAATATTAGACAGAATTCACCTCTTAATAGAACTATGTGCACATTTAACCATCACTTTAATACTTGCGATATATTTTTTCTGTCATTTTCTGCCTTTAAAAAACTAGTGGAATGTAAATTGAGAGCTTAGCTCAACGATATGTATTATATTTATATGTAAAAAAAAAACTCTTTTTGTTGTATTAATTTTTTATGTAAATATTTTTCTTTTTTTTTTAATTGTATCATTGTATTTATAATTAATATCTAATTGTAAATTTTTCGTGGAGGTCTATAGGAACTATGTTCTGTTTGACCACCCAAACAATAAATAAATAAATAAATAAATAAATATGATGCCCATGATGCAACCCAAATAAGTAAGTCATTAATGTTATTAATAAATTGTATATTTAATTGTTTTGTTTGTATCTATTGATACAAACTAGAATCCTTACAAAATAAATGCCTTATTTTTTAATTATTATAGCCCAATATCCTGTAATTTTATTTTATTTTAAATCCAACCACGCTCTTAAAAAGCGGAATATCAATATTAAAGTATTGGGGAGCTTTAACATCCTGTCAATTCGGATATTTCCGTGGTATTGAAGCTGTGAATCCAACTCGGAGACACGTACGAGACGTTATCTTCCATATGATTGAAAATTGAAGTGGGTGTGAAAAGTAATACGATATAAACAACATGATAGGTCCTACACGAACATGCTTTATGGGGAACATTTTTAAAACAACTTTTCGCTTCTATTCAGTTTACAGCAAATATTATTTTTACAAAAAAAAATTACTATAATAAATTGAATTTAACTACTGACATATTAAGGAACACGCATATAGGAAGATTAAGAGAAAAAAGTAAAAGAGAGAAAGAAAGATACGTTTAAAAATGGTATCAATAAACAACAAAAGTCGTAAGAAACAGGGCAGAGAGTGCGTATTATTTTCTACAAATCTTACTCCACAATAGAAATACATATGTTCATATACCACGAGCATTAAACCGATTGAACTCCTAAAGGCTCTGTCATATTCTTCTGGAAGATTTATTTTAGATACCTAGTCTTGCCATGAATACTGTTACAAAGTTTTCACTGTAATTGCACAAGATGCTTAAAGATATTTTAATTTTCTTTTAGTACTTTTTTTCTTTTAAACAAGAAACACCAATCACTTTTCAAAATAAATACATCTGTCTGTTAGAAGTCGGTGCGGACACTTGTCAATATAATTACGAAGGGTCTCTTGATAACATTTTTATGAAAAGGTTTTTCATATTGAGGAGTTTTTCAACCACCAGAACAACATGATATATGCTACAAGATCACGAGAAGCTTATGAGAAAGCATCGACAATCCAGAGTAGTCATTACCCTTTTATTGTAACATAAGGTGAAATAGAAATAGCGAGGAAAATATAGCACAAATCCGAATTAATAAATGAGTACATTTCTGATAGAACAAAAATAGTTATTTGTATACCATGGCCAAAAAGTAGATCTTTTTCGGTCGCATCTGAATTCAAAAGACGAGGCGCACCCGAAGACTTTAAACTGATAAGGACGAAAAAGATCTTTTTGCCCAAGGTACACATTATATTTTTTTGGGCGACCAAAAGAAGTTTTTATTAGAAATGTTATATTTATTTATTTACATTGGATAATTCATGGTTATGGAACAATTATTGTAATTATAAATGTTCGACGGTCAATTGTTTCAGTGTAACCATGAAGATCTTGTAACTTGAGAAATGACTCATAGATGATTTTTGATATGGTCGCTCAAAAAAGTTGTTTTTGTTTCATAGCGTGCGTTTCAGTTATGGTTTCATTGGGTAGGAGCTATGACGGTACCACTAAGCTTCATTTTTATGAGAAAAGGGTAAAAATGTCAGTCAAAGCTACTAGGAAAATCGCGTTGAAGTCAATAGTAAAAGAACTGAACAACTCACTCTGCGCTGGTTACCACAGGAGATTTCAGCAGGATTCAGCGCCAGCCCATAATGCGAAGGCTGCGCAGCGATATCCCCAACTTTATTTATCCTGCTGACTGGTCATCTAGTAGCTTTGATTTCAACTCCCTGGACTATGATATTTGGTAACAGCTTTCAAGAAGAGGCACCCTAAAGGCAGCAGAGGGCTTTTCTGTAGAACCCCTACATAACGCGATATCATTAATATATGGCCCCAATCGTACTTTTAAGTACACGAAAATGAAATATTTATTATTATTATTATTTATTTATTTTTTAAGATACGATTTAAGATACGATATTTAAAATTTTAAAATCGTATCTTAAAAATAAGATAATGCATTAAATGTATGCTAAGACAAATCAAAAACGCTAAAAAAATCAAAAATATTAAAAATATGTGTATTTTTTAATGTCTAAATATCTGATAAGGATAAATAATTAGATGGTTATGCCAAATGTGTGCTTTAATCGCTAATATCCAAAGTTATTTCTAGAGACTAGGATAAGTAAGCACCAAATTTAAAAAAAGCACAAAATTATGGCAAAAAATCACAAAAATGTGTCAAAAAAGCACAAAAATTAGGGAAAAAACGCACATAAATGTGCCAAACAAGCATGGAATTGAGTACAAAAAGCACAAATATAAAAAAAACTAGTACAAAAAAATTAACACATTCTGAAATCTAAATAGACAAATTAAAAATTTAACCAAAACTAGAGGTAAAACCCTACTCCTTTTGAAAACAATTGACCAATAAATGTTATACTAAATATTCCATAGAAAATTTTTCTTTTTTCTGACTTAAAATTCTTACATGAAGAAAAGCTTCTTTCGATATCCACACTGGTTATGGGTGCGTATATAAATTTAGATGCAATAGCCGTATCCATGTCAAAATCATCGACAATTTCCCCACTTAAGTTATTTGATATTTTTAATAATGTCTGGAACCCTTCATTTTTGAAAAAACAGATAAAACAGGAAAAACCGATAATCACGAATCCACTCTTCTACTGTAGGTTTTTCTTCGGGCATTTAAGAACTATTTTAGAGTTAAAGAAAACACTGTGCACGACTTAGAAACACAATAGCAAAACTAACAGACAAACTTGCAGTGTACAATGTTTGCTGCGAGTACAAACCAACGAAAGCGGGGAACACCCGAGAACATAATATTATTAAAATATTACTTAACATGTGAATTTTGTAAACTATTTTTATTAATTGCTTGTATAATAAAAATGAATCGCGGTTAATAAACAAAAAAAAAAAAAAAACTCCAAATAAGGACAAAAAAGAAAAAAAAGCTTAAAATTATAAAAACAGAAACCTAAAAAACTTGTTGTCAAACGTTTAATTTTCTTCTTATTCGTGTACATATTAAGAAATGCTGTTGCTGCTCTAAAAAAAATTTTAAAAAAATGCAGAAACTTAAAATCCGGTCTCTAGTTATTACTTTATTACGCGATCCTTTTTATGTATGCCAAAATAAAATAATTTTTCTTTTTCTCCCAACCTGAATTCTATTCAAACATCAAGGTGATGCTAATAATATGACCAGGGACTGTACAATACGCTGTCATGATTGCCAACATTCGAAAGCAAACGGCATAGAAGAAGAAAAAGTATGTTGGTACTAAATCTTTATAATCGCTTTTATATTATCCCGGCTTACATATTCAACACCCCGCTCTTATATATGAATGGCGCTTTGAAATGTATAATTCAATTACCAATAATTTTTAAACCAATTGTACTTGTCAATCACAAAAAAAAAATCCTCTACACGTCAAATTGTTCGTACATCCTGTCGATATAGTGATATGGCTCATCTAAATTAAACCAAACAGTAAAAAAACAGTGTTAGCAACCGATAAACCATCCAACTGTCGGCAGGGATGTAAATCTAATAACAATAAAATTTAATCCTGACGTTCACACATCGTCGACAGTTTTTTGCTTTGTTAATTTTTAATTGTCAATGACATACGCATTTGGTTGACTGCACTCGGTAATGAAAACCGTGGGTGTTGAAGTCTCTAAGCTGTATTTGGTACAAACACGACACTATAAATATTGAATGATAAAATCATGAATATTCCATTTTTAGACCGCGATTCATTTTGTGCACTGAAATAGTTTTAGTGCTCTTCCGTGATAAATACTTCTGGTTCAAGGACGACATATAGCTTTAAAATTTATTGTTATATTATAGCCGATCTATTCCCAGTTATATATGGCTATTTTATGGCAATGATATAACTGTAACATAAAACTTTTTATTTTCTACGAGTCCTCAAAATATAATTATCTTCCACCCAGCCTCTTCTTTCTCTTCCTGTCTCTATCTCCTTCTTTTCCTTTATCTTGTTTTTGCAATCGACAGTTCGTCAGACCAAAAAGTTGACAAACCTAGAAGGGAATAAAGGATATGTAGTGTTTTACTCGGGTAATTTAGGAAAACACAATATTTAGTTTAACTAATATTATTTATTTAAGATATTATTATTTTGAACCTTACCATTACAATTCTAATTAATAACTAACTTGATAAGACCTAATTAATACATGCGCATCTTACAGTACGTTGGCGCTTGCGCCGTCCTTTTGTTAACATTCTTATTGGGCTCAACAGCGCTAGGAAGTGACGCCAAGTGGACTAAAACTGAACTAGGCGAAACGAGTAATAGTTTATTGTTTACGGGTCATTCCATGTCAAGTGGTCTGATTTCAGAGAAGTGCCCTGCTCGACCATCACGGATTTTGATGAAATTTGGTATGGACATTCACACATGTCCCCAACGAACATTGGTAAAGTTTTACGTTCATCCATGTAATACTTGCTGAGATTTAGTAATTTGTTTGACCCCATACTGCAGCCTTCTATGTTATGACTCCGAGATTTCGACAACTTTGAGACACAGTATCTCTGCCAATATTTTGTTGAGAGAAACAAAACTTTGCCAACTTATACAACTTTTTGTGCTCTATTAAACAAAATAATAAACAAATCTTCATGAGCGATTCCCGTGAAGAAAATTTGGATCAAACTTGGCCTAAAAAATTTGCAACTCGAAAAAATTTTAAAGTTTGACTTTTTATACCTCTGAAAGTAAAGGTACGATAAACGTGAAATTTTGCACATAATAACTTATCAATACAAGGTTAACGAATATAAAATTTTACACTCCTAATATTTTTCATTAGTTCAGGAATTGACTGTAAAGTTGATGATTTTTGTGAAAATACTAAAAACAGGGTATATTTAGCCCACTTTTACAAAAATATACCCTCTGGAAACTGTTTTAAATTATTTTCATTAGAAAGAGCATGTTTTAATCCCCCTAAAAAAGTAGCACTGGTTTTTCATCCCTGGTATATAAGGCCTTAGAAATAGGGACAAAGTTGAGAACGTTTCTATCACATGCTGCTATCGCAATATCGCATGCATTCCATTATTTTTCATCTTGTATGTTTTATACAGGCATTATAAGTACCTAAATTGCGTTGATCCATGTTGACATTGTCACTACCAGTTCAGAAACTTGAACCAGTAACCCCATCGCCATAGGGTTCACGCTCGATAGCCGTGCAATACCAGCCACGGGTGGGTTTCTTGGTTAAGGATCCCAAGCCTCTAGTTTGGTTTCTTCGTTAAGGTTCCAAAGCCTTGTGTGGGTATCTGTCCGGTTCCCAAGCCAATGATTGGGCAGCTTATTCTAGGTTCCTAAGCCTGAAGTGGGTATCTTACATGGTTCCCAAGCCGAAGTCCATGATGTTTGTATGAATTGCCAAATTCCAACTATTGCTTATTTATTATTGAATTTAGTAGCCACTTTCTTCAGTGTCACTTCTTGGAATTGATACTGTCGGCCTGGTGACATAACTGATGGTGCTGGAAGGCCACAAATAAGGTGTTGTGCTGGAACCCAACAAATATCTTTTCTTTCGGGCCAATAAAATGAATGAGCCAAGCCTCGCGGATGCATAAATTTTACCAAAGCATCATTTTGTTCCAGAGAAATTTTTACAACATTGCCTACCCACCACTTATTGTCATAAATACAGGCAACATAACAACCGGGAAATAGTTCGGCTAATTTTAAATTAGGATCGACAGAATTGGAAAGTTTGGCCACAAAGTTAACTGTGTCATTTGAAACTTTGCTGACAGAAATCGAATTCAAATCAACTGGCACAAACTGGTGATGATCTCTTGTGCCAGCTATTGCGGTGCTAGCTTTCCATCTTTCTTCTTGCAGCGTCCTGTTTTCTTGAATTTCTTCAGTCGGAACATATATATATATATATATATATATATACCTATTTAATTCCGTGAATGTTTTTGTCACAAAAGTTGAACAGATCTATTGGCGTCAGTATTTGATCGGTTAATGGTCGCTGGAGGCCGGTCAATTCGGGACTTTCCCGGCCAATTCGGGACGTTTGGTCACCGACCGCCGCTGCTAACAGACACAAAACATGCTGACGCGTGACAGCACTAACAAAATATTTAAAAAATGTCATCAGTATAGAACCACCGCTACCAGACTAACAGATTCATATAGCGTACAAAAATTAATTGTACACTGTAAACTTCAGCAGGAATGAAAGGAAAGTGACACAATGTAAAAAAATGCATATTGAAGTATATGACGTATCGATAGCAATATCCTCAACTTTGTCCCTATTTCTAAGGCCTTATATACCAGGGATGAAAAACCAATCCTACTTTTTTAGGGGGTTTAAAACATGCTCTTTCTAATGAAAGTAATTTAAAACAGTTTCCAGAAGGTATATTTTTGTAAAAGTGGGCTAAATATACCCTGTTTTTAGCATTTTCACAAAAATCATCAACTTTACACTCAAAGATTTTTGTTGGGTTCCATCACAACACCTTATTTGTGGCCTTCTAGCACCATCAGTTATGTCACCAGGCCGACAGTATCAATTCCAAGAAGTGACACTGAAGAAAGTGGCTACTAAATTCAATAATAAATAAGCAATAGTTGGAATTTGGCAATTCATACAAACATCATGGACTTCGGCTTGGGAACCATGTAAGATACCCACTTCAGGCTTAGGAACCTAGAATAAGCTGCCCAATCATTGGCTTGGGAACCGGACAGATACCCACACAAGGCTTTGGAACCTTAACGAAGAAACCAAACTAGAGGCTTGGGATCCTTAACCAAGAAACCCACCCGTGGCTGGTATTGCACGGCTATCGAGCGTGAACCCTATGGCGATGGGGTTACTGGTTCAAGTTTCTGAACTGGTAGTGACAATGTCAACATGGATCAACGCAATTTAGGTACTTATAATGCCTGTATAAAACATACAAGATGAAAAATAATGGAATGCATGCGATATTGCGATAGCAGCATGTGATAGAAACGTTCTCAACTTTGTCCCTATTTCTAAGGCCTTATATACCAGGGATGAAAAACCAGTGCTACTTTTTTAGGGGGATTAAAACATGCTCTTTCTAATGAAAATAATTTAAAACAGTTTCCAGAGGGTATATTTTTGTAAAAGTGGGCTAAATATACCCTGTTTTTAGTATTTTCACAAAAATCATCAACTTTACAGTCAATTCCTGAACTAATGAAAAATATTAGGAGTGTAAAATTTTATATTCGTTAACCTTGTATTGATAAGTTATCATGTGCAAAATTTCACGTTTATCGTACCTTTACTTTCAGAGGTATAAAAAGTCAAACTTTAAAATTTTTTCGAGTTGCAAATTTTTTAGGCCAAGTTTGATCCAAATTTTCTTCACGGGAATCGCTCATGAATTTTTTTTTATTATTTTGTTTAATAGAGCGCAAAAAGATGTATAAGTTGGCAAAGTTTTGTTTCTCTCAACAAAATATTGGCAGAGATACTGTGTCTCAAAGTTGTCGAAATCTCGGAGTCATACCATAGAAGGCTGCGGTATGGGGTCAAACAAATTACTAAATCTCAGCAAGTATTGCATGGATGAACGTAAAACTTTACCAATGTTCGTTGAGGACATGTGTGAATGTCCATACAAAATTTCATCAAAATCCGTGATGGTCGAGCAGGGACCACTAGACCACTTGATATGGAATGACCCTTACATGTGTTTTCTCGTGTAGTTTGTATTGCTTTTAAAAGTTAGTGTTGTAGTTTGTTTGTTATATTAACTTTTGATAGCAATTATTATTCTTTTTTATATTACTTTATGTTATAATGAGTTATTATAACACAGATTGGTGTGAGTTTGGCTGTCACTCTAGAAAAGGAAGTAACAAAAATATTTACTTCCACTATTTTCCAAATGAGAAACAATTTGTAAACTGTTAATAAATTTGGTGTTGTGGAAGATATAATAACAAACTAGTATTTATTAAACAAATTAAATAAAAAACAAACATTAAATTATAATAATCCTTCTCGAACATAATTAAATATCTACCCGTGTAATTTTAATGCAGAATTAGGGCAAGCGGTTTTATTTTCTGTACGCAGATTTCTAATACATTTTCACTGAACCTTCAGTGCCTGCTTTTGTTTTTAATCAATTTATTTAGGCAAGGAGTTTCTAACAGAGGTTGCGGTTCATACCGTTGTAAGACAGGTTTTTTAAAAGTAGACAACAGGCATTTTAAATCTGTGCTGATTAATATTTCCATGCTCAATATATTGTTTCTGGAACAAAAAGAAAAACCAACAAAAACCACACAAAAAAAAAAAAAAATCAAATATTACAATCAATCAATGCCCTGATCTTGGCTTCTTTCATTTTGGTTTGTTAACCACCTGGCACAAAATAATAGGATAGCTGAAATGTGTTTGCATGTAGTTCCTGCTTTACATGTGCAGGACATATTTAAAACTTCAACATCATTACTAAATTTTAATTTCCCAGTGACTTCGTGAGGTGGTGTTCTCAAACTGCTTGTTTGTAAAAATAACCCACATATGTCGACATGCTCATCATGTTTGTCCAAAATTCCGCACAACATAAGATTTCCGGCGTTTAACAACTCTTCTCCTTCAACTACAAACGTAGAAGAAGGTGTTGTACTTAAAAAAATAAAATAATTTAATAGAGATAGCTGTTTATTATCCATTGCAAATCGATGATTTAACATGTAAACAAATATGGACAACTTTCCCATTACTCGTTTCAATCAGCTGTTCACAGCGCTCGTAGCGCCGCCATCGGGCATTGTTGTACCCAATAATAATTCAAATATACTACAGGATAAAAATTACGTCATCTAGTGGAACGACCTCGCACAAGAAGAGTCAGTTCACATAACATCTCTAAAGTCCATTCTACATTATACTTTTTTCAATACTATCCAACTCTGTCGTCATTTCAACTTTTGATACTACAGAATATAGTGGGGGAAAAAAATAAGAGACAGTGATAAATTTTATACCTTCCATCTCTTATTACTTTTCATTGCCAACTTAAAAATTTTTAGGTTCAGATGGCAGACAACAATTTGGTTATAGTAAACCAATTTATAAATATTGTTTAATTGTGCTAAGTTTATATTTAATTATATGATCTAAATAAACTTCGTATCAACATAATAAACTACTAAAAGTTAAGTTGTAAACAAAAACTAAAAAGTTGGTGTTGGTACGACTGAAAAGTACAGAACTGTCAATCAAAAATTTGACCGGAGGTAGTTTTGGAGGTAGCACTATATTCTGTAGTATCAAAAGTTGAAATGACGTCAGAGTTGGATAGTATTGAAAAAAGTATAATGTAGAATGGACTTAACCAACGGCGATTCTAGGACTAAGCAACTGGAGGGGCAATCAAAGTTTAATTAAGAAAATAAAAATACTTACTAGTTATAGAGTTTTGTTTCCAAATTAAAGATTGTTCAGATCAACCAAGTGACAGTTATTGGGAGGTTTATGCCTTTGATGCAATATGTCGAAGATTTCAACTAACTATACAGTTTTGTGGTCGAAATCCGTCGTAATGTTAAAATTAAATTCGGCAGTAGCAATGAACTATTTAATGATACACCACACTTTGTAACAATTTTAAGTTTGACACAGTAAAACAAACATATTTAATATATGAATTAGATTAAGGTTAAATAAGTATACAGATTCCATTTTTAGGGTTTTGTAGGTATGATCACAAAAAAACCCTTATAACGTCACTCATGTGTCTGTCTGCCTGTCTGTGCAGTAAAAATTGTAGCCAAACAGCTTAACGTAGGAAGTTGAAATTTGGCATGCTTCTACAACTTTTTGACCCACATATAGAAAAAATACTGATAGTTAAAAAAAAACACATCTCGAAATAAATATAAACAAATATGTATTTAATAAAAAATTAAGTTTTTATTTTTGATACATCTTTTTTTTTTTGGATTTGAAAAATGTGTCAAAAAATCTTTGACCCCACCCTATTTCCCAAAGGGATTGATCTAAAAACCTGAAAAAAAATTCTGTAATGAACATTGATGGGAACCGGAATAGTTTAACAGCAATTTTCGATCAGATAAGTTATTCGAAAAATGTGAATTTTTCGTCGTTGATAAAAAAAAATATTTAAAAAAAAATTATTGTGTGCTATCAAAAGAAAGCTCTTAAGATGTAGATTAAGGAACGATATATAGTTTATTGAAATTCGTTTCTTTTAACACGAATATAGCAAAAAAATGTGCAAAAGTTTTTATCCCGCACCCTTTTACCCAAAGGGGTTAAACTAAAAAATTATAAGTGATGTATATTGATCTGAGCCGGAAACGTACGAGAGAAATTTTCGAGATTGTGTTTTTGAAAAATATGGCAGTTTTTGTGTTTTTGACAAAATTAATTATTTTTTTAATTCATGGTTAAAATAACACTATGGATGTTATGGATTTTTTTATTTATAGCTAAGATAGTGCGTGTATTTTTTTGAAATTAAAAATATTAAATATATAATATATTTTTACCGACCCCCCATAAGGGAGGTATTGTGATCATACCGATTTTGATATTTCGAGATTTCGATGGATCTCCACGAATTGAGGTCGGTCTCTGTCGGTCTGTCTGTCCGTCTGTCTGTCTGTCTGTCTGACTGTCTGTCTGTCTGTCTGTCTGTCTGTCTGTCTGTCCGTCCGTCTGTCTGTGTACAAATGTATAGCGAATTCGGCTAAAAGGATTTTTATGAAACTTCATATTTAAGCTTTTGACATAAATGGCATGAGTTGATCAACTTTTGGTAAAAATTGGTTGACTAGAAATGGGAGAAATGAAAAAAAAAAAACGCTGGAATATCCGGCAATTTATTTAAATTTTGTTTAAAAAAATTAAATGGAAGCTCTTAGTTCTCAAATAACGAATAAAAGTGATTATCAAAAAACTATTGATTTTGATGTGATAAATATACCTAGACATCCAGTATTATGTTGGCTTTTTACTCTTATTAAATACCTACAAAACCCTGAAATGTGTGAAAATTCACACTCCACTTTTTTCCTTTAATTCAGTTCCTTTATAATTGTAAATATGTTATGATAAACCAGGTAGGCATTAAACTGATATTATGAAGAACAGCCTAATGTAAATCAGTGACATAAAAGCTTTCAATAATTTCAAAAGATCTGGCATTGAATAAATTTGCAACGTCTAGCAGAACGAATTCGAAAGATGAAATATTACCCATGGGAAGTTGAGACACAGTTCCGTAAGTCCAAAGGGCAACCGCAGAACGAGAACCTCAGCGTTTTCATGAAAACATCCACGGTAATGTTACTTGCTTAATTAATATCAAACTTCGTAAGATCCTATATTATAATTATCTTAACGAACCCTACTAATTTTTACTCTAGAACTTTTATTATTAAGAGTTAAAATCTCGCAGATGGTGCTGTAAAAAACCTTTCAGAAAGGCAACATGCATTTAATTCAGTGTTGGGAGGATGAATAGGCTTTACTCTATTGTGTCTTGAAGTGATTCATGATTCATGTGTAGAGATTGTAAACAAAAAATAGTCTGGCGAACAATTTTTTATCTTGTGTTACCAGAAAATTTAATTAAATCTCCGAAAAGCTAGCAGTAAGCGACAGGGTTTTAAGGAAAAGTCAAAGGATATGACCTTAAAATAAAACAATATGAAATTACGTGTTAGAGTTATATTTTGTGCTCAAGAGAAATAGTTTTTTACAATTTCGTTGTGTAGTTGCGTAGAATGTAGTTATGTAGTTGAGCCCGTTGAACACAAACAAAAATATTATTACCTGGGTGGAAAATCTTGTGCGCCATTTTCCAGACACCCGGTATATTATTTTTATATTACATTTGTGACCGAACGTTTCTGTCCAGGGCAGAGGTTTGGACCGATCAGTCACCGCTAATGCGGCGATTTGTCCCGAAAAATTATTATTACAGCACACTTGTCAGTGTACACACCTACAATTATTATTTCGCGATTTTTTAGGGTTTTGTAGGTATGACCAAAAAACCCTTATACCGTCATTTGGTCGTCTGTCTGTCTGTCTGTTCGGTAAAAATTGTAGCCAAACGGCTAAACCTAGAGAGTTGAAATTTGGCATGCTTATACAACTCTTTGACCCACATATAGGAAAAATACTAAAACATCTAAAACATATCCCCCAAAAAATATAAACAAATATATGCTCATCGAAAAAAAAATATATTTTTTTACAATTCTGTGTAGGGTGTCAAATGAAAGCCCTTGGTACGTGGATTAACGATAAAAAAAATTATTTTTGCAAAATAAATTATTTTGAGGTGATTTTTGCAAAAATTGTGCAAAAAAAATTTTGTCCCACACCCTGTAGCCCAGATGGTTTAAACTAAAAATCTGAAAAAATTCTAAGTAATGTACATTGGTGTGAACCGGAATAGTACAACAGGAATTTTTGATCAGATTATGTTTTCGGAAAATAATGCATTTTTTGTGTTTTTAACTAAAATATGTAAAATGTTTAATCCGCTATTTAACATAGTAAACGAGTGAACCTGCGTAGTACAGGGGTAACGTTGTCGCTTCGTGAGTTGAAACTACTGTTCGAATCCCGTAAATTTTTATTTTTTCTGTTTTTTTTTGCATTTTTATTTTGTTTAAATTATTCTGTAAAAATTCTAGTTATATTTTGGCAAATGTTGCATTTAATTTTTAAAAGCGTAAATTTAATAACCAGTGGGAAGTGTTGAAATTATAATTTAATTCTATGTTTGAATGTATACGAAATCAGAGGGGCGGAATTTATAACTTAAACAACCAATGGAAGCCGTAGGCGCAATTTTCAAAATATTAATGGACCTTGCTATATAAAAAAAATACTGCAAATATTTAGAAACCCAAATAATGGTATTAGGCATTCGAATTAAAATTAATAAAAAAATATTTTAACATAAAATTTGTTTTGGCATTCCAAATAATCATCATTCACTTACTAAATACCTGCGAAACCCTGAAATGTGTAAAAATTCACACTTCACATAATTTTTACGTTCTGCAATCGAACGTTGTGGGCCATTAGCGCCAATCAAGTCAGAAGATTTGCGAATATCTGACTTCAAATAATCCGTACGATTATCTGGCTACTCGCCAACAAACCAGAAGAATTTCGGACGTGTTCCAGATTCTTCCTGGACCAAAGCATCCCAAAGGAATACTGACACCTCCAGCGCAGTGTTGCCAAATCAAGGAAAAATTCCGTAGATTTAGGGAATTTTTTTCTTGTTTAAGGAAAAAGGAAATTAAGTCATTTTCTACGGAAATTCTGATATTAGAAGAGAAAAATTCTTTATTTTGACCATAATCTACTGAAATTAGTATCCAAATGTATTTACATATCCTTACATGTTGGTATTTTTAAATATACACAACGTGAAAATTACACAACGCCTTAATTCGTTTGCTTTAAATTTCTCGCGCTTATTATTGCGCGTTTTTTTTTTTTTTTGACCGACTACAATAATACGGTGCTTAGTCTATCGACAAAAACAGTGTTTTCGCATGGTTTCTGTGAATACAGGAAATGGCGGTCTTGTTTTGTTGCGTCAACTGACAAGCTGCCCTATAGGCTATTCGAAACCTTTAAACGGAACTAACTGGATTTTCATTTTTGTAAGTTGTCATGAGCTCTATTTTTAGGGTTTGAAGTGAACTCTTACTGAAAAAAATGCCTCAAAAATCATAAGCCTCACTTAATCTGTTAAAGTTACTGGAATTGAAAATCTAGTTCCGCTTAAAGCAAAGAAACAGGCTATATGATACAATTGTAATTTTTTGTTACCCCTGTTTTTTCATTCGTACACAGGCTATGATTATATTTACAAAAATATAGTTGTATTTATGAATGAAATGTATAGCTATTCCAAACTTTTAGGCGGAACTAGATTTTGTAATCTAGTAACTTTTACAGTTTGATTCGAGCTTTTGACCACTTTGGTTAAGCTTTGTAAATTATACCTACTTACAATAAACATTATTAGGTTAAAGTTAATGTATCATTTTTAATACAAATGTCTCATTTCTTAACTTCTTACATTTTCCAAAAATTTAAAAATGTATTATTTATTGTAATATATATATATATATATATATATATATATATATATATATATATATATATATATATATATATATTGTTCCTACAACTCAATAAAGCATCTCCGTCTGGTGCGGTTCTGGGCTAAGATCTTGATTTCGCCCCACGACTTTCCCATGTCTCGCAATTCTTTCTCCACTGTGCGCCTCTATGCGTTCTTCGGTCGTCCGATCCTCCTTTTTCCTTGCGGATTCCAGTGAAGGGCCTGTCTGGTTATGTTGTCAGAGTCTCGCCTTAGTATATGTCCCAGCCATCTCCATTTGCGCAAGCGTATCTCATTTCAGATCTCTGACTGTTTTGTTATTCGCCATAGTTCTTCGTTGCTTATGGTGTCAGGCCAATGGATTCCCACTATCCTTCTTAAACATTTATTAACAAATACTTGCAGTTTATCGGTGAATGTCTCGTTAACCAACCATGTCTCACAGACATATAACAGTACAGACTTCACATTGCTATTAAATACTCGGATTTTCGTTTTCTTGGTTAGGTGGGCTGATGACCAGAATTTGTTCAAAGAGGCAAACACTAGCTTTGCTTTTTGAATTCTGGACATGATATCCACGTTACCTCCCCCGTCTTCGGTGACAATGCTGCCCAGGTAGCAGAATTTGGAGATTCGGTCTATGGTCGCATCTTGAAGGTGAATATTCCGAGTATTTACGATGTTTACGCGCATATCTTTTGCTTTGCTCACGTTGATCTTAAGCCCTGCTATACGAGCAAAGCTGTCCAGATCGTTCAGTTTACTTTGCATGTCTTGAAGTGACTGGGCAAGTAGGCAGAGATCATCAGCGTAGTCCAGATCCTCTAGGCGAGTGGCAAGGTTCCATTGGATGCCTCTTTGCGAGGAGTTTGCTGCACGCAAGACTGCATCTATAGTGATGAGAAATAGCAGTGGGGACAATACGCAGCTGCTTCACTCCCGACTGTACCTGAATGGGACTGCTTACTTTCCCACGGTGTACAACTTTGCATGTTGAATTAGTATACATGCTTTTAATAAGATTTATAATTTTGATCGGGATACCATTTTTTTCATTGTAAAGGCTATTCCAAACCTTTAGACGGAACTAAATGGAATTTAAATTTTCTCAAGTTACCACTAGCTAATTTTTTATATATTGAAGCTTCAATCAATCACAACCGATTTTTGTCGACCTTCACGAGATTCATAACTGAAGGACGCACGACCACGACAAAATTCTGCAAACCAATTGTAAACAGTCATTTCTGATGGTGCTTCATTACCAAAAGTTGAATGAAGCGAATCTATGCATTGTTGTTGAGTTAGGCCTTTACTAAAATCGTAAAAAATCATCCAACGAAATCCTTCACGAGTAATATCCATTTTTTCACAAACAAAGTTTTTTTTAAACGCTCACTATCAGCAAACTACTCGGTCAATTTATAAGCTGCGACTGAATTCACAATAACAAATGTCGAATTCTACGAATATAGTAATGACACATTTCAATATTGCCATCTAGTGGTTGTTTGTAGAAACATAAAAGGTAACCCTCGTATTAAAATAAGAGCAGGTACTGAATTACTAGAGGCAAATGTCAGTTGTTCTAGAAAAATAAAGAGATTATGTCTGATTTTTTTTTTCTCTCTATCTTTTCTTCACCTAGACCAGTGGTACTCAACCTGGTCCCTACCGCCAGGAATTTTTTGGTGGGCGGTAGGGGTTTTGTCCAATGCTGGCTGCTTTTCGTTTTTTTTTTTTTAAATTTAACTGACGTTTTAGAAAAAATTAAATGGAAATTTTTTATAGTATTATTTAAAAAAAAATCATAGCATTATTGAAAAACATTTAAACCTATGGCAAAATAAAAAAATGCCTGTCTTATATCCAAATATGTGGAAAATGATATTCAATTTATTGATACCTTTCCCTACCTCATATCTTGTAGAATCAGGCTTTAGTGATGTTAATCATATTATGACCAAAGAAAGAACCCGTCTGAATATTTCCGAAAGAGTAGACCTTCGTTTGTTCCTTACCAAAATTGAACCAGATATCCAATATTTAGTTTCGCAGCATCAGCCTCAAGGATCTCATTAATAATTTAAATAACTAAATATAATTTCAATGGACTTCATACTTCTATGTATGCAAAGTATAAATAAAAAGATAAATTTAACTACATGTTTTCATTAAACCTCTACTCAAATTACGGGTAAGGGAAGTGTGGGTACTGTGTTACACAGGGTACTTTGTGACATTACACGTTGCCACGTTTTGGTGCATGTATATTTGTTGTGTTTAATAATAAGAGATGATGTAGTAAGTTGTTTTATAAAGATTTTTGCAGCTAAATTTTGCGAAAGTATTTGGTAAGTTATTATTATTATACAAGGTGTCTCAAAAAAAATTTTATATTTAGTGGATCGATTAAAAAAAAAGTAAGCCGTATATAGAAAAAATGTTTATTAATTATTAAAATACACTTTTTGGAGATTTATTTCTTAAAAATAATATCGTCTAAATGTAGACCCTCGCGTTCTCGGCACTCATTTAATCGAACAGTAAAATTACTTATGACGTCTCGGCAGGTGGACTCAGGGATGGCTGCCATTTCGTGACGGATATTTTCTTTCAAATGCGCCAGTGAAGTCGGTTTATTGGCGTAAACTTTAGATTTAAGATAACCCCATAGGAAAAAGTCCATAGGGGTTAAATCTGGACTGCGTGGAGGCCAATTTATGTCACCTCTCCGGGAGATCAATTTGCCTGAGAAAATTTCACGAACACGTGGCAGAGACATATTGGACGTGTGTGAAGTTGCTCCGTCCTGTTGGAACCATGTTCTTTGGTTATAGCCAGGAAAGTTATGTAGTTCAAGTACCAAGAAGTTGTCTAACATCTCCACATAACGCTCTAAATTCACTGTAACTGCACGCCCCCTTTCGTCTTCAAAAAAGTAAGGGCCGATAATTCCTCGCGCCGACATCGCAGCCCATACGGTCACTTTAGGCGAATGTAGGGGTTTCTGATGTTTGCGTTTCGGATTCGTTGCACTCCAGTAGCGGCAGTTCTGCTTATTTACGTGGCCATTAAGATGAAAATGAGCTTCATCCGAAAACAAAATGTTGGCAAACGTTGAAAATCGCTCAATCACCTGATTTACGAAATTAAGCCTCTGACTGGCATCTTGGGGCTTTAATTCTTGCACGAATTGAATTTTGTAGCGGTGCAGCTTTAGGTCTTTGTGCATAGAGCGATGTAATGATGATCTATGCACATTTAAAGCACTTGCGCGCTTCCGAATTGAAAGGTTCGGGTCGTCACGAACAGACTGATTAACATTCTCCACGTTTTCTACCGTTCTTGATGACCTAGGTCGCCCGGATTTTGATTTATCCAGCGTTGTACCATTCTCTTCAAACTTTTTAACCCAATGTCGAATGAGAGGAATGCTTGGCGCATCATTTAAGTGGCGAAAACCTCGAATACTGCAGAATTTTCTACGCGCTACAGTCGCCGAATCACCGTTTTTGTAAAACTCTCGCACGCATAACGCGCGGTCTGCTCCCGAGAAACGCTCCATAACGACTGAATTCCTAAGAGCCAGGCTACCGATTGACATAACCCCCGCGCCCCTCGGATACGTTGCGTTCACGCAGTAAGCTAAATAAATATAAAATTTCTTTTGAGACACCTTGTACAACAGGTGGGCGGTATGAAAAATTTTCTACCAGTAGAGATGCTAGTGGGCGGTAAGTATGAAAAGGTTGAGTACCCCTGACCTAGACCTTTTGAACAGTTCAATATTACCAACTTCGTCATTGGATTTTAATTTAAGAAAGCTAGAGACGATCTATTCACATTTAGATTTTTAACAAGGGATATATGTTCGTAGTATCTCATTTGTAAGTATCTTTTTGTCTGAAGATTTACGTAGGTCAGAAGTATGACCGCATAGTGAAAAATATGCATATACATGGGCAGAGCATATAGTGTGGGTGAAAAAGGATGGATTGATAAAGAAGATCTAAAAAAAAAACAAAATAACAGTCTGTCCGTGACTAGCCTCGCATTGGTGAAAAGAACTGTTATCAGAAAATCTGACGAGTGTTGATATACATATAAGATACCTGAAAAAATCGACAACAGGAAAATGTTTGATCGGAAATGAAGGATCGGAAAATTTATGGACGATGGAAATAAAAAAATGACCTATTTTGTTGAAATTTAAAACCGTGCTTGAATAACATTTATGTAAAAACCCTTTTTAATGTAAATTTGATGTATCTCTATTAGAAAAAATATATTTACACACAACCCATGAAGATGAAAGAAAAGTTTTTGTATATTTTTCACCTTTACCTGAATCAATATTATTATATTGTAAACTGAATACCTTTGAGTTCCAAAGTTCAAAGTACGAAAAAATCCTCTTGGAAAAAAGAAAAACTCAACGTCAAGTTTGAATTAAAGTAATCAAATATCTGCAAATGTAGCAGGATGGAAAGTCAGTCACAGTTGAGAATCATACTTTTAATTAATATCATCTGATAAAAAAACGTTTCTATATCTATTTCAATTTCTTTTTAATAATATTTGCTTCCGAGTTAAGAGTTTATTTTAATAATATGATGTTTGAAATAAAATATACGTGACCACTTCGCTATTTATTTATCATAATATCATCTCTGGCGGAACATATGAGAACATTAATTTAGAAACTTGATTACATATTAAACAGTTAGTTCTATAACGTGCCGAAAACTACTAAAAGATCTTATTTCTGAAAATCCCACCGTTGGCCACCAGATGTAACGGGCCGAAACTAACAGTTATTAATGGGGGGTGGGGGGGGAGGAAAGACTTGAAAATATAAAAATTTAAAAAAAGTAATTGTATTATAACAGTGTGAGAGAACTAGAGTGAAATTAGGAAAAGAAAATATATATAAATAAGTATATGTAGATTATTCTAGGAAGGATAGCAAGAGCAGAGTTTGAAGGGATAACGTAATAACAATAAACGTGACTCCACTAAATATACTCATGTATTTACAAATTGAACAGATTGAAATATATACATATAATGTTACAAAATTAAAAATGAATAAAATAAAGTTACAAAAGAATCCGTCTACTTACTCAGCATTATCAGCTCGTGAACACTTGTTCTTTATAAATAAAAATAAAATAACTTGAAGTACTCTTCTCTTCTGACTGAGTGAGACTTTGCTGTTGTGACCAGCTTTTATATACTGACATTAGACTGACTTAAGACTTTACTCCCTTAGACTTTCTCTCATTAGTCCCTTCTACCCTGGTCATTTTCTATTACTCATTATCAATATTTGTCAATACTAAGGTTCATGAGGGTGACTAATGAACACTCAGGGTGAAAGTAACAAGTTATTATTGAGTGATAATAAAATTTAAGAATAGAATAATTTAAGAATAATTATAATGATTTGCGAAAACAAGCAATGACGTTAGGAATATTAGTTACATAATTAACACAACGTAATAGTTTTTCTTAATAAAGGTTTTTAAAATTCAATATTGCTAGGTAGCTTGTACTGCTACAGTTCTTTAATTATAACTAAGGGTGATCCAAATTGGACTCCGGGATTTTAATTGCGCGCCATTTTCGTTCAGTGAATGTTGGAAGTTTGCATTTTTACAGTTGGTATCTAAACAGATTGCAAATCCATCATGGCAACAACAGGATGGAGCCACATATCACACAGCACGTGAAACACTCACTTTACTTCAAACCAAATTTCCTGGTCATGTTGTCTCTCAGAGGGGCGACATCAATTGGCCAGCGAGGTCTTGCGATCTAACCCCATTTTTTCTGTGGGGCTATTTGAAGGAAAGGGCCTATGTCAACAAGCCTGCTAGGATTCCAGAACTAAAAGAGAACATCAGACGTGCAATTGCTGAAATCGAACCGCATTTATTGGAAACGATTACGGAAAACTTCGCTAAAAGAATGGTATCATGTCAGCGGAGTCGTGGAAGGCATTTGGCCGACATCATATTTCATAAATAATTGCCAAGTCTGTACTTTACGCTAATAACAATAAAATTCGGATTTTTCCAATATGTTGTGTTTTATTCAAAAAAACAAATCCTAGAGCCCAAATTGGATCACCCTTTATTAGGTTTATGTCAATGTTTTAGTTTTTTCTTCTCAAGTTTTTGTTTTATTTCCGCATGTCACTTGTATTGGTGGATAGACAACAATTCCTGGTTTTAACAATAAAGTTTATTAGATACTTATAAGTTATAATAATAGAACTTGATGAAATTTTGCATGGGAGCTGGGGAAGTCTCAAGTCCACTCCGTGCTGGCCGGGATTGCCTTGAACCTGTCTCCTGGCAGGGGTTCCCAATTAGGTAGTCGAGGAACCTGGTGAAGTGTTTCCCGCTCACATGAGTTCTGCTACTTGGTCTTCCCAAAAGATCTCGTATATGGAGTCTGACTCGTGGTCCTCACCGTGGTTTAATAGAACATCGTAGAGGATTTGGTTAGGTTCTTCTGCTTGGCTTCCGTACGACATTCATTTACTTTTACCTCCGACTAACGTAGTTCTGCTATTCAGTCGTCATAACTCATATTGTCTGAATTGTAACGTTGCATTACGTAAGGAAATTATGTCTGCTTAGACGCTGACAAATTGGTTTTTAATCAAATAGCTGCATGGCACCATATCTAGGTGTTTCTCTCTGTATTTGATGCCTAGTTTGTAGTAGATTCTGTAGCTATTGTTCACCGGCTACTTCAGACATCTTGCGTTGTCTATGATCAAATTAAGAGTCTCGGATCTATCGGTGTTCAAACCATCTTTAAAGCTGCGTTCAGAACTCTTAATTAGTCGATTATAGACTATGACTTATGTACTGTTGATTTTCACTAACAAGTTTGTCATATGGTTACGCGAGTAATCGTTCAGAGCTCTAAATTTAAAGCGTAGTACTTTGTCGATTGCAGACAGTTTCCCAAACTTTGTAGTTAGTGAGTTGTTTTACTAGGACAGACATATAAATACATTGGCTATCTCAGTCGACATAGTAGAAAACGTTTACATTGTATGCCTTTACATAACCTAACAAAATGTCATCGCGCCGATTACAACAAATCTCGCCCAAAATTACAAAGACGAACAGTAAATATGATCAATTTAGATTATTAGGTTTGGTTTAGTTAGTAAAAATCTAGGACAGAATTAGGAAAACAATAATAGATAATAAACATTTTACGAAGCCGCCATAGTTGGTTTAAAGATACATAGATGTCGCAATAATTTCCATAACTGTAAACGCTGATTAAGCACCGCGTTACTCACACGTGGTCTTGGTGGCCTATTCCTTTCAACGTCCCTACGTTGCCCCACGTGCCCCTGCACGTGTAAATAAGATCTCAACAAGGTTTATGTAGAAATATATAAATGTTAATCCGATGGCACCAAGTTGGGTGAATACGCCACGCAGGTTCTCGGCGTGTAGCGTATGCGAAGTGTATGAGGCACACAGGCGCCGTAATAAGAAGGGCGCTAAAAATATCTTCAAAATAAGTGGTATGTTTTTTTTTCTTAATAAAATGCCAAATTATTCACAAATTTGACTAATATTTATTTTAAATATGATATGTCAACTGAACTTTTTTCTGAAAAGCGCCAAACAGTTTTCGCACACACAGGAAAAACGCCACGCGCCAGTCCTGACGCCACGTGATGGAAAACTTCCCAATGTTAAAAATGTTTTGCTGAGTAATAAGAACAATATGTGGCCTACCGTTATTGGGCAGAAAAATTACTCCTCGGCTTCCTTGTCCAATGAATTGTTATTTTTGGTCCACTTCGTTGTCCAAATTCAGTTGACAAATATAGTGCTAGGTTGTTACCGTTTTGCCCGGTTGGAGAAGAGTAACACAGCACACCCTCCATTCCAAACTGGATGCACAGAACTTCTTTGACAATGATATTTAAATTTACTGTTGATTTAATTATCATTCTTGTGCTTATGTACAAGAACGACATTTATTGTACTTACCTGCAAATGTAACCGTCTCTGGTTATTATTTCGTGTGGCGTGTAGGTGTCAGAGTTTTTTCAGGGTGCTACTAGCTCCCTCAAACAGATCCTCATGACCAATTTTTTACAGTAACCGAGACTGCCGGCTTTAAGTGCCCTCTGAAGCATGCCTCATATTACCAAATATTAATTCAGAGATACAGGTACAGAAATGGGCATATAATAATAATAATAATTTTATTAATGTTAACATATACGAAGTATTTTTACATACGTCAGAAGTTAATAAAAGTAATAATGGGAAAAAATACTACAAATAAACATAACATAAACAATAACACATTGAATTTAACATTAAAAATAAAGTTAGCGAGTTAAGTTAAAATTAAAAATAGCGAGGTATTGGTCAAAGTTATAAAATGCTTTAGTTATTAAATATGTTTTTATGGTCTTTTTGAATTGCTGGTTGTTTAACTTCTTTATTGCCAAGGGGAGTATGTTGTAAAATAATATACCAAAATAATTGAAGGACTGCCTTGATTTGGTCAATCTTACGTATTTTTGTCTGATTATATAATTTTTTCTTGTAAAATGAGCATGTATTTGATTTTGCTGTTCATAATTAATCAGGTTGCAATGTACGTAGACGAGACAAATATAAATAAACACGGCAAGGTAAGGATATTCAAATCAGTAAATTCATGATTACAGTCTGATCTGTAGGATAAGTTAGCTATTATTCTAATAACGCGTCTTTGCAAAGAAAATATTCTCTGTGAAAAGGGGGAGTGTCCCCAGGCAAGAATCGCGTATGACATGTGACTATGAAAGAGTGCATGATATGCTGTGAGTAAAATATTATGGGACACTCTATGTCTGAGATTACGCAAACAAAAAATTGCTTTACAAAGTTTATTAGCAAGATGATCTATATGAACTTCCCAGCTAAGATTAACACCAATATGGACACCTAAGAATTTAATTGATTCTGGATTTTCCATATGTGCCAATCGAAGTGAGAAGACCATTTGCTGAGTTTTTTGAGCGTTTAAAATTAGGTTATTAGCAGTGAACCACTCACGACTAAGTTTTAAATTGGTGTTATTTAAAGATAAGGTTTCTTCAAAGTCCTTCGAAGTTGAAATTATGGTGGTATCATCCGCGTACAATATTGTGTTTGTAATTCAACAGCCAAGAATTTTTTTAGAAAAATATTGTTTGTACTGTGTATCGAACTGACATTCCCATGTGTACAAAACGTGTGAGCTAATCACTACGCTGTTGCAACTTTTTCATCGCTGGTAACAATTTTTCACAAGAAAATCCTTTTTACATTGTCTGGTAAGCCACTTTCCGAGCTTCTGAATTTTTCATCTTATTCAATCGTCTCGATACTATTGCTCGTTTAATCTTAGCCGTTCTGCGCTTTTATCTTCCGTCTACAGCAGATTTTCATTCAATAATGCCTATAAATCATGGGCCTTTTATCTTCGAGCCATATCATAGCATCACTGATATCAAAATTGCCAGCCCTTAAACGTTGAAACTAATATTTGCATGTTAGGATCAGGACTAGTTGTTGGTCGCCCGTTGCAATATGTAACAATAGCAACTATAACAAGATGACATATGTGACAGATTGTAAATAGACGTTGTAATAAATGCTCGTTTGTGCTCGACTCGAATTGTTATTATTACAAACGCTACAAAGCGTTTACATGCATATACTATGAAACACAACATCTTCACCAAGAACAGAAGAAATTGATTTGTAAACCTGATATTTTTGCCTTTGGTTGAAATTAGTACCGAATGCAATATAGAGTATAAAACTTTTTGTCTCTTAACATTTGCCCTTCGAAAATGCCAACAGACAAAGATTTGAATTTTAAATAACGGTACTAGAGCACACACAAAAAACCTTACTATCACACTTAGTACAAAGTAAAGTAACTTCGTCGTTTTTGAAGTGGTAAATAAAATAAATGAAGTTATTGATTTTCAAAGTTACCGTCAATTCGTATATGAGAAACTAAACACAATTTAGCAGCAAGCAGACACATTCTTATAAATAAATAATGAAGCAACAACAGCTGAGTCGAGCGAAACTGAAAATACATTTCATTCATTATTTCTTAACTCAAAACCTTTCAATATTACCAGGGCAGTATTCGGTACATAACAGAAAGACTAAAAGCAAAGTTTTCTCCACATTCTGCACCGTGGCAAAATGACACACAGTTCGAAGGAGCTTTGCTTGATACCGATTGTTGTATATCAGTGGTGTTTGTAATTCGTACGTTAGACATGAATTTTGATATGATTATTGCGTTTCAAATAAATGTAAAAAGCTTCAAAATTGTATTATTTTACATTCTTTACTAATTTAATCACATAACCTTTAATTATCTACTTTTTGTGCTTCAATGTCAATAAGATAATTTAAGTATAAAGTATGCCCGCTCTATTCGCGGGAGATAGATCCAAGCCACTCCATGGATAACGAAGTCTGCGGGTAGTAGCGAACCCGTTCTAAATTACCATATTATTATTATTTTAAATACAATGGAACAAAAGCAGAGCTCTTGAGTTCCCCAATAGCAACAAAGAAAATAACAATTAAAAAAACTTAGAATAAAAGAATAGGTTACAAAAATTGTTCAACACTTAAATAACGTATGTTAAAACAGGTAAAGGTCCATGTGGCGCCCGCTCCTAGCCTAAGTAAGGTAGGGTTGCCAAACAGTCACACAATATGGCCTTCGCGGTGGAGACTACGAAGGACCACCAGCAGAAGGCTGGAATACAGAAAGATAGAGTGATGTGACACGAAAACGCACCGAGTTAAGCACCTGGGAAAGATAAGGATGACCTAGAGAAAAAGGAAGTGAATTTAAACTCCTCTGCTCCTATGGGCTGCTCTAGGAGACTAACACAAGGGAATGGTAGCCCTAGCTGGAGTGTAGACCGGTAAAATCCTAGGCCCACAAGTAATGGCTATGGTGGAACCAAACCTAGAAAATCCCACGATGTCTCTTGACGACAAAAAACAATTTCCAAAATAAAACAATTTCCAAAATGGATATAACATTAAATTTGATTTAAAACATATTACACATATGTTGTACAACATATAAATAAAAGACAGAGCTGTTTGCACCCGACATTCAATACACTTCTAAACTATCTCTGGATGCAAAATAATACTTAAGACGTTAGAATGATTCCTTAATTATCCTTGGATTGCATGTATTTGATCAGGTCAATGACACGATTTGAGTAACCATATTCATTGTCATACCAAGAGATAAGCTTGACAAAGTTGTTGTTCAGAGGAATAGACATCGCGGTCTAGCCAAGCGACAAACAATACGGAAGGCGTAGCTCAACATGATGTGTGTAACACATAAATAAAATACAGTACCAAAAATAAACCATTTTAACAAACTGATAATTTATAATAAAATTTATTAATAATAAATACAAAAAAATACAGATATTAAATTTAAATTCAAAATAATCGGCACACGTGATCAAGCGTATAGACCAGAAATATATGATATAAAAATATTAAATAAATAATGAAATTGAGTTAATGTAAAATTGGAATGGACTTACAACAGATATTTGCCGTCATAAATACATAGAATATTTATCCCCACTTTACATATGTGGTACTGGTGTCCCAAAAAACAGGTTCCTGGGTCCTCGGATGGTTTCTTCAACAGGTGTTGATGCACAAAAATTAAATTATAACATCAAGAGCGTAAAATATCACTTAACTCGCGATAGAGACGCGTGAATTTATTTAGAAACTGTAAAATAATCAAATCGACAGGTGATGTACACACTGATCAGGTCAGTATATGAGTAATTTAGGTGAAAATTAAGGTTGAAACCGGTAAGTAGCGGCTCTCAACATTTATTCAAAACACAAAAAGTTTTTGTGAATTAAATTAATTTAATAATAAGCGCCTAGTGGGCGTGACAGTCCAGTTTATTTTTAAAATTATTAATCGATGATATCTCTATCATCGATAACATAGTTCGACAAGGTATTCCACATATCGAACTCGATTAGAGAAATTAGCATTTGGTAAAACAGTCCTTCTTTAGTTTAAAAATCTATGTCTACGCAGTCTGTTATCGTTGTTAAGGATAAATGACGGTGACACATCGAAATAAAATTAAATGGACACAAATCGATGCTTAGTTATTAAGTCACCGCGAACACGTCGATCCACCATATACTTACGTTAAACCTGTACTACTATGTACCTGTACTGTAATATTTCAGTCTTCGGTAAGTTTACTGTATGAAGTTTAATTAGAAAATTGAGAAGCTAACATTCAAAATGTAATTTGTCACCCAAAATTCAAAACTGATATGTTGGTATCAGCGTTTTCCTCTTTCGTATATGTATAAAATAAAATCTGTACCAACCAGAACAAAAAAAAAAATTATAAAAATTGTGAATTGAGATTTTTAATTTTTTTTTATGAACTTTTTATTATGTGTGTAAAATGGTGCAAAAAATTTAGCTACGATCTTCTATCATAGAAGTACTTCAATAAGAGGTTTTAAGTGATTATTTGGAAAATTAAAATTGTTAAGAATAAAGATAAATATAATAATGTAATACATTCATTCAGTTATTCAAATAAAATTTTATCATTGTTTTATCCATTTAAACCATCATTTGTCACGCAAAACGTTGTTTGCCCGACTTCAAATAATCGATTTTTCAAAAGTTTTAAATAAATATGTTATGTCTACAAAAATGTTTCCATTTTCCATTAACCCAGTCCCGTCCTGTCCAGTCCTATCCATTCAATATCCCATTAATACTTCAGTTATTTGATGAGGGTCATTGCACCTCAATTTTTATCAAATAACACAGTAAAGCGTAAAATATACGTCTGTGTTTTCGTTTCAAGTTAAAAAGTCTAATAAAAGAATAACAAACCAGATCTAAGTAGAAGAAATCACACTATAAAGAGAATTTTTTACTATTTAGGAAGCAAAGCTGACCTTAAAGTCGACGGTGAATTTCTTTTATACTTTTTACGTGAAAAGTTACGAGGAGAAAACTGTGGAAACTTCGTAGAAAGTGATAAGTTTCAATTCATGGACAAGAAACGTAAAAACATTTTTAAAATTTTTTGCAAAAAAGTTAGTGAAAAAATATATTCGAAACTGGAGAACTAAAATAACATTAAAAATGAAGTATCTCCCTCTTCTCTTTTCTTGAAAACAAAAGTTCAAACATCTTGGGATTACCATAGCTGATAAAATTAGTATATCAAAGTAAATAAAAAAACTGGATATACAGTGCCAATCAGTTGCAGCACTAATTTGTTAAATGGGGGGGGGCAAGATATGGAAATAAATAAGAGGTTGGAGGCTGTATAACGCAGTTCAAACAACAATTTCTGGGAAACTGAGAAACACCAGAGGAAAAAAAAGTGATCATAATCCAATAAATTAACCGTGCCAGTACTAACGTATGCACCTAAATCGTGGACAACAACAGAAATCACATAAGCATTGTGCAAAGCATGAAAGCATAGAAGTGAGATTTTACAGAAAAATTTAAAGAAAAACCAGAAGAGATCAAATCATAAACGAAGTTTTTCAAGAAAAACTAAAAAAAAATCAATATAAAACAAGCTTCTAGGAAGTGTAACTAAGGTGGCTTGGACACATGATGAGAAAGGGGCAAGAAAGAATAGCTTCTACAGCTTATGAAGCTAAACTACCGTCAAAAAGTACAGTTAAGGAAAACATGGCAAAAAGTATGAAACGGAACGGAATAGGGGGGTAACAAATGGAATGAAGTGAAATATTTATCGCAGAAGAAGAAAAGGAGGAAAAACATCTGGAAATGTAACTCAGAAACTGAACGAGACAAATTCGCACAAGCTACAAATCAGACGGTAGAGAGGCAAAGGATTAAATTTTGCATGAAAACAAAAATAATTCGGATCAATACAAGACCTCATAAGCCAGTGTTATCACCCCAAATCTAACAAAGGAATTGAAGAACTGTTTGAAGACCCGGACATTGTGTAAGATATCAAAACACAAAGACTCCGGTGGGCCGGTAAAGTCCGGAAAGTACAAGACGACTACTTCATTAAGTAAAGCGTGTTCTACATTATACTTTATTCATCAAATTTCTAAACTTTTTTCTTTGAACTAGAAGTTGTCAAAGTTTTAATACAATTTATTTTTCAATTTTTTGGTAGAGAATGAAATTCTTACACGTGTTTCAGTTCATTTAAAGTACCAAAATAAAAATATAATTCATATCTTGTCAAGTGTTTATAACCTAGCTATTAGATTTGTAAAATTACTGATTTACGTACAAAACACAATTTATATATTCGCTTATTCACACCAATGATCAACAAAACACTATTAAACACGTGGTAATACAAAATATTTACAAGCGTAATTTTAATGTTGGTACTATTGTTAAAAGTGTCTACTGCGCATGCACCGAGTTCCAAGTTGGATGTGTTTTCAAGAAAAGTTTGACCAAATCTAGTTTTGAATAAAGTTGATCTTGACTACATAAAGTGTTCTACACTGTACAATTTCACTGATTTATTTCTAGTACAAGTTTTAGTCAAAGAAATAAGTATGAAAAATTGATGAGAATTGTATAATGTAGAACACGCTTTAGTCTGGACAAAGTGCTAGAAGGAAAGTGTTCAGTAGGCCGTCCACGTCTGTGGTGGACAGACAATATCAACGTAGTTCTATGAACTCTTAATATCGAAAACGGTCTCGAGATGGTGGCTAATTAGACCGAGTGGAAGAAGATAGTGAAGTTAGCTAGGAACCACTCAGAGCTGTAGTGCTACGAAGTAAAGGAAAAAATATCTGTAGGGCTTTGAACATCACACAACACACATAGAAGTTTTGGATCTAGCTCTGTTCACGGCGATCTTATTCAGATATTCTTATTCTTGTTGATATTATCTTACTCGATGTTGGTTATCATTAGGTCTATCTTGGCCTTCAATACAGATACACGGATCAGGAATATTGTGTTTTATCCATAACCATGTTCCCTGGAAAAATTATCTCCAAGGGTGGGGACATTAATATGCCAGCGAGATACCCATATTTAACACCCATGGTTTCCTTTCTATGGGATTTTTCCAAATCAAAGATATAAAATAAAGCCTCCATGATATTACTTCAATTTTAAGCCAGAATTTCGGAAAAAATCCAAAAAATTTAACCAGCACTATGTCGGTGAGTTATGGAAAATTTCCAGTCCTGTCCGAGGAGATACAGATACTATCTCCAAAGAGCCATTCCAGTATTCCAGTGAGTCAAACAGCAGACACCGTGTGAATGAAGAAGGCTTTTCCAGACTCCTCAACTCTCTGATAGTCAATCGGAGGCAAGTCCAAGGCAATTCCAGCCAACACGAGGGGGACCGTAAACTTCCCCCAGCTCTCATGGAAAATTCCGCCAAATACTATTATAATTCATAATTAATACTAAAAAACTAAAAATTTTGGGCCATGCTCATAATCATTTACTTAATTCTACAACTAAGCTTAGGGTGACCATCCGTCCCGGTTTTCCGGGATTGTTCCGGTTTTCGGTCAATTGTTCCGGTGTCCCGAAAACTGTTCTCGGGACGCCGAATTATCCCGGTTTTTGAATCTTTTTGCTTTTCACTTTGAATCTGAGAGATGAGGACCTTTTTTTTTGCTCTTCACTTTGTATTTGGGAGGTGAGGACCTTTTTTTTTTTGCTCTTCACTTTGAATTTGGGAGGTGAGGACCTTTTTTTTGCTCTTCACTTGGATCTGGGAGGAAACAAAGACCTTCTTTTTTTTTTCCTGTGTCCCGGATTTCCTTCGCTGAAATCTGGTCACCCTAACTAAGCTTCACTTAGTAAAATAGGCTAGTATAATATTATTATTTTTGTTCCCATAATGTCACTATCAGCTTATTTTAGCTAATAAAATAGCATGTGAGAACATTGTTTTACTAAATTACAAATATATGAAGAGAGTGCGACATATCGTTCAATTACTGTGTCAAAGCGAGACTCATGATTTATTGGTTTAACCAGAGTTACTGTTCTCTATGGGTGCAATCAACGTTTGGGCCAGTTTGCATATAATATAACCTAACTTTTCGTGAAGTTATGTTAGGAGGTTTATTTTTAAATTAACAAGTTATTTACCGATCTCTTGTTGATATGAACATTTACTGAAATATCGCAAAGCAGTACAAACGAATAATTCAAAAGAAATACGGCCACCTTTTGCAAATACAGATTGTTAATCATATCTTGACGATTCGATTATATATTTTCTACTCTGTTTTTAGAAAAGCTATACATATATTTAATTCTGTCATTCAATATAACCAATGGGTTTTTTCTAGTTTAATATATTTTTTGAGGCAAGTAACGGTCCATTCATTCGCGCATTTCACGAATATCTCCATTTTCTCTTAGGCCCATATTATACAAGGTGTCTCAAAAGAAATTTTATATTTAGTGGATCGATTAAAAAACAAGTAAGCCGTATATAGAAAAAATGTTTATTAATTATTAAAATACACTTTTTGGGGATTTATTTCTTAAAAATAATATCGTCTAAATGTAGACCCTCGCGTTCTCGGCACTCATTTAATCGAACAGTAAAATTACTTACGACGTCTCGGCAGGTGGACTCAGGGATGGCTGTCATTTCGTGACGGATATTTTCTTTCAAATGCGCCAGTGAAGTCGGTTTATTGGCGTAAACTTTAGATTTAAGATAACCCCATAGGAAAAAGTCCATAGGGGTTAAATCTGGACTGCGTGGAGGCCAATTTATGTCACCTCTCCGGGAGATCAATTTGCCTGAGAAAATTTCACGAACACGTGGCAGAGACATATTGGACGTATGTGAAGTTGCTCCGTCCTGTTGGAACCATGTTCTTTGGTTATAGCCAGGAAAGTTTTGCAGTTCAGGTACCAAGAAGTTGTCTAACATCTCCACATAACGCTCTGAATTCACTGTAACTGCACGCCCCCTTTCGTCTTCAAAAAAGTAAGGGCCGATAATTCCTCGCGCCGACATCGCAGCCCATACGGTCACTCTAGGCGAATGTAGGGGTTTCGGATGTTTGCGTTTCGGATTCGTTGCACTCCAGTAGCGGCAGTTCTGCTTATTTACGTGGCCATTAAGATGAAAATGAGCTTCATCCGAAAACAAAATGTTGGTAAACGTTGAAAATCGCTCAATCACCTGATTTACGAAATTAAGCCTCTGACTGGCATCTTGGGGCTTTAATTCTTGCACCAATTGAATTTTGTAGGGGTGCAGCTTTAGGTCTTTGTGCATAATGCGATGTAATGATGATCTATGCACATTTAAAACACTTGCGCGCTTCCGAATTGAAAGGTTCGGGTCGTCACGAACAGACTGATTAACATTCTCCACGTTTTCTACCGTTCTTGATGACCTAGGTCGCCCGGATTTTGATTTATCCAGCGTTGTACCAGTCTCTCCAAACTTTTTAACCCAATGTCGAATGAGAGGAATGCTTGGCGCATCATTTAAGTGGCGAAAACCTCGAATACTGCAGAATTTAATACGCGCTACAGTCGCCGAATCACCGTTTTTGTAAAACTCTCCCACGCATAATGCGCGGTCTGCTCCCGACAAACGCTCCATAGCGACCGAATTCCCAAGAGCCAGGCTACCGATTGACATAACCCCCGCGCCCCTCGGATACGTTGCGTTCACGCAGTAAGCTAAATAAATATAAAATTTCTTTTGAGACACCTTGTACTACCTAATATTGGATCAAATTTTGATGTTGAATTGCTTAATATCAGTTGTAATATAACCCCCAAGTGCTACTAAATACTCACTACTAACTTTGTTGTCACTAAGAAATATTAGACTCTATTAACACTAATCACGTATTATGAGCAGCAGATATTTAGTAGTGTCTAGTTGAATTCGGTAGTTATGCTACTAACATTTAGTAAAATATTATGAGCTTGGCCCATTATTATTAAAATCAAGGGGCTGTTTTCTATTCAAACCACCTATGTGCCAATATCATCTCTTGCGCACTCCATAGACGCCATATACGCCAATGGAATAGAGAGTTGCCCCCCCTGGATTTCGGAACCAATTACCAATTCGTATCTTAGAAAAAAAATTATGTTATTTAAATATAAAATTCATAAAAAAAATTGATGTGAAGTGTGAATTTTCACACATTTCAGGGTTTCGCAGGTATTTAGTAACTGAATGATGCCAAAACAAATTTTATGTCAAAATATTTTTTTATGAATTTTAATTCGAATGCCTAATACCATTATTTAAGTTTCTAAATATGTGCAGTATTTTTTTTTTATATAGCAAGGTTCATTAAGATTTTGAAAATTGCGCCTATGGCTTCCATTGTTTGTGATAAATCATAAGCCCCGCCCTCTGATTTCGCATGTATTCAAACATAGAATTAAATTATAATTTCAACACTTTCCACTGGTTACTAAATTTACGCTTTTAAAAATTAAATGCAACATTTACCAAAATATTACTAGAATTTTGACAAAATAATTTAAACAAAATAAAAATGCAAAAAAAAACAGAAAAATTAAAATTGACAGAAATCGAACTGTAGTTTGCAAATTACTAAGCGATGACACTACGCTACGGGCACTTACTTAGTTACTGTGTTACATAGCGAATTAAATATTTAACATATTTAAGTTAAAAACACAAAAATTGCGTTATTTTTCGAACATATAATCCGATCAAAAATTCCTGTTGTACTATTCCGGTTCACACCAATGTACATTATTTAGAATTTTTTCAAATTTTTAGTTTAAACCATCTGGGCTACAGGGTGTGGGACAAATTTTTTTTTTGCACAATTTTAGCAAAATACGCGTCAAAATAATTTATTTTGCAAAAATAAAATTTTGATCGTTAATCCACGTAATCCACGTTATCCACGGGCTTTCATTTGATACCCTACTCAGAATTAAAAAAATATATATTTTTTTTTCGATGAGCACATATTTGTTTATATTTTTAGGGGGATATGTTTTTTAGATGTTTTAGTATTTTTCCTATGTGCAGGTCAAAGAGTTGTATAAGCATGCCAAATTTTAACTCTCTAGGTTTAGCCGTTTGGCTACAACTTTTACCGAACAGACAGACAGACGACAAAATGACGGTATAAGGGTTTTTTGGTCATACCTACAAAACCCTAAAAACGATTGTTTATTATTATATTTTTGCTTTAGCAACTTTGGCTATTAGCCAGGATAGTTCTTATTTACTAAATCGATGATTTTTAACTATAGAGAACACATTTTTAACTAGAAAATAAATGTTTATCCTCAGCGGGGATCGTTCCCAGACCCGCCACGTGGCATTGTTCGAATATGGCATCTATATCTGTTTTGGTCTTGCCCCTCCTAGAATAATTTCTGCGGGCGCCTATGTGTCAGGGTAATTTATTACTATTTTTCTTTCTGTGATACGGTATAGAAACATTTTAAAATAAAATACAAATTGCAGTTTCTTCTTCTAAATATATCAAAAGCGGTATACAATTTAGTAATAATTCAAAAGCTGTGTCATTGAGTTTACGAAAACAATCTGCAAGAATATTACGATATTGTTATTAAAGTCCCAGTTTATGATTATCTTGGTCTTTATTAAACTTGACTACTTCAGTTTTAGATAGGATCTGAGTCATAATGAGAAGTTTTATAGTTGCACTTCTTGATTATCAGGAGTGTAATAAAGACTGATTATCTCAGAATAATTATTCTGTACTGCAATAAAGATTTTATGAGGTGAAGAGATAGCACGGTAAAAAAGGTATATTTTACATATCGGGACTCCATGTTTGCAGGATCATAAAATAGTTTAATATGCATTTACTTTAGCATGAAAAATCTGTATGAACAGTGTGTACCAGTATAGAAAGAACACGATTTTTCTTTGATATGGTCGGGGATACAAAAAAAAAATAGTTCATATAGTCGGATTGCTGATAGGTGACTGTTACATGTATGTATCAAGTAGTGCATTCATATAATAATCTAGTTACCATTTTTCAGCGATTTTAAAAATGTTTTTTGTTATTTGTCTTAGCTCTCAGTCTCTGTTAATAATATTAATTAATAGAGCTTGCGGCCAATTATTAAATTCACAAACTTTAATTTTAAATCTGCTGGAATATTTTAGTTCCGAAAAAGAGAACAATGGGCCACTTATTTTTCTATCTTGTGTCCATCAAAGAGTAGCAGCTGCCTTAAAGATTTCGGAATCAACAATTCGTAGAATTATAAAATGTAATAAATCTGAACTTCTCACTAACAAAATCACGAGAAAACGAAGGAAATTAAAATCTGAACCAGTTTATTTCATTGATACATTGGCACAAACGTATGGTCATGAATTACTAAGATTACCTCCTTATCACTGCCAGTTTAACCCCATTGAACTAATTTGGGGTATAACAAAAAATTATTATGATAGACATATTGGTCAAATCGGATATCTCAGCCGATAACGAAGTTTTTAAAAAGGGGCAAGTAGCCTGTGATTAAATTAGTTCTGAAACTTGGGCAAAATTTGTTAAAAAAATCGAAAATTTATTAAACGAATGGTGGGAAAGGATTGTTGATGATATTAATCCAATAATAATAAATATAAGAAATGACAGCGATAGTTAAGATGACGACGATATCATGCATTACAGTGACTAATTTTTTTAAATAAAAATAAACATTTAAATACAACTTGTAGCAATATATTATATGGATAAATATATTTTTACTTAATATTTTATTACTTTGTACTTAGGGGATACATAAAAATTTAATTTAATTAAACAACAAATTATAATCCAAAATTTACGTATGACTATAAGTTTTTCCTTATTTATAATTATTACCTTAAAATTAATAATTTTGTTTGTTTGAGTACTGCTGTGAATTTATTTTCGTGCTCTATATAGTAAAGATATCTACGAATCATGCCGTTTCTTTCTAATGCTTTGTTTTTTATTAAAATAATTTGGAACGTTAGTTGTCAACTTGCGTCACTATACGTTACTATGGGTATGAAAATTATTATAATGATATAGACAGAGAAAGCACATAGTATTGTATATCGATACTTCTAGCAACGAACAGTCACCTATCAGCAATCCGACTATATGAAATATGCAGTATCTTTAGTAGGCTATAAGAATCTTGATTAAAGTGAAAAAAGCTTCAATGTTGATCAAATTTGACACGTTTTTTGAGTAGAAACTTCTGTATATAATCCATTCATAAGGTTTCCTCATTTGAGTTTGCCATGATATTTTTGTTAGGGCATTTTAAATATAATGATGTCATCGCATGTATGAGTAAAACAATGACTACCGTTTTTCTATCAAAGTTAATACATTGAAAATGTTGCCGAATGAATATTTCTTATAGAATGTCACATGAATGATACATAAGAATAGCAAATAGCTTTTTTTGCTGAAAATTTACTAACTAACGATATTTTAGAATAAAATAAATTCACATGTTAAAATATTTTTCGTGGCTAACAACAAAACTGCTAACCTAACTTGTCCTATTCAGATGAGGAAACATCCTAAATGGGTTATACTAAAAGATGCCATATATGTAACTGGATCTTAAAAAAAGTTTAGTACTTACTCCGACCTAAAATTGATCCTTTTTTAGGTGTTAACTAAAATTAAAACGGCTCTTGAAAACGTAGAGTGCTTTGGAAAAGTATTGTGGAACCGATTTTATCAACTTGTCATTATTTTGGTCCTCTCAGTATCCGGAAACTAGTCAAAGGAAACATGTCTCCGACGACCATTATATACAATAATTTTACTCCGTTCAAATTACAGATATAGTACTAAAACCACGTGAAAGATTGAAGTCTCTACACTACTGTATGAAGTTAACAACACAACAATCATCAAACTACAAAAGGATGAACAAATTATCACGTGGTCAGTGCGTGATTACAACCTCTGCATTCTGAGCAGAGTATAAAATGTAACATTTCGCATGACGATCGCTGATAAGATCGCTGATCGCTGATATGACGCTGGCGACTACATACACATGAACAACGCACAGAAGATCAGTCAGTTTCTACGATTAATGAGGTAGAATCTATAATATTTAGCAAATTATATTTATTGTAGCAAAGCAGTGCGGTCACGATGAAATCATTTGGCGGCCCGTCAAATAATACAGTCGATGTTAACTATCGATATCTTGTGAACCAATACTCGTTCTTACTAAAAACTTCATCTTCAAGTCTTCTGCAAATAATTATCTTATATTGGGTTGACATAAAGTAATAGCTTATTGATCGGAACAAGATTTGAACTCAAATACATTTTGATAGACTTTGTTTGCTATCATATTGTTAGCAATTGTGATAAGCATACAGAAGGGGTTCGTGTCTAGACTAAGAAAGGTCATTGTCTATCAATAAATACAATCCCCAATAACTAATGCCATCTATAAATTTCCTATGAGTTAAAATTTTAGCGTATCTTCAGCATTTTTTTCTTTTTTGTGGTTATTAAAAGAAAATGAAATTATAATTCGAGGAAAATATAAAATTAGCAAATTAAAACGCTTTTATGTAAGGATTTTATTGTTTTTTGTTTCCAGATGAAAAGTAATAAAACAACAGAAAATGAGACGTTGAAAGTTAATTAAAATAATTTTTTTGTCATAGTTTTTACTGTTTTATAAAATAATTAACGATATAAGAATTCTGAGCGCGTTGTAAGAGTTGTAAATTTAATGAAGACGATGTTGTTTATTTTCTACCGGAATCTTGAAAATAGTATTTAAAATTTTAATACACTCGGTCTCATCGCCGTCTTCTTGTTCTTCTGCTTAACACTCATCGTGTCACACAAATCACACACATCAATCCTCCATCTTGCTCTCTTCAATATCCAGATATCTGGTGAACCAATACTCGCTTAATATTTCAGCTTAATTCTCTAAGCAAATTTGTTAGAGTTAACAACTATTTTAGTTGTTAACAGGACGACGAGTAGCTATAGTTTAGAGCTAGTATTCACTAAAACTCTCAGTTATTTAAATTTAAGCACTATTGATAGAAATCTTTGTTAACCTGGCAACAGCATTTTAGTTCTTTTTAACGACCAGTGATGGCTCTAGAACTAAAAAATCATGTTTAAATAAAAAAATGCAAAAGCTTGTTAGTTTTATACTTTTATTTTCATACTAGGTTATTACCCGTCAAACAATGACGGATTTATAATATAAAAATTTCAATTGTTTGTATGTGTATTTGGTTTTATTTTTTAACGTATCTTAATTTCGCCACCAGTCATCGAATCACGGTACAGGATATCACCAGTTAGCCAATCACGAGAGAGGCTGTCACCTGTCAGCCAATCAAGAGACAGGGTGTCCCCAGTTAGCCAATCATGAGAACCTGAGGAAAAATTGACGTCATAATGTTACCGACACTACATACAGACACTTGCTAATTATATAGTTAGATGAATTTATTTATGAACTTTTTAAGATGGGAAAACGTTTCATTTTTACTCAGTAAATTACATTTATATTGTTAAAACTAAAAATATTTTGAGACGTTAATTTTTGCCTACGAAACCCTAGACATTTATGTATTTAATTATATTTGTAGACTCTTAGAAAATAAATCTGCAAAATATTGTTCATATCGGTCTAAGGATAGAAGAGTGTTAAAGTTTCTTTTTTTCTTGCCTACGTAATCCTATATATTTCTATATATAATTATATTCGTAGAATATAGGCGTGTCTACAGTTTCTCTTTTATGCCTACGAAATCCTAAATATTTCAAAATGTAACTATATTTTTAGATTCTTAGAGAATAAACCTGCAAAATATTGTTCATATCGTTTAAAGGATATAGGCGTGTCTAGAGTTTCTCTTTAATGCCTACGAAACCCTAAACATTTCTATATGTAAATTTATGCGCAGTTTGTTAGAGAATAAATCTGCAAAATATTTTTCATATCGATCATAGGATATAGGAGTGTCTAGAGTTTCTTGTTTATTCCTACGAAACCCTAGATATTTCTGTAAATAATTATATTTGTAGATTCTTAGAATATAAATCTGCAAAATATTTTTCATATCGATCATAGGATATAGGAGTGTCTAGAGTTTCTTGCTTATGCCTATGAAACCCTAGACATTTTTATATGTTATTTTATTCGCAGTTTTATTCGCAGTTTTATTCGCAGTTAGAGAATAAATCTGCAAAATATTGTTCATATCGGTCAAATCATATAGGAGTATCTAAAGTTTCTGGTTTATGCCTACGAAATCCTACACATTTCTATATGTAATTATATTAGTAAATTCTTAGAGAATAAATCTGCAAAATACCTGTCAATCAAGAGACCTTAAGAGTCCCCAATTCGCCAATCACGAGAACCTTAGGAAAAATGACGTCACAGTGTTACCCAGATCACAAACACACGCTAGCTAATTATATATATACGATTGCCGATTTTTCAGAACAACCATGTGATATTTATTAGGCTGCGTAGACACAAATTGCCTTTGATGCAGTGCTTCAAAATTTTCAGCCAACTATACATACAATTTTGTAGTCGAAATCGGTTTTACCTAACGTTAAAATTTAAATCGGCATTGGCACTGAACTTTTTAAATACTCACCACACTTTGCAAAAATTTTAAGTTTGACACAATAAAACAGAGAAATTTATTATTTGAATTTAATTACGAAAATTTAAGTTAAATTTTTCTGTATATAAATTAAATTTATATTTATGTTTGTGTCACAGTAATAACGTCTGACTAAACAAAATTATAAATACTGTGAATTTATTCACATTTCAATAATTGGCGTATACTAGACAAGATGCAGCACTTGTCATGTCATATTGTATATAATTCCGCAGCTTTGGATAATGGCCCACTGTATCCTTATGGAGAATATAGAACCATGGTATCAGTTACGGTGCGCTGCAAGAGGAGTTTACATATAGATCCAGGTAGTGCCTGGGAGAAAATAGTTGCATAACCAAAAAGTGAGAGCGAGGTGGTGTACCCCAGGAAAGGAAGATTTATATTAAAAATGAAATAAGTATTTTAACATCTTTAAATAAAATTTAAATATATGAAACCGAATACTTTACCTCCCAAATGTTGTTCTTTGGCAAATCCAGTTCCGTCTTTTCTATAAGGGCACATGGGGCACCAGCCCAGGGCCCCCGGCTTGTTGTGGGACTAAAAATGCCGAGGTCGTCGTTTACACAGAAAAAATAGGAGCTCAATTTGGTACAATTTTACTAAGAATTGCCGTTAAAATTTCTAAATTTAAATGTTAATCGAAAACCAGATGAGATTTATGGTGCGCTCTCCACTACTAATTGTAGTGGAGAGCGCTCATTTTCACGGTTAAAAAGAATAAAAAATGAATTACGAACGACTATGTTACAAGAACGACTTACTAATTTGTCAATCATGTGCATAAAAAGTGATATCCTTCAAAAATTAGACTTTGAGGACATAATAGAAGATTTTGCACAATTGAAATCTCGAAAGAATCCATCATCATTAACATCTTAGTTAACATTAAGTCCAATTATCAAAATAGTAATCACTTCACTTATATTTGATTTGTATATAGTTAACCATAATAACCAATAAAGTTACTAAATAAAAGTACATACTGATGTTTTCGTTAACATTTTTTTTTTACATTCTAAAAGGGCCCCAAACTCTATGTGCCCAAGGGCCTCTGCATAGCCTAAACCGGCCCTGGACAAATGTCATTTAATTATCAAACATTATTAATGGCCAGTTGCTAAATAACTAGTTAAACGTGTTTTAACTTAAGTCAGGGACGGTGCTACCACATGGGTAAAATGTGCACTTGTCCAGGCTGGTAGATGGCAAGGAGCGGCAATTTTTCATATATTTATACAGAATATTCAGGTCATTTTAAATAAAAATTTAATAGAAGTCATCAACGGCACGAAATATTTTGGCAATTTTTTAATTTAAGCAGTTTCGTTAATTTTTGTTATTTATTATTGCATTAAGAAAATTTACTAAGTTAATTTAATCAGTTCATTGATTCAAATTTGTATAAAGAGATCTTCTCCAAATTAAGATTAATTAAAAATTATCTTCGATCATAGATGTCTTAACAACTTAGTGATTTGGCTACTATTTCTATGGAAGACGAGCTTGACCAAAATTTAGATTTCAAAGAACTTAACAATTGTTAACGAACTTGCATCCCAGAAAGCTCGCAAAGCTCGTGTAAAATAACAGTGAAACTATTGTAGTAATATGAGTAAAATAATATTTTTTTCCACTCTCTACATCAGTGGTTCCCAACCAGTGTTCCGCGGAACACTGGTGTTCCGCAAGCATTTCAAAAGTGTTCCTCGATAATTATGTACTACTGAAGTTGGCGTTCCCCGGAAAGTGTTTAGCAATGGGAGCAAAATATGAAGGCTTACTTTATAATAAGGTGGCTTTCTCGGGGAAAGGTGTTTTCTCGTATACTACAACTAAAAAAAGATTGGTTGCGTTCTGCGAATAGGAAAATATGTACTTTGCGCAAGACCTTGAATGCAAGAATGATATATGGTGCGCTAAATTGGGCTATTTAACAGATATTTTAATTATTTGATCACTGTCAATACGAGTATGCAGGGTGCAAATTAACATCAACAGACAAACTATCAGCTTTCCACAAGAAGATCATTCTTTGGAAAACAAGAGTAGAAGAAAATAATCTTAGCATGTGTGTCCAGCAATATCAGCGATTGTGTTTCCTTGATATCACAACATTTATCAATACTGGACAACAACATACGAAAATATTTTCCTTCTCTGGACACAGAGAAATACGACTGGGTTAGAAATCCTTTTTCAAAAGAATTACCTAATAATTTTGATTTTAATGTGTCAGAGGGAGAAGAGCATATATCCTTGTCATATGACCGCACTTTGGAAATTAAACACGCTGAAACGAGTCTTGACAAATTCTGAATATCTGTCCAACAAGAATACCCACAAATATCAAAAAAATCCATAAAAATTTTACTGTGTTTTTCAACTTCATATTTATGTGAAGTAGGGTTTTCCACATTAACCAACATAAAAACTAAAAAAAGAGAAAGATTAACAAATTTGGAGGAAGAAATGAGGGTGGCATTCTCTTGATTATGTTCCAACATACAAGAAATATGTAAAAAACACTATTCACAAGTTCTACATAAAATGTTTTTTTTTTAATTATAATTATAATTATATGAATAGATTTTTTTAAATAAATATTAAGGTATAATTATAAATATTTGTTTGAAATTGTAATTTTCCAATTTTATACAAACACAGCTTACAAACATTTCATTTTAATTTAAGGTAAGTGCTCCGTCAAAAAAAATTTCTTGCGTAAGTGTTCCGTACCTTAGATAAGGTTGGGAACCACTGCTCTACATAGTAAGTACATTGTTATGACATTGATTTCATGGAAGTAGATATACTTTACCGAAGAAGTTACTATTAACAACGGGATGTAAGTAAAAATTTACCTCATCCGGAGAAGTAAGTGAAAATGAAACAAAACCTAAATTTTTATGCCATCTGGTAACGTCTCTTCGATTTCTCCGGTAGGAGGAAGGAACATTCAGCGTTTGCAGCCTCATCAATTACCATTTCTTTTTCACTTTTGTTCATATTCATTTTACATACTTTTGACACAACGCATTTAATATCATCACGATTTGTTTGATGAAAACCATAGCAATCGGCCACAAATACACTGATACTTTATTCCAATATCTAAAATAAATTAATCAAAAAGAAACTATGCAATTAAAAATAACTTTGAGAATGGGAAAAATATTATAAACAATTTAGGAGGTAAATATTTACCAGTCTCAGACTCTATAACTCTAAACGTCCTCGACTGGTAAATATTACTTTCCTCCCTTAATGTTTAAATAAATATTTACATATTACTAAAATTTAAAAATATTGGAAAAGATCTTGATTAGATGAGTTACGTCCGTAAGTTAGTAATTATAGTTGAAGGTAATGGGATTCGGACCAGTCAGAAAATAAAAACAAATTTATTAACTTCGCTAACGTTTCGATTTAATTTAAATCTTCATCAGAGCTACAAAGATATATAGAAATATAAAATTATTAAATTGGTAAGTTTACATGTATAAAATTATGATAGTGTTCAAATTTAACAAGTCAAGTAGTTAAAATAAGCATTACAAAATTGTCGGAATTTAAAATATAACATAAAATAATTATTGAATAATAAAAACATATCAAATATGAGTTAAAGAATAAAAAACAATGTTAAATTTACATTACCTTAGTTAATAGTCACGATATAAAATAACAATTTTAAAATTAATAGAGAATACATCATATTGTCCGGTTATTGAACTCAGAGATAAGCATATGAATAAGCCACGTATGAATTTAAAAAGGGTTTGAGATGGTTGAAACAAGTAAGTAACGCTATCTATTAATAAATTAGAATTTGATTATTAGGTGAAATATGTTAGATTTAGACTTTTTTAAATATATTACAATAGATGGCGCTTATATTATCACAGTGACTGTGATAATATAAGTGCCATCTACACTATCATAATTTTATACATGTAAACTTACCAATTTAATAATTTTATATTTCTATATATCTTTGTAGCTCTGATGAAGATTTAAATTAAATCGAAACGTTAGCGAAGTTTATAAATTTGTTTTTATTTTCTGACTGGTCCGAATCCCACTACCTACAACTATAATTGGAAAAGATGTTTAAAAAATATAAATATCATTCCATGTAGGTGGTATAGGGGCGTAAAATGCATTTCTTGTCCCGGGCGGCATAAATTGTATCGTCGGCCCTGGCTCGAGTTATGCCCAACTCGAATCAAAGCAGCATACAAAAATATATAAATTTACTTTGAGTTAGGGATAACTCGAAAACATTTCAGTTGTTCTTTAGCAACCGGCCATAAGTGTATATAATAAGACACTCTTAATCCCACACATGCGGCAGTTATATCTTTACCAAGACGATTTCTTGATAACGATTTGATAAAATATATTGTCGAAAATAATTGTTATGATCTTAATATTTTCTTATTCATTTTCATATTTCAAAATAGTTCGGCATGTCATGAAAATTTGTTACCGTACAAACCGTGACAGACGTATCACAGGTTCACCTTTACTGACCTAGACAAATCTTTAAAAAGTATCTAATGAATTGCAATAAGTTAATAAAAAAAAAAAGTAGAAATAAAGATCTTCATGCCCTGAATCCGTAATTTGTTGAAACTAAAACCAAATTGTTCCCTATTGAACCATTAAAGCCAAGATATGCTGCAGCAAATGCATTTATTTAACAGCGGATTCAGAGCATGAATTACATTCAAATTATGAAGTCGTTAAGTCTCTACTCTGCTTTCATAATTGATTACCAGATTACAGAGAGTAGATACACTGATATCCATTGTTTGAGATTTGAATTCATTTCAATGTGTTCAAGTCAGAGAGATGTGAACTTACTGAAAACTTGATGCCACTCTATTGTTAATTATTCTGAGGGATTAGATAACAGATATGAATGGTGGTATACTGGAAAAGAGAAGAAATCAAAGTCTTAAAAGGTGAATTAAATTATTATTATTGATTAGATGAGTTACGTCCGTAAGTTAGTAATTATAGTTGAGGTAATTTATTAAATTGGTAAGTTTACATGTATAAAATTATGATAGTGTTCAAATTTAACAAGTCAAGTAGTTAAAATAAGCATTACAAAACTGTCGGAATTTAAAATATAACATAAAATAATTATTAAATAATAAAAACATATCAAATATGAGTTAAAGAATAAAAAACAATGTTAAATTTACATTACCTTAGTTAATAGTCACGATATAAAATAACAATTTTAAAATTAATAAAGAACACATCATATTGTCCGGTTATTGAACTCAGAGATAAGCATATGAATAAGCCACGTATGAATTTGTTCGTATTTAAAATTTCCACATATCAAAAATATTTCATTTAAAATTACTAAACTTTTTAAACCCTATAATATAAAATTAGCTTTCTATAATCTTAAAACTATTAATCATCTCCACTCAAAAATTAAACAACCTACTGAATTTAATAAAATGTCGTCAGTAGTCTATCACATTCCTTGTGGAGGAGTGATTTAGGCTATGTTGGACAGACTAAACAATATCTTAAAAACCGAGTATATCAACATAAAACCGACTGTGATAATATAAGCGCCATCTATTGTAATATATTAAAAAAAATCTAAATCTAACATATTTCACCTAATAATCAAATTCTAATTTATTAATAGATAGCGTTACTTACTTGTTTCAACCATCTCAAACCCTTTTTCAAATTCATACGTGGCTTATTCATATACTTATCTCTGAGTTCAATAACCGGACAATATGATGTGTTCTTTATTAATTTTAAAATTGTTATTTTATATCGTGACTATTAACTAAGGTAATGTAAATTTAACATTGTTTTTTATTCTTTAACTCATATTTGATATGTTTTTATTATTTAATAATTATTTTATGTTATATTTTAAATTCCGACAGTTTTGTAATGCTTATTTTAACTACTTGACTTGTTAAATTTGAACACTATCATAATTTTATACATGTAAACTTACCAATTTAATAATTCTATATTTCTATATATCTTTGTAGCTCTGATGAAGATTTAAATTAAAATCGAAACGTTAGCGAAGTTAATAAATTTGTTTTTATTTTCTGACTGGTCCGAATCCCATTATCTCAACTATAATTACTATTATTATTATTATTTTTTATTAAGAGTATTTAACTGGTACATCAACAATATAGTTATTAGTACTTAGGTACATTATACAATTATTGTTTTACATGTATCATTTTTTTTGCTATAATATTTTGGAGTTTTGGTTATATTTTGTTGTAAACTCCTATAGTTTTCAAGTATTGGAGAATATTTTCAGTATTTTGCAGTTATTTGACAGTGCTGTTTCCATCTTTGCGGGAATCTTGTGTTTTCTTCTTTCTTTTTCAGTTGTTCGACATTTTGTAATGATATGGTTAACGTTTAGCTCAGTATTGCAAGTTGCGGATCTGGGTGGTTAGAGTTTGTGGAATTAATTTAAGCATACTGAATCCAATGATCGGAAGGCCAAGAAAAACATGGAAAGGATAAGTTGAACAAATAATGGAAGAGAGGGGAATAAAATGGAATGATGTAAGGTCTCTAGCGCAAGACAGGAAGGGGTGGAAAAACATTTAGCAGAGAAATTCAGAACCGTGAACGGAAATGTAAAGAAAACTCAAACTCGCAACAAGCCTCACACCGAAAGGTAGTGTATTACAACGTCCTTAATTAAGATAAATAGTAGAGTAGTGCTGCTCATATTATCTTTTGTGGCGTACCGGTAGGTTTTATTTCCAATGTGCCACGACCAGACTCATAGTTAAGTCATATGTTGTACTATTATTTCTCTTTTTTAGGGTTTTGTAGGTATGACCAAAAAACCCTTATACCGTCATTTTGTCGTCTGTCTGTCTGTCTGTCTGTCTGTCTGTCTGTCTGTCTGTCTGTCTGTCTGTCTGTCTGTCTGTCTGTCTGTCTGTCTGTCTGTCTGTCTGTCTGTCTGTCTGTCTGTCTGTCTGTCTGTCTGTCTGTCTGTCTGTCTGTCTGGCTGTCTGGCTGTCTGGCTGTCTGTCTGTCTGTTCGGTAAAAATTGTAGCCAAACGGCTAAACTTATAGAGTTGAAATTTGACATGCTAATACAACTCTTTGACCCGCACATAGGAAAAATACTAAAACATCTAAACCACATATCCCTTTAAAAATATAAACAAATATGTGCTCATCGAATACAAAAATATTTTTTTTAAATTTTGAGTAGGGTATCAAATGAAAGCCCTTAGTACGTGGATTAACCGATCAAATTTTTATTTTTGCAAAATAAATTATTTTGACGCGGTTTTTACCAAAATTGTGCAAAATTTTGTCCCACACCCTGTAGCCCAGAGGGTTTAAACTAAAAATCTGAAAAAATTCTAAGTAATGTACATTTGTGTGAACCGGAATAGTACAACAGAAATTTTTGATCAGATTATGTTTTCGGAAAATAACGCATTTTTTGTGTTTTTAACTAAAATATGTTAACTATTTAATACGTTGTGTAACATACCAGATCAGTAGCTCTCGTGGCGTGGTTTGATTTGTCGTACGCTTAATAATATAAGAACTAGGGTTCAAATCTTGTTGATTTTATTTTTTGTTTTTTTTTTTGCATTTTTATTTTGTTTAAATTATTTTGTTAAAATTCTAGTTATATTTAGATTCTAGGTAAATGTTGTATTTAATTTTTAAAAGCGTAAATTTAATAACCAGTGGAAAGTGTTGAAATTATAATTTAATTCTATGTTTGACGAAATCAAACGGCGGGACTTATGATGTAAGCAACCAATGGAAGCCATAGGTGCAATTTCCAAAATCTTAATGAACTTTGCTATATAAAAAAATACTGCATATATTTAGAAACTTAAATAATGGTATTAGGCATTCGAATTAAAATTCATAAAAAAATATTTTGACATAAAATTTGTTTTGGCATCCCAAATAATCATCGTTCAGTTACTAAATACCTGCAAAACCCAGAAATGTGTGAAAATTCACACTTCACATAATTTTTTTTTCTGGAAACTCGCCACGTACCGGCACTAGCACACATACCAAATTTTGAGTAGCACTGAAGTAGAGTAATAATAATAATAATAATAATATTTATTTGTGTTTGAAATTTTACATTTTTACACACATCAACATCAGTACAATTGAAAAAATATTTTATTATAATTTAAATAAAAATATATGTTTACATATCATAAGTTATTAAAATCGTTATCCAGGAATTCTTCAAACGAATACAGTGGATTTTCCTCAAAAAACGATTTTAAAGTATTCTGGAAAGAGCTGAGAGGCAAGCACTTAATATTTTCTGGCAAGATATTATAAAATTTGGTGGAGTAATAATTGACCGAATATCTGGTACAATTGAGTCTGGTGTATGTTGCTCGTATTAAGTGTTTACCCCTTGTCTCATATCTATGGATTTCTTGTTGGTTGTTGAACTTATTTTTATTTATGTGCATGTAAATCAGGCAGTGAAAAATGTACAGACACGGCAAAGTCATTTATCCTAAGATGTTAAAATATTTTCGACAGTCCTGTCTATACTTTAGATCACAAATAATTCTAACAACTCGTCGCTGCAAGCGAAAAATTCGCTGGGTATGGGTAGAATGTCCCCAAGCCAGCAACGCATACGTGATATGGTAGTAAGCAGTTAATAGAACATTTCGAGACACGTTGGATTTTAAGTTTCTTATGCAGTATACCGATCTGCATAATTTTTGAGCGATCTGTCCAATTCGACTTTCCCAGCTGAGGTTAACGCCAATGGTAACGCCCAAAAATTTTACAGGGTCTTGGCTAATGTCATATGGTATATCCCGTAAAGAAAATAATAAATGGTTGGTTTTCGTCTCATTTAGGCTTAATCTATTCGCTAAAAACCAATCATTCGCAGCGTTTCTTGCTAATTTGTTGTTGGTTGTTACTTCATGAAACGATGGATACTGATTTAATAGAGTGGTATCTTCTGCGTATAGAATTGTTTTAGCATTTTGCATATAAGCTGGTAAGTCATTTATGTACACCAAAAACAACAGTGGACCCAAAATTGAGCCTTGTGGAACTCCAAAAAGAGTGGTTTGTTCTTTTGACTGAGAGTTGTTTACCCAAACGTATTGCTTTCGGTCAACCAGAAAAGATTCAATCAGTTTACGACTGGCTTTGCTGATGTTATAGCAAGATAACTTTTTGATTAGCAGATCATGTGGCACGCAATCAAATGCCTTTGTTAGATCGAAAAATGTGGCCATACTATAATGAGCATTTTCGAAGCCAGTTGTAATGAATTCTATAAAATCTAATTTGGCGTTCGTTGTGGATTTCCACTTCTAAAACCAAACTGACATTTGCTCAATAATCCACGTGCCTCAAAATGCACCAGCAACTGCCCGAACAGTATTTTTTCAAAAATTTTGGAGCAAAATTGGGGTGAGTGATATGGGCCTGTAATTATTTAAGTCATCTTTTTCCTCTTTCCCTTTATAAATAGGTATGACTTTTGATAATTTTAAAGATGACGGGAAAATATTTGAGTTTAATGAATTATTGTATAATTTGCAAAGTGGAGAAATCATTGTGTCTTTAACTTTCTTTATCAAGTATACGTTAAGGTTAAAAACATCTCGACTTGTACTATTTTTTAATGCCTGTATTTGTCTGTTTTTTAATGCCCTGACCAAATTATGTTTAATTTCTTTAAAACAAAACTCAGGTATGCACTGGTCATTGGTTACTGATTTGGCAATAATAATAGGGTCAATAATGCAGGGTGGTAAACTCTTGTTTAAATTTTCGGGAATACTTGTAAAAAAATTATTAATATCATCGCATGGCTTGGGACAGTTTACATGGGGCTTCGAGGGTCTACGGCTGTTAACCAGAGCCCAGAGGGCTTTTGATTTGTTGTCAGAATTATTTATAAATTCACAGTTTGCACATATTTGTTTCCTGTAGAAATTTCTACATCTGTTCCTTAGTTCTTTATTTTGAGGAGTGGGACTCTGCAAATAACGTTCATGAGCTAACTGTGATAGATCTCTCATCAACCTCGTCATCATTGAACCATTTAATCTTGTTTCCCTCTTTAGTTTTAATAACTTCCTTCTTTTCCGGAAAAGTGTTGTTAAAAATATTTACAAATTGGTGAATGAAGAGTACAGAGAAGAGTACAAATTTTATCTTATTTCCCCAAAGGCAGTGTTTTTCAATTATGATTCAGGAAAAAAAGATTATGGTTCCTATTGATGTTGTCTAACTACAGCTAACCTCAATATATATTGAGCTTTTATTTATGTATTAATTATTTTTTATGAATTATATGGCATGTAAAAATGTAGTCTTAAAGGTAGTAATATGTCACTTATATGAATTCTTTGAAAATTACTGATTTTATTGTAAATACCTATTTACATACCCTTAGATATGATTATGCTCGGAGTGTGCACATTTCGCTTTGTTGTGAACGAATATTCCTTTTGCTTATGATCAGATTTATAGATAGATAGTTAATTTATTTATACCTTTCGGTTAAAATCTACATATTATTTGCATACAGTTTAATTTATTTTATTTTCCAATATGTATTCTAATTGTTGTAGAATCTGCGTCAAATCTTCTTTTCTCTCTAAGACGTCCTACATCCATTTCCATCCTTGTCTTGATTTACACAACACGCCTGTTCCTTCTTTAAATTTCATTTCTCCCCAATTCTTTATTATATGCTCCAAGGTCTCTTTGTCCTCTCCACACATCCTGCACATTCTTTGTTCATGCGTTCTCTAGTACTCATTTTCTCTTTCCTCATTTCCGCACCTAAATCTAGCTATTACCTTCTTTTTTAAACCATTACTTTTGCTTATGTTCATATTCACAAAGAGCTTCTCGTTTCACCTACCAGAAGTACTTTTTAATTTTTATTTCGCATGGCATAATGTCTAATTGCTAGAAATTTTCAGGTCATGACTAGCGTCGCTCTGACATAATCTAATTACTACTTTTTACGGTAGCTTAGACCACCGGTAGCGGTAGTTTAGACCAACGGTAGCTCATTTAAAGGAAGGCTGAGTGGGCCTACAGTTGTTACGGCCAATATATATATATATATATATATATATATATATATATATATATATATATATATTCTTAAATATTTTGGCCTTACGTCGTGAGACTTAATCGTGAGATGAACTCCCAGATCGATCTCACGATTCCACATTTAGAAAGCGAGTTAGTTGACCACTATGCTACTGCAACTCCATCGATCAGCAGTTATCAATTAACATGGACATATCCTATCTGCTCTGGTATCTTCTCTCATTTTTTTTTTTTCATATTCTGATGAAACCTCTTCCCTTGTTCTTCTCTTTTACATTCCTACATTTTTGGGTAAGTAGTCAGGATGAGAACACAAAAAGTAATATTTAAGGCTCATGTTGCATCCAAATAATTGCAGTTTTTCGAACATACGAGTATTTCCTACAATGTCCATGCTGGGGGTCTTTCATATTTCTAAGGAAGTTTTTAAATTCTTTCTTAAATGCATCCCATGCTTATTCCTCCAAGTTATTCATGCTGCCAGTAAATTGAGTCATTTATAAGTTTTCAAATTTCTTTTCTTAAGTCTTTCACTTAAGTCTCTGATAGAGTTGGAAATATTATTGAAAGTGTCTAGGAATATTTTCTCATAAAATGCAATCACTAAACAAGATATTTTTGGTATCTGGGTGATGTATTTTCCTTTTGATTTTCATTTAATGATATTTAAAAAAAGGGTTTTTTCATCATTAAAAGGTAATATCTATAATCTCTGAATACGTAAGTACCTACTAGTGATTTTTCATTCAAGCTTAACATCTTAGTGAAAAGAGGCGTTCTAACAGGATTAGGCAGACGCTCGTATGGTACGCAAATCGGTAATAACATCAAATTCGGACGTAATATATCAGATAAGTGCCAATAAAATACTACTCGTACTAGACAGTGATTCTGTTAACATATTTGTTTTAATAATAAATTCCATGGTTTTCTCAAAACGACTTATTTATCCGATCGTATTAATTAGACCTAGAAACCTCTTTACTGTTATCCGAGGCAAATTTAATTAGAATTTTTCTTTCCTAATATGGAACTACAATCATCAAATTGATCCAAGGATATTCAATGAAATACCTATGAAATCAAGATATAACTATCATTTGTTACAGATGCATGTAAACAGACCCACTGTGCATTCGTTAACCGCCCATGCGCAACTTTCACATGAGCGCTCTCCTCTAGAATCAAAATCAAATTGCGCAGGTGTGGAAACTTTTATCAACACCTGCGGCATTTGGGCTTGACTCTAGCAAAGGGTAGTCCCACGCATGCCCAAACACGACGACCGACACACACGCAGCAGATCTGTCTACACATTACTAACAAAATCTTTATAAAATGCAAACAAACATTTCTTTCCCAACCTCATCAAATACTTCATAAGACCATTTTGTTGAGTGGGTGGATTGAAGACTTCCCCAACTCCACGGACAATTTCAATCTGATAATTATTTAATAAATTGTATTGTTAATAACCACGCAGTTGAAGCACCCCTAAATAAATATAATTAAAAAAAAAAAAAAACAGGAGTTGCATTTCTTTCTAACCACCCTCGTGACAATATTACTAAATCAAAATAGGCTTTAGGTTGTTCATGTTATTAGAACCTATGAGGGTCAATGGACAAAAAGCATTGCCAACAGTCGGCTTATGATAAGTATACGTGATCCCAGAAAACCTAATATGAGATGTAGAGGTACAGTAAACCAGTGAAGCTTATGACCAAAGATTTTAACAAAGGAAGGCGTATGTTCAATATTAAACCAAATAACTCTGATTCTGATTATACTCAACTTTAGCTGAACTTTAATTTGTGCTTTATCTACAGTATTTTCTCAAAGTAAATCCATCTCGATTTCCTCATGTATGGTAACTACTTCATGCATCAAACGTTCTACGATCGATGGTTTTACAACAAGAACAACATTTATAAAGAAACGACGATTTGAAATCGGTTCTATTGTACATTTCCAATAGCACTTACTACGAGGAATGCATTTTCAATCATTGCATCAAGTATGTGCACAAGTTGCATATGGAGCTAAGGTATAAAATACCATTTTTATTATCAGCTTAGATGGATCTTATATATCAATGAGAAATGTTGAATTATATATTTGAAAAAAGAAAAACAAACTTAAATTTTTACGATTTTGGAGATATAACTAAGAAACTTCCATACTATCCGTTACTCGAATATCTGTGTTTGTATCTAGATAGTTAAAACGTTAAAAAGTTTTTTTCATAAAAAATCGCTGTGCTTTTTGAGTTCCTACACAATCCAGGATTTCGTAGGTATTGAGAAAGTGAAAGAGGTCAGTAGAATGTAAGTTGTCTGGATTTTTTTTATTGTTTATTGCCGGTTAAACAAATTACATTTGTTATTCACAACTGTGATCACACTTCACATGCGTACATCAGAAGAGGTCCAAGTAGGGATTTGTAGAGCAATGTGGCGCATTTAACTTAGAATTTTTTTTTTTTTGTTGATTAAGGGGAATAATTGCTGTAACCTCGCGTAAGCTAATTCCAGTTTTTTGTTTATGCGTTGGCTCCAAGTAAGACGAGTATCGAGGTGGATTCCTAAATATTTAACCGTCTCATTTTTTTGATTCCATTCTAGTTGTTGGTTATTAATTATTATATTCTGCGGATTTCTCACTCTTCTGAGGCTAAATATCTTTGTTTCAAATTTTCCAGTACTTAACAGAATGTTCGACGTGTTGAGCCATTTAGATATTGTGTCTGTAGCTATCTGAAGATCTTCTATAGCTATTTCTAGTTCAGAATGCTGTGTTAGTAGGACGGTATCATCGGCAAACATGGCTATATCGGCTGTACTGGGCGGTATATCACTAACAAATATATTAAATAGAACTGAGCCTAAAATACTTCCTTGTGGGACTACTGCCTTGATATGTCTTAGGGACGATGTTTCGTGATTAATTTTTACAGAAAATGTTGTTTCTTCATGAAATGAAAACCTTATTGAGGTGATGTATGATGGCAAATTTAAACGTAATAATTTTTAAGATTAATAAATAAAACACTCGGTAAGTTTCACAAATATCAGTTTAATATACTCTATACGTATTTCGGAAGTGACGCCATCTACAGGAGTTCAAATTACAAACTAAACTTATTTTTTAACAAATACATTCAGTGGGAACAAATATTATGGTAGGAAATACAAGTGTAAACCATATTAGCAGATAAGGGAAAAAAGGGAAAAAAGTTATTTACCGATTTATTAGGAGTGAGTTGTAAACGTCAATCTGGTCATTCATTAAGGGAATTCCAGAGTTAATATTTTTGTGAATTTCTCGGTATTCTAAAAGGTTCAGTTTAAGGCTTTTATTGTGTATGTGTAGGATTTTGAAGTCATTAACGGAAAGGTTATGATTATTGGAGATCATATGTTCTGCTATGTTGGACTGTTCTACTTTTTTATTTTGGATGGCTTTCAAATGTTCACCAAATCTTGTAACAAATTTTCGACCAGTTTGGCCTATATATATTGTTGAGAAATCTTGGCATGATGCTTGATAAACTCTACTTTTGTTGTATAAATCAGTTTTATCTAGTTTATTATTAACGAGTAAATTTTTAATTGTATGTTTATTATAAAAGGCTGGGGTTATATTTGATTTCTTTAATTTTGATCCTATTTTGAAACTAACCTGTTTTGTCAATTTCAGCCTTGTAATAACCGTTATTAATAGCAATTTTGTAAATAGTTTGTAATTCCAGATTGTAGTCTTCATCAGAGAGTAGAACTTTTAATAACCGGTCTACATAACAATTGAAAGCAGCCATTTTAGCATTATAAGGATGTAAAGATGAAGCAGGAATGATGGTGTCAGTATATGTCGGTTTTCTATAGATTTTGAAGTTGAGTTTAGAACAAGAATGTGAGATGGAAAGGTCTAAGAAGTTTAAGGAACGATTATTTTCTATCTCCATGGTAAATTTTATTGAAGGATTGATATCGTTAATATGGTTGAAAAATAATTTTAATTGCCTATTACTACCTTCCCAAAGACAAATAATATCATCAACATAACGATACCAGAATTTAATACAGTGACAGAATTTGTTGGAACTACTAAAAATAATTTTCTCCATATGATCCATAAATATTTCTGACAATAGGGGGGAGAGAGGACAACCCATAGGCAAACCATCTTTCTGAGCATAAATTAAGTCGGTAAAAATGAAATAGTTTTGGTCTAAACACAGTTCTAATAAATTGGATATTTCTTGATATTTAAAGCAATCTATATTATTATTTTGAAGATAAGTTTGGACAATATGTTTAACCTCATTAATAGGAATAGAAGAAAATAAGTTGACTACATCAAAGGAAACTAAAATCGCGTTTTGGTTAATAGGGATATTCTTAATTTTATTAACCAGACCTAAACTATTCTTTATGGCAAATTTGGATTTAAAGTTTAAAATTGAGGGTAATAAGTTATTAAGTATCTTGCATAATTTGTAAGACGGGGCATTAACATATGAAGCAACTGGTCTAATGGGACAGTGGGGTTTGTGTAGTTTCGTTAATTCATATAAAAGTGGAGGAGAAGGATTCATAGAGATATATTTGAATTTTTCATTTTTGTTAAGAACCAATTCACACTTGCTTGACAGAGATTTTAATTTGTTTTGAAAATTACTTGTAGGATCTTTAGTTAAAATTTGTAAATTATTAGTGTTTAAAAAATTATTAACCTTCGACACATAATCAGTTTTTTCGAGAATGGTTATTGTGTTTCCCTTATCTGCCTTACATAAAATAAGATCGTTATCATTAATTTTTTATATAATATTTTTTAAGGTAACAATTTGTATTTTAATCTTTCTAACCAAACTATATCAAATGTTTGAGCAATATCCAAATAGGACGGTTGTGTATTGTTTGTTTTTAAATCCTGCCTCGATAAGTTCAGTTATCCTCAAGAGCTGCTGTGTTGTGCTGTGTCTCTTCTTGAATCCAAATTTAAATGATGGCAAAGCATCAATGTGATCCAATTCTCTCTCTAGTCGTTTGCTGATAACTTTCTCAAGCAGTTTTTAGAAAGTGTTAGCAGGCTGATGCTCTGTAGCCTGATGGTTGACTTTTACTCCTTCCTGGCTTGTGAAACAATGGAATGTGAGCAGTTTTCCATTGCTTAGGAAAATAGCCTAGAGAAAAGCATTAAAGCGATGCAATGAAAGCTAGGAAGTTACAAGAAAGGTTTTTTAAAATAATGTTCGGAATTAGATCGGTACCGAATGATTTCTTGGTTCTACTCAGTACTGAGCGTGGTGACTTCCTCATATACAACTGTGTAGTGTGTGTTGCATGGATCACAGATATATGAGATCCACTATTTTAGCGTGGTTTTTGAACCACTTTTATTCTCACCAGAAAATTTACCTCGGTAGCGAGCCACCCACTTTCTGAGGGAGTACAACTGGAAAACTATTTGAAAACGTACCATACCTTATACATAACTAGCCACACTCTAATAAACTGCGCTACAGTCACCCCTTATGATTTTTTAGTGTAAAAATATCAGTAACCGATGTTCGATTACTTTTACCCAATAGGAAAATTTGTTCAAAGTAAACGTAGTACTGAAAATGAAATATGAGATCAAATGTCGTGTGTTCAATTGACTTATGTTCATATGTCGCTATGATAATATGTCACAGTGTTCATTTGTCGTGTGTTAAAATGTGTCTATGTTCATCTGTCGCATGTTAATCTGTCCATGTTAAAGTGTCGCATGTTAATCTGCCGTATGTTCACATGTTGGGACACCAAATTTTGATGTATATGTTGTTACTAATTTTATTTCAAGTTGTTAGATTTGTATAAGAAACTTATAGTGTGTGAGTGGGGTTAGACGTACCGATGAAAAGACTTATTTTTCTCTCTTTTTCTTCAAGTGACTATTTTTATATGGAGAAAATATATACGTAAGTAAATTTAAATGCATTTCCTAAATTAAATCGATATTCTTTCAAACCATTTAATAATAACTTCAATAACTCTTGGTCCACTTACTTTCTTATCGTTTCGATAGATATCAAAACAAACTTAAAATCAAATTCAATATAAACATTCATTATTTTAATTTATCTGATTTGTAAACTGGGTCATATACCGAATTGAAAAACGAGAAACAAAAGTTAATATCAATTTTCCACAAATTGACGTTTCGAAAACTGTCGTAAATTCACTTCTCCAGAAAATAGAAAACAAATCTTTTCATCGTTAAGAATTGTAGATTTCGTTTTCTAGATTTAGATGGGAGTATACAAAATTGCATTAAGTTTAAATAATAGAATTCAGTTACTTCGGAAAAAGAATTGCTCTTTTCTTTCCAGCGCCATTCTATTTGCGGTTCTTTTTCGTAAAAATTGAACTTTTTGCTGTATTGAATTTTCTTTACTGTCCCCTAAAAGATTTTCCTCTAATGAAAAGTTAGTAAGTGAATAAAAAATATATTGAATAAAGATATATAAAATTTTAAAGAAATTGGTGGATAGAAATATGTGACAAATATTGAAAAAAGTTAAAAATAAAATTCTTGAAAGTTTTGCTTAACATATTTCTAGAAAAAAAGTTATAATGTCAATGTGATTTGACAAGTTTTCGATTTTAGAAATGTTGTCAAACATCCTACACACTGAATTCCTTTAAAATATATGTATTACTAACTGCCTCTCCCTGTTTGGCTCGGGGACAGTTCCTTATTATTGACCTAGAATTTTTTGAAATTTACTACATACCTTCTCGAAATTAGATGACCGGGCAGAATACTATAAACACGTGAAAGGCCAGAATTAAACTGAACAGGATTACTTATCTGAGAGCCTCTATATAAACAATGTTTTTAGTTTTACCTTTTGGTGCTAGTAGGTAAAGGTTGTTACTAGAACTGACACACAAACACGTTACATAAAATTGCCCATGCGAGAAGCATAGACTCCGCAAATCAACGCCAACTATCTTCAGAATTTGATCCTTTGACGTATTACTAGGCATCGCAAGAAAAAAAGCCTGACAGGAAGGCCTGATTGGAGGCGTTTGAACTGAAATGGTAAAATTGTGGGAATCATCGTTTATCTAGAGATTACCATCTTTTCGTCTATACCGCAACCAGTCATAATGGTTGCTTCCATCACTCCTAGTTGGAGCATAGGGCTTCTACAAAGCGCTTCCATCGGACTCTGTTGGCTGAAAGTCTTTTCACTTCGGACCACGTCTTATATTCCGTTTTACCCCTGTCCGTCCATGTTATTTTAATGATCTTACGTATGCATTTGTTGACGAAAACTTGCAGTCTGGTGATTATAGCCTGTGTAACCTTCCACGTCTCACATCCGTATGACATTACGGGTTACAAATATACGTAGTTTTGTGTTTCTGGTAATATGGTGCGATCTCCAAACTGTGTTAAGCATACCGAATGCTTGTCTTGCCTTTTGGATACGATGTCTACAGCAGTAGAGGCACCACCGTCGGCCGCAATCATGCTACCAAGATAGCAAAATTCTTTCACATTTACAATGTCTTCTCCATAGATTATTAATATGTTTTGGTTGTCGGTGTTCATGCGCATTAATTTAGTTTTATGGGGATTAATTTTTAGTCCTCCAAGCTTTGCTCTCTCTGCTATAATGTTAGCCTTTTCTTGAATGTCTGCAAAGGTGTGTGCTAGGATGCATATATCGTCGGCGTAGTCTAAGATTTCCAGGCGATGTTGCTTCTACTACAGTCTCTTGAAATGTTCACCTGTAAGCGTGATTTATTATACAATATGCACCTACATTCAAAGTAAGGGCATGAGGAGGTAATGCTGATGGACTAAAAACATTTAAGAATTCGACTGGATAGTGAATGGCATCTTTCTCATCTTCAATCGTTACGACAGACACGTCAGTACGGGAGAGAGATTCAAACTTACCTATGATTACTTTCCTAGTAAAAATTGTCGTAAATTCATCGCACTAACATCCATACGTTGAAATTTGTCTGAATATTATGTTTACATAAGCACTTTGTTAAACATAACCTCGCAAATACTAAATCGTTGTATAGATATATTTTAAAACGAGCAGTTTTCGGTTGTCTAAGAGGGGCGGAAATGTTTTAAAAGTGACTTAAATTTGGCAAGAAATAAACGATAATGCTCCTATTTTACCGTATTAAATATATTTATGTGACGTCTGACTGTACATAACTTTGAAATGAATGTGAACTAATGTGAATTCTAAGACAGACGAAAAAATATTGAAATTCATCTAATTAAAAAAAAAAAAATGTGTTCACAAAATGTTCAGCAATTAGGGTCACAAGACCCTGTGGAACTCCTACTCTTATTAGATCATTACAGTACCCTGAAATATGTGACAATTCACAATTCACATCAATTTTCTTTGAAATAATGGGTGTTTTTTTTAGAGGTATAGAACTTTAAATTGCAATAAAACAACGATGGATTATTCGATTGACATGAATTTTTTTTTATTCGAAAGATAATCTTGTGGCATTACATTTTAAATATGATTTCTGGCATATGACCGCCACGGCTGGCTCGGATGTAGTCCAATCTTGACGTCCAATTTTCGATGACTTTTTCCAACATTTGTGGCCGTATATCGGCAATAACACGGCGAATGTTGTCTTCCAAATGGTCAAGCGTTTGTGGCTTATCCGCATAGACCAATGACTTTACATAGCCCCACAGAAAGTAGTCCAGCGGTGTTAAATCACAAGATCTTGGAGGCCAATTCACAGGTCCAAAACGTGAAATAGGCGGTCACCAAACGTGTCTTTCAATAAATCGATTGTGGCACGAGCTGTGTGACATGTTGCGCCGTCTTGTTGGAACCACAGCTCCTGGACATCATGGCTGTTCAATTCAGGAATGAAAAAGTTAGTAATCATGGCTCTATACCGATCACCATTGACTGTAATGTTCTGGCCATCAGTACGGTCTACAGTACCAATAGCTTCTTCTGTACGCACCGTACGGCGTCTCTGGGGATGCGAGTTATCAATAAGAGTAAACGTGGTGCGAAAACGTTCCATGGTTAATCGAATTAACTGCTCTGATGGACGATTTTGTCGACGATAAAATGGACGTAGTGCGCGATACGTATTCCGCACAGAACCATTATTTTCGAAATAAAATTGCACTATTTGCAAGCGTTGTTCAGGCGTGAGTCTATTCATGATGAATTGCCAAACCAAACTGAGAATAAATCACTTGACAGCTGTTAAATCGGTCGCCATCTTGAACAGTAATGCCAACTTAAAGTTCTATACCTCTAAAAAAAACACCCGTTACTTTCGAAAACAATACAAATTCAAATCAACAATGAAATATTTTCTCGCGATAAAAGCATTATCTACATAAAACTATTGAACTTAACATGATTAATGATATTCTGCGGTGTGAAAATTGAATATTGCTGTTAATTGAGTTATCTGTTGATGGGCAAGGTAGTTAAGTTTCTCAATTAAATATCGTGTGATGTGGCAGAACATTGACTGGTATAGGATGATGATATATATGTCCACTTGTGCTGTACAATACTGGCGTGATCATAATTGGCATGAATTACAACGGAACAGCTCTTTGTGGTTAATTATGAAAGCAATTAACGCACTACTATCCAACCACGAATTATCCGGTCCACTGGATATGTCTTCAAGAACTTTACGACTAGATCACAACTAATTATTGACGATTGTTTAAGGTTTAATTAAGGACAATCAGCAAAACTGCGGAAATAATTAGTGGAAACTGCAAAACATCCTAAAATACTTGGGTTCATGGTCATTGTAATACGTATATCACCTTTACTTTTCAATCTTTCTATTTGAATAAAATTGTACCCGTTTTTAAGTACCTAATATATAATCAGAACTGAATCCCAGACTGCACAGTATCGGAAGAAAACTTGTGTTATCTGGGATTTGAACCCACGTCTCTGTGCCCTGTAGACAATCATCTTACGAGAGAGCCACGTCAATTCACTTAGGGATCAATAATTTTGTATTTTCAAATGTGTCACTAAAAAATTTTAAAAAACATTGATCTAGAATGATCTATTCTCTATTCACCGAGAACCTATCTGTTTTTAGGGTTTTGTAGGTATGACCACCAAAAATCTCTTATAATGTCACTCATGTGTCTATCTGTTTTTCTGTCTGTCCGTCTGTCTGTCTGTATTTGTGTCTGTACGGTAGAAATTGTAGCCAAACGGCTTAACGCAGAAAGTTGAAATTAGGCACAGTTATACAACTCTTTAACCCACATAAATAAAAAATTCTGAAAGTTAAAAAAAAACACATCTCGAGTTAAATATAAACAAATATGTATTTAATAAAAAACTAATATTTTTAAAAAATTTTGGGTGGCATATCAAATTAAATCACTCAAATTTTTATTTTTGAAAAATCTTTTTTTTTTAATGTTTTTCGCCAAAAAGGTGTAAAAAAACTTTTGTCCCCCTCTATATCCCAGAGGGGTTGGTCTAAAAATCTGAAAAAAATCTCCATAATGAACATTGATAGGAACCGGAGTAGTTCAAAAGGAATTTTCGATCAGATAATATTTTCGAAAAATGTCGATTTTTTTGTTTAGTTTATAAAAAAACTATGTTTTTAAAATTTATTGTATAGCATCAAAATAAAGCTTTTAACAGGTGGATTAAGAAACAATAAATAGTATTTTGAAATTCGTTTCTCTTAACACGATTTTAGCCAAAAATGTACTAAAAAAGTTTTTGTCCCGCACCGTTTTACCCAAAGGGGTTAGGCTAGAAATCTGAAAAAATTATAGGTAATGTATATTGTCTGAGCTGGCAATATTCGAAATGAATTTTTATCAGATTGTGTTTTTGAAAAATATTACTTTTTTTGTGTTTTTGACAAAATTAATATTTTTTTAATTCACGGTTAAATTATGGCTAATAATATTATGGATTTTTTGTATTTATATATAAGATACTGCGTGTATTTTTTTGAAATGAAAAATATTTAAAGTTTTTTAAATATTTTTAACAGTTGTGAACTGAGTTACTCGCACCACACCACACTACGCTGTAAAATATTTCTTATTATCTAATGACGACCAGAATACGAAGCAAATGTAGAAAAAACTCTGGGATTTTTGGAAAATTATTTAAATTTTGTTTAAAAAAATTAAATGGAAGCTCTTAGTTCTCAAATAACGAATAAAAGTGATTATCAAAAAAACTATTGATTTTCATGTCATTATAGAATAATATACAGTATTATGTTGACTTCTTACACTTACTAATTACCTACAAAACCCTGAAATGTGTGAAAATTCACACTTCACTTATTTTTATTTATTTTTTTATGGCCACATATTTGGGTATTACTTATTTCAAATGATTATAAGACGATATCCGCAAAAAAGTCAATGTATGTCTGTCCGTCTTTTTGTCCAAGATTCACGCAATGATGGTTGGGCATATTTTCATGTAATTTGTTCTGATGATAGAGTGAAACCAGAATTCGAACATATATTATATGTCATCTCAATATTTTATTTTAAGTGGGTGTTTCTGGGTTAAAACTGTTCTGCAAAACTAACAATCCGATATAAAATTAGTAACAATCTCTACATCAGAAATTGCAGTGAATCTATTATATATTATCTATCTAATAGGATATTTTTAATTGAAAGAAAACAGCTATCATGTATTCTAATTAAACAAATTGTAATATAGACGCCATCTTATAAGCTAATAGACGCCTATTAGCGTACGATGTGGCAAATTGTAGCTAAAGTTTCATTATACAAAATATGTTTGTAGCTATTTTGTTAAAACTACTTACAGTTATTGCTCTTGGTAGTATATTTTTGCCGCCAACTGGAGTTTCCCGCGATTTCCAATATAGGTACTACAGATAAAAATGATTTAATTTTTGTAAAGAATAGGTTTACCAAGTGGGAATCCATTCTGATCAAGTATAATTTTTTTTTGTCTGATATCTATTATTAGTTACTAGTGCACCCGTTGCCAACTGTGTTGGCAAACAAATCATTACCTTAATGTGGAACTTGCTCGACACCTCAGACTTCTTTCTCTAACCATACTCCTAACTTCATCCAATTCAAATTGAATCAACTCTTCTCCCATTATTAAAAACTGGACAAATAATGAGCATTAATCCGAATTATTAATTCATTAACTTTTTAAGATGGGAAAACGATTCATTTTCACTCAGTGCATTATATTTATAATGTTATAACTAAAAATGATTTGAGACGTTAAATTTAAAATATATTTATTAAAATTAATTTTCCATTTTCTTATAATGGGTGTTTTTTTTAGAGGTATAGAACTTTAAATTGCAATAAAACAACGATGGATTATTCGATTGACATGAATTTTTTTTTATTCGAAAGATAATCTTGTGGCATTACATTTTAAATATGATTTCTGGCATATGACCGCCACGGCTGGCTCGGATGTAGTCGATGCTTCGACAAAATTTATTTCTCATTCTGAGCTAAGTTGTTAACGTAACACAAGTTGTTTTTTATTTTGTTTTTGCAGCGTCTACAACTTTTCAGTCTATTTTCAGATCTTCCTAAAACGACCATTTGAGTAGTCTAGTATTCTAGTATATTCTACGAAATACTGAAAGAGAAACCATGCGAATAAACGTATAAAAAACAAAAGCATAGACATCGTAAAGGAAATAATAAAACACAGTGAACAAGTTACATGTTTTAAATATTTAGTTTCAATAATTACTGAACAGATTACATTGGAGGACAAAATTTATGGAAGAGGAGGAGCAGTATGTAGATCTTTCAATTTTATTAAAAACCCGTTCCCGAACATTTGGTAAATAACTAAAAAAAATAAAACTACCATGTTAAAGTAGTTAACGATTCCAAGTTAAAGTAGGTAAGAAAAATCACTTACGAAATGAAGTATTCTTCTTCTTTAATTGCCATCAGGAATACTATAAGTCAACAGGAATCTTTGAAATATTATTTACTAGCTTAAAAGGAGCTGGTAGCCACCTTTTGATATTTTGTTGATATTTTTCATTTAATTTTAAGCAAAGTACTCGTATTTCATATATTTTAATAACATTTATTTAATGTAGCGAATTACCGACATTTACAATTATTTATCGTCAGAATAAATATTAATATTGTGTTATGAATTTGTTTTACAACATATAGACTGCAGGAGCAACAACTTTTAGTGGCTATATAACACCCCCAAGTAGAAACAAAACACTTATTCTAAACAATATTTAATGCAGAAATTTCAATTAACCGTCACTGGTAACCTGTACATTGTAATGGGTGTTTTTTTTAGAGGTATAGAACTTTAAATTGCAATAAAACAACGATGGATTATTCGATTGACATGAATTTTTTTTTATTCGAAAGATAATCTTGTCGCATTACATTTTAAATATGATTTCTGGCATATGACCGCCACGGCTGGCTCGGATGTAGTCCAATCTGGACGTCCAATTTTCGATGACTTTTTCCAACATTTGTGGCCGTATATCGGCAATAACACGGCGAATGTTGTCTTCCAAATGGTCAAGCGTTTGTGGCTTATCCGCATAGACCAATGACTTTACATAGCCCCACAGAAAGTAGTCCAGCGGTGTTAAATCACAAGATCTTGGAGGCCAATTCACAGGTCCAAAACGTGAAATTAGGCGGTCACCAAACGTGTCTTTCAATAAATCGATTGTGGCACGAGCTGTGTGGCATGTTGCGCCGTCTTGTTGGTATGATTTAACGTAATGCCACAAGATTATCTTTCGAATAAAAAAAAATTCATGTCAATCGAATAATCCATCGTTGTTTTATTGCAATTTAAAGTTCTATACCTCTAAAAAAAACACCCGTTATAATATAAAAATACGCACACGGAAAAAACGCACACGTATTAATACGCACACGGAAAAAAGCACACATGAAAAAATACACACGCGGCAAAAAGGGCACACAGAAAAAAGTCTACTTACACTATATCTCAAATCAGGGGGTAGATTTACAATATCCCACTGAACACTGCGCATGCGTCACACACACGTCATTTGTTCAATATACAGAGATTCTAAACAGGTGGGACTGTGAAGAACTTTTAAAACATTTTTAAGGTGGTTTATAAAAAAAAATAAAATAAACAGTTATCAACCATAACCTAAGATAGTGCTTTTAAGGTGAATCTAACCTAACGGTAAATGATATTTTAATGTGATAAATAAACAGAAACCATTGTTTTAGAGCCACTGATAATTATTGAATTATTTAGTGTAGTCGTTATGTGCTGCCATCTGTATAGAGTTTGCAGTGGGATATTGTAAATCTTGCCCTATAAATCGTACAAATAAAAAAATAATAAAGCATTGAAAAAATAATAATAAAGAAAAAAAAGTCACATTTTTCTTACTTTCATCAAAACCAAATATTTTTTAAAATGAATTAAATTAACTGACGAGAACTTGTGACATCGAAAATTATTTTACTGTTCGACTGAACTAGATTTAATGTCCCCATATGCGAATTTTTTAAATGTAAAATTTAGCATCTCTTAGGTTCATTTTTAACATTGATTTTGTTTAAAAATATCTTGAAGGACATTACATTAACAACGGAAATGATAGAAATATTGATATGGAAAAGAAATAATCCAGCTCATTAAAATTTTATCTTTACATAGGTCCACCAAATAAGTTAAGCTTTATGTACAACTAAGATAAAAATTTTAAATTTCAAGCTAAGTGAATACAGTAATTTATGGATAGAACATTTTCAAATTGATGTCCTTTTAGCTTCATTATTAATTTTGGAAATAAAGTAATCCGATAAAGATAAATTTCCTGACTGGGCTTTAAAGTGTGGTGATGCTTTCTTAGGAGAAAAAATAGTGCAACGTTGCAGCATGTGAATAGTCTCATTCTAAAACCCCAACTTTTATCAGTATTGTATTTAGCGGTCTAAATTCTAGGAACGTTTCCTGAACGTTATTCAGGGTTTAACATCACCTTATCACAAAACTAACATCCAGCTAATAAATCCTTATTCCACTGCATATAATAGAAATCCACAGGTCAAATTTAGGCTGTAGATTCATATCTAGGGCTACTAGATTACTTATACATACACAATGTAAGCCAGTTCAGCTCCAATACTGCTTGAAAATATACCCATCCCAAACAATATATAACCATATCCCTGTGACATATACGCTGGTTGGGATTCACAGCAGAGCACAAGCGATTTCGTTGAACAATAGTAAAGATTCTCGCTACGAAAATATGTAGACTTACGATAAATTTCATACTTGACGAGATTCAAATGGAATATGGAACAATGTTTGGATTTTAAAGAATAAAGAATGCTATTTGACTTGAGCTGAAATGAAGGCGGGGATATTTATGATATGAATGGGATGATTCTCATAAATGACCGAAACTATTCAAGTATTCATAATGTATTTACAGCGGACCAGATCTTTTATTGACCATGATATGCTAAAACAGTTAAATCAGAGGTAAAAGGTTCTTAAATTCAAAACTTTGCTCTTAAATGTAAAGTTTCACAGAATTGTTTATTAGCCATGCTGACTTCAGCTTCTGTGTTAACCATTATCAAAACTAAAATAATACAAATTAGAAATTACAAGTTATCTATATGTATCAAAATGGGGGAGGTAACAGTTACAGATTTACAAAAACAAGTATATGGCAAACAATATCTTATAATCTAATCCATAACTGACTAAATTACAAAGTTAACAACATGCCTACTTTATTGTAATTAATATTTAACAGTATTCTATTATATTTAAATTACAAAAATCGTTCGAATTATTAATTTATTAACTGTTTACGTAATTCAGTTCCAGCTACGTCAAGTACATCAAAATTTACGTCCCATATACATATACTTACGCTCATTACTTCAATTATTCTTTATTTGCTTTATCTGTTTAGATTTTCTTTTTTCTTTTGTTTATCACCTATGAGGGGGAGCTCAAGATTTGTACTTTGCCTCGAGTGCAAAAATACCTTTGTCTGGCTCTGGCTCTGACTGGCAGTGTACACAAACAGCCACTATTATTTTTATCTACTTTAAGGCAGCAAACATAAGCCAATTTTAATCGTCTTTTTAGCACAGAAATGTATTTTTGGGTAGACGAAGTAATTTCCTAAATGCAATTTTGTCCAGGGTATCGTAATAATTTGCTCTTTGGATTTTTTTAAAATTTTTTTAGCAAAATCAAATCTAAAAAAATAATAATTATCCATATTACTTTAAAATTGTACTAACCAATCAATCTATTAAGGCCAAATGTGTTGCTTTTTATTTATAAGCTAGATCACCAGCTCTTACCCTCTTACAACTCGTGTCATTGATGTCAAAAGCTTAAATATGCAGTTTCATAAAAATCCTTTCTGCCTAATTTGCTCTGCACGTGTACACAGACGGACAGACGGACAGACAGACAGACAGACAGACGGACGGACAGACATACCGACAGACATCATGCTAAAAATAGTCAAAACGTTATGTAGGGACCTCAATTCATGGAGATCCATCGAAATCTCGAAATGTCAAAATCGGTATGATCACAATACCTCCCTTATATATGTTGACGGTCGGTAAAAATGATAAATACATAATAATATTAAAAAAAGAATAAATAAAATAATGTAAACCTATGTTTGTTAATAATAATAGTTTATTTATTTAGCTAATGCTAGTAATATCCATATTAACGAACATAAACATATAAACATTATAATAAACATTCAAATCAAATTTAATCTTTATTTTGTCAATTTAAACCATTATTTGTCCACTTAGTTCATGCAAAACGTGATTTTTGTCAAATTTAAATATCGATTTTGCGTAATTTAGCGCTTTAAAATTTTAATAACTTATTTGAATTAATTGTTTGGGACCTTAAAAATATAGGTCGTAAAATTAGGTTCCAAACTTGTTGCAAATTAGTTTATAATGTTTTCTACAATAATTTCAAAACTGTATTACTGTGATAAATCATATTTTGAATGTTATCTTCTCAAATATTTTTAATATCAGCCCTGCCTACGAAATCCTGTAAACTATGAAAATTCACAGTTTATATATTTTTTCAGATAAACAGGTTTCGTCGCATAAATGTTTACGTAATTCTTGTTAATGATATAAAAATAAAATTTCCTTATCAACTTATTTAAGAGAATTAATTATTTTTTTAATCCCATACTAATTCATTTGTGGTTAACAAAACATCGAGATAACATTAAAATGTCTTTCTTATAAATTCTAAGTTATTTTTTGTACGTATTTTAACATTGAATATATTGGGTCTCGTGAAAGTGTAGTTATTTTTGGAAATTTGGGTGTTAAATCAAAAACTATATCTCAAAAATGGTAAGAAATAGAGACCTAAGGTTTAAATCTTTAAAAAATTTAGTTTTACGATGTTTTTTCTGTAATATTTGGTCCGTAATGACCTAAAACTAATTGGTAAAATTTTGATTTTATTTTGTAATTTCAAAAATTCATATCTCAAAAATGGTAAGAGGTAGAGACTTGAAGTTTGAAATTTTGGAATTCTTACATCTTGTTTTGTCTAGAAATTATAATGTTTGGTCCGTAATGACCTAAAACTATTGAAATTTAGATTTTTGTAATTTTAAAAATTCATATCTCAAAAAAGGTAAAACATAGAGATTTGAGATTTAAATTTTTGGAATTCTGACACCTTGTTTTGTCTAGAAAAAATTAATGTTTGGTCCGTAATGACCTAAAACTATTGAAAATTTTGATTTTTTTGTAATTTTAAAAAATCATACCTCAAAAAAGGTAAGACATAGTGACTTGAGGTTTAAATTTTTGGAATTCGCACACCTTGTTTTGTCTTGAAAAAATTAATGTTTGGTCCGTAATGACCTAAAACTATTAGGGAAAATTTTGAAACTTTATGTAATTTTAAAAATTCATATCTCAAAAAAGGTAAGAAATAGTGACTTGAGGTTTAAATTTTTGGAATTCTCACACTTTGTTTTGTCTAGAAAAAATTAATGTTTGGTCCGTAATGACCTAAAACTATTAGGGAAAATTTTGAAACTTTATGTAATTTTAAAAATTCATATCTCAAAAAAGGTAAGACATAGTGACTTGAGGTTTAAATTTTTGGAATTCGCACACCTTGTTTTGTCTTGAAAAAATTAATGTTTGGTCCGTAATGACCTAAAACTATTAGGGAAAATTTTGAAACTTTATGTAATTTTAAAAATTCATATCTCAAAAAAGGTAAGAAATAGTGACTTGAGGTTTGAATTTTTGGAATTCTCACACTTTGTTTTGTCTAGAAAAAATTAATGTTTGGTCCGTAATGACCTAAAACTATTAGGGAAAATTTTGAAACTTTATGTAATTTTAAAAATTCATATCTCAAAAAAGGTAAGACATAGTGACTTGAGGTTTAAATTTTTGGAATTCGCACACCTTGTTTTGTCTTGAAAAATTAATGTTTGGTCCGTAATGACCTAAAACTATTAGGGAAAATTTTGAAACTTTATGTAATTTTAAAAATTCATATCTCAAAAAAGGTAAGAAAATAGTGACTTGAGGTTTGAATTTTTGGAATTCTCACACTTTGTTTTGTCTAGAAAAAATTAATGTTTGGTCCGTAATGACCTAAAACTATTAGGGAAAATTTTGAAACTTTATGTAATTTTAAAAATTCATATCTCAAAAAAGGTAAGAAATAGTGACTTGAGGTTTGAATTTTTGGAATTCTCACACCTTGTTTTGTCTTGAAAAAATTAATGTTTGGTCCGTAATGACCTAAAACTATTAGGGAAAATTTTGAAACTTTATGTAATTTTAAAAATTCATATCTCAAAAAAGGTAAGAAATAGTGACTTGAGGTTTGAATTTTTGGAATTCTCACACTTTGTTTTGTCTAGAAAAAATTAATGTTTGGTCCGTATTGACCTAAAACTATTAGGGAAAATTTTGAAACTTTATGTAATTTTAAAAATTCATATCTCAAAAAAGGTAAGAAATAGTGACTTGAGGTTTGAATTTTTGGAATTCTCACACCTTGTTTTGTCTTGAAAAAATTAATGTTTGGTCCGTAATGACCTAAAACTATTAGGGAAAATTTTGAAACTTTATGTAATTTTAAAAATTCATATCTCAAAAAAGGTAAGAAAATAGTGACTTGAGGTTTGAATTTTTGGAATTCTCACACTTTGTTTTGTCTAGAAAAAATTAATGTTTGGTCCGTATTGACCTAAAACTATTAGGGAAAATTTTGAAACTTTATGTAATTTTAAAAATTCATATCTCAAAAAAGGTAAGAAATAGTAACTTGAGGTTTGAATTTTTGGAATTCTCATACTTTGTTTTGTCTAGAAAAAATTAATGTTTGGTCCGTAATGACCTAAAACTATTAGGGAAAATTTTCATTTTAATGGAATTTAAAAAAATCTTATCTCAAAAAAGGTAAGACATAGTGACTTGAGGTTTAAATTTTTGGAATTCGCACACCTTGTTTTGTCTTGAAATAATTAATGTTTGGTCCGTAATGACCTAAAACTATTAGGGAAAAATTAGGAAAAATGTTTCAATTTTTTTTTTTTTTTTGTTAAAATATGTATCAAATAAATGTTATTAGTTATTGCTTTTATAGCAACTTTTGTTCAATAATTTTTTTCCAATTATTTTTCTGTTGTGAAATATTCGCAAAAATCTTAAAATCGACACGAGTAAACTCCCATTTTTAGTCAACCGATTTTTACCAAAAGTTGACCAATTTGTGCCATTGATGGCGGAAACTTAAATATGAAGTTTCATAAAAATCCTTTCAGTCGAATTTGCTCTGCTCGTGTACACAGACAGACAGACAGACGGACGGACGGACAGACAGACAGACAGACGAACGGACAGACAGACCGACAGACATCATGCTAAAAATAGTCAAAACGTTATGTAGGGACCTCAATTCGTGGAGATCCATCGAAATCTCGAAACGTCAAAATCGGTATGATCGCAATACCTCCCTTATATATGTTGGCGGTCGGTAAAAATGTACCAAATAAACTGACGTCACTTGAAATGTGTAATAATTCACACATTATAAATTTTTTACTTGTCAAGAAATCGTAAAAATGAAGGATTCAATTGGCAATATAGGAGAAAACTTTCAAACCAGCAGTATACTTATCAATTTTGTCACGTTCGTCAACAGAATAGAATCGAATTTTATTAAGGTCCTGTTTGACTTATGTCACTCACAAAAAAGCACTAAAAATACTAAATTTATTACTTCCGTCTTATAAATAATTTTAGATTTTTTTTTCTTCTCTCTCTGAATTTCATAAGCAGATGGGAATGTCAAGGTTTCGATTTTATAAAAAGCTGTTTTCAGTTTTCAGAGACCATTACGGTAATTGCTTCAAATATTTCTAAATTCGATGTTCAATAGGTGAAGTTTATTGGTTTTCAAGGCAGTTATTCTACTCGGTAAAGTTGAATGATTATGTGGGCTTGTTAGCGGTCGCAAACTACGTTTTCAAATTCTCGTTTAAAATATCTCCTTGAACATTTTTTGTAGTGTTGTCTTCTACCATCACAACGTATGAATTTATTTAAAATAATGATTGTCAGATATATTAAATAATTTAAATATAATGACTAGAAAAGATTTTACGGGTTGTGGTCATAAATAGTGCAGTTAGATCTAACTGACCATGATAATAATACTAATAATAATAATAATAATAATAATAATAATGGACGCAAGACCTGACAAACTCCATAATAATAATAATAATTTATTTTGCTAATATATACGTACATTATATATAATACAGATAAATAAAAATACAATGTTCTTCATGTAGAGTAAGTCAAAAGTAAGAATTTGATACAAATATGACAATAAATATAATAAAAATGTTTGTACATAACTACCCAGCAAACATTTTTATACGGGCCAGTACTGGTAAAGCACATACTCCCCGGCATTGAAAGTAATGGGCCAGTGTTGGCATTTCGTACTGGGCCATTACCCCGATGTCCTCGTGGCCGTTACTGGCCCATTGATATATCAGTTGCCGGCCCAGCAACGGTAAAGTGCATTGAAAGTAATGGGCCAGTGCTGGCATTTCACACTGGACCAGTGCTGGCATTTCGCACTGGGCCAGTCCTGGCATTTTGCACTGGGCCAGTACCCCGGTGTGCCCGTGGCCGTTAGCTGGCCCGTTGATGTATCAGTTGCTGGCCCAGCAACGGTAAAGTGCAAAATAATCGCATTAGTTGCAAGATTTATTTCTGATGGACCAGTGCTTATATAATACCCACTGTCTAGTGTTTCAAATGTAACATATGTGTACTTACCCAGCATTAAAATAAATTAATGGTTAGGTGCAAAATAAATACTCATTTGGCCATTTTCACCATCGTTGAATAAATTTATTTAACAAATAAATTTGACAATATCGCATCGATTTTAAACTATTAATGAAGAAATTAACATTGCTCTCAATAGAATGATGCGATATTGTTAACTTAAGTTGTTAAATAAATTTATTCAACGATGGTAAAACTGGCCGATTGTAAATTGTATTAACAGTTATAATTTATTGATTTATCTATAAATATTAAATAAATATAATTTCACGAATAACAGGAATTAGTTTATTTAATTTAATGAATAATTTTAAGAAAATGGTTTTCTGCCATATCGTCCAAACCAATTGCATCCTAAAGATAAGGGGTGACTAATAATTTTCGCCAATATTCGTCTTGCATTATCTACCACATCTTTTCCCCCTGACTTGAAGAATGCCAACTTAAAGAAATCATACTTATTAAAATAAATTCAATAATCAAATTTTGTAAGCATTAATGCTATAAGCTGTTCACTTTTGTAAGAACAAACTAGATTTGGTTATTTTGGTGATTTTTATAGTGTATTACGGACTTTTAGAAACTTGGTTATATTGTAAAAAAAGCTTTACAGTTTTGGATTAAGTTTGTATTATTTTAGGTTAGTATTATATTTACAAAATATTTAAGATGTCACTATTCAAAATGAAATATGACAAATTATATTTTTTGAATATTTTTTGAATGACGCACATTCTACTTTCGCACAATTCGCTATTTCGCACATTTTTAAAAAATATATTTTTAAAGATTTTTGTCAAAGGTTGTGTTGCGTTCACTCATACATCGCTTATTCTCAGAAACATTATAGAGCTATAGAACTCTGTATCAAGAAAAGAAGAAAAAGGGTGATATTCAATTAACTCTCACAACAGTATTAGTGTGTTGTTAAAAAACAACAAACTAATAATGCCGCAGCCACCGTATTCCCCAGATCTGGCCCCCTGTGATTTTTCCTTGTTCTTGAAACTGAAGAGGCTCATGAAAGGACGACGCTACGCTACGAGTGAGGAGATAAAGACGGTATCGATGGAGGAGCTGAACAAGATCACAAAAAATGATTTTTTCAAGTGCTTCGAGGATTGGAAAAAACGTTGGCACATGTGTATAATATCTGGTGGGGATTACTTTGAAGGGGACAAAATAGATATTCATGAATAAATAAATAATTTTTGATAAAACACAAAATTCGCGATACTTTTTGAACAGACCTCGTATATTTTAAATATGTAATATGTTCCTTTTATAGATAAATAAATACATACATATTTTAAAATACAATTTTTGAAGTTTTTTTTTATATCCCTCTACTATCGAACATTCAACATTCGCACACACTTTCAGGAACCAATTATGTGCGAAAGTCGAGGGCCGCCTGTAATTGAAAATTTTATTACATGAAAAAAACTATGATTGAACTAAACTAAAAATTAAACAATTTAACATGAAACAGTTTGTGTAAACTACGTCCTTAAACCTAACAAAACACACACAAATCACAAAAAAAAAACTCGATAATGTTCACAAAACAATAACTATTCAAATACACATCTTGACAAACTGTCCACCAACACGTATCAACTTGTACTGGCCCTCCAAGGCCACGCGGTTAGGGCGTTTTATGACTAAGAACAATCAGACTTTTCAAATTATTACATTCAAAAAAAGTTTAGTTTTAAGTAAAAAGTCTGAGTGAAGAAGAGTGCTTATAAAATGCTGGTAAAGTACTTCGTATAGGCGGAATGCGAAATACAAATGTAAAGTACATTATTAATACTGGCGTTGCACTTACTTTTGGTGCCAGTAATTTACCAGCACTAAAAGCAGTTTGCCGGCATTCGGCCGTTAGTTGAATGTTTGCTGGGTATTTTAATTTATACAGTATTCATCTAAATCATACACACATTTATCAATTAGAAGACGTTTAACACTGTATATGAATTTGCTGACAAATTTTATATTTTTATGATACAAGAAAAACAGAATGTTCTCATCGTGTTCTCATTACAATGGTTTCTTAGTGATCTTAACGCATAGAGAAACGAGCTTAATCTTTGATCAAGATAGTTAGTATGAGCGGTCCAATTTATTTGAGAGTCCATAGTGAGACCTAGCAGTTTTACATTCTCTGAAGTTTCAATTTCTTGACCATTGTAAATTAAGTGGTTGTCAGAATTTATTTTATTCTGAAATGATTTAAATAAAACACAATTTGTTTTATTTATATTAATTAATTTGTTTTTTTTTGTTAAAATGTTACTTAATATTGATTGACAGTGTGAACCTAATTCGTTATCGGTTTCGCACTTTATAAGGAAGCGATTGTCATCTGCGAAAGAAGTTATTGTTAAATTTTTTATTTTGTTAAAATAATTGGGAAGATCATTGGAGTATAGTATGAATAAAGTCGGACTAATTACACTGCCTTGTGGCACCCCTATTTCTAAGGATTGATTTTTGGAGCGATATGTTTTATTATTAATTCGGATACTTGTATATTGGGATCTATTCGACAGGAATGATTTGAACCATTCCAGGGCTTGACCTCGAATTTCATATCGTTCCACTTTTGTCAGTAAAATGGTGTGATCGACGCAGTCGAAGGCTTTACTTAAGTCTGCGAAGATTCCTAAACGAGCTTTGCACCCATCCACTATTTGCAAAATATGGTTGATGTAACTGAAAAGAGCTGTGTCCACTGATCTGTTTTTTTATAAATCCATGTTGAAGTGGATAAATCAGGTAAATCTGTTAGAGCAGGATATTACGAATATAATTAAAGCTGCTAATACATCATATTTTACACTTGGTCTCCTCTTCAAAACGAAACTCCTGCCTAAGAACACCTAGAGATGGCAATAAAAATTAATTAATCGATTAATTTATCATTTGATTAATCGAAATGTTATAATCGATTTTCGATTAAATTGGTAGAAAATAATAGATTAATAAATCTTGAAATAAAAAAAAAACCTATCTCGCTGTCAAAAAAAATGGGACTGTCTTAATGTTGTATTTTAAAGGCTGATATAAAATTATTTAACCGTTTTATTAGGAAACTATAAGTAACTAGTGGACCCGTTGCCAACTGTGTTGGCAAACAAATCATTACCTTAATGTGGAACTTGCTCGATACCTCAGACTTCTTTCTCTAGCCACACGCCTAACTTCATCCAATTCAAATTGAATCAACTCTTCGCACATTATTAAAAACTGGACAAATAATGAGTATTATTCCGAATTATTTAATCATTAACTTTTTAAGATGGGAAAACGATTCATTTTCACTCGTGCATTACCTTTATAATAATAAAACTGAAAATGATTTGAGACGTTAAATTTAAAATATATTTATTAAAATAAATTTTCCAATTACTTATATAATATAAAAATGCGCACACGAAAAAAAGCGCACATGAAAAAATACACACACGGAAAAAAGCGTACTTACACTATATCTCAAATCAGTTTGAAATATATCGTGAGAAACTATTACATAGTAAAAGTTAATTGTTTGGCCGCTTTAATATATTGCGTTCACTTTTGTAAAGTCAAACCAGATCTGGTTATTTTGGTTACTTTTATAGTGTTGTACTGACTTTTAAATATAAATTTGTAATTTCAAAATATTCCTTACGCTGTAAAAACCACTTCAGATATGTTGGTTATGGTCGTTATATAAGCAATTCACTTTTGTAAGAACAAACTAAGAGGAAATTTTGTTTTCAACAGTTTGCTCATTTGAAACTGTATGTCATGTTGATATTACAGAAAAATAAATTGAAAAGTCAGATTATAAATATGTCATTTAAAAAAATATCATTCGTCATATTTCATTTTGAATAGTGACATCTTAAATATTTTGTAAATATAATATTAACCTAAAATAATACAAACATAACCCAAAACTGTAAAGTCTGTTTTACAATATAACCAATATTCTAAAAGTCAGTAATACACTATAAAAATCACCAAAATAACCAGATCTAGTTTGTTCTTACAAAAGTGAACTGCTTATAACTATGATATTATTTATCTTTATGACATATGTCAAATGAAATAACATTTTACGAAAGAGAAATTATTTACCATATTTTAATACCAACATGACATACAATTTCAAAGGTGCAAACTATTGAATGTATCAATTTATAATTTTTACCAAAATATTTTAAATATTTCCAACCAATTTTAAATTCACACAAATAAGTTTAAGACGTTTGATAATTTAAAACGTTAATGGTAGAAATAAAAAAAAAAATAAACCATTGAAAAAATAATAATAAAGAAAAGAAAGTCACATTTTTCTTACTTACTTTCACCAAAACCAAATATTTTTTTAAATAATTATTTTTCTGCTACTAATAATTTTAATTTATATTATTTTTGTGTAAACAAATCAATTAACAACTATTATTATTACGCGTTATATGTCAATATAAACTCGATGAGCTTCGAAATCTTCAATTGTTTTAGATTTCCACGCACCCACGCAACCACGGACACAGGTTGGCGTATTATATTATAGATGGAAGTTAATACTATGACTACATAAACAAATATTTTTTGTTGCTAATTAAACAGGCTGTAACAAAAAATAAGGCCCATTTGAACGAAGACTATATAATATGGCATATTAAGTACTTAAGTTTTAACACAAATAACTCAATGTTAAAATAAAATTTTGCCATTATTTTACCTATCTTAGAAATTTCTAAACTCTCACAGGTTTTTTTTTGTGCGATAAAATTAAAATGTGTCCGGAAGACGTTGTACGAGCTGCGCTACTATATGAAGATGGCCACAGTATTGGAATATCGCTGGTGTTTTGGATGTAACTAAAAACTCTATTAATTACGCTCTATTAAAAGCGTCATCAGGGAACAGCATCCACGAGCCAAAATAAATTTGGCAATGTCATCACGAACTATCCAATGACGACTGAGAAAACAAGGGCTTGTATCCAAAAAACCTGTAACTAGCCAAGCTTTTCTCGCAAATGATGCGTTTCGCTCGTGAGCATTTGAACTGACTGGATGCAAACTAGCAGTATATTGTGCAGTAATGAGGTTGAGTTTAATTCTCCAAATGGACAAGAACGAGTGTTCTGAAGGCCTGAGTGTTGAGAAGAGAGCAAAGTCATCTACCGACCAGTGTTTCAACAATACAACCAAGTCAATAGATAAAATATATGAAATAAGTAAGTTAAAAAAGGTATTTTGTTCACATAATTGCTGTTTTCTTTTCACAGGATAATTTCGCAACTCACCCTTCATTTTCCCCCAAATATTTTCTATAAGCAATTAATTGGGAATATTTGACGGCCATTACATAACGGGAATTAAATTAGTTTCAAGTCTTTTTAAAATTAATTTTGCAGTAAGACAAGCTGCGCCATCCTGTTGGAAAATATATTCTCTATATTCTACTTGAATTCAGGGAATTGATGGCTGAAGTTAATTTTCGGGTATTTCTTTATACGTTAGCCTATAATAACAATCGTTATTATAGGCTTCATCAGATGTCCTTATAACTCGTTTGGGGCTGTCTTCAACACAAACTTCAAAATTCGTTTCGTCGTAATAAATTATGGAATCTCATTGTCGAGATGATCATAGCCTACTGCGATGTATCGCGACCTTGAGCTTAAGACCACGCCAGTACGTGTTAGCACGCGAGGCAAAAATTTCGCTTTTCCGCGCTCCTACGGCAGTCATCACTCAGTAATCGGAGAGGCTAAATGCCAGAGTGGCTTATGGCGGCAGCGCCAGATCAGGCGTTGTGGTCCGTCGTACCGAACATCTTGGTGTGAATTCGGCGACGGAATGTGCAAGGCGCTTGTACAGTCCGGCGTTCCATGCTTGTCCAAGCGATGGTGAGTGTGTGGGTTAGGATGCGTTGGTGGGGGTGCTTCTGATAGAAGGCCAGTGGAGTGTTAGGGACTCAAGAAGAGCTCAAGGCTTGGAGGGGTTGCCGACGTTGGGGTTCGCGTGAAGCGAACGCAGCGTGAAACGAGCTGAGGTGCTGACTCGAGCGACTCAGCGTAAAGCGAGTCATTGGCGAACTCATCGTAAAGCGAGTTTGTGGGATCAGCGTAAAGCGAGCTTGGTGAAGTCAGCGTAAAGCGAGCTTGGTGAACTCAGCGTAAACCGAGTTTGCCGCGACTCAGCGTAAAGCGAGTCTGGTGAACTCAACTGAAAGTTGGCTGACCAGGTGGGACTGGTAGCTCCTGCAGGTTTGGAGCCGGTATTTATACCTGCTAACTGTACAATAAGGGTGAAATCAGGGAAGTGGAACAATTTCAGCCAATGACGAAATTTAACACCGCCCATTGATAGGGTCATTTGCAATACCTGCTACAAATGCGCGGATTAAGGTAATTAGCGGTTTTCAGGTGTCGGCGCGAATCATGCGGTCATAGTAAAATGAGAGCGTGCGGTGCAACCACCGGCACGCGTGCAATCCGCGGTAACAACATATTCTACGCAACGGATGTCTCCCCGACACTGCCTTGCGTAATTTTTTACTTAAATTTATCTTTATCCACGCTTATATTTTCTATATATCGAAAGTAATCGAGGAGTATGATTTATTTAGAATTCACTTCAAGTTTTTTCTGTGTATATTGAGGAGCCACATGGCTTAAAGAGGCATACGCAGATCCCGAGTTATTTATAAACGAAAATATTCGATAATGTATATTTAATCTCATACTGGGCTAGACCTTTTTTGAAGTCACGGACAGAAATGCTTTTCTCATATTATATTTACGGATTTCAGTTCTATAGGATGGTATTTTTAAATATTTTTTTTGTAGTTGTTGCATTGAAATGGAGATTCATAATATCTTTAACCTATACTATGAAAAATTTTGATCAATTGTGAATTGTGGAAGGTGCTCGACTTTTTCAATGGTAGTATTTTATTCGGGACAATAAAGGTATAAGTGGGGTTTCTTAAATTTCTTTTATTAAAGGTAAAAGGCTAAGTTTGTTCCCGTTTAATTCAATGGCCCTTGACCACAACTGTAATTGAAAGGTTGTAAAGTAAAATGGTTAAAGTAGTGGTAAAATTATTGCAATAAATTTTTTTATTATGACTAAACAATGGTTATAATTTTAATGTATTTATAGACTAGTAACATTAAGCAAAGGATGGGCTCTCTATTGGCGTCGTTTGATTGCACTAACGAATTATAGAACCTTAATAGGTTCTATTGTAAGGGAGGTAATTTTGGTATTATTCCATAAATAAAATTGATTAATCTATTTGGTAAGATTAACAATTTTAGATAGGAGGGGAGTAATGTAAGGGAGGTAATTTTGGTATTATTTCATAAATAAAATTTCATAAATAAATTCATTATAATCATTTAATTAGAGTAAAATATTTAATCTGTTAAACGCTACAAAAATAATCTATTTCTTAGAAAGGGCATTTAAGATAACGGGAGATTGTTTATTTTTGCAACTTGACACTTTTGTCAATGTAACATGAAAAGTGAATCGTAAATTATTGTGTTAAAAATATACGTCAAGCATAAGCACATAAATAATAATTAAATTCTGTCTGGGATATAAATATTATGATTTGGCTATTTTCTAATGGGATATTTATCTGAGTTATCACCAATAAATTATGAATTTAAGATAGTATAAGACAGATAATCAAGAGGTGTTAAATGACATTTAACAGTTGGGCGAAGTAAGCATTCCAGGGCAGTCATGTTTTAAGGGGGATTGAGCTTAAAGCGTCATAACGTTAAGATGTTAAAAAAGAGTTGAGCTTAAACCGTCGTAACGTTAAGATGTAAAAAAAAGTTGATTTTAAGCCGTCATATGGTTAAGACCATGTTTTGGAGTTGGTTTTTAAGATACATGGGTTAGAGACATTTAGAGTGTTTGGGCAAGTCGAAATAAAGTAACAATGTATTTCCGTATGAACGTTAGTGTAGTGACCAGCTAAAAAGTGAAGAGACAATATTTAGAAGCATGTAGTGGTTAAATTAGTGTTTGGTGTAAAGTGTGTCTAGTGTGTGCGAATGTGTGTCTCATTTGGATTTAGCTGTATCGACGTAATTGTAAGTCTATTGTAATTAGTGTAAATATTTAAACCTTAATCGTAATTAAAGTAGGTTAGCTAAAATGTTGAGTTTAATTGAAACAACCCTTAATCCTTCCAAGAATCATAGCAACCAGCTAGCGGACTCATAAGGGGGGGGGTCCAGACTTGATCCGCTCGCAAGTTTTGGAACCCATAATGTGAGGGATGTACAGAGTAAGTACAAATGGAATAAGTAAATCAGCCAACCGTGACATTTCATATTTTAGATATCGTAGCTCCCCACATATTTACAAAATTACCTCCCTTACACTATCAATCCTTGAAACCTCCTATAAATCTAGGGATATGTGTTTTTGTGATTGTTATATTTTTATGAATATGTTGCCATATCCAATGTCATAAATATGCTGACATATTTATTTGTTTATCATAATATAAAAAGTCAAGACTGTATTGAAAATGTATCATCGTATGACAATGTATATCCACGTGCTATAAAATATGGGAAAGCACCAAATTTATACTTTTCTTTTGTATTACATATTCATTGATTCCTTTTGTTTTCAACATAAATATTTTTATTGTTATCTTGGGATAATATTTTGATTATATATTATTTCTTTACAAGGAAATAAAATTTTAGGATGCAGATTTTAGCATAGATATTGCAATGATTTTACCAATGTGAGGCCAACTAGATAGAGATGTAGAAGCTATTTAAGCTATTCTAGTGCAGAGTTTCTCAACCAGACGACAACGGACTCCTAGGGATCCGTAAGTCAAAAGTGTTATATTATTATTATTATTGTTGAATTAGATGCCCAGCAAACATTGAACTAACGGCCGAACGCCGGCAAACTGCTTTTACGCTGGTACATTGCTGGCACCAGAAGTAAGTGCAACGCCAGTATTAATAATGTACTTCACATTTGTATTTCGCACTCTGCCTATACGAAGTACTTTACCAGCATTTTATAAGCATTCCTTATTTGTATTAATCCAAGGTTATTTCTAGCGGGCCAGTGCTTATGTTTATAACTTTTTTTTAATGTAATAATTTGAAAAGTCTGACCGTTCTTAGTCATAAAACACCCTAATGGCGTGGCCTTCGAGGGTCGGTACAAGTGATATTCTGTTAGTATAAGTTCGGACGTGTTGGTGAATAGTTTTTAAAGATGTGTATTTGAATAGTTATTGATTGTGACCATTATACAGTTTTTTATTGTGATTTGTGTGTGTTTTGTTAGATTTAAGGACGTAGTTTACACAAACTATTTCATATTAAATTGTTTAATTTTTAGTTTAGTTCAATCATAGTTTTTTCATGTAATAAAATTTTCAATTATTAATAAATCTGATACAAGATTATAAATATGTCATTTAAAAAATATAATTTGTCATATTTCATTTTGAATAGTGACATCTTAAATATTTTGTAAATATAATACTAACCTAAAATAATACAAACTTAATCCAAAACTGTAAAGCTTTTTTTACAATATAACCAAGTTTCTAAAAGTCAGTAATACACTATAAAAATCACCAAAATAACCAGATCTAGTTTGTTCTTACAAAAGTGAACAGCTTATAGCATTAATGCTTATAAAATTTGTTTATTGAATTTATTTTAACAAGTATGATTTCTTTAGGTTGGCACTCTTCAAGTCAGGGGGAAAAGATGTGGTAGATAATACAAGACGAATATTGGCGAAAATTATTAGTCACCCCTTATCTTTAGGATGAAATTGGTTTGACCGAAATGGCAGAAAACCATTTTCTTAAAATTCTTCATTAAATTAATAAATTAAAGAAACTAATTCCTGTTATTCCTGAAATTATATTTATTTAATATTTATAAATAAATCAATAAATTATAACTGTTAATTCAATTTACAATCGGCTAGTTTTACCATCGTTGAATAAATTTATTTAACAACTTAAGTTAACAATATCGCATCATTCTATTGACAGCAATGTTAATTTCTTCATTAATAGTTTAAAACCGATGCGATATTGTCAACTTTACTTGTTAAATAAATTTATTCAACGATGGTGAAAATGGCCAAATGAGTATTTATTTTGCACCTAACCATTAATTTATTTTAATACTGGGTAAGTACACATATATTACATTTGAAACACTAGAGAGTGGGTATAATATAAGCACTAGTCTGTCAGAAATAAATCTTGCAACTAATGCGATTATTTTGCACTTTACCGTTGCTGGGCCAGCTAACGGCCACGGGGACACCGGGGTACTGGCCCAGTGCAAAATGCCAGCACTGGACCAATGCGAAATGCCAGCACTGGCCCAGTGCGAAATGCCAGCACTGGCCCATTACTTTCAATGCACTTTACCGTTGCTGGGCCAGCAACTGATACATCAATGGACCAGCTAAGGGCCACGGGACACCGGGGTACTGGCCCAGTACGAAATGCCAGCACTGGCCCATTACTTTCAATGCCGGCGAGTATGTGCTTTACCAGTACTGGTCCGGATAAAAATGTTTGCTGGGTGGTTATGTCCGTAAAATATAATATGATGAGGAAGTAATGGGATTCGGACTGGTCAGAAATTAAAATTAAAACAATATTTTAACTTCGCTAGCGTTTCGATTTAATATTAAATCTTCATGAGAGCTAGGTTAAAAAGTCACAAAATAAAATAAAATTGTCAGAGAAATAAAATGCAACGTCCTCATAATGTAAGAGGTCATTGAACTTGAAGTCAAGTTCACAATAACTACATTTTTAAAGGCTACGTTGTTGTTGTTTGTTCATAATTATCTATTTAAAACGAGGCTCTTTTTTTGAAAGAGCCACGCCTATGGCGTCAGATGCATTTAAGCGATTTCTGGCTTTTGTTTTGATGTGCAAAAGTGATGAAAAACTCATTTCACAAAAGTAAGTGGTGGCAAATGGTAAAAGTGTCTGTAATGCTGCTTTTGCCAAATCTGGATAAAGTTCTAACTGCGTACACCAAAACTCTTCTAAGTTCAGTTTTTCAAATTCCAGTTCAATACGTGCATTAGCTCGTATTGCGATAAGATCGTCTTTTAATATAACGTTGTCGTCCATTGAATTTAGGTCAAACAAAAATGGATTGAGTATCCATCTATTATTTTGCCTATTTCCCGTGGAGGTGTATTTTCCGGTGGAGGTTTAATTTTATTTCGGGAATAATTGTTGTTTTTTTTTTTTTCATTTCAACCATTGAATCCAGAAAAGGAAATTTTGCTAAATTCCCATTTTCAATTCGATGTCTCCATAGTTATAATTGTTCATTAAATGAGGTTAATGCTTGGAGCTGTTATTATGTTCTTACCAAATCATTGCATTGATGTACTTAATTCATTCTGGTGGTTAAATTCGCCTAGCTAAGTAGGCTAGGCGAAGTATTGCCTCTATTTCTAAAAGCTTCCACTAAATCATTATTTTGGTTAATAAAAAAATTGATGTAAAGTGTGAGTTTTCACACATTTCAGGATTTTGCAGGTATTTAGTAACTGAATGATGATTATTTGAGATGCCAAAACAAATTTTATATTAAAATATTTTTTTTGTTAATTTTAATTCGAACTCCTAATACCATTATTTAGGTTTATTTTATTTTATTTTATTTACCATTAAATAGGTGCAGTTTTTTTTTTTTATATAGCAAGGTTCGTTAAGAATTTTAAAAATTGCGTCTATGGCTTCCATTGGCTGTTATAAGTTCCGCCCCTCTGATTTCGTGTACATTGAAACAGAATTAGATTATATTTTAAACAATTTCCACTGGTTATTAAATTTACGCTTTTAAAAATTAAATGCAACATTTGCCAAAATATAACTAGAATTTTGAAAAAATAATTTAAACAATTTAAAAATTAAAAAAAAAAAAACAAAAAATAATATTGTCTTTTCTCGCAGGGTTCGATCCCTTTCAATCGAGTTAGTTGGGTGAGAAGCCAGCGCCATAACAGGATACACCTTCCAGTGTAGCGTGTTACAAAGCTATAACTTGTGTACATTATTACCCAAAAAACACAAAAATGCGTTTTTTTCCAAAAACATAATCTGATCAAAAATTCCTGTTGTACTATTCCGGTTAGCACCAATGTACATTACTTAGAATTTTTTCAGATTTTTAATTTAAACCATCTGGGCTACAGGTTGTAGAACAACAAATTTTTTGCACAATTTTGGCAAAAATCGCTTCAAAATAATTTATTTTGCAAAAATAAAATTTTTATCGTTAATCCACGTACCAATGGCTTTCATTTGATACCCTACTCAGAATTATAAAAATATATATAAATTTTTTTTTCGATGAGCACATATTTGTTTATATTTTTAGGGAGATATGTTTTTTAGATGTTTTAGTATTTTTCCTATATGCGGGTCAAAGAGTTCTATAAGCATGCCAAATTTCAACTCTCTAGGTTTAGCCGTTTGGCTACAATTTTTATCGAACAGACAGACAGACAGACAGACAAACAGACGACAAAATGACGGTATAAGGGTTTTTTGGTCATACCTAGAAAACCCTAAAAACTGTATAATTTCTTCGCGCAATTTAAAAACTCTTGTCTGGTTTCAGCCATAGAAGTGGAGGAAACGACAATAAGACATATTTTTCATAAACGATTAGGCAGTAATTTTCCTTAAAAATTTAAAAACTTCTCTCGCACCCCTAGAAATGCTCTCTCGCACCCCCAGGGGTGCCCGCATCCCCGGTTTAGAACCACTGGTGTAGATGGTGATACTTGTAATACTTTGTGACGAGTTTTTCGATACGTTGGTCGTCAAAATTTCCACTTCGTCATCATTTTTCACGTGGAGAAGCCCTGTAGACAGCACTCACATCTCTTCTTGGCGAATTCAACAGCTGGGCTGGTCCTTGGGCAGCGTGATGCGGATTGATGACCACCGACGTGATGACTGGTCACAAGAATGATTACACCGACTCTATTCCCTAAGACCATTTTATAACTGTTATCCAGGACACTATAACGTCAGGTGTAATTGTTGGCAGCAAGTAAAGACAATAATCATCACAATTGAATAATGTTTATCAACACATTAGGCTGTAGTTCAACACTTATGTTGGCAAACACGCAACACCTAAAGCCTTCTCAAGGAACTGGGACATAAGAATACAATTATACCATAATTGTGACATTATAATGTACCATTTATTTATGTAAATAAAGAAAAGTTGCAAAAAACCTTATAAAATGTTGCAAAAAACCTTATAAAATGTTGCAATAATCTAATAATAATGACACCATACCTTTTTGTGAACGATCGGAATAAAAGATTTCACAACAATGCAGCATCTATATCTTTTTCTGTCTTTGTCTTTCAGATCAGTTTTGGACACTCATGAGCTAAATAATTTATATGCAGTATCAATATGTTCATTCTATATATATTTCATGTCCTATATATTTTTCCATGAGTTCGTTACAACAGAATTACTGTGTACTGTTAAAAACTACTGTGTACTGTCATGTATCACTGCTTGCGTTAAAAAATGAAATTTACGCCATGCAACCACAATTAAATATACGTTGCAATTTGTTGCATTGAATTAATTTGCTGTTAACAGCTGGTGACAAACGATTACTGCGTACAATGCGTTGATTAATTAAATAATTGGCAGAACCGCCCACATGCCTGTACAACTTGATCCTACGCGCACAATGTTCGATTAGCAATCAATCCAGTTATACGCCAGATTAAATAAATACAAAGTTATTTAAGGTTATAAACTCGCTTTTTGCAGGTATTTGACAAATAAATCTGCCTTTTTATATCCCTTATGATTGAATTTATTTTTAGGTTAACAAAAATAGAATACAACCAGCATATTTTCAATTGTGTAAAGGTTATTAAAAAATTTAATATTTTGTTTGTAAAAATTGTTTTTTTTTTTTTAATTACTGTTTTTAACACAACACTACAGTAAGGTAATAAGTTCGATTCTGTCAGGAAGATTGTCAGCCTGTCCATGAGTACTCTATCGTCACCTAAAGCAACTGACAGATCATAGCACAGGCCTAAACTCTCCCTGACATCCTCGAACTGCACACATTGTATTAAAATGTGTATTACAGACAAATTTGTTACACGTCTTACAAATAGGAGGCTCCTCGTCTCGAAGGTGGTGTTCATGGGTCCACAAACAGTGGCCTATACGGAGACGTGTGATGGCGATTTCCTCCCTGAGGGGAATAATGCAGTAAAAATCCCATTGTTTAACGTCTAACCTATTCTGCTTCAACTTCCCGTTTTGCTGTTGTTCCAAACATGTTGCCATTTCGCTAACACCAGAGTTGACTCTTCGCGCTATCTGAAAATATGCCACAAAAATCATAGATCTGTGGAGGCGGCTTTTGCAAACTTTTCTGGATGTTCGCGGAGTTGCATATATAGACCGGGAGCTCATGACAGTTTTTGGTCTCCGATTTCATACAGCATGCCTTTTGGAGGAGAGAATATTTACCCTGTGACAACAAAAAAGGAATGGCACTAAACCCCTGCACGCTTTCCGGTCATAGGGAAAATTGCATTTCCACTTAAACACAAAATTTTTGTGCTTTTCTCTGATTTAATATTGCTTGCCCTTTTGTCAAAAGAAAGTTATAACAAATTTAAAGTCTTTTAAATATATGCTTTCCTCTCTGCTCTCAATGCTGCTTTGCTCTCTGCTTCACTATGTGCTTAGCTAAGTGACCTACTGTCGGAGAACGTCGCTCGGACTGGTGGGGAGCGACCTACCACACATCTCAAGCCCCGCTAGCACCTAGGAACTTAGCGTTACGAGGATACACAGAAATTAGAGCTTTTATATATATAATATCATGACCGAACGTAACCGCACTCTATTAATAACTAACAATATCATTTATGCATTTTTTCCACTAAACTTTTCATGCTAAACACTAAGTGACTATTCTTATCAAATCTCTCCGCATAATTTCTGCGTCATTTGTTAATTATAGAAATCTATTTTTTCATAATTTACATTTTTCATTTAGAAAAAGATCCGCAGTAAAGAATCAGGATATCAAATTAGGAATTCGCTGGAAACAAGAGCAACCAATTAAGTAATAACAAAAGAACTGAATAAGGAATGTAGGAGAGTCATTGCTAAAACATTCATTTTTCCGGAGATATTCTGAGCAACTAATAGACTACGTTTGTTCATCTTGTTTTAATTATAGAAACAAATTGATTGAATACGCGTAACAGTGGCGCCACCATATCTTTTTAAAAATGTGCCTATCGTATTTACTCAAGGATTTATATCTAATTCAAGATTATAGCTCGAATGTCTCCAACTGACTAGAATAAAGTTTAAATCAGTGTTTCGCAACCTTTATTTTATCAACCGACCCTATAGATACGAATAAACTACTTTTTCACTCCCAAGTAGCAATGCTTTGGTCATACATAAATAATAATAAATTTTACTTTTTAAGGCATAAATGCACACCCAAGTTTATTAAAACGATCTATTATTCACTAGTTTCTTCTCACTTAAATTATGGGCTCATCTGCTGGGGTGAAGCATATGAAATGAATGTTTCTAAGATCTTTTTCTTATAATAGGGGATACGCATAAAATTTATATTTCCTTAAAACTACATTTTTTTGATATTTTAATGTTAGTTATGTCACCTAACACAACAAAAATCACATTTTAATTAATATTATAGCCAAATTTTTTAATTAAAATATTGTAAATTTGAAATAAGCCGACCACGCCGCGAAGGTTGCCGAGTAGATGCGACTGAGACTGTAAGGGTTTGACGTCACAGATACAGACAAAACATAATGTTTACGTGTTTATATTGTATTGTTTGAGAGTTTTGTATTTGTTTTTAAACAATTTTTCACGCATTTATTATTAAAATAATTTATAAAATATATGTACTCACATTAAAATGGTCTTCACAAACATAAAGTTTACTTTTTTCTGAAATATCGGTTCTATTTCGCCTCATAGCTTTTCTGTTGTTTTTCGTGATCAGGTAATGATATAAATTATTTTTTTGGATATCTAATTGAACTATTTGTGCACATTGGTACTAAACAATATTTTCGACTATGTTTCGAAGTACTGGGGCCTGGATCTTCCATATTTTATATATCTATATATATAAAAGCAAGTGTCCTGACTGACTGACTCATCACCGCCCAGCCCGAACCCTTGGGCCTAGAAACTTGAAATTTGGAGAGTATATTCCCTCCATTACGTAAGCACCCACTAAGAAGGGATTTTTCGAAATTCAACCCCTAAGGGGCGAAAAGGGGTGAAATGTGATTTCACGGATTCTTTAATATCTCTTCGGGTCGATGGGATATCGACTTAGTTTTTGCTTACAAAGATTACACATACATATGCCGAAAAACTTATTTCAGGATTTTGTCCTAATCAACCCCTAAAGGGGTGAATCTACAATCGGGGTGAATTTTACATCCCGTCGTATTTCCTGTGTTTGTTGAGCTATAAGGTTTCTTTTTGGCACATAGGTGTCTTTTTATAATATCTCGAAATGGTTTTGACAGTTTTTTAAATTTTCACCCCTAAAGGGTGAAAAGGGGTAATATGTGATTTCAGGGATTCTTTAATATCTCTTAGGACCAATAAGATATCCACTTGCTTTTTGCTTACAAAAAATACCCATACAAAACCGAAAAACTAATTCCAGCATTTTGTCCTTATCAACCCCTAAAGGGGTGAATCTACAATTGGGGCGAATTATACATCCTGCCGTATTTCCTGTGATTGTTGAGATGTGCCATTACTTTTTGGCACATAGGTGTATTTTTAAAATATTTTGAAATGGTTTTGACAGTTTTTTAAAATTACACCCCTAAAGGTTGAAAAGGGGTGATATGTGATTTCAAGGATTCTTTAATATCTCTTAGGACCAATAAGATATCGACTTGCTTTTTGTTTACAAAAATTACCCATACAAATACCGAAAAACTAATTTCAGGATTTTGTTCTTATCAACCCTTAAAGGGGTGAATCTACAATTGGGGTGAATTATACATCCCGTCGTATTTCCTGTGATTGTTGAGATGTAACATTACTTTTTGGCACATAGGTGTATTTTTAAAATATTTCGAAATGGTTTTGACAGTTTTTTTAAATTTCAGCCCCAAAGGGTGAAAAAGGGTGACATGTGATTTCAAGGATTCCTTAATATTTCTTAGGACCAATAAGATATCGACTTGGTTTTTTCTTACAATAATTACTCATACAAATTCCAAAAAACTTATTTCAGGATTTTGTCCTAATCAACCCTTAAAGGCGTAAATCTACAAACGGGGTGAATTATACATCCCGTCGTATTTCATATGTTTGTTGAGCTGTAAAATTTATTTTTTGCACGTAGGTGTCTTTTTAAAATATCTCGAAATGGTATTAACAGTTTTTTAAAATTACATCCCTAAAGGGCGAAAAGGGGTGAAATGTTAATTCAATGATTTCTTAATATCTCTTAGGACCAATAAGATACCGACTTGGTTTTTGCTTACAAAGATTACTCATACAAATGCCGAAAAACTTATTTCAGGATTTTGCCTAATCAACCCCTGAAGGTGTGAATCTACAAACAGGGTGAATTATACATCCCGTCGTATTTCCTGTGTTTGTTGTGTTATACAATTTCTTTTTTGCACAAAAGTGTCTTTTTAAAATATCTCGAAATAGTATTGATAGTTTTTTAAAATTACGTCCCTAAAGGGTGAAAAGGGGTGAAATGTGAATTCAAGGATTCCTTAATATCTCTTAGGTCCAATTTTTGCTTACAAAGATTACTCATTCAAATGCCGTAAAACTTATTTCAGATTTAGTATTTTTAAAAAATTTCGAAATGGTTTTGACAGTTTTTTAAAATTTCGGCCCCAAAGGGTGAAAAAGGGTGACATGTGATTTCAAGGATTCCTTAATATTTCTTAGGACCAATAAGATATCAACTTAGTTTTTGCTTACAAAGATTACCCATACAAATGCCGAAAAACTTATTTCAGGATTTTGTCCTAATCAACCCCTAAAGGGGTGAATCTACAATCGGGCTGAATTCTACATCCCGTCGTATTTCCTGTGTTTGTTGTGTTATAAGGTTTCTTTTTGGCATATAGGTGTCTTTTTATAATATATCGAAATGGTTTTGACAGTTTTTTAAAATTACACCCCTAAAGGTTGAAAAGGGGTGATATGTGATTTCAAGGATTCTTTAATATCTCTTAGGACCAATAAGATATCGACTTGCTTTTTGTTTACAAAAATTACCCATACAAATACCGAAAAACTAATTTCAGGATTTTGTTCTTATCAACCCTTAAAGGGGTGAATCTACAATTGGGGTGAATTATACATCCCGTCGTATTTCCTGTGATTGTTGAGATGTAACATTACTTTTTGGCACATAGGTGTATTTTTAAAATATTTCGAAATGGTTTTGACAGTTTTTTTAAATTTCAGCCCCAAAGGGTGAAAAAGGGTGACATGTGATTTCAAGGATTCCTTAATATTTCTTAGGACCAATAAGATATCGACTTGGTTTTTTCTTACAATAATTACTCATACAAATTCCAAAAAACTTATTTCAGGATTTTGTCCTAATCAACCCTTAAAGGCGTAAATCTACAAACGGGGTGAATTATACATCCCGTCGTATTTCATATGTTTGTTGAGCTGTAAAATTTATTTTTTGCACGTAGGTGTCTTTTTAAAATATCTCGAAATGGTATTAACAGTTTTTTAAAATTACATCCCTAAAGGGCGAAAAGGGGTGAAATGTTAATTCAATGATTTCTTAATATCTCTTAGGACCAATAAGATACCGACTTGGTTTTTGCTTACAAAGATTACTCATACAAATGCCGAAAAACTTATTTCAGGATTTTGCCTAATCAACCCCTGAAGGTGTGAATCTACAAACAGGGTGAATTATACATCCCATCGTATTTCCTGTGTTTGTTGTGTTATACAATTTCTTTTTTGCACAAATGTGTCTTTTTAAAATATCTCGAAATAGTATTGATAGTTTTTTAAAATTACGTCCCTAAAGGGTGAAAAGGGGTGAAATGTGAATTCAAGGATTCCTTAATATCTCTTAGGTCCAATTTTTGCTTACAAAGATTACTCATTCAAATGCCGTAAAACTTATTTCAGATTTAGTATTTTTAAAAAATTTCGAAATGGTTTTGACAGTTTTTTAAAATTTCAGCCCCAAAGGGTGAAAAAGGGTGACATGTGATTTCAAGGATTCCTTAATATTTCTTAGGACCAATAAGATATCGACTTGGATTTTTCTTACAATAATTACTCATACAAATTCCAAAAAACTTATTTCAGGATTTTGTCCTAATCAACCCCTAAAGGCGTAAATCTACAAACGGGGTGAATTATACATCCCGTCGTATTTCATATGTTTGTTGAGCTGTAAAATTTATTTTTTGCACGTAGGTGTCTTTTTAAAATATCTCGAAATGGTATTAACAGTTTTTTAAAATTACATCCCTAAAGGGCGAAAAGGGGTGAAATGTTAATTCAATGATTTCTTAATATCTCTTAGGACCAATAAGATACCGACTTGGTTTTTGCTTACAAAGATTACTCATACAAATGCCGAAAAACTTATTTCAGGATTTTGCCTAATCAACCCTTGAAGGTGTGAATCTACAAACAGGGTGAATTATACATCCCGTCGTATTTCCTGTGTTTGTTGTGTTATACAATTTCTTTTTTGCACAAAAGTGTCTTTTTAAAATATCTCGAAATAGTATTGATAGTTTTTTAAAATTACGTCCCTAAAGGGTGAAAAGGGATGAAATGTGAATTCAAGGATTCCTTAATATCTCTTAGGTCCAATTTTTGCTTACAAAGATTACTCATTCAAATGCCGTAAAACTTATTTCAGATTTAGTATTTTTTAAAAATTTCGAAATGGTTTTGACAGTTTTTTGAAATTTCAGCCCCAAAGGGTGAAAAGGGATGACATGTGATTTCAAGGATTCCTTAATATTTATTAGGACCAATAAGATATCGACTTGGTTTTTTCTTACAATAATTACTCATACAAATGCCGAAAAACTTATTTCAGGATTTTGTCCTAATCAACCCGTAAAGGGGTGTATATACAATCGGGGTGAATTCAACATGCTGTCGTATTTCCTGAGTTTGTTGAGTTAGAATATTTCTTTTTGGCACATAAGTGTCTTTTTAAAATATCTCCAAATAATATTGACAGTGTTTTAAAATTGGATCCCTTAAGGGTGCAAAGGAGTGAAATGTCAATTCAAGGATTTCTTAATATCTCTTTGGACCAATAAAATATCGACTTGGTTTTTTCTTACAAAGATTACTCATACAAATGCCGAAAAACCTATTTCAGGATTTTGTCCTAATCAACTCCTGAAGGTGTGAATCTACAAACAGGGTGAATTATACATCCCGTCGTATTTCCTGTGTTTGTTGTGTTATACAATTTCTTTTTTGCACAAAAGTGTCTTTTTAAAATACCTCGAAATAATTTTGACAGTTTTTTAAAATTTCACCTTTAAAGGGGTAAACGGGTATTTGTTTATTCGATAGAACGTTTTTTGGACATAGATATATGAAATTCGCAAAGTATATTCTTTCCATGACGTAAGCACCTACTAATAAGAGATTTTTCGAAGTTGACCTCGAAGGGTCTAAAAAGGGGGTCAAATATGATTTCAGGGATTCCTCAATATCTCTTAGGACCAATCAGATATCGACTTGGTTTTTACTTACAATGGTTATCTAAACAAATGTTTAAATAACATAGGAATTCAGAATTTTGTCTTAATTAACCTCTAAATTGAACCCTTCGTATTTCCAGTTTCTTAGTTCCAATCTTTGTTGAGTTATAACACTCATTTTTGATAGAACATCTCTTGGACATAGAGACATGAAATTCGGTAATTATATTCCGTCCATGATGTAAGCACCCACTAAGAAGGGGTTTTATGAAATTCCAGCCCTAAGGGGTGAAAAGGGATGCAATTTGATTTCAGGGATTCCTCAATATCTCTTAGGACTAATGAGATATAGATTTGATTTTTGCTTAAAAAGGTTACCCATACATTTTTTTTTTATTCAGGATTTTTCCCTAATCAACTCCTAAACGGGTGATTCTACATTCGGGTTGAATTATAGAAACCTTTGTATTTCCTGAGTTATAACATTTCATTTTGGTGCATTTCGGTCTATAAGGGGGTGAAATTGGCTGAAATGTGATTTCACGGTTTCCTCAATATCTCTTAGGACCATTAAGATATCGACTTGGTTTTTACTTACAAAGGTTACCCATAAAAATATAAAGTTATGTCTAAATTATACCCTAATCAACCCCTAGAGAAGAATTATAAAACTCTTCGCATTTTCTTCGTTTGTTGAGTTATAATATTTTTTTTAACATATATATGTCTTTCTAAAATGTTTAAAAAGTTTTACAGTTTTTTTTTTACTCAGTAGTTCGAGCCCTATATAGTGTAAAAGGGTATAATGTTTTTTCATGGTTTCCTCAATATCTCTTAGGACAGATGAGATATCGACTAGGTTTTTGCTTACAAAGGTTACCCATACACATGTTTAAAAACAAACTGAGGATTTTACACTAATGCGTCCGTCAGTATACCGTAGCGAAGCACGGGTACTCAGCTAGTTTTAATATAAAATTTAATTCGGTAAACATGTATAAATTGTTTTTATAGAATTAAACTTTATTTTAATTAAAATCACTCTAACTTTACATAACCTATAAAAGTTATACAAACAAATAAGTTCACAACAGACTATGTACGGTTGTCAGGACAGAATTACACTGGACAAAATTACACGGGACAAAATTACACAGAAGAAAATTTTCGTGTGTGTAAATTAAAGTAAATTAAATGTGTAATTTTGTCTTAGTGTAATTTTCGTATGTGTAATTTTGTCCTTGTGTAATTTCTTCCCGGTGTAATTCTGTCTATGTGTAATTTCTTCTGTGTAATTTTGTCCCGTGTAATTTTGTCCAGTGAAATTTCGTCATGTAACCCTAGGTACGCTGGGTAGACTAGTAGTGTCATGTGTCAGTTAGAAGGGTATGACGTCACACGTCGTTTTCGCGCGCTACATACATTTATGATTTTTTTAAGCCTTCAAATTAAAAAAAAAAAAATTAAAAACTGTTTTTTTTTGTTTATATGCAACATGCCTATCCCCTATTTTTCAAATTTTTATTATAGTTTACCACTACATCTAAAACAAACTGGCTTAAACACAAAGAAACATTTAAAGCACCTCAAAGAATGGCTTCTGATCAAAGAAAGTGTGAACAACCTGTTTAAAAACTGAGGTTAAAACATATTCCACCAATCTTCTTAATTAAGTGTATTTCTATGATAGCAAAACCTCTTCAAATTCTTTTTAGTAAATCGCTGAGCACAGGTATATTTCCCAGCTTCTGGAAGTCGGCATTTGTCGTCCCTATCCATAAAACAGGAGCTAGGAACAATGTCGAGAATTATCGCCCTATTTCTATTCTCTGTTCTATAGCCAAGATTTTTGAATCAATCATCACTGATTTATTATTTGAAACATTTAAAAATTCAATAGTACCCCAACAGCATGGATTTTTCAGAGGTCGTTCTACATCAACTAATCTGCTGCTATACAAAGATTTTATCATCACTGCTTTGGAGGAAGGTAAAGAAGACTTTAGAAAAGCCTTCGACCAGGTCGATATTAATATCTTGATTTGTAAACTCAAGAGATATGGCATTAGCAATCCCCTGTTGTCTTGGCTCACTTCTTACCTAACTGGTCGCTCACAGTATGTTAAAATAAGCAATTGTCTCTCAGATGTTATAACTGTTTCTTCAGGAGTTCCGCAAGGGTCCCATTTAGGGCCTATTATCTTTCTTCTTTTTATCAACGACATTGCATTTTATATAAAACACTGCAATTTCTTATTGTTTGCGGACAATTTAAAAATCTTCAAGATAAGTTCTACTGCAGCATATAGCGTTGCAACAGGATCTCGATTCCATCTTCCAATGGTGCACAACAACTTGTGGTTCAACATCGCCAAGTGCAAATATATCTATTTCTCTAGAAAAAGAGAACCATCGATCGTTGTGTATTCACTAGACAATACACCTTTAGAGGAAACCAAAGATATAAGGGATTTGGGCGTCTTATTTAGTAGCGACCTTAATTTTACTGCCCACATCAACACAATCATCAGCAACTCATTACGCATGTTGGGCTTCATAAAAAGCCAATCTGTCAGCTTTAGAAGTTTACATACTAACAAAGTCCTGTTCAATTCTTTAGTGAGGTGTCAGTTAGATTACGCCACATCTATATGGTCTCCAACCCAACAGAGTTTGATTAACAGACTGGAAAACGTGCAAATCAAATTTTGTAATTATGCACTTTATAAATCGAGTATTTATTACAGTGCTGTACCGACAGCTGAATGACTATCCGCACTTAATTTGAAACCTCTACAAGATAGGCGTCGGATTTTCGACTTATGCCTACTCCATAAGATAATGAACGGTATCACTGACATTCCTGACATCCTCGCTAAAGTTGGACTGAGAGTTGCACCTTACCCAACAAGGAACGTGGATTTATTCCACTTGCACAGGCGCCGAACATCTTACAACTCAACTCCAGCCTGGACAAAATGTGCAAGCTCTACAACGACCTGGCCCCGGATTTGGATATTATGTGCTCTTCTTACATTGCATTTAAAAATAATCTAAACCGTTTACTCTATCTAGTCCTGTTTATTTAGCATTTTTGTTTTTTTAATATATTTTTTGTAACTTTTTTTTGTTGTTTTTTAATATTGTGTAATTTAGGTAATTTTATCCTGTATACACTTATAGTCTAGTGCCTACGTCGAAAGATACTGCACTTAATGATAATGGAATGCCATTTGGCACACGTGTTCCTTATAAAAATTAAATCATTTTGACCCGCAACACCTATTTGTGAATCGAGGCAGATTCAAAATGGCGGCGAAATTAGCGCGCCAATTACGATAACGATAACTAATTTTAATAATAGAGCGAAATAGCTAAATACGTATTTGTACAATGGACCTTTAGCTACAATTTGCCACGTCGTACGTCAACATTCGTTACTTAGTTTACAAGATACCATCCATAATTCATTCTCAGACGCAAAAAAGTGATTTCCGAAATGGCTAACGAATTTCGTATGATATGGCTCGCTTTCTATTAATTTAATGCCGTAGATTACGAATCTGTTATCAAAATAGCAAAAATTTTAAATTTTGATAGATTTTTCTCCCAAATTCGAGACATGATGATATACTCTATCACTGCAAATCTGCGTATATTAATATTTTTTTTCAATTATTCCTAAATCTGTAGGGCATATCCTTGGCTACAAGAATATGTGCGGAAGTTTTCTCTGAGGGGCGCCGAAATTAAGGTAGCGGCCGAAATGTGTAAAGTCTCAACTTCCTATTATTTGGACACTCTTTATATCATTTTCGACCAAATCGGACCTGTAAATTACAAAAATGAAATAAAAAATGGCATTTGACTTATTATTATTCGGGTTTTGCCCGAAATGAAATAAAAAAATTTACATATCCGGCCGGAACGGCTGTAAATTATGACATTTAAGTAAAATACTCCATGTATATACGGAATGCATCAATTTGATTAGGTTTGTTCGCAGCACATGGTCTTAATGAAGCCGCTTTCGAAATAACGCTCGATAATCGAATTTAGCTATTTACATCAAATTTGTTGAGTTGTATATCAATTTCGGGTATATTGAAGTCGTAGATTTCGAAAATGGAGTTAATTTAAATATTTGCTACATATAAGATTGTATTTTGCCCGAAAAAAATAATTACATGTATTCTTTACATAACAGTGAGATTCATTACACGAGAGTTAAGTACCTCCCCATCCCAAAAGAGTAGTATATAGCAGTTCTGATAAAATAATATAGATTACTACACACTTAATACGATTCTAATGGTGGCCGAAAACTATTCTTTCGAAAATGGCTAAAATCATCTCTGATAATTTTACCAGTTATTACTAGTTTATCAGGACAACATTTTAATGTGTTGATAGTTATATATTTGCTAATAACATTGACTTTCAGTGCTACCCTACAAAATAAATTATTTATTACTTATCATTTTTTAAATTTAAGTTTATTTAAAATTTTTCTTCAATTAATTGTGCAAATGTTTCACACCTGGTTTCGACTTCGATTCAGACTAGTATTGAATAAGAATTCATCGAATCTCTTCATTTTGTATACAATTAAGTAGTAGAGGAAGTCAGTATTATTGGCACATATAGAGGATTTATCAACACATTACAATGTTCTCCTGATAACTAGTAAAAATATCAGAGATGATTTTAACCATTTTCGAAAGAGTAGTTTTCGGCCACAATTAGAATCGTATTAAGTGTGTAGTAATCTATATTATTTTGTCAGAACTGTTATATACTACTCTTTTGGGTTGGGGAGGTACTTAACTCTCGTGTAATGAATCTCACTGTTACGTTAAGAATACATGTAATTATTTTTTTCGGGCAAAATACAATCTTATATGTAGCAAATCTTTAAAATAACTCCATTTTCGAAATCTACGACTTCGGTATACCCGAAATTGATATACAACTCAACAAATTTGATGTAAATAGCAAAATTCGATTTTCGAGCGTTATTTCGAAAGCGGCTTCATTTGAGACCATGTGCTGCGAATAAACCTAATCAAATTGATGCATTCCGTATATACATGGAGTATCTTACTTAAATGTCATAATTTAAAGCCGTTACGGCCGGATATGTCAAATTTCTTATTTCATTTCGGGCAAAACCCGAATAATAACAAGTCATGTGACTTTTTTTATTTAATTTTTGTAATCTACAGGTCCTATTTGGTCGAGAGCGATATAAAAAGTGTCAAAATAATACGAAGTTGAGCATTTACATATTTCGGCCGCTATCTTAATTTCGGCGCCCCTCAGAGAAAAATTCCGCACATATTCTTGTAGCCAAGGATATGCCCTACAGATTTAGGAAGAATTGAAAAAAAATATTAATATACGCAGATTTGCAGTGATAGAGTATATCATCATGTCTCGAATTTGGGAGAAAAATCTATCAAAATTTAAAATTTTTGCTATTTTGATAACAGATTCGTAATCTACGGCATTAAGTTAATAGAAAACGAGCCATATTATACGAAATTCGTTAGCCATTTCGGAAATCACTTTTTTGCGTCTGGGAATGAATTATGGACGGTATCTTGTAAACTAAGTGACGAAAAATCGCGTACTATGCGGCAAATTGTAGCTAAAGGTCCATTGTACAAATATGTATTTAGCTATTTTGCTCTATCATAAAAATTAGTTATCGTTATCGTAATTGGCGCGCTAGTTTCGCCGCCATCTTGATTCTGCCTCGATTCACAAATAGGTGCTGCGGGTCAAAATGATTTAATTTTTATAAAGAACACGTGTGCCAAATGGCATTCCATTATCATCAAGTGCAGTATCAACGTAAAATATGGTGCGTAGGCACCAGACTATTATGTTAATAAATAAATAAATATATATATTATTTTTTGAATCCTGTATAAATTTTCAAGCCTAGTCTATTTAGTATTAATGTAATTACGTCAGGTCACTTACATGACAGTAACCCTAACATAGTTGGCTACTGAAAGGGTTACTTACTATTGTCTTAAGAAGAGTATAGTTTAAGTTTAATTTTAAGATTACTGTATTATACATCCAATGTTCATAATTTATGTAAAAAAGACACTAAATATTATTATTATTTTATAAATAAGGTACAAAAAAAATATTCTAATAATTTTAATGTACCATTATTTTTTACTCCACACATAACTTATTCAAATTTTGCCATGTTCACGATTTTACGCACCCTCTTGTACCTCGGAACAACAAGTTTTTATCTGAAATTATGTTTCTACAATCTAAAGTATTTATATTTATCATACTTTTGTAAACTACTGTAAAACTTCTGTTTTCGAATTTAATGAAAATGAGGTACGTTATTTTTTTCATGAAAATATTACTTATTTGTAATACACTAATAAATACTTTATTGTGAGTTATTTAACCCTTCTATACTGTTATAAATAATGAACACTAATTATCTATTCTTAATACGTAGTAATAAAATAAAAAGTGCACCCGTTAATGGAGGTAAAAGCAAAGTTTATTTTACTTTAGTATTAAATTTTAAAAGCAAATATCTGCAATATGGTAATTTAGAAAATATGAAAAGTGTTCCAATGTGCAACAGTCTCCCCTATTATATATTTTTGTTACTACTCAAGGAAAATTAAATAAAAATAGTGAAAAATTAATCAAGTAACAGCTAATCTTTTTAGAAATAATCATTTCCTTGAAACGGTGTCTAAATCTGGTTTCATAATCGTTATCTCGATTTTTTTATTGTATTATAATGAATTGATATTGTTATAAACAAAAATAGATTATTTTTTTCAACCGTATTATTACTATTATTATTGTTATTATACAATGAAAGAAGCAGAAGCTTAAAGCTTATGTAGCGTCATTATAAATAAGAAGAATTACATTAATATATAAGAAAATACTGTTAAAACAACACATATAACATGTTCCAAATAGGTACACAAAAAAAAACATGTAATTAATTTACCACATCAAAATTAAATGAATCTAAATTATTTTTGAAAATATAAATACTGCTTGCATTGACAACTTGCGAAGGTAAAATGTTTCCACTCTGCAAACACACTGTCGGATAAATAGTAGCACGCACGTTCATTTTAAAAGTATCACGGGGCAACTTAAATTTGTGACCACGTAGTCTATTGTCATTGTTGAGCATATAAAGATATGACATATCACAATTAAAAGTACCAGTTACAAAGATGAAATTCCCAGACACTGTAGTCGTTGTTAATATGACTTATTCTGTCTGTCTTCGGTCTTCCATTTTTACGTATTTTATGGATCGAAAAGCGTTTACGACGTTTATTATTTTGCATACATTTCTCTTCATATAATATCACCAGTGGATCTTGATTAGATAGATAACGAAACATTTTTATAATAGGGGATAGGCATTTAATTTGTTTGTTATATTCCTCTTGTTGCATATAACATAAAAAACAGTTTCGCATCTTTTTTTTAATTTGAAGGCTTAAAAAATCATAAATGTATGTAGCGCGCGAAAACCATGTGTGACGTCATACCCTACTTAAGTGTACTGCGTACAACCTACCCAGTGTACAGCGTACAGCCTACACAGTCTGTCGTGAACTTATTTGCTTGTATAACTTTTATAGATTGTGTAAAGTTAGAGTGATTTTAATTAAAATAAAGTTTAATTCTATAAAAACAATTTATACATGTTTACCGAATTAAATTTTATATTAAAATATATAACCTATATTGCAGTATTTCAATTATGCCTCTAACGTTTTGTTACTTCATGTAAACAATGTAGTAAAATTCTGACATCTAAATTACATAAATATTTACATTTTACAGAGTTGCAGCGTTTATTATTTACATACAGTTATAGAATACATAAATGGTTATTACAAGTCTGTTTTGACACCACATATTTCTTCAGCACTGTAGCATTCATTATTTTTCATATATTCCATGAGCATAAAAGCATCAATGTTGGGTAAATTATCACTCTGAGCTCAAACAAAATTTTTATGTGCCATTTTAATAATAAATGCGTGAAAAATTGTTTAAAAACAAATACAAAACTCTCGAAAAATACAATATACACACGTAAAGATTATGTTGTAGTCTGAGTTGTCTGGGGTTTGACGTCATGCTCAGTCGTATTTACTCGGCAACCTTCGCGCTGTGGTCGGCTTATTTCAAATTAACAATATTTTAATTAAAAACTTTGGCTGTAATATTAATTAAAATGTGATTTTTGTTTTGTTAGGCGCCATAACTAACATTAACATATGAAAAAAATGTAGTTTTAAGGAAATATAAATTTTATGTGTATCCCCTATTGTACAAATAACCAATCAGGCACCAAACAGAAATCTGTATAGTTAGTAGCATAGTCATTTTGAAAATTGCTGCAATAAAAATATTTAAAGGATCTGTATGGGTGACGATCCCCATACAATCCGTCTATCCAGAGTTTCACTTTAAAATCATTGAAGCGTTTGAAGGAGGATATTCGATGTAAAAAATCTGAAATCTGACGAAACGGCAATTGGGTTTTCATCACGAAAATGTATCGGATCACACAATGTTAAAAATGCCTGAGTTTTCCAGCTGCACCAACATAATTCCTCACCCCGCCATAATCCCAGATTTGATTCCGTTCAAATTCTTTCCCTTCACGAATTTTAAATTCAAGTTGAAGAGTCGCCGTTTCGACATCGTGAAATGGATCTCATACATCTTGAATCACAGAGTATTGATACGCTTGAAGAATGATTTCCAACTGAGGAAAAAGCACTGGTACAGATGTTTGACTGCACAAGTGGACTACTTTGAAGCAGTTACTTGTACTGGATAGTAGTAATATTTATTTCAAATATGTTCTTATTTTTTATATACGCCTAGTTTAGGAACTTATTCACACAGCTCCAGCCATGGACGTCGTTATCGCTAGCATATTATGATTTTAATTTGTTTTAATGTTGATATAATAAGGACGATTACAAACACCCATACTCTGTCCAGGATACAGGAGGTATTTTAATAGGTATATGTATTTTAATTAAATTTATAAATTACATAATATTTTGAATACAATAGTAATCTGAAACGACACAAAAGAGAGTAATAACTCAAATAAAGTTTTTCGAGTTAACATCATTTGAAATTTACTAACACTCATTAAACTGGATTTAAAGTTTAACTAATTTAACTTTATTAACTAAAACTAATTTATAACCAAGCATTTAAAATTCAAATTAGCATTTACCTGTTTCTGTACTGATTATTTATAAGAATACAATATTATTATTGTTCTCCTTTGAGTGACATTTCGCCTGACTCACATAATTTATATATTGTCAGATTTTTCTATGTATGCCGTATATCAATACTTGCTAGATTTTTGGTTATCTAATACCTCCACCTTTTGCGAGAGCTTTCTATTGATCGGCGGGTGTTTTTCCATCCTAGTTCCTTATAACCATTTTGTCCTCTTTCATCCATGTCAAGTGTCTTATCCATTGGCATCGTTTTTTCTTGCATAACTTCATTCTTGCTACTTTTCCTTTTACAATTAATTTGAATGTTGATCTTGTTTTATTAAGGCTTATGCATCGAAGCAATACAATGAACATTATGTCGAAAAATAAAAAGTCAAATACAATCGTTTTCATTATCTTCACACGGACTTATTAAACGTCCCACGTTTTTAACCTTATTTGAAATAATATTCAAGCCATCTATATACTATACAAATTTCTGTGAAATCTATTGAGCTGTAGACTACAGTAGTTGTTACCAAATTGGTTCATTCTATCTTTTTGTACACTTTTTATACAACCCACGTAATATTATTCTTTTAAAACGCCACTGGCTGAAGAGTCTCAATCGTTGTCGAGTCAGTACAACATCTTCACGAAGATGAATGTAATATCTGATGAGCTTCTCTTACGTCATGAATATTTAAGAAACGTTGAATATGGAGATAAAATAAATGATAAACGTACATCTATTTCTAACTTTAAAACAAATTAGTTATGATAGTTTGAAATGTGAACGTAGTTTTAAATGGAATCTTAATTGAAAAGTTCATAATTTTAACATCTTAGAATAAGATGGCACTTAGGAAGAACTTTTGTTTCATTTATTCTAGATAAAGTTTAATGGAATAGTTATTTTCAAGTCTTTCTGAATACATTTTATAACAATAGTAGTAATTATAAATACACTCGCGGACAAAAAATTCGATCCATATTTTTTTTACCGGTATTTTTTCCATTTTTGAAAAATTAATGAAAACATATGGTCAAATCAAGTTGTTGATCATGTAAACAGAAATAAATTACCGTTTTGTCAAAACTATTGACAATTTTTGTTGATTAGTTCGAACGTTTTGTACACAATTTAGAAGAATATTGTAAAGATTTGGTGTTGAACAGTTTTATAAAAGTTAATAGTGATGTTTAATTGAATAATTATGGTTTTGAGTCCAAATGACACCGCCATTGCGTTAGTTCAAGATGGACGATCACAATATTACGTGGCTAGGGCGTTGGTAGTTACAAGATGCAGTCTGCAAAGGCCTGTTAAACGATTCCGCGAGACAGGTGAATACACTAGAAGAGCAGAATCGGGAAGAAAGGGGTCTACAACTTAGCAGAATGAACGCTTTTTACGATTAAGGATGTTTCAAAACCGTACTTCTACAGCAGAAGCCAGAAATGACCTACACCAGGCGCGAGGTCTAGCAATAAGTGCGAGGACAGTTAGAAGAAGATTTACCCAATTTGAAGTAAGCTCAAGGAAACCCGCAAATGTCCAAGAATTAACCAGACAACATCGTGTACATCGCCTTAATTTTGCAATAGCATCGAAATTGGGGGAATGAGACATGGTCCCGAATCCTGTTTACTGACGAGTCGAGATTTTGTCTACGATCCGCAGATCGTCATCAAAAAGTGTGGCGTAGGGCTGGAGAGAGATATTCCCAGTGCAACATTGTTCCAACACTTAATTATTGTGGTGGCAGCATCATTGTATGGGGAGGCATTAGTATGCCCCGCACATAGTTAGTGGCTGTTAATGGAGGGACAATCTGCCAAATACATTACAGATATTCTGGAACCACATGTGATCCCGTTTGCTTCATTTATTGGCGACGACTTTATGCTTATGGATGATAATGCCCGTCCTCACGTCGCAATCATTTAATAATTACTTGAATGAAGTGGACATCGAACGTATGATTTGGCCCGCACGCAGTCCAGACCTTAATCCAATTGAGTATATCTGAGACATGCTTGGGAGACAGACTTCGAACCTAAATTTCGGTTCCTGCTGACTTGAACGAGTTAAGTGAAATCCTTGTTCAAGAATGGAACACCCTCGATCAGCAGGCCATCATAAATCTAATTGAAGGGATGCCAAGACACATAGAAGCTGTAATTCGAGCTCCTGGAGGCAAGACACGCTATTAGTTTTTTAATTTTGCACTATATTTGTAATTTTTATTATCCTATCTATCCATTAAATTTCGTTGAAATTACTCTTTATGTAAGTCATAACTTTCCTCCAAATAAAATACTAAGTTACTAAGTCATTAACCACCCTCTCAAAATTATATATTTATTTGATATTTGGTTCTTGACGAGGATTATATGAAATAAAACACAGATTCTCTTTTATTCGTCAGTTTATTAAAATTAGTTTGTCAATTTATAAAATTTGAAACGTTTCGTGCATGGATAGTTTGCACTTCTTCTGTCAGTCAATCAGTTAAAATCACCACGTAATCAACAGTAGTTTAAAACTGTGTGTCAAAATTAACGTGTTCCTATTGACTGACTGATGATGTGCAAACTATCCATGCACGAAACGTTTCAAAATTTATAAATTGACAAACTAATTTTAATAAACTGTCGAGTAAAAGAGAACCTGCGTTTTATTATATATATATATATATGTAGGATTTCCGTCTTCAAAATGAAACACTACACGTCTTTAAATACACAAATTATATTGAAAACCAGTTACAAATTACAAATTATAACGACAGAAGTGAATATCATTGCAAACTCTATCAACAATAACAAAACACAACAATCAACAGCGTCCCTAGTTACTCTCTTCATTTGTCTCTGATCTGTCTCTGTTCCTATTAGTTGGCTCTGGTTGAGACTTATATGTCTTATAGACTTATACTTATATATTATTATTATTATTATTATTATTATTATTATTATTATTATTATTATTATTATTATTATTATTATTATTATGGGGTTTGTCAGGTCTTGACAAGCGTCCACTAATCTCAAACTTCAGCAACCTTTTGAGCCGCGTCATACTAGAGACTAGTGGAGCTAAATACACACGACTGCATCCCAAACCCTGGCGATATTATTATTATTATTATTATTATTATTATTATTATTATTATTATTATTATTATTATTATTATTATTATTATTATTATTATTATTATTATTATTATTATTATTATTATTATGTAGGAATATAGGAAAATCCCACAACTCGGCCGTCCTGCTTGTCATCCAAACGAAACGTCTTCACCTTCCTTCGTTTTCTTGCAGTTCTTTTAGATTCAGCCTTCGTCTTATTTGGAGCCTTTTTCGTAGTAACTTTAGCTTTCTTCGGTGATGGTTTTCCCCTTCCACTCTTCCTACTCCTAGCTTTCTCTCCTCATAGAAGTCCTCCGATGGGTAAAATTCGGTTGAAGACTCATCTTTTAAATTAATTATGTTTCCATTAGCTCTCTTCGATTTCAAAGTTCCCTTTGAATCTTCATCATTAACTTTTCTATCATGCATTGAGGAATAAGATATACTGTTAGCCCTTACAACAATAGTCATTTTAGGCATAACTTGATTAACAGGTTTACCAGAATTTTTAGGTTGTAACAAGAAATCGCAAATCTTTTTACATATTTCTTGTTTCTTTCCATTCTTCTTTAAACTATCCATTTCGCGAATGTTCTTTAATTCTTTTGGCTCCATTTTTGCAACAATTGTAGTTTCTATAATGTTGTTTATCTTGACTGATACTGTTTCTCGCTTATCCTTTACTTCGCTATCTTCTCGTTTCTCATCTACTTATATTTTTTTTTCACAAAATATTTAAAAATTATATATTGTTTTCATGTGTTCAATAAATTCACTTTTTAATAAGTCTTTTAATTAGGCTGAACGGCTTCTTTAAAAACATCTAAACATCGGTCTCTGTTCCTATTAGTTGGCTCTGGTTGAGACTTAAGTTGTGGGATTTTCCTATATTCCTACACATGGGACCTACGCTGGGAACCACTGCTTTAGATCTAGTGCAGTGGTTCTTTCAGCTGCCGACACTTTGTATTTATGGTATATTTTTGCACTGTTCTTCCTAATTAGGTAGTTTTTAATTACGAATTCATGTGGCTAAACCTAACCTAGGCAAAAATTGAGGGCTACCTGTACTGGGAATGGCCAAACACTTAATGGAACAAAATAGCTATTGTATAAATAGGATCAAAAATTCATGATCGTGTCCAATAACAAAAATAATTATAGGAAAAGATAATTTGCCATTAATGACATTAACGTGCCTTGCCCGAATTTGCCTCTTAAACTGCAAATTCTTACAAGAAAGGTCTTGTAATTCTTATACTCCGTTAATTTAGGCAAGCTTCGTTTTATCTATAAAAGCCCCGTTTTTCAGTTTAATATTCATAGTATTACATTTGCATCATAAAGGATAAATGTATACGTTATCGTGGATAACAGATTAAAAAATGTTTCAAGGCACAATATAAAACAATCAACTAGGAAGATAGATTTTCCGAAAATATTAAAATAGAATAACAAATAAGTAAAATGTTTTTAAAATTATTATTTTTGTATTTATTAATATCAGATAAATGGGAATTATGTATATAAAACTGAATCATTTATTTAATTAAGGCGGCCATCTAAGCCTTAAGTGTTTTATTTAGTCTTAACCATTACGCCCAATCGAACGCAGGCATTTCCACTTTTTAGGTCTTTGTAGGTATAATCAAGAAACGCCTATACCATCACTATGTATCTGTCTGTTTATATATTGTGCTTATCTCTGTTCAGTAGAAGTTGTGGCAGAACGTAGAGTGTTCGCGCCACTAGTGCGAATTTTTAATATTAAAGCAAGGGGTTTCTTAGTCAAACATTATATTTCAATTAGTAACAATCTAACACTCAAACCAACCGTGTTTCGGGTTAATATTTGTTCTCAGGTCTGGCTGTTCGCGGTCTCCGTTACAGATTACCTGCATTGTTGCAGTTCATGAGTGTATGTTACATATACTTTCATCTCGTGTCGTAATATAGTGCTTCTTTAGCAGAAGTAGAATTAGTCGTGTTCTATTTCAATTTATGTGTGTTAGTATATTTCGCGAATACAGTGTGGACTTATTATATCAAATGTGGCTGTGTGTCCAAACACTCCATTTCAGACCTGGTGTATTAGAAGACTACAGCAGCTGAAATGGCCCTTTGCTACGGGACATTTCAACTACTAGGTAAGCCCATTCACATGTATATATCCAATTTCATCTCCAGCATTCTACAATCGCGTGTGATTGCGCCCAATAAAGTCCATTCGCTTTATTTCGAGTTTTTTTATCTAGATCGTGAGTCCTGACTCACGATATCCGCGAACGTGGTCCTAGAGCAAGATTATAAAAGTGTAAGGTTGTCTCGTAACTTGTACTGGTGTGGTTAAATAGAGAGGCTACGCGTTATCCGTATGCTAACGGGACGTCAGTATTTGTTTATCCTATATGTTATATATACGTGAAGTTTGATTTCTGGCTTTAGATATAAAAATATCGTTTTATTTTTTGATTTTCTACTGGTTTTAATTTACTTTTTCTTCTAAATGAATGTTTCTTCGTTCTAAATAAATTTTATTACATTCATTTTTGATGTGAAGAAAATAATAAGTGAATAATTCAATATTTTAGTTTTAGGGTGTTCCCCCGTAACTACCCTTATATTCATCAAATTGAAAAAATGCATAGAACAAATAAGATTTATTTTCTTATAAACAATTTTTATTGTATAGTTTTTTCTGTTAAGATAGTTCTGTTAATAAACGAAATATTATATATTTCGGATATATAATATTTCGAATATTATTAAATAAGTTTTTTAGTACCAGTTTTAAGCCAGAAACACCCTTAAGAAAGAAAATTTTGAGATACCATGCCTATATTTGATCCTGGTTCTACTCTATTGTACTAAATTGCGCTAAAATACGTCCAGCCGTTTTTAAAAACAGATATAACCTCCAATTTTATTAATTACTATATTATTATAGCAATTTGTTTTTCTTTTTTTATTTAAATATACCTAAACTTATATTTATATTCGATTTTATTGTTATTTATTAACTATAATACAAATACCCATCACCTTAAATTTTATATAAATCAGTATAAAGTTTCCTTAGGTTTTTATTTATAATTTATTCAGTAGCACTGTCTTGAAATAAATATCTATTATGAAAATAGTCAATAAAAATATTTAAAAAGTGCAACATGTATATTAATTTTGTATGCTAATTTGAACTAGGCATACATGTGACGTATTCCCTTTCACGCTCTGATTGGTCAGAAGTTACGAGACAACCTTTACTTTAATAATCTTGGTCCTAGAGCCGGAACGTGGTCAATGTCTCTATCTGGAAACATTGCAGAGCTCCACATTTAACATAGAGTTGAAATTTAGCATGAAATACAGTTCTTTGACCCGCTAAAAATATTAACCCTTTGAAAATTTATCTGGAAAATTTATTGCCGGACGCCGGGCTTGTGTTTCAGTTGGAGTCTATGAGCCTCATCATTAACGTCCATACTGGATCGGAGTGTAGTCAAGCCTTTGTTTCTGATGGACTTGCAACAGCCCGTTTGGCAACCATTCGTTGTGCTGCAAAAGATTTCTTTCCTAAACAAGTCCCTTTTTTAGATGGTATGATTCACTTAGCTGGGCAGATGAGAGAAGTAATATAGATGTGACAATGGACGTGACGTGAAGAATGAAATCAATTTTACAGTGTTAACATCAATATCTCTTGTAAAGATTTTTGCATTTTTATTTATTTATTTTACATCGGCCTATTTCTGCAACGAGGCTAGTTGCCAAGAAGATTTTTATAAACCTGTAATAGACGATCCTGATTTGTTTTCCAGTTAATGCTAAAATTTGTCCAAATATAAGGCTGAACTGCACATAGGTAATTATTATAATGTTATTACCTTATGTCCTTTAAGACAGTTGTTTTAAGGTTCAGAGTTGACTATTTTTAGTAGCTATGCCCCTTAGTTGGCGTTTCAAAGTCTGGCAACTCTGTTTAAAAATAAACTATTTCTATTAAATTGCCAATGTCGTAAAAACATCCTGCAGAAAGTTTAACAATAAAAATTAATAATTTTGCGACCAGTAACTTGTTATAACCAGACTTGTTGTAACCAGAATAGTTTTAATAGATATCTATGAAAAAAGTCAATACATAATGGAATAAGGTAGTTTAGATCAGTGTTTCCCAACCGCTGGTCCGCGAGATTTTTTGCCAGTCCGCAGAATTATTTTTGTAAGCAAGTTTATAAAATATTATGTTAATTTATAAAATACAGTAATAATTACTTTCCACAATAAACGATATTTATTTGATTTTTATTCAGGGCCGAGGTGTCCACCTCGCAATAAATTTATTCATTAAAAAAATAAATCATTTTACTATGCAACTATCTACTATTATATTGTACAAGTGTTGGTATGTATGTTCTATTCAACTTCTGGTGTATCTTCATTTTTCCGGTAACGCGGAGAGAGGAAAATGAACCGCCGTCTTATCCGGGTGATATTTTCTAATGCTTAGGCTTAATTTATTTCGACGGGGGGTATTGACTAATTTTTATTGATAAAAATCATGCATTTTTTCCTCGAATCCGTACCGTTGATCATCAACAAATTTCTAAAAAGCTGAACATGTCACGGATACTTCAACGACACGGATAGTTTTAGTTGACGATATACGAATGTGTTATAATTCAGAAAGATAAATTTAGTACAAAACTAAATCAAAAATCTACAGTCAATTTTTTTGTTAAAATAATAGCTGAAATGTGTAAAAAATACATAAGAGTGAGTAAATATTACGTATTTTTTTGTAATTTTCAAGATTTCAAACATTTTTCTGACAATAAAATTGTCTTACAGCTAAAAATGTCACTGAACTGAAAATAACTATGTAAGTAGGTAATAATCGAAAAGTAAATATTATTTCAAACATGTAAAATATTATTTTAAGTTGTAAATATCTTACGATTAATTAATCGCCAGAGTTTTACAGTTCATAGCTAAACCAAGCTCCACTATATTTTGAGTGTAAATTGGCAGGAGAAATGACAACTTAGTTTTCTATATAAAATGACCACGAAATTACTTTTAAATTATTTTAAAAACGTGTAAAATCGTTTTTAAGGTATGTATGATTTTTGATAAGTTAATCGCGACAATTTTGCATAAATTCTTCTTAAGTTAAACCCAAGACTCACTGTATATTCTTTTCCACAGTTATAATGACATTTTTTGAGGTTATTTTTTTAAGCATATAAAGATTAAATTTGCTTTAATTTGCATAAAAATTGTTAAACTGCTGGAGGATTTAAGTTAAATTAATTACAGAAATGTATAAAAATACATAAAATTGAATAAGTGTTTATAATGGTTATTTTTTAAATGTTTTTTTTTTTTTTTTTTTTTTATTTAAATTTTTTGGGTGCTTCAGCTACTAGGCTATTAGCACTCGGTACATTAGTTTATATACAAGGTGGTTAGTTTACAGTAGTGTATAACAGTAATAGTGTTTAGTAATACTTCTAATACATAGTAACAATGCTAATACATTACAAAAATTTTGGTGGAAATTACAAATCTGTTTATATCAACTTAAATATATTTATATCTTTTAGGTAGTTTATGATGTTTGTTTCTGTGGTATCAGTGGGTGAGAGTGCTTGTTGTAAGTTATTGGGTATTTTATGTAGTTGTCTGTAGTGGCTGTATTTTGTGCATTCGGTTATTACGTGATGGACAGTTATTGGAGTATTGCATGTGTCACAGATGTCTGCTGGTGTTTTCTGTATGATGTGCTTGTGTGTGAAGGCGGTGTGTCCTATTCTGATACGTGTCAGTACTACCTGTTCTCTTCTATCTTCTCTTGTTGGCCATTTGGTTACGTCGTCCTTAATTAGACTTAATTTTGTGTTGGTGTTTTCCCAGTATGTGTGCCAGACTTCTTGAATTTTTCTTCGTATGAATTTTACGAAGTCAGTTTTGGGTATAGGAATACTTGTTTCTGGAGTTTCTATTGCCTCTTTAGCTGCTGTGTCGGCCATTTCATTCCCGTTTATTCCACAGTGTGAGGGGATCCACATAAAAATAATTTTGTAATTATTGTTATATAGTTGTTGAACTTTCTCTTGGATATAGGTGGTGGTTTTTGTTTTGAAGGATGGTTGACAAATGCTCTGGATAGAGCTCAGCGAGTCAGTACATATAATATATTTTTTTTGTTCGGTGTCGTTATTTTCAATTTCTTCAATGGCCTTGTATATGCTAAATATTTCTGCTGTGTATGTGGAGACTGCTTCCGGTAGATGGTATTTGAGGCATTTTTTTCCGTTTATCACTGCAGATCCTACTTGGTTGTCAATTTTGGAGCCGTCAGTATAAATAATGTTGTATCCTAGGTATGCATCGCATATTTCTTGGAATCTGCTGCGGTATAGTACGGGAGGCGTTTCTTGTTTGCGGTGTAAGGTGAGCTCTAGATGATGTGCAGGTGGTTTGAAAATCCAAGGAGGTATTTTACTGAACGTTTTTGAATCAATTTGTGGGAATATTATATTAAGGGTTTCTATGGATTGACTGATGAGTTTCTGTAGAGGGGTTACAGGATTTGATAGGTCATTGTTTTCGAAAAAGTAGGAGTGTGCCGGTATATCTGCGTTACTTGCCAGGTTTGCTAAATACTTTAGGGTTAGCTGCGTCCTTCTAGTTTTCAGAGGAAGTTCGCTTGACTCACAGAAGATACTATCTAATGGGCTGGTTCTGTAGGCTCCTGTTGCTATCCTCAGGGCAGTCGTATGTATACTATTGATTAGGTTTAAGTTGGTTTTTTTGCCGTTTGGTAGACTATACTGCCATAGTCCAGCTTGGTTCTTATAAGGGCTCTGTATACGTTTAACAGCGTCTCTCTGTGTGCTCCCCATTTTGAGTGTCCTAGTATTTTCATGATGTTAAGCCTTCTTGTGCAATCGGTTTTTATGTTCATTAAATGTTGTTTCCAAGTTAATTTTTTGTCGAATGTTACACCAAGAAATTTTACATTGTTAGTGTACTGTATGTCCATGTTATGTATTTTTAATTTAGGGTTTCCGTGTGGTTTCCGAAGCTTACAGAAATGAATTGCTCGGGTTTTTTCTTCTGAAAGTTTAAGACCAGTTGTGTTGGTCCATCTTGTTAACTTGTCAATTGTATTTTGTAGACAATTTTGGAGCTCAGTAAGGTCACTTCCCCTTAAGTAAATAATGAGGTCATCGGCAAATAGGGACCATTTTACTTGGGTTGGAATGCATTTTGAGATTTCATTAATTGCGATAAGAAATAATGTGACACTTAGAATTTCACCTTGGGGTACTCCGTTTTGTTGTGTTCTTGTTTCTGATGTATTTCCATTTGCTTGTACTTTAAATTCTCTGTCGGTCAAAAAATTATTGGTATAAGACAGGATATTTCCAGTCAACCCGAATTCTTTCATTGCTTGGATTATGCGGTGTCGCCAAATGGTATCATATGCCTTTGCGGCGTCAAAAAGGACTGCAATGAGGTGTTGTCTGTTGGCGAAGGCTTGTTGAGTTTCCTCTTCTAGAGCTACTATATTGTCCATCGTAGATCTTCCGTATCTGAATCCACTTTGGTTTTTGTTGAGTAATTTTTTTATTTCTAGGAGCCATAATAGTCGCTTATTAACTAATTTTTGCATAATCTTACTCAAACAGTTTGACAGAGATATTGGTCTATAGCTTTGAGGATCCGTGTTATCTTTACCTTGTTTTGGAATTGGTATTATTATAACTTTTTTCCATTCTTTCGGGTAGATATTTTCTCTCCATATCCGGTTGTATGTTATCAGTAAAATATTTAACATTTTGAAGGGTAGGTGTTTGAATAAATCGTATGGGATTCCATCTGGTCCTGGGGATTTATTGACTGGTAGACTTTTAATTATTATCTCTAGTTCCGTCCTTGTGAATGGTTTGTTTATATCGCTGTCGTTATTTGTTGGTAAGTTTTGGATATTTTCGGCTTGTTCTTTAATGTTTATCATCTCTTGGCTGTAATGTGCATCGCTTGAATTCTTTTGAAAGGTCTCTGATAGGATATCTGCTATTTTCTGTGAGGATGTTATTACTTTGTCATTTATTTTCAGGGTGGGTATTAAATTTGATGGTTTTATACCCTTAATTTTTCTGACTTTTTCCCATACAGATTTAATTGGTGTGTTTGGACATATGGACGACACAAATTCTTGCCAAGATTCCCTTTTGCTCTGTAATATTGTACGTCTGAGTTTTGCTCGAGTTCTTTTTAAGGCAATCAAGTTTTCTTCAGTTTTATATTTTTTATAGTGATACAGTGCTTTTTTGTTTGCTTTTGTTGCCTCTTGGCATTCCGGATTCCACCATGGTACAATTTTATTTCTATTCTGGATTTTAGTTTTTTCAATGGACATATCTGCCGCGTTTTTTATATGTACTATAATATTTTCAATTTGTTTGTCTATTCTGTCCGAAAATATTTGATGCAGGTTTGTTTCTATGTGTGCAGCAAAAAGTTCCCAGTCCGCTGTTTCCATTTTCCACTTTTCACGGATATTGTTGTTCTCGGTATTGTTGTTTAATGAATTGATATGGATTGGAAAATGGTTGCCAGTGTAAAGATTGGGTATTACTTTCCAGTTTAGCATGGGGTATAAATTTGGTGAACAGAAGGTTAGGTCGATGCTAGAGAAATTTCCGGATCTGGAACAAAAGTGTGTAGGAGAGCCGTCATTTAATAATATTAAAAGATTTTCCGTAATAGTTTCTATTTGTTTTCCTCTTCTGTCGGTACGTTGCGAGCCCCATAGGGTGTTGTGAGCGTTAAAATCACCCAGTAATATGTATGGAGATGGTAATTGTTGCATCAGGGTCTGGAGATCATTATTGTTCATGTTTTCGTTGGGTGGTATATATATACAGCATATTGTTGTTTTTTGAGGGACGTATGCTGTTACCGCTATAGCTTCCATATTCGTTTGTAAATCAATTTTTTGTGTGAACATGTTGTTTTTTGATAATATGGCCACACCGCCACTAGCGTTGTTTCTGTTTAATCTGTCTTGTCTATGTATATTGTATCCGTGTAAGTTAAATGTCTGGTAGTCATGTAGTCGAGTCTCCTGAATGCATATAAAATTTGGATTTATTTCCGAAGTTAATTTTTGTAATTCTCCTTTATGGCTGTTGAGGCCGTTGCAATTCCATTGAATTATGTCCATGTTTTGTTTTTCTTTTATTGTATTATTTATTAATTTAAGTTATTATTATTATTTATTAATTTAAGTTATTATTATTATTATTATTAGGTATTATTGTAAGGAGTCAAGGCTTTTTGTGGAAATGTTCTTTTCCTCTTTTTTTATTTTTTCTGTTATATTATTCATTATTTTGGTGAATCTTTCCTTCATAGCGCTGTTCTGTAGAAGTGGATAAAGTTCAGATAGCATTTTCAAAAGACCTTTTATGTCAGTGGTGAATTCTTTCGCAATGTCCAAGTGGTTCTGTTGTCCTATTGTGCTACTAATAAATTCATCGAGTTCTTGGAAAGTAAGTGTGAATTTTTTTTGGTTTGATTTTATTTTATTTTTGAGTGGGAGAATTGCTTCAGTAACGGCTGTAACTGTGGTCGGGGTGTCAGTTCTATGTTTCTTGGGTTTTTTTTCTTTATTTGAATTTTTTATGGGTTTATTATTTATTGGATTGTCACTTTGGGTATCTTCATCATTAGTTTTTTCTTCTTCTTGGTGACTATTTTCTGCCGTGTCGGAGTTTGACATTTCCTTAGCCGTTCTTTTTTGTGATGGAGATACCTCAGGTGAGGAGGATTGATTGGTGTCTTGTGTTTTTTTACTGTATTGCTGTGGGGCACTTGTTTCTGGTTTTTGTCTTTCTTCTTCGTTTTCTTTTTGATTATTGAGTGGCAGTTGTTCAGGTAATTGTTGGGTAATTTGTTGGCTCTCGGTATCTCTGAATTCACATTGATTGGCTGTGTGACCTTGTCTTTTGCACCGGAAACACTGTGTTCCTTCTTCAGAGAGAAATATTGTGTGGGGGTCGTCTTTGTAGATAACAGTGATTTTTTCTGGTATGTGGGTGTTGTCATCTAAAGATATATAGACTTGTCGTCTAAAACTTTGTATATGTGCATATATAGGGTCTTGAGTTACTCTAAGAAAGTTGATAGGCGACACCATTTTTATTTGGTTCTTTTGTAATTCTTCTACTATTAAATTATGTGGCAGCGAAGGTGAAACGTTGGATAGTATTAGTCTCTTGGCCGGAGTAATTAGTCTTCTCAAATCTATTTTGTAATTTTTTATGGTGACAGTTTTATGGTGTGTGAGTAAGTTGTCGACAGTTTCTTTATTTTTTAGGTATAAACAGACTCTATTTTTTGATATTTTAGATGCAAATGTTATATTTAGTGGTCCTGTAAAGTTTCCAATTTCGGTTATGTAATCCATGATATGTAGGGATGGTTCAGAGTTCATTACAATTGCGAGTTCTTTAGATGGGAACATGTCTGTGTTATTGGCGGTGACGTTAGCAAAGGTTGTCCTGTTTGTATTTTGTGGATCGAACATGTTGGATTAGAACGACCTCTTGTGACAGAGGTGTTCGGCGTTGTTTTGACTTGTTGGAGACCTAGCTTAAGTAAGCAGATATACAACTATTGAATAAAAGATGGGGTTCCTTGTATGATTTTGGTGGATGCCTACTTGTAGAGAGGGCATTTGTAGGTTAGGAAAAATTCTGATAAATAACTCCCTTTCCGGGTAGGAAAAGGAGTTAAGACTGTATTAATTAGAAAGAGCTCTACCTTATTTAACCGCTTGCAGTCATCAATAGGTTGGCACTCTCACTTGACACAAAATATATTAACTTTATGACCTGGATTTTGGGAGACGTACTGGTAGCAGCGACCTCGCAAAACCGAATCTTAAATGTTTTAAAAGTATTTTGAATATTTTTCAACTGTGAGATGAGACAAAGTATTTGTTGTTAAATTATTACATGCAGAGAAGATGAAACGTCTTTATTAGTGTATTCAAAATTTTCAGGTTTAGGTTTATCGAATATTTGTGCTGAAAAACCTATCATCAAATTTTCTCTCCGATAAAAACTATATGCTGTTATATAAAATGATTACGTATGGTTTCAAAATAAAATTATAAAACTGAGCTGTCTATATAGTTTGTCATCCAAATAGTAAGCAGTGCTATTAATAATATTTAACACAAGTTAATCGTAGTAACCCGTAACTGGTTATTCATTCCGTACTAATCTAAAATCTGTCACCGATTAGTTTACGGAACACAGATCACTAGCAAACGTAACCGTGATATAAACTTGATTTTTTACTTTTCTAGAAGTTTTAAATTTTAGCACTTTTTTTTAGAAAACAAATTACTGTACCGCACTCTTTAACGAAAATGGGTTAAATAAAAATCTGTTATTATTCTATGTATTGTACATTGATCCAAACCGGAAACATACGAGAGGAATTTTTGAACAGATTTCATTTTAGAAAAATATTGCAGTTTTTATGTTTTTAACAAAAACTATTTTTTTTTAATACCTAGCTAAATTATAGCTAATATTATGGATTTTTTGTATTTATGGCTAAGATGTCTTTTGTCTTTTTTTTTAATTTAAAAATATAATAAAAAAAATTAAATAAAAAACGATTATGTTTGTTAAACAAATTAGTGAAGCGTTGTTCTTTATAAAATTGTAATTTAGCTTCAGTGTGAACGTGAGCCTTCGGTGCGTTACCGATTTATTTAATAGACAGCTTGGTTGGTTTAGAATTGGAGGGGTTAGACTTTTTTTCAGGATAAAAATTGGCGTCGCAGCAAAATGAATCCTTATTCTCTTTTGTAAAAATGTTATGTACCTGTTGCGAGCTTTCGCTCAATCACAGGCCGGGGGCGTAGCCCCCGGCTTCACAAAGGGGGTGAAGGCTGGCGTAGCCGGGCTGAGGCCCCTAGTTCGCCTAATAAGTTATAACCCACTTAATTTTGAGATTAAAATATCGGTCCTTAATCTATTAATTGCTTAAGTAATAATTTGTTTTTTTTTAGGGTTTTGTAAGTATGACCACCAAAAACCCTTATAACGTCACTCATGTGTTTTTCTGTCTGTACGGTAAAAATTGGAGCCAAACGGTTTAACATAGGAAGTTGAAATTTGGTATGCTTATACAACTCTTTAACCCACATATAGGAAAAACACTGAGAGTTAAAAAAACACATCCCAAGATAAATATAAACAATTATGTATTTAATAAAAAAATTAATATATTTTTTTTTTAAATTTCGTATGGCATCAATGGGTGTATCAATAAGCAAATTTTTATTTTTGAAAAATCTGAAAAAATTCTCCATAATTGATTGGAACCAGAATAGTTCAACAGGAATTTTTGATGAGATTAGTTTTTCGAAAAATATCGATTTTTTTGTGTCGTCCATGGTATCAAACGAAAGCTCTTAGGACGTAGATTAAGGAACGAAAGTAGTTTAATAAAATTCGTTTTTTTAAACACGATTTTAGCCAAATATGTGCTAAAAAACTTCTTGTCCCACTATTACCCAAAGGAGTAAAACTAAAAATCTGAAAAAATTATAGGTAATGTACATTGATCTGAGCTGGAAACTTACCAGAGGAATTTTTGATCCCATTGCGTTTTTGAGATATATTGCAATTTTTGTGTTTTTGAGAAAATAAATTATTTTCTTAATTCATTACTAAATTATGGCTAATAATATTATGGATTTTTTGTATTTATAGCTAAGATAGTGTGTGTCTTTTTATGAAATCAAAAATATAATTAAACATTTTTAACAGCTGAGGACTGAGTTTTGAACACTACACCAACACATTGTTAATAGAAAAAATATTCGTAGACATCCAGTATTATGTCTTACATTTATTAATACCTACAAAACCCTGAAATGTGTGAAAATTCACACTTCTCATCAGTTTTGTCACTAATTATATTTGATTTTTGTTTGTTGTTTTTTGTGTTTGTAATCAGTGCAATAAAAAATATAAAACTTTTGCGATACGCATTACTTTCTAAACTTGTCGGTCAGCGATTTTTTCTAGATCGCTTTCCGGTCCGCCATGAAAAAAGGTTGGGAAACGCTGGTTTAGAGGAAAAGGAGCCCCAGTGATAAATAGTTATCCACGCGTAAAAAATTGTTGAGAAACACTGTTCTATGATACCTTCAATCTGAGAAATATTTTTCTGGGTGACCTCATTGCTTTAGCGTCTGTTGCAGACGCACCACTCTCATACTTCTTGCCACGGCTCTGAGTAGAAATCACAAAACATCAATTTTCTTTGTTTTATATAGGACACTAATTTTTTATGGAACCTTTTAGTTAAGAATTAAGTCTACACTTGCCCGAGTTTTACAAGCACAAAGCAAGGCAAGAACAAAGCTTAAGCTAAAGTTCCATTATGTCACTTTAACTATGTGAAAAGACATGATGTCATTTAATTCTTCTTTTTATAATCTGTGAAATTAATTATCTCAGTTATGAAGTGCGTTAATATTAATCAGTAATGTCAAGAAAGAAATCGATAATCTAAAGACAAATATTGTCAGTTGCTGCTTCAGATAATCCTGTCATTATTCGCGAATGATAATTAAGGAAATTGTTAATTCTAAATGTACACAATGTGTACGTTTGAAGCTTATCAGTAATCGTCGCGTCAGCGGAAAGCTATCCTTTTACGTAATGGTAAATGAGATGCACCTAATCTTCAACCCCTTTTCAATTTCATTACGATCTAGAAGCCAATGAAATTCCTTCAGAAATAATCTGCCCTTTTACAACTGTTTCTAAAGATTAAATGCGACGAAACTCAAAAACTCATTTTGTAATTAAATTCTCGAGTAAATTCGAGAAGATGTCAGATTGAATTTTGCTGAATAGGTTACTTTTCACATTGGGTTTATGAAGATAATAAATTATTCAATTTTATTTTATGTTATTTTTAATATTATGAATTTTTCAAAGGATTATAAAATGTTTTCTTGGAGTATTCACGATTACTGCAGTCAGAAGACTGATAAAACTTTTTAAAAATTTAACATTTCTGTTGACTGCAAAGCATGGAAGCTGAATGAATTAGATACATGTACTGGGAAGCCAAAAATAAACTTTACAACAAATATCGGCCGCCATTTTTGTTTAATTCAATTTACACAGCTCATATTTGATAGTCAAACAGTGCAGATATGATACATTTGTTATGAAGCCATTTTACAATCCAGAAACACGTTGTTATTAAAAGGTACCACGAAACTCGCTTCAATGAATCATAATGAGTGACGAAGCTCATTTCGACCTTAGAGGACATGTTAACAAACAATAGCCGCTATGGGGGTATTTTTAAGTGAGAGTGTGGTGTGGAATTTGGTAAGAAGATGTAATTAGACCATATTTCTGCGAAGACGCCACCGATCGTAAATTGTAATTACTCATCATAGAATCGGCGGAGTGGGGATGGCTTTCCTTAGCGAGAATATGTCAAGGAAATTTAGTTGCTATATCGATCTTCACTGGTAAGCCATATACGTTTTACGAAAGCGTATATTTCCAAAACCATAATTCTTAACTCGCTGCACACAGTTTGTATCGGAGTCATTACGAATAAGCGATATTACACAAGCGTCGATTTTTGTAGCTATTTGAAGGTCCTGCCATACCCATGCACAATTTAGGCCGTCCTAGAACTTGTTGCTCAATAACTAAAAATGAACAAACTATACTCTATTTTTCTTAAGAACATAGTGTTGGCGAGATAGGAGTTGTTTGACCTTGTTCTTGACTGGTTACCTATAATTTCTAAAAATTAGAAATATATGTTCTAATAATGCCATATTATAAAAACAAGAGAATTAAATATATTTTATATTCATTTTGAATATATACAAGATGTATCAAGATAAATAGAATACGATTTTTCTCAAAAGCGCGCAGTGTGAGCAAGTGGGTAACAAAATTTTGATGAGCAAAGTTTACTCAAAGAATGAATGGTAGTATTGAAATTTTCCGGCGTAAACCGGAAGTACAGGATATCAAGGACGACTTTGATTTTTTAAATGGCAACGCATGTCGTGTTGACTATCTTTGGATAGAGTTTTTGAAAACAAACAACTTTTACTTAAATATTTTTTACGAAAAATTGTGTTCTCTGTAACGACTTGCAAGTAAAAGTATGAAAGAACAAGTGTTCAAAGTGCCTTCTATTTTGATTTTAACATTTTCGCAACCTTATTTTTTATTATTTTTCATGCCGATAAAGTAACTCTTAGTAACTTATTACTCACTTTTTGAATCACATATTTCTTATGCCCTCCGAATATGGGGACACTCGTCCTCTGCTGATAGATTTTTGCACTGCAAAGACACGCTGTGAGAATTATTGACGCCATTTCTTACAGAGCAGACTGTCAAAAATCTTTTGTATCGTTGCAAATAATTACTGCCATCACTTTACATTTGTACGTGTTTAAATTTTCTTTATAAATAGACAAACGTCTTTAAGTTTTTCATTGAGATTCATAGTCATAACACTAGACAAAGGAATGATATATACCTTAAATTAAATTAAAAGGGCAATGATCTTTGAACAAAAAATCACAGAGAACAAAATCAGAAAAGAATGTTGAAAAGAGAAAGAAAAAGATCAGGGCTGTAAACAATCGAAAGGGCAATGGAAAGAGACAGAGGTGTGCAAAAACAAATATAGAGCAGAATAAAGGAGTCCCGCTATAAATAAGTTATACTATCACGTAGCTCTCACAGCAGTTCCCAAGTACCTGGCAGAATCTAGGAAAGAACAGAAGATGATAGCTAGATTCAGATGTGGAAACAAGGAAAGGGCCAATTGTTTCTGAATGAAGGAAGATGAACAGCTCTGCAGGATCTGATGGAAAGAACCCGAGACTATACTTCATTTAAGAAACTGTGAAGAACTGATATTAGAGAGCAGGGTCCGTTTACAGTTTCGAGGACAATATGGACAAGAAAAGACTGGATGCAAATAATTTTAAACACAAAGATGTACCAAATGTGTATATATAATGTAAATATTTATGTAGATTTTAGGCCGAAAGGCAATAAAATAAATAAATTTACTCACCATACCTTAAATTTTGCCGTAAATCAACATCCAGAAATAACACTACCTGCTACGCTATCACATTATTTAATAAATAGTAAGAATCAGTGCGAGGGATCTATTTATTAAAAATACAATAGGCGTTTACGTTTAGTCAGTCAGATTAATCCAAGCGATTCGAGTGCTCCCGATCCGATCGTAAAGTCAGTCGGAGCATATATATTAGCTGATTTTTAGTCAATCCGATTGATCCGCCAGAATAATCCGAGCGTTTCCAAGCAATCCGACGATCTGACAGGATTGCTGGGATTAATGGATTGCTGGTGGTAGGGGTTATCGCGGGTAAATTGAATCTTACAGCCAATTGGAATGTGTTAAAAATATAACTTAACAAAAGAGACGAAATAAGTGCCGTTTGTGACAGAATTCTATTTGTGGTAATAAACTTATAGTTATAAAACAAAATGCGGTAGTAGTTATAATCAACGACAGAAATTTGACAGTTGTAGTTAACGCCGTCCTCACCAGGCGTCACTACTTAACTTCAGACAAATATTGCTTACGAAAATGTTAACAAAATCCCAGCAATCCGACTAATCTTGTGACGTCACCAGATCAATCTGAGCAATCTTGTGGATTGAATAAACGTAAACGTCTATTGCAGTGTTTCTCAACCTTTTCTGGCCTGGGACCCCCCGAAATTATGTAAATATTGTCTGCAGCCCCCCTATATTATAGTGTATCAAGATAACGGGAACACGAGTTTTTTCGAAAAGGCGAGGTGTGAGCAATTGGGAAAAATTTTGAACTAAAATTTATCCACAAAATTGAATGATATTATTGAAATTTTCCGGAAAAAACCGGAAGTACAGGATATCAAGGACAATTTCGAATTTTTAAAGGGGAACGTATGTCATATTGGATACCTTTGGATATAGCTTTTCAACAACTTTTACTTAAACATTTTTTTAATATCTTTTACGGTTGACAATAAACTGTGATATTTTTAAATGACGATTATATTCCCTATAACGACTTTAAAGTTAAGTATTTTTATTTACAACTGTTCAAAGTGCTTTCCATTTTAATTTAAACACATTCGCATCCTTACTCTTGAGTTATCTGTAGCTCGGAGGGAAATTAAAAAATATGTAATAAAAAATATTGCACTTTCAAGTCGTACCTACTTCAAAGTACAACTTGAAAATACTTGTAGTACCTCCAACGCGAACCATTGTCATAGAAACGCATCAACCGACACATACAATTTATTTAATCTTGATATAGTCTACTTATAGTATGTTTCTTTGGTTAAAGCGGAACTGGATTTTCAAATCTAGTAATTTTTATCAATTGAATGAAACTTTTGATCATTTTGTTTCGTAAAACCCCATTTACTCATTATAAAGTTAGCTAGTGACAACGTTTGAAATAGCCTGTAGTTTAAATTAGTTGTCAAAATAAGTATATTATGTATAAAAATAAATAGAATATTTATTTTATTTATGTTATGAAAGGTATATTTTTCTAAATATAAATACAAGATACTCGTATTTATAAATATGAATAAAATTTATATTTTGCAAGATTAACTATTTTTATTATATTCATATTTCGATCTTGTATGACTTCGCGGCCCCTCGACGAAGCCTTTACGGCCCCCCGGTTGAGAAACGCTGGTCTATTGTACTCTGTGTTCGAATTTTTTATCTTAATTTTTAGAAATATCAATAGTTATTTTGTATTATGTTGATTAATAATTTTATTTACATATATCTAATTCGTTTTGTGTAAAACTGTCTGCAGACGGGAATGATCTCGATTTTCCTTTTCAAACCAGCTTTAAGACCACCCAGTTCATAACTACGAACTTCACAGAATAACCTGGGTACATCTTTCTTAGCTCAGACAAGAGGTCCAGGTATTATTATAACTAAACTAAACAACTGTTAAATTACAAATTATTAGCCAAACAAAAATAGCGGCAAAAAAAACAGTTCATTCAAACATCCTATATTTAATGAAAACTTTATTTCTATTCTATGTTTTTGTTATTCATTGAGAAGAGTACTGGTCTTAAAAAAACAATCGTTAATTAATTTCTAGGATGCGGAATCGTAATTTAGAAAATTGTCTTTTGGGATAGAATAAAAGAAGAGAAACATAAAAGTGATATCTCCATTGCATCACATTTCAGGTGGGATTTGTTGTTAGACTGGTGTGGTTAAGATATGTTGTGTGGTGTTAGGTAGAGCTTAGGAAGGCAACGATTTCCACCCATGAACTCTCATTCTCATCCTGACATACAGCCCAGTCTCCCAGCTTGTTCTTATTACACTTACATTCTTTTACCACTGTACTCCACTGATATATACACTTTGTTCACTCTTCTTTGTTCTTATTATTTTCTAGAGAAACATGTAATATGTTGTGATAGTGTATGTTCTTGTGTATTTGTTTGCTTGTTTATTCTGGTTTCAAAAGTTTATTTTGTTTTCCTAGACATACTTTTTCATAGTTATTTTCGTTTTGGTGACATGTTTTAAATGACTTTCATAAAACATGCTGTAATTGAAGGTTATCTCAACAAAAGATTAAATAAAAAATGTTTAGTTATATACAGTCGAAGACGAAATTAAGTAGGCAGTACCTACCAGTAAAGAACCATATATGTTCTTACAAAACCTTCTTTAATTTTTAATTTAGATTTTTAAATGCATATATGCGTATAATGTTAAAATATATTTTTAAAAAACAAACAATATAAACAAGTACATATCTTTTAAGAGTGAACAGAATTAATTGGTGTTTCTATTCAATGTTGTAATAGATACATTTAAAAAAATATCTAGATACAGATACAGATATCTAAGAAAAATTGTAGCTAGATGCAGATACAGATACATAATTATAAAAAATATCTAAATACAGATATATGTCAAAAATGTTTGTATCTAGATACAGCTAGATACTTTTGAAAAAACACTAAAAATAAAAATATCATATTTTTTACCAAACAAACAGTGCATGTTAATCAGATAAAATGACCGTGACGTCACAAAAAGCCCACTAAATTCAAGGTAAAACACTATTCTACGGAATAAATTTGTACTAAATAACGTATGTATTATGTTAGCCATATTTGCTAACGTATGAGCTGCGTATCTGTAACACTTATGTTAGTCTTATAGACACGCAGCTATGTTCTTGTTAAGAGGATGTTCCTTTCAATCAAATTTTAGCCCTAATTGAAGTGAAATTCGTGTAATGTCACGATCATTTTTGATCTCTAATAAAAAATTACTGATAAGAAATATGTGATTTTTTTCTCATTCCATATAAATTTAATTTGTAAACAAAATTTCAGTTGACATTCGCACGCTTACAAATTAAATTTATATGAACGTTTAATAATTTATTCAATTATTAGTTAAGAGTGTGAAGTACTTTTACTTGGAACAACCACTGAACTGCTGAGAGTAACTCGGAGCTACTCTTTTTGGTAGTCTGGAAAGCACCTAATCTCGCAATTCAGGTGCGAAATATTTCTTAAACGCTACTAGTTAGTGTTTTTCACTACTCGACGTACTGAACGATTAGTACACTCCTTGTTAATCATGGAACCTGTAGATTCCTTGATCCACTTTAAAATGGTAACAGAAGTTGACGCTTGTGTTATATCGTGTAATTCGTAATTACTCCAAAACAGGCGGTTTGTGGCCACTAAAGAATTATGGTTTTGGTAATATCATAAAGTTTGGCATGGCAGCTATATTTCTGAGGCACGCTATCTCTAAAGTAAGCCGTCGTCATTCTACTGACTCTATGACGAGTAATTCCGGTTTGCAATGTTAACCTACTTTTTTAGACACCATGTTTCTTTACTGGTACAGGGTGGATAAAAATTAACTTTACAACTTTTATTTCAATTAATACCTATTGTTTGGACAACGCTACGCCATGGCATACCTTCATTAAGCAAGTAATACTCAGGCCATGGCTACCTTATTCATTCTCATTATATATATTTTTGTTTTGTTTTTTAAGCAAGCCATGTAATTGTTGTTTTGTTTGTTTATTATTGTTTCTCAAAAAATAATTTTAAATAATAATCGTGATTCTTGTTCTGGCAATAAATAAATATATTACATATTTTTTGGGTCTCTGCATCTACATTTGTGTGTTTCTACATTTATTAAAGATTTCAGCACCGCTTCTGATCTTCTCTCTTCTAGGCAGGAACAAGAAAGAAAAGAAAGATAAGTAGCATTAAGTCTCACAACAGCATCTAATACTTATTCTTTTTGAAGCATTCTAAAACCGCCACGTCTCTAAGTGCTTTTAGTGCCAGTCAGACTTCGTCTCATTGTTATTTACACCTGAGCTCCGTGGTGTTTGCTGCAGCGTACCATGATCGTCCACCATCCTGATCCTTCATATATAGTCCATTTGCTCTGATACGGGAGAAACCTTTCGCCATACGGGCCATACCACACGTCATCCCCACACCTACAATAAATACAAAATTTAAAGTTGCCCTGGCTCCATGGTAAGACCATGTTCGAAACCCTCCACCTCCTTCTTCCGAAATTGTGTAGGCAGCTCTGTAGTCGACTCAACTTAAAGTATTTATTGTATAAATAGATTATTTGACCGTATTAAATGGTTTGGATAAGTATTAATATTTTGGGGTATCGGTCTTAGACCGATAATAGAAGAATAAAACTACGTTCTTTTCTTGTCAAATAGTTAAAACATATTTTATTTGCTGACTAGTTTCGATTCTCTCTGAATCATTTTTAAAGCCTAAAAGAAATTGCATTACAAAATTATTACATCGATTTTTTTTTTTTTTGATACAGAAACAACGTTTTAAAAATATATATATAAAATAAACTTACTTGCAAATATAAAAAATATATAAAAATTGTTAATAAAATGTTAAAAAAATAAATAGATAAATAGTTAAAAAATAAATAGATAAATAGTTAAAAAAAAATAAAATCAATAGTTAAAATACAACATTGAATATGTTTTAATTTGACGCACATTTTTTAACCTTCCTACTTAAAGTATTTAATACTTAAAATGAGTACCTGCTTATACATAATAATAGGACCGCTCGAAACGTCACACTGATCACGTGGCTTTCTTATCTATGACCGGCGGTCTAGAAACAGAGAACTTACCTTCTCTGCTCCATATACGCCTATCTAGGTGTTGAGATCCTATTATTAAAAACCTAAAACATTTTTATAAAAATGCTTTATTTGGATCTTGCAATTATTTGTGAAATATATTGTCCGCTAAACGCCTGCCCCAAAATTTTGATTGTTAGTCATGCTGTGCGATATGTAGCGCCATCTTGCTGAAACCACATATTTTCCAAATTAAGTACATGTAACTGATGTTACAGAAAGTTCTTGATCAGGTCTCGGTAGCGGTCACCGTTCATTGCTACCGCATGAGCCGGAGCGCTTACGAAGAAATCAAATCAAATTACACCTTCTTATCAAAATCCACACTACACTGGCACTCTGCGAGGTTGTAATGGTCGCAAAATATGTTTTTTATCAAAACCGCTGAAAATTTATTGGCACGACAAAATATATACATCGATCAACTAATGTTGCTGCACGAAATATTTACCTACTTAGGGCCGCTTTCTGAAAGCTTAGTTAACTATAATAATCCAATGGTCAGAAAATAGTTGCTATGGTTACTTATCGGATTGTTATACAAGGTGTGTAAATTAAGTAAATGGACTGATTTCTTAAATTTTTTTAATTCGATTAGAATGACAATTCAATATTGTCTCCCTCAAAATAACTTCCTTGGGAAACAACACAGCGCTGGAGACGGTTCTTCTTTTCGAGTGTCTCAAAATGACGTCCCTTGAGGTGATTTTTCAATCTTGGGAGAGGAAAAAGTCACAAGTCACTCAAGTCAGGCGAATAATGAGGCTGAAGAGCCACAGGAATCTATTTACTGGCCAAAAACTCGCTTATTGAAATTGCTGTGTGACAAGGCAGATTTTTGTCATCCCCAATTCATTGGTTAAAATCTGATGAACGGTAGTGTGAGTCAATACCAACTCTTCCCTGATCATTCTGACTGTCAATCGACGATCTAAACACAAGATTCCGGATTGTGTCGACATTTTCATCGGTTATTGAAGATGAAGGCCTTTCGCTGCGTGATTCATCTTCAATGAACTCTCTTCCTTCTGAAAATGCTTTAAACCATAAAAAAAACTGGGTCCGTACACTGTCTCTGTAAGCCTGCTGAAGTTTTGCAAAAGTTTCCGTTGCACTGTGCCCAAGTCTGAAGCAAAACCTGATAGCACACCATTGTTCGAAACGAATGTCACTCATTTTTAGAACGCACTAGAAAAAACTGTTTCACGAAAAAAATCGCTACGTGAAACAAAATTACTCTAGCGTGTTCAAACTCGTACTGAAGGCGTATAACATGTTAACCTGCCGTCCCTCCAAGTCGCACGTCCGAAATGTTGCCAGATCAAACGGTATGTTGCCAGTCCGGCTACTTAATTTACACACCTCGTATTGTAACCGAGTTTAACCAAATGGCTAAGCTTGGCTAAGCTCTTAGAAACCAGTCTTAAGAGGTCCTTTGCATGACAAAAGATGACTTTTGGCCTACAAATATGGTACTTGTTAGTGCATACGGCGAGGGAAATTGCAGTTAACATAAAATTCAGTTAAAAAAAAAAACATGCTGAATTTACGGGAAGGAAATCTAATTTTTGCTTAAACCAGATTTCAATTAACTATATTAATTGCTGCAATTGAATATATTCGATGAAATAGAAATAAACTATGGATATAAATTAAGATTAACACTTTTTCATTTTCTTTCACTTTGAGTTTGGTAGCTTACAAAGAGTTCCATGCTTTGATCATACTGGCTTTGATTAAGCTGTATGGATTTTGTAAAAAAAGGCAGAGATGATTACAGATTTTCATTGACTGTTTTCTCTAGTGTAGAAAATTGTTATTTAACTTCACACAGTTTTAATTGAAATAATCTCAAGAGCATTCCATTGATTAAAATGAACAGTATCAGATGATTATCTAGAGGATTTTGAAAGGAGTTAATGAAAAATAAAAGAACCTTAATAAGGAAATATTTGAGCATTTGTTCATAATTTTTAATTAAAACATTGTAAGGATTCCAATTAAATTGTGATATTATGTTATTTCAAATGTCAAATGTCATTTTTTTATTTTTTTTATTTCAGCTCCTGTCATGTCTGTTAAGAGATAAATCTCGAAAACCACAACTTCAGGTTTAAGCATGTACGTATTACCTAAACTACATTTATCTACTTATTTATTTGGATATCACAGACATTGACCTTTTTGTGTCCATAGACAAACATGTAGTGTATCCCGAATATTTAAGCGGAACTAAACGGGATTTATGGGGACTGTTGCGATTACTTGAGTCGCAAAATCATTCGAAATTACCGCTTATGGTAATTTTTATCATTTTTAGGGTTTTGTAGGTATGACCAAAAAACCCTTATACCGTCATTTTGTCGTATGTCTGTCTGTTCGGTAAAAATTGTGGCCAAACGGATAAACCTAGAGAGTTGAAATTTGGCATGCTTATACAACTCTTTGACCCGCACATAGGAAAAATACTAAAACATCTCAGAAATATATCCCACTAAAAATATAAACAAATATGTGCTCATCGAAAAAAAAAATATTTTGTTTAAATTTTGAGTAGGGTATCAAATGAAAGCCCTTAAAGGTACGTGGATTAACGATCAAATTTTTATTTTTGCAAAATAAATTATTTGGATGCGATTTTTGCCAAAATTGTGCAAAAAAAATTTTGTCCCACACCTGTATCCCAGATGGTCTAAATTAAAGATGTGAACCGGAATAGTACAACAGGAATTTTTGATCAGAATATGTTTTCGGAAAATAACGCATTTTTTGTGTTTTTAACTAAAATACGTTAAATATTTAATTCGCTATGTAACACACTAGATGAGTAAGGGCTGATAGCGTAGTCGATTTCGTCGTTGGTTAGTAATTTGACAATTTTAATTTTTCTGTTTTTTTTTTGCATTTTTATTTTGTTTAAATTATTTTGTCAAAATTCTAGTTATATTTTGGTAAATGTTCCATTTAATTTTTAAAAGCGTAAATTTAATAACCAGTGGGAAGTGTTGAAATTATAATTTAATTAGATGAGTTACGTCCGTAAGTTAGTAATTATAGTTGAAGGTAATGGGATTCGGACCAGTCAGAAAATGAAAACAAATTTATTAACTTCGCTAACGTTTCGATTTAATTTAAATCTTCATCAGAGCTTAGTTAATAGTCACGATATAAAATAACAATTTTAAAATTAATAGAGAATACATCATATTGTCTGGTTATTGAACTCAGAGATAAGCATATGAATGATGCTTATGATTCATATGCTTAGACTTTGTTTTTGATAAAAATATCATTATTTCATCTTTCATCCCTATTAGTCGTTTTATGGCTCGTCCCTTTGACAACCATCTTACTTCTGTATGTAGTAAAAGTTGTTCGTAATCCGCTCCCATATCCTTACGTAAATGTGCAAACAAAGGACTATTAAAAAAAATTGATCTGTCATAAATTTTTCTGCGACCCCCCAAATAGTTTTCTCGACCCCCACTTTGAGAATCACTGTACTATAGTACATAATATCTTTAAGAAGAAAGTTAAAAAAAGTTTCTTAAATAAATTTTGGCATGTTTCTCCCAAATCTAAGAAAATATACAGGAATATTCCCTTTATTGGTTCCACTAGCTTTAAAGTAGCTAACTAATTGAGAAATTGTCCCGTTCATCCAGCATTTTACAATAAGTTAACTTAATAAGTAAAATATGTTAGTTATTAATAGAAATTGATGTGAAGTGTGAATTTTCACACATTTCAGGGTTTTGCAGGTATTTAGTAACTGAATGATGATTATTTGGGACGCCAAAACAAATTTTATGTCAAAATATTTTTTTATGAATTTTAATTCGAATACCTAATACCATTATTTAAGTTTCTAAATATGTGCAGTATTTTTTTATATAGCAAGGTTAGGTTAGGTTAGATTTTGAAAATTGCGCCTACCGCTTCCATTGGTTGCTTAAATCATAAGCCCCGCCCTCTGATTTCGTGTACATTCAAACATAGAATTAAATTATAATTTCAACACTTCCCACTGGTTATTAAATTTACGCTTTTAAAAATTAAATGCAACGTTTACCAAAATATAACTAGAATTTTTACAAAATAATTTAAACAAAATAAAAATGCAAAAAAAAACAAAAAAATTAAAATTGACAGGATTCGAATTCTTGTTTGTAAATTACAAAAATCAACGACGAAACCAACTACGCTATCAGCCTTTACTCATCTACAGTGTTACATAGCGAATTAAATATTTAACGTATTTTAGATAAAAACACAAAAAATGCGTTATTTTCCGAAAACATAATCTGATCAAAAATTCCTGTTGTACTATTCCGGTTCACATCAATGTACATTATATAGAATTTTTTCAGATTTTTAATTTAAACCACCTGGGCTACAGGGTGTGGGACAAAAATTTGTTTGCACAATTTTGGCAAAAATAGCTTCAAAATAATTTATTTTGCAAAAATAAAATTTTGATCGTTAATCCACGTACAAGGGCTTTCATTAAATACCCTACTCAGAATTTAAAAAAAATATTTTTTTTTCGATGAGCACCTATTTGTTTATATTTTTATGGGGATATGTTTTTTATATGTTTTAGTATCTTTCCTATGTGCGGGTCAAAGAGTTGTATATGCATGCCAAATTTCAACTCTATAGGTTTAGCCGTTTGGCTATAATTTTTACCGAACAGACAGACAGACAGACAGACAGACAGACAGACAGGCAGGCAGGCAGACAGACAGACAGACAGACAGACAGACAGACAAACGACAAAATGACGGTATAAGGGTTTTTTGGTCATACCTACAAAACCCTAAAAACGATCATAAAGATAGGTTGAACCATAGTGGAGTATATCAAATTAATTGTAATAGCTGTAAGTTTATTTATATAGGTAGGACTGAACGCAATTTTAACATTAGAATATCAGAACACATCAGAGACTGGGAGGTCAACAATAGTAATAAATCTAATGTCGCTAAACATATGGTCAATAATAACCATTCGTTTAGTTTTAGTAATGTCAAAATATTACATGTACAACCCAAAGGTTTAAAATTGGATGCTTTAGAAGCGTTAGGGATCAAGAAAGCTAGTTTCAGGAACATGAATTTATGAAGAAACAATTAGATCTTACCATTTTAACCCTTCAATTTTTCCTAATCGCCTTTTTCTAAATTGCTTTATTGATGATAGTATATATTTGTTCAGTTTTGTAAACCCTTTGTATTCTGATGATGGCATCATAAGCCGAAATACGTATTAATAAATTAAAATATTTTGAAACATTACCGAGTGTTTTATTTCGAGTTCTATTTTTTCAATATGTTTCAACGAGAGCCTACAACTGAATCTATTAATTTTATTGGCTGGTATATTTCAAAATATATTCATATACTTCAGTTGTACTTACTCTATACATCCCTAGAATTCTAGAACTCCCATATAATGAGTTCAAAATGTTCGCGAGCGGTTTCGGATATGAACTCTCTGGGTTCACTGATGGGTTGCAATGATTCCTATGATCATCCAAAGATGGCTCACTACTATTTTTTAGGATTTTTCCTATCGCGTAGGGGTGGTTTAAGTTTTCTGAAATATCGCGATTTTTTAGGATTTGCAACTAGCAAAATCTATTTTTTCCACGACTATATATGTTATTGTATATGTTCATTACAGACGTCTCAGTGCTTAGTAAATGTAGCATGTTCCCCACTTCTTATTATTACGCACCGCTAACCTGTTATGTAATGAGGTCATTACGTAAAAGGTTGAGCTCATTACATAACAGGTTCAAGCAGTAATGGCCGATCGTTGCTAGGCAACGTAATAAATAGGTTGAAATCATACGTCAAATTATTGGTCTTGGTCAAAGAGTTGGTCTTGGTCAGTCAGTTAATCAACTGATGCAAGTATTGTTATTTTAACTGAATTTATATTCCGTATGACACGTACATGACCGTTGCTAGGCAAAGTCATAAATAGGTGGAAAGCAACTGTCAATTTATTGTTAGGTTTTAAAGGGAACTGAATAAAAATTAAATAAGTAATAAAGTAGTAGTCGTGGAAAAATCATAGTATGAAACTTGCATGGAATAGTCATTTCTCACTCTTAACCCGTAGTTGACCAAAATATACACATCCAACCAAGTGGGGTGTAGTATACCTTAGGCTTTTCTCATTTAATATCAATTAAAATAAGGTAAAATTTATACAGTTAGATGCTGTCAAGCCTATAGAACAATATCAGAAAAAAAAAAATTTCAAATTAATTATTTAATGCTTTTTTAATAATTTTTTCAATAAAAGTCAAAATCACGCCAATTTCTTTCCTAAATTGCATCATACTTCAAGTTGCGTCTCGTGTTGACTGACAACATTGCATCTCTGTATGTATATTGTATATTCACACCAACTCTCACACATACTAATTTAGCTAGCTCTCTGATTGGTCTATGTATTTTAGTGGGGGAGACAATTTCTTTCTCATTTCTCAAGCAAAGCTTGAATTTTGAATTAGTTGCTATTAGATACTAACAACGTTTATTTATTTATAATTCGTTCGAAATGCGCTGTTGCCAAATATAATTTAGACATATTTTTTTGTAAATGGTGTTTGTCGATTTAAAATTAAATTATTGTTAAATATTAACTAATTCATAAATATTGTCAATAGATACATCATTTCCACTATTAATATACTGGGGTGTGACACACCCCATTTGGTCAAGCTTGGGTTAAGAATTGCGCTACTCGCTTGCGGCTATAATTTATTTAACGTATTATAATTTGTAACTTTTTTAATTCTTTTTACTACTATATTTATTCATTTTATGTTTTTTATTCTATATTCTAATAAAAATGTTCATCTCTATAAATGCGCAAGACCAATTATTAAAATAACCAGCGATACATTTTTACCAATATTTATTATAACGTAGTGCTTATGAGATTATTGAGCCAGAAATTAAGCCTCAAGAACGACGTAAAATGCCAAAGGTCGGGATGGGTTCCGCAAAAAAAATGTTGTTCAAGAGGGGGTCCTCGGACTACATAAGTTTAAGAACTCCTGGTCTAGTGCTCATAAGAAAATTCCGAACAATGAAAAATGTAGTAGTGGGGGAAGGCTAGTGAGATAGTGACTATCTTGTCTGCAAAACCACTATTCTATCCCAACTACTAGCGTGCGTATTAGCGCTAGTTCAATTAAGATAATAGCTATCCTTTTCACTAGTACGTTTACTAGCGTAATGTAAACGCGCCATTAGAGTGGAAAACTAGCTGAAAAAAAATATTATTTCAAACCATTAAAGTTGTGTTTTAAAAATAAATGTAATATACTTCCTACCAGAGATAGTTTGGTAACACAGTTATTTCATTCAAAATGCGCTCTTATTTTATATTAAATGAGCCATCTAACAAACAACATTCATTAAGGACTTTTTTGCTTACAATATCAGAGCTGTATGAGCATACTAGTATTAAAAGTCTACGACTGCTAATTATAATAAAATATAAGGTAAGTACAAAAACGTTGTGCACCGGAGCAAGCACGGTAACAAGGATCAATAAAGCCCTGCTTTCATATAAAAAACAAATTTCATTACGCAAATGTGGCTCCAATGAATATACAATAATATTTTATAACTTCGAAGGAATATCAGTAGGGAAAATCGTATAAAACCGATCAGTTGGCTAATACCGATCTCCGAAAAGTCCATTTTCATGTACTGGATACCACCTGAATAGGTAGAAACATCTAGTAACAATGCCTACACTCATAAGCGCCCGCAGAAATTATTCTAGGGGGGGCAAGACCAAAACATTTAATATATTGTAATATTTAACATACAATACCATTTAAACGCGTTTAAATTTTCCAATCCAGTTTGTGACTGTTGTACATGAAGGAGTAGGCTCACCATGAACTCCGTTTTTCTATTGGTTTCTCCGTTTTTATCTCCTCCAGGTATCGGGCAATACTCTGCAATCTGGGGTCTACGAGTGATATATTTTTCAAAATGTTTTACTGTATATATTTTACTGGCATTGTTCTGAAGGTGGTTGGAATTCCGCTACTTTCCCTTGTTGGTTATCGTCAAGAATCTCTATTATTATAGTTATTTACAATATATTTTTTACAGAAAAAGTGACAAGAGTAACAACAAAAACTAAATTTAATGGCTACCTTAAAAAACAAAAAAACAATATATAATAATAATTAATAAGGTAACCATGGAGTTGTTAAAAATAGTGTTGTCCAAACAGACAATAAAAAAATAGTGAAAATATTTGGCGCACAGCAACAATGGCTCTTTCAGCAATAACGAAAATAAGAAAATAATTTTAAGAAAATAATCTTAAAACTATCTGCAGTGTCAAATAAAGCATTTCTGTAAGTAATTCAAAAATAGTTAATATAATCGACTAAAAAGAAAAGTTTTCAGTACAACAGATGAAAGGGTTCTTGTGCAAGTGGCTTCGGACACGTCCCACTCCTTTTCATGACACGGGAATGAAAATGCCAATTTAGTGATGCAAGTTCTTAGATATTTAGGGAAATTATGTAGAAAAATAACGTATGTATATTGGTAATATTTTAACTGTAATAGAAAAGAGTTTTTCAAAAGCTCAGTTTATATTTGACTGATATTTGACCTTGTATTTTACTCCGTTTCTGCTGACAATCGTAGTTTTAGTATGTTCTCCACCTATTTATTTTTATGTTTATTTTCTGCAGTTCTTCATTATTACCAACTTGCATTCTTAAGTCGACGATGCACACTTTAGATTTAAAATATTGATTTCCTGTTCGTATAATAAAATTCAATCAGTTTAACTTGCTGGATTGACTTTGATCTTTCCATTTTACATTCCATAAAAATTGATCTAAATCTATAATAAAAATTTAAAGAAATTAATTTATAAAAAGCACTGTTTATTTTAAAACACATGCTACTTCTTTTCACAATTGTACATATTATATGTATTTGCAACTTTTTCTGTTTTCTGTGCTACAATTTTCTTTTCCTGAAATGTTATATATATCACGGCTATGTCGAATCGACTTCAACAACTAATACTTTTTTTTTTAAGCATTCGACTACCGCCACGTCTCTACGTGGTTATTGCCAGGGCAGACTTCGTCCCATTGTAATTTACATCTGAACTCCATGGTGTTTGCTGCGGTGTACCTAGATCGTCCGCCAGGTGCCTCATATATAGTCCATTCGCTCTGTGCCCGGCGACCGTCCAAAGGGCACGGGTCCTTCAAGAATATCGGCTGAACATCTAGCTGATACTGGCGCAACATTTGGATATACGGGCCATACTATACGTCGTCCCACCCACCTAGTATTTGACATCTTGATATTTTGTGGTTGTACTCTGTGGACTTGTCCATCTGAGTAATTAGCATTGTTTGATAATTCCAGTTCCCTTAGACGATTATGTTGCAAATATGATTGCTCCAAGTGTATGGCTGCTGCTTCCACATCTATAAGTGATGCTGAATTTGACGGGAATTGTTTAATGAGTTGATGCTGCCAATCTAAATATTTAATCCCAACGAAAATTTGATTCCTTATTCTTTCTTCTAGCGTATTTCCGAATTCACACCTCCCCGCTAAAGCACGTAAATCATTTACATATTGTGCAATAGTTTCTGTATGCTTTCTGTATCGTAATGTAAATTCTCGTCGTTCACTTTGAATGAAAACCGATTTACCATAAAATTTATTTAGCACCTCTTTTAAATGTTTATATTCGATACTATTTATATCACGTGGTCTGAAATGATCCACCAATATTTTGTAAAATGCTGGTCCAATTTTTGATAAGAGAATGGTTCCGGAAATTGTTTCATCGTGAATGCCAAAAAATAATAATTCTGTCTCAAACCTACTAATGTAATACACCCATTCTTCCAGAGATTGATCAAAAGGTTGAAAACGAAAATCTTTGAGCACATGCCTCGGTAAACCAATGCCTGGTGCAGTAATGCCATGTTCGGTGTTGTTCTCGACCGTAATGTCATTTGAGTTCGTGGTGGTTGCTTGCTTACTTCTTGTCAAAGCCATATCCTCGTCACCAAATGTAGTAAACGTATTGCTGTTAAATAAGCTTTATTGCAAGAAATACATTATCAAATATATAAAAATATGTCATTCCCTAAATATGTCAAAACGTTCTCCTTGACAACTCTCATCACCCCGGATACCAATACTTTCACTGTACTACACTTATGATGTGGCCTCAATACTATCGATATAATCTGTAGCTAAAACTTTTGTATTCGGCACATAATCTTGCCATTTAACTCTCAGTATCGTTCTAATGCATCTTCGATGGAACCTTTCTACAGTTTTTATATATCATCTATAGAGACACCATGATTTACTGCTGTGGAGAAGTACAGGGAGTACAGCTGGCTTGTACATCATTATTTCTGCTTTAATCTGTAAATCTCGGCAGTTGTATCTAGATGTTCTTAGATACCAAAAGCCTCGTATGAGCGGATATTCTTTGTGACACGTCATCATCAGACTAACAGCTACAGGATATTATGCTACATAGGAACTTGAAAACCATTACATTATTTATGTCTGCCATTTATGCTAAAGATGTGAGCGCTGTCGCTATGACTATTATTTGACAGGATAACAGTTTTTTCTAAATTAATGTTTAAATTGAAGTTTGTAGCAGCTATTACAAACAAATTTAGTGTAGCCTCTAATCCAGCTGTTGTGATATAGAAAAGCAAACAATCGTCTGTATATATAAGTTCGTTTATTGCCCCACGCAGTCTTATGCTTTGAATTGAAACGGTAGAGGTTCAAGAAGAATCCACCATCGAAACGGAATTGTATTTTAACCCTCTCATGCGCAACTTTTTAGATTTTAGTTTTATCATATGAAAAAATATATTATAAGAAATTTGGTATAAATTAGGTAAAAGAACATAAATTTTGAAAAAAGTACATTGAAATATTATTTTTTTTAATAAAAACAGAATTATCCACATGTGTGGACAATTGCAAATTTATTTTACAAACTAATTACTGAAATATAACACGTTTTACTTATTTTAGGTGTGATATGACTCAAAACATTCATAGCACAGATATATTTCGCATCTTTTGCAAATATATCTCTTTCGCTTCGTACAACTCGAACTTTTACATCGTGCAGCATTTTCCAAATCATTTTTTTTTTTTTTTGTAAAATACGATATAGCTATTGCCGTCTAAGGTCATTTATGGTAAACTTAAGTACACAAACGTGGACTGTGTTCACTTAGATACTCATTTCAAATATAGATATTGGAATAATACTGAAAATTGTAAGTGTCCACATACGTGTACGTGGTACATGAGAGGGTTAACTCCTCCACTCTTAGTTATTAAAAGCATACTGAAGCATGGTTTTAGGTACAGGGTGTATAAAAATGTGTGCGTTAATACACAACCTTGATTAGTTCCGTTGTTAATTTCGTACCAAATTTATAATTTTGTGTGCAGCCATATTTTTTAAACCTGTCTAAAGTAGGGATGGGAAAAAAACATCGATCTATCGAAAACATCGATGTTTTTACCATCGATGGTCAGCTGGCGATAGTATCGATAAAACATCGATGTCTTCTACCGATGTCGATGTTTAAACTTTGAAATTCAGAAACTACCGCTAGAGGCGCTGGAATCTTAAAAATTTAATTTTTATTAAAATTAGTACACAAAATATAAGCGCTATCTATTGTGATATAACAATACTAATAGTGTTAGTTCTTATTCTTCTTAGCAGTAAGCAGAATACGAAAAAATAAAAAAAAACTTCTAATTTTTGCAAACAATGCGAACGATCAACGATGCCAACACACTTTTTCTTTTTGAGTTTTGTTGACACTTTCCCAGTTGTTATTCCTCCAATCCCTGGATTTTTGTAAGTTGTCATTAGCTATTTTTTTATATATTGAAGTTGGCTTTTCCTGAACAAAATTATCAAAAGCTTCAATTAATCGGTAAAAGTAACTAGAATTGAAAATCTAGTTCCGCCTGAACCAAAGAAACAGACTTTATTTCAACTTAAAAAAGTATAATAATAATTGTGTATGACAGTGTTATTTTTATGTTAAATAATATAAAATTAACATTAAGATTACTATATTAGTATTGTAATATAATCCAATATTTCATTTTAGAAATGTAAAAATAGTAAGGTCTGTTCCTTTGGTTTAGGCGGAACTAGATTTTCAATTCTAGTTAGTTTTACCGATTGATTGAAGCTTTTGATCATTTTGTTCAGGAAAAGTCAACTTCAATATATAAAAAAATATCTAATGAGAAATTAGAAAAATTAAAATTGCGGTTAGATCCGCCTAATCGTTTGGAATAGACTGTAGGTACAAATTAGGATTATTATATTGGGTATAATAATATTAATGTGAAAAATGCTTTTTGTGTATTATGTGTAACTTTTTTCGTATTTTATCTTTACATTATTAAATAAAACCTTTATAATATAAATAAATAGCTTTTTTTAATATTAATAAAACATCGATGTTTCCGATACATCGATGTTTTTTCTTCGATGTTTTTTCAACATCGATAGTAAGCGCCGATGTTCACATCGATGTTAAACATCGATGTTTTGCCTTCGATGTACAACCCTAGTCTAAAGGGCTTCGCGGGGTCCTGAAGTAAAATATTTGGTGAAGTCTATAAAATAACAATAAATTGTACATGTCACATAAAAACTTATATTGCTTTATAAATTAATAATTACAAAATCAATTAAGATTATCAAATATATTTCAATCTTCTGTATAATCAAATATTAAACCTCAAATATTACTCTCTCGGTAATGTACAAAGACATCAGCATATTCCGGGACAAATCTTCGACCAATAACGGCAGCAACGTCAATCGATGAACTCAAACCGCAGCCACTTGGGTAGTGATCCAACGTGCAATGGCATATGAACATGGAACAGCGACCTGTCTCTCTACGGCACAAAGCACAAGGTGAATTAAATGATTCAATTACTGATTTTGGGACGGAGTGCAATATTCAAGTGGGACTTAGTGGTGACAGAAGCACGTGTACTATCCTATTACAAGTACCGGGCTTACAAATTAATGAATTGGTGCTATGGTGACATATTTACATGTGGGTTAAATGAACTGCATATGAAATAAATGGATCTAATACAAAAGTAGTCGACATGATATACAAGATTGAAATTTCAGGAGCAATGCACTACTCTATTATTAATGAATATAGGGTATAACAGTTTCAAAATTGCTTGATACTACATTATCTATACTAGTCTAAAGCAGTGTTTCTCAACCGGTAGTTTGCGGACAATTGGTGGTCCTTAGCAAAATTTTAGTGGTCCGCGAAAGATCCGAGTGGTCCGTTCACTTATGTAAGGACAAACCAGATCTAGTTATTTTGGTTACTTTTGTATATTATTGAATCTAATGTCATTTAAAAAATTTCCTAGCGCTGTAATTTAGACTTCAGATTTGTTTGGTTATAATCATTATAATTAAGATATTATCTGTCTCATTTTGTAATACGTAACTAACAGGGAAAGTTCTATTTTTAGGTTGTATATTGACAAGTCTGTTTACACCACCACAGTCACCAAAGTAACCAGATCTAGTTTCGTATTACAAATTGAGACGGATTATATCATTTTTATTATGATATATGTCAAATTAACATTTTTTAATACCAACATGACATACAGATTCAAAGCTGCAAACTATTGAAATCAAAATTTCCTCTTAGATTGTTCTTAAAAAAGTTAACAGCATATAAATGATTATTTTTTAGATTTTTTTATGATCTTTTGTTCATTTTCTGTGATTTTTGTTCATATTTCAGTGATTTTTAGGGTTTTGTAGGTATAACCAAAAAACCCTTATACCGTCATTTTGTCGTCTGTCTATCTGTCTGTCTGTCTGTCTGTCTGTCTGTCTGTCTGTCTGTCTGTTCGGTAAAAATTGTAGCCAAACGGCTAGACCTAGAGAGTTGAAATTTGGCATGCTTGTACAACTTTTTGACCCGCACATATGAAAAATACTAAAACATCAAAAAAACATATACCCCTAAAAATATTAACAAATATGTGCTCAACGAAAAAAAAAAATATTTTTTTAAATTTCTGAGTAGGGTATCAAATGAAAGCCCTTAGTACGTGGATTAACGATCAAAATTTTATTTTTGCAAAATAAATTATTTTGATGCGATTTTTGTCAAAATTGTGCAAAAAAAATTTTGTCCCACACCCTGTAGCCCAGATGGTATAAACTAAAAATCTGAAAAAATTCTAAGTAATGTATATTGGTGTGAACCGGAATAGTCCAACAGGAATTTTTGATCAGATTATGTTTTCGGAAAATAATGAATTTTTTGTGTTTTTAACCAAAATATGTTAAATATTTAATTCACTATGTAACCAAGTTCATACGTCAGCGCTAATAGCGATGTGCGTTTAGTCATTGGTGTTCTAATTTTTCAAACAGGTAACTTGCAAACTAGAGTTCGAATCCTGTCAATTTTAATTTTTTTTGTTTTTTTTTTTTGCAGTTTTCTTTTGTTTAAATTATTTTGTCAAAATTCTAGTTATTTTTTGGTAAATGTTGCATTTAATTTTTAAAAGCGTAAATTTAATAACCAGTGGGAAGTGTTGAAATTGTAATTTAATTCTGTTTGATGTATATGAAATCAAAGGGCGGGGCTAATGATTTAAGCAACCAATAGAAGCCATAGGCGCAATTTAAATAATGGTATTAGGCATTCGAATTAAAATTCATAAAAAAATATTTTGACATAAAATTTGTTTTGGCATCCCAAATAGTCATCATTCAGTTATTAAATACCTGCAAAACCCTGCAATGTGTGAAAATTCACACTTCACATCAATTTTTTATTAATGAGATATTATATAAGGTCTACATATACAATAAATTTGTTTAATAGTACATTTATTTTTTGTGATCCACGGTAGAAAATTAAATATTTTACTGGTCCGTGATACGTTTCCGGTTGAGAACCGCTGGTCTAAAGTATAAATTGACAGTGAAGTACGAGAAATATTTGATTATCTTAGAAACATTTAAATAGAACACCTATACATTTTTACATATTTTGAAATGCATAAAAATTAGGTATACAACTATGCCATAAATATTATTTTTTTATTTTGCATTCATAAGGGAGTTATAATGAAACATAATTGGGAGTTATAATAAGTTTCATTATGACACTAAACATTTTATTTCATAAAATTGGTAAAATGGGTATAATAATCTACAAATTTTACAAAGCATTATTGGTACCTACCTTGAAAAATATTAAACTGTCAAACCAGTCCAGCTAGCCGCTACATTCACATACTAAATTCTCTAATCAGAGATTTTGTTAACTTATATAATTAAGAGAACATTGTTACGAATTATCCTATTTTGAAAAAATATACATCTGATGAATGAGCGATAAGCATTTGATCTGATGAGTCCAATAAAGAAGTAGGGGAGACTGGGGTAATGGCAGCCACTTAAGGAATTTTTGTCTGTACTAGTCTAATCTACATGTTATTTCATATTAATTCCATAGAACTAATTAACATGATATTATACTTTATAGTTACGTTTTAAAAACCGTTTTATCTCTTATAGTTTTTTGTAAAAAAAATTTTGAACCTAACTATGCATTTGACTGGCATTCCCCCTATATTGGGGTAATGACAGTCAGTATTTAAACCCATTTAAAATTATAGTAAAACCAAAGATAAGGTAGAAAATAACTAAAAACCTTTATTTTACAAATTTATTATTAAATTATTTATAGTAAGGGTTATTACATTAACCCTTACTATTAATCCTTACATTAACAAATTAAATCAATTTCAAAAAAGAGATTTAGTTAAAAAAAAAAAGTTTGTTAGCCTAAAATATTGGTCTACATCTTATTGCAGGAGTCACATTTGTATCCTTCAGCACTATCCCACCCGGAACATGCTTGATGAGCCCATATTCCACAAATTGTGCATCGAAACCAAAGTTCTCCATCTATTCCAAATTCCTCACAATAAAAACAAATCTCGTCGTTTCTTTGAAATTCTTCATCCTCAGATTCATCTTGACACAGTATTTTTTCATCGTTCGAGTCTTCAGAGTCAGTGTTGAAGAGTGTCCTGCATGGTAGTTTCTTAGCATTTGTTTTCTTTTTAATTTTTCGAGGTTTAATGTTGGGGTCTACACATTTATTTTGCCTCTTCAACTTAACTTTTTGTTTTTTTATCTTTTCCGAGTGTTGCTTGGGTCTCGATCTTCGAGAAGTCAAATTATGTGGCCAATTACTGCACCCTGGTAGAGGAGAAATTTCTTCGATTGGAACTGATATGTTGTTGACTATTGAGTTATTCTGTTTGTCGGTATTTTTTAAAGTAGGCATAGGCGAGTCGGTGATTTGATCTTTCGGGTTTGGTTGGCCAACATCCGCCAATGAGTTATTTGATGTGTTCATAGGATTGTCGATGACAACTGGCAAATCGTCTTTTCTCTGAAAAATGGTCTCCACCAAAAAGTCTTCATCAGTGAATATACTTGGATTAAAAGGGTGAATTCCAGTACTCAAAAAACCACTGGTGGCTTTCGAAATAGTAGCAACTATTGAGTAAGCTTTGTTAAAAAGCTCAGCTACATCGTACGGCGTAATTTTTACAAGGTTCCTAGATTTTAAAAATAAATCACATTCTCTGCGGTAAGCAGCCTTCAATGGAGAATAAAATGTCACATCTAAAGGCTGAAGCCTATGTGAGGTGTGTGGTGGAAGGGACACCATCACAATGCCATTCTCTTTACAGAAATTATATGCTTCAAAAGTGCAGTGAGTAGTGTGATAATCAAGAATCAACAGAATTTTGTTCTCTTCACTTGCATGAGTAAAATTAGCAAAATGTTTTAGCCAAACCATAAATAGCTCTTCTGTTATCCACCCTGATTTGGAGCAATTGTAGATGGAACCAGGTGGACCATTTTTTTCCAACAAAGGTGTCATGCGCTGCCGAGAGAAGATGAACATAGGGGGTACATACTGTCCCCCAGAACTGATTGCACAAACAACAGTTATGTTTTTACCCCTTTCCCAGCTAGTGATTGCCCTTACTCGTTTTTGGCCCTTTTCAGCAACTATTAATCCCGGATCCTGCACTGTCGTAACTCCGGTTTCATCTACGTTCCAAATATTTGTTTCCTTAAATTTATGCTTCTCTATTGCATTTTCTAAATTTGTAAAAAATCTGTTCACTTCACCTTTGTTAAAACCGACTGCTCTACCAATGCTGGTGGCCTCTGGTTTTCTCACACTAACGTTATGTCTTTGTAGAAATCCGTAGAGCCAATCTATTCCAGCCATTTTATTATCGTGATTGAACCTACGTTTTAATTGGTTCCTTGTGGCATACTCATACGCAGTTCGTCTTAACTGAACAGTTGTCATGCCATAAAAAATCTTCGACAGTGTTTTTACATGATCAGCTAATGCTTTTTCATGTTCAGGGGGAAAATCACAGTTTCTCCCTAGTTTAGGATCACCAACTTTTCCACTTTTTAGTCTCCCTTGCAAGGTACTAAATGGTATGGCATACTGATTTGAAGCCTTTCTGATGGACATTCCGTCATCAACGGCTTTTTTAGCCTGTTCAAGCTGTTTAGCAGTCCATTTAGCCTTTTCCGTCGTTCTTACCCGATTTCTAGGCATCTGAAACAAGCAAATAAAATTTTCTGAACAGTTGGGGTAATACGGGTCATTGAGGAAACTGACTGTCATTACCCCAAATCGACTGAACGCCATTACCCCAAGAGCATGCCATATTTTTAAACGTAAAAATAAAATAATTACCTCTGCTACATTTAAAATAAATGTGCGATTAAACATTACACACATCATGGTATAAGTTATGGTAAAAAACATTTCATAAGCAAGTGAAATTCGTAAACTTACCGTGGTGAAAAGAAATTCATTTCTTAGAAGAAAAGATGTTCAGTACAATTTGATAGCACAACTGCTAGACATACAATACAAAGATGACAATTTAGTCGCCAGTGGTTCCCCACACGGTCACGAAGTAGCAGCACGTGCTGGACTGATTCTACTTCAAATGAGATGCGAGATACTGTGGTGACCGTCATTACCCAGTGGCCGGCATTACCCCAGTCTCCCCTAAGCATTGTAATGGTTTAATATACTTAAGAATTTAACAGAAAAATAAATTTTTAAGCAATTATTGCACTATCAATATAAAATTTAATTTACTATAAATTTACGAAATTAAGATTTGTTTTTTGTTTTGTGGATCAGCTTTTTGGACTATCTGGAGCCATCTTTATAAGACGTAAGCCGGGTGAAGCTTTTCATCCTGACAGCATCATCCCTACGGTCAAATTTGGTGGTGGTAGTATCATGATCTGGGGGTGCATGTCTGCCAGTGGCTTAAGCAAAATCTTTTTGTGCGAGGGACGCATTATTCTGCTCGTTATATTACCATGCTTAATGAAGTTTTGAAGCCATCGATGCTAAAAGTATTTGATGAAGACAATCCAGAATATGTTTTTCAACAAAATAATGCCCCCTGTCACAAAGCCAAAGCAACAAATGAATAGTTTTCCGAAAAATAATGTGCCACTTTTTGCATGCCCACCCCACTCACCAGATTTATTTCAAATTGAAAATGTATGATCGATTCTGATAAACAAGGTGTGCCTTTACAAAGTAAATCAAAAGAAGAATTGAAAAAAATATTGTGGACGAATGGTTCAAGGTACAATCCGATGTACGTGAAAAACTTGGTGATAGTATGTTTAAAAAAGGCTACGTGGGGTAATTAAAGCACGAGGAGGTACCATAAAATAATAATAATTTTGATTAAAGTTGTCAATAAAAGCTGTATGTATTATTTTATTTACTATTTTTCCCGTAATAATCCCAAAATTCGTTAAATCGGGTGCTCCATACATATGTTGCAGGGGTACTTCCCCAGGAGAAGTCCTCCATGTGACTATCCTAAACACTACACCCAGGCTAACTCACGAGCTGGGTTCCTAGTATGCCACCTGGGCTTGAAGAGCCTGGTCTTACTAAGCGTCTGAAATTAAGATTATGTTAGGCAGCAGTCTGACAAATCGAGCGCCGTCGTGTAACGTAGCGTCGAGTCGTGTAGCGTCATTTAAAAATTTAAAAGGTGGTCTGACTGATCAAGTACTGTCGAGTATTATCGATCATTCAGTGTCAAGTAAATTTGTTTCTCACTTGTCAAATAGTGCATATTCCAACCTAAAACTATCAAACAGTTAATTTTGTTTTTGAGGTAATATTTGGACAATAAGTTGTTTTTTATACAATATTAGTATGTCAGATAGCGACGAGGCTGAAATGGTCTTTTTGCTTTTTTGTTTTCTAAATATTTGACGAAAGACTGTTCCACAGCACAAAGTGTTTGTTTTCGTTTAAGCGAAGGAGTTCTACTTCCGCTACTTTCAGATACACTTCTGGAATCTATTTGACCGGGACTAAATGGCTGGGATTCCTCATCCTGCCAAACTGGTGAGGTTAAGCAGTCTTCTGTATTGGGCACAAGAATGCCAGTTTCCGGAGATAATGTATAGTTTTCAACAACTGATTCTGTACGTTTACTTGTTCTGTAAAGAGATTTAGTCATTAATAATGTATATACGTTTGATTGAAAAAATATATTACATATTTGATGATGTCTTTCGCTCTGCAAGATGTTTATCTAAAAATGACATTGAATCAAAATACGCCCATTTTTTAGTTGGTTTAGCAGCGGAACCAGATGCACCATGATTATCATTTCTCTTCGTCCTGTAACTGCCCCTTAGAATTTGCCACTTACTTTTACATAGTTTAGCTAAAATGAGATCAAATTTTATATCTCAAAATAAAAATAATTAAAAATATTTACCATCCTTAGTTCCAATTTGTTCAGCGATAGACCGCCACGATTGATCTATTATATTCACATTAGAATATCCCGGCCGTGATTGATCATAGAGATCCTCGTTTTCTCTAACTAGATTGATTAATAAATCAATCTCGGTTGTACTCCACACTTTACTAATTAGCGAGGTCATTTTACTCTATATTGTAATTTTGTTTTTTTTTTGACGTTCCAACTGTCAAATAATATATGGTTATGAACTAATATGCTTAAATGCGCATGTGCTTTTGCCTCGAGCGTCGAGTGAAATTCAAACCGGTTTGAAATACAAACAACTTGATGCTACTTGATGGCAAACGATGGTTCAGTGTGACTCATGCCCTTAGTTAACGTGTGCTTGAAATTTGCTCGACAGCAAACAATCGACAGCACTCGATCAGTCAGACTGCTACCTTACCCTTAGGGATGCTCTAAATGATAAGCAACAATGTGGTTTTATATATTTATTAACAAGAAAGTAATGAAACATAACAATACGAATAAAGTAACAGTATAGCGATATAAAGATATAAAGACACATAGTTAAGGTTTAGGAATGAATTGTAGAGAATTTGAAAGGACGGCGAGCGTCGTTGTGGGCGGCGGCTTCCAATATGATGCTGGGCGTCGCGATAATGTAAAATGGACGGCGAGCGTCGTGGTGAGGTTCGTTGTGGACATTAGTAGAAATTGTGTCCTTTGGTGGCAGCGCCAGAGGAGTTTTTGGTGACAGCGCCAGAGTGATTTATGGTGGCAGCCTCAGAACATCTTGGTGTGGATTCGGTGACAGAATGTGCGATGCGGAGATCCTATACAGTCCTGCGTTCCATGCTCGTCCAGTGCGATGTAGACTGTGTGGGTTAGGATGCGTTGGCGGGGGCGCTTCTGATAGAAGCCCAGTGAAGTGTTTGAGGACTCAAGAAGAGCTGAAGGCTTGAAGGGTTGACGACGTTGAGTTCCGCGTAAAACGAGTTTGTTGCGACTCAGCGTAAAGCGAGTCGTAGCGGTGACTCGAGCGTAAAGCAAGCCATAGCGATGAAACTCGAGCGTAAAGCAAGCCATAGCGATGAAACTCGAGCGTAAAGCAAGTTTGTGGCGACTCAGCGTAAATCGAGTCATCGACAATGAATCTTGAGCGTAAACCGAGTTTGTGGCGACTCAGCATAAAGCGAGTCGTCGGCGAACTCTAGCGTAAAGCGAGTTTTACTGGAATTCAAGCGTAAAGGATTCCACACACCAAAGCGGCCGCGGTGGCGGCCACGGTGGCGATAATGCAGCGGCCTAACGCAACCTATACAATACAATGAGACCACGCACATACAAGCGTTCCGCTATCTGAGAACGCCACCGACTGCAGCGTTCAGCTAGCGATCACCAAACACTGGCGGCCAAACTCGACAAGTTGCGTTAGGCCGCGCGATATTCATTGTTTATATACCACAGAGTGAATATATTTAAGAAAATAATGTCGAAAATAGATAATTTAACAGAAAAAATCATAGATCAGTAAAGGATCATTTAATTTTGTATGACTTAGCACATCCTGATTACAAGAATATTAGGAAAATAAATAAAGTGTGGGACGAAATAGGAAAAGTTTTGGAAATTGATAGTAAAGTCTGTTCCAAACGATTAGGCGGAACTAGATTTTGCAATCTAGTTACTTTCATCGTTTAAATAATGCTTTTCAGCCGTTTTGTTTAAGCTTTGTAAATCATACTTGCAACAAACATTTTTTGGTTAAGGTTAATATCATTTTAAAATGTCATTTTCTTTATATTTTGATTTTTTGTGTCATTCTTAATACAAATATCCCATTTATTTATTTTTTGTCATTAAAATATGTAAGAAAATTAATTTAAGTTTGACATATGTCATTCGTTTCCATGGTTTCATTGTTGGAATTTTAAATTTTAACATTCCAAAGGGGAAAAATGAAATAACCCAAGCAAGGTCCAATATTATCATACAACTATATACCGTGATTCACTAACTGATCGCTACCGCTACCGCCACTCCCACCGCGTTAGTGTGAGGAGACCTGATCGCTACCGTGGCCGCCACCGTAGCCGCCACCGCGGCCGCTTTGGCGGGAAGTGGAACAATTTCAGCCAATGACAAAATTTAACTCCGCCCATTGATAGAGTAATTTGCAATTAGTCGCTATAAATGCGCGGATTAAGGTGATTAGCGGTTTTCAGCTGTTGGCACGAATCATGCGGTCATAGTAAATTGAGATAGCGCGTATTTGGACGATATTGTGAGTTTTAATTATTTTAGATATATTTAAAAAATAGATTAGTGCTTAGTTTGGATGTCTAAATGGACCTTAAAATATCTCAATATAATAGAATAAACTTAATTTAACACTTGTATTTGCAAGTTTAAAATATCGTTCGAACACAGTTTGTATCGTATAAACAGATACACTCGCGTGATGTTAGGCTTCTTAAACCTATAAAATTCTAAAAAAAAACTGTAAATTTTTATTTTCTTAAATCCTTTGTTAATAAAAAACGCTCTATCATAAAATAGAACCAAGAATAGAACTCTTATCTTTGTTAAATCCGAAACAAGATTTTCTTTAAATTCTGTTGATTATTATTTGTCAACACAACACTGAATGTACTAGACTTTTATCATCCTCAATCCATTCTTTAAAACAAAGTTAAAGACCTTAACTCTAAACGATAAAGTCCCTTGACACTTGTCAATAAAATGTTTTGATAAAATTTAAACCGTATTTTCATTCTATTGTAAATACTTTTAACATTCGCCACGAGTCAAAGAAAATAACACTACAAAAATATCAATACTCTACATTCACACATCTCAGTTCAAAGTTGCAAAATACAATCATACAAATAAGGTTTTGTTAAAGTTTTTGCCACGTGTTTCAATTGGTATTGTTTAAATCGAATCTGTTAGTAGCAACGCTAGAGGCGCTGGTTTCGCTAGTTTTCATTTACTATAGTTGTTCGGAAATTAATTAAACGTAAGGTTTTTACAAAATGAATAGGAGAAATTGTCTGCATTTAAAAATATTGTGTGTATTACGTTGTTGTACGATAGGTCGTGCCCGTAAAATATTTATTGTAGAAGTGTTATAAGGGTTTAGGGCAAACATAATGCAATTAAATATAAAACTGTGGTATTTATTGTTTTTAATATGTAGTGTAGTCATTTAAATGGGCTGCGTTAGGCGCAAATAGCCTTTGTTGCTGTGCGCCAAAAATTTTAACTAACTAACTAACTAAAACTGTGGTATCCGAAATATAGCCAACTACTAATAAATGCCTACTTTAATTGAAATACAACATTAAATGTACAATAAGCCAGCGTTTCTCAACCGGGGGGCCGCGGTCCTCTGGGGGGCCGTGAAAGCTTCGTCGGGGGGCCGCGAAGTCATATAAAATCGAAGCATGAAATTATAATAGAAAAACGCTCAATTTTGCAAGATATATTCATAAATATATGACATTTATATTCATTAAAATATACCTTTTAAACTTAAATAAAATAAATTATACTTATTTTGACAACTAATTTAAACTAATTAAAACGGTTCACGTTGGAAGTACTTCAAGTACTTTTAAGTAGGTACGATTTGAACTTACAATACTTTTTGTTATGCTCCGAGCTACTGTTAGCTAAAGAGTAAGGATGCGAAATTGTTCAAAATGGAAAGCAACTTGGAACAATGGAACACTTGTAAATAAAAATACTTGCAAGCCATTATAGGTAATCGTAACAGATATTAAAAACATGTTTATGTAAAAGTTGATTTTTTTCAAACGTTTTATCCAATTATACCCAACGTTCCTATATAAAAAAATCAAAGTTGTCCTTGATATTCTGTACTTCCGGTTTATTCCGAAAATTTAAATACTACCATCCAATTATTTGGGTAAACTCTGGTCACCAAATTTTTTTCCCAACTTGCTCACACATCGTCTTTTCGAGAAAAATCGTGTTTCCTCTATCTTGATACACCCTGAGATCCCTCCCTCGCTCCCCCCTCTATATATATATATATATATATATATATATATATATATATATATATATATATATATATATATATATATAAACAGAACCAGTGGTTGGGAAACACTGCTCCAGGTAACTATCTGACAGATAAGGTGATATGATACTTTCTGTGATGAATAAATGTCATCCCGTCTTTCAATACAAGTGTATCTATCGGATAGTTATCTAACGGATAATGAGACTGATGTATTGAATTCACTGCTTGGTAATGACATTTATTCAGAAGATAAAGTTCCAGATAACATTATCTGTCAGACCGGGCCATTAAGGTTATAATGCCCGGGGGGGGACACCTTAGCCCTCCAAATGAACCCATAAATAATAAAATTAACCTGTATAAAATTCTCGAGAGATAACTCCATTATACTTCCAATAGTAATTTTCATCCCTTTCTGAGATCTCAGAATTATCATTGATAGCCCAAAAGTCATCCTATTATCACCTCTGTCCTCCCATTTTACCATATAGGCCGTGTCTCCAATGCTATAGCTCTAAAATTTTAATAAATCCTCAATCAAAATGTATAACTATTTATATAAAGATACAAAGTAACAAAATATAAACTATTTTAGATCATGTAGTACCAAGTAACTTCCAAATTTAACGTTATACCTCATCTTCAATAATAAAAAAATAGTGTATTGGACCCGGTAGTTCAATTTCAACCACCTGTATGCTATTGATAAAATATTAATATATGTGTTTATTCTCATAAAGAATTATTTTAAGCAATTCTGTTCCTTATTTATTAATTGTTAATGACTTTATTCCTTAATGAGCTTAATCAGGATTAACCATCTTGATATGTAGTGATACGTGATTTTTGCAGGTGGCGTCTTCATTTTTTCTGACGTTTTTAGTTATTTTTAAGTGATAAAAGTGCAGAAAATACTTGAAATAGTGTGTTATAGTGTGGACTTTAGTGTTTGGACTCCATGCAGACCAAAATTGGAGCGACTGGAAAGGTATTTGTAGAAATTTTTGTTAATTTTATAATGTAAGTCATTATTATGTAGAATTTGCTTCTATGGACAATATAGAAACACATATATGCATACACTATCGGCTATAACTAGAGAAACAAAACTATTTTTTAAATCATTTTCAAAAATCCCGATTATTGACTAAATGAATATTGAATTATATTGGTATAGCAACAACAATTTATAAGTTAGAACCTGGTCTTAAAAATATTGGTTGTACTGGTACAATAAATAAAATAATTAACTTTCTCCTGCAGCAGACCATCTGCATATTTCTTTTGTAAGACTTAAGAGCGAAATTTAAATTTTACTTAATAATAAAACAATTTTTTGTGGTAAAATTTTTTCCTTTGCCCTAGCTCCCATTCTTGTCCCGGTTTAGAGTTTCATAATTATGGCAAGCCTATATTTAATATATATATATATATATATATATATATATATATATATATATATATATATATATAGGGGGGCCGCAGATAATATTTAAGTTATTTTGGGGGGTCCCATGCCAGAAAAGGTTGAGAAACACTGCAATAAGCAATATATTTTTATAATTTTTTCAATATCCCTAGCCTTTTCCGATGTGTGTATATTACACATATCAACTTTTTTTTGTTCCCAAATGTAAAACAAAAAATGCGTGGACAGCGATTTTCATCACCTCAAGAACTGTTGAAGCCGTCAAAAACCATGTTTTTGAGCTATAAGCTTCAGAGTGGAAAAAATGTGTCGAAAATTAGTTTGAACGCCTGCAAAATTATATAAATCTTAAAGGCGAATATTTTGAAAATAAATAAAACAGTTTATTCAAAAAAAAAATTTTTTGTAAAAATTTAACACGTAACCCTCGTATATAGATTGAATATTTTTATCTTTGACTATTGTGTTTAAGTTTAACTGAATAAATACTGTGAAGTTCCATATATTTTTATAATATTTCGGCTATTTTTGGTGTCACAATATGGCGGCCAGTTACTATTCCCGCCGCACTTGGCGACATACCGCTATCGACAAGCTTATTCGTATCAGTGTTGCCAGATGGCGAAAAAGAAAAAATCGTACCAACACTTCAAAATGATCGTATCAGTCTCTTGTTTCATCAAAAATCACATTAATACCTATCACATGCATAAATATTAAAGTAGTTGAAAACTAAAAATCATAAGGTATTTTAGTAAAATTTGAGTACTCTCAGGGAAATACATATCTCTATATTAATACATTAATACAATAATATATTAATACAGACAAGGCTGATTTCAGTTTGTAGTACAGTCAGTGGCGCACCCAGATTTTTTTCTTGGGGGGGGGCATTACAAGTGATGAGCAAAAAAAGGTCCTCACTTGTAAAATAAAAGTGATCAACAAAAAAAAGGTCCGCACTAGTAAAATACAAGTGATGAGAAAAAAAAGGTCCTCATCTCTACTTTTAAATCCATATCTACATATTTACCTAAGATCCATAATGCTAATTAAAACATCCTTCTTGGAGCCCCCCCCTGGGTGCGCCACTGAGTACAGTACTCTTATACCCTTTTCACACTAGAACTTTAAGATCGGATGTTAAAGTGAATGTGTCTTTAAACGCTAATGTGAAAACGTATGACCTCGTCTAAATACAAGCGATGTTGAAGACAGAGATCTGCGTCTTAAACATCGTCCGCATTGCCAACATAATTTCTATTATAAAAAAATACTCTTTGAATTTGTGCTGTCAACATTTTGTATTATCATAAACAAGAATACTGTATTATATCGACGTTATAAGAAGTTTATACTTATTGTTATAATAAAATTATTTATTTTAATAATGTGTTTAATAAAATACAGAGCTACAATAATTGATATAAAAAGTACTTACATGTCAATACAGGTGTAATATATTCTTTATTGTAGAATGAAATGAAATATCCATATTTGTTTATAATAATTCAAAAGGTGCGTCTGCGCAGACAGTTCAAAACTGGTAATTTCCTGATCGTAACTTAAAGACAAAATTACTGTAGCTGATGACATCACAGGAGATTTAAACATCAAGTGTGAAAGCAAACCGATGTTAAACATCGGTGAACTTTAAGTTCACTCGTCTTAAAGTTCTAGTGTGAAAAGGGTATAACTAGTGAGGAGTGAGCTTTATATTTTTGAATATTCGAATATGCCCGAGCATACCCGATCTTAGCGAGATAAACCATTCTATTTAAGAGCGCGTCGATTTGAAATCCGAGGGCTAAAATATTCAATATATCGCATTATATAATATTAATATTTAACTTAATAAATAATTTTTTTAAATAAATATGTTTCATCAATAAAAGCATCAAAAAAATCGTACATCTGATACCAAGAAGTCGTACATCGTACACATGCAAAAATAATCGTACAAATACGATTTAAATCGTACATCTGGCAACACTGATTCGTATGTTCTCTCCCTACATCCCTGGCAAAACCACTATTCTATCCCAACTACTAGCGCGAGTACTGGGTCTAGTTCAGTCTCAAGCGTTTACAATGGGATAGTAGCTATCTTTGTCACTAGCAAGCTAGCTACTAGCTCGTTTACTAGCCTAATGTAAGAGCGTCATCATAATGAAATAAGAAATCACCAAATTTACATATTGGCCAAGTTACCCTTTTTTGGAAAAACAAATGTCCAAAAAGGTCTACTGACACATCAGACTTAATTTAACCGATGTTGTATCTCGAAATCCCATGCTTAAGTAGTTACTTGGTCACTTTGTATAAATATATAAAACTTACTGCGATGTTCTTGTTTTTATAGAGAAACTTTGTTTGAAAAGTAGGACCGAACAAAAACTATGATAAATTAACAGTTAAAAACCTAAAAGATTGCATTATTTTTACTTACGCAGTCATAAATCAAGTTTTATTTTAGGGATATTTTGGAAAAGCATGCCTGTAGGTCACGTATATGGTAATGGGATCTGAATATGTCTAATATTTTACAGAAAATATTTTCCTTGCGGTAGCATTATTAAAATGATTGTTTTGTATTCTATACAATGTATTTTAGGATCTACGTGACATTTTTAATATTTTGTTGAACGTTATCAGAATTACATCGTTTTATAAATTTTTATTTGTTGCGATGAAAGCATAAAAAAACCATGTAAGCTTGAAGAAGTTCGAAGACTAACTTTATAGAAATAATACAGAATACTTTAGAAAAATAATATGGGAACTCCCACATTTTGTACACTTATCCGCGTAGGAGTGACTTGGCTCTTAAGGTTTAATCCAAGGGTCGAGAACATTTCTTAAACAAATAGAGATTACAAAAATAATCATATTAAGATTAAATTAAAGGAACCTCAACTATAATACGAATTATCCTGGTGTATGAAATATTTAAACCTAAACAATATTTATATTTATTTTATATAAGAGGGTGCCACATACTGGCCGCCAGGGTGAGACCTTCACTTTTCTGAACACAAGAAATCCGTGTTTAAAAAAATTGATGTGAAGTGTGAATTTTCACACATTGCAGGGTTTCGCAGGTATATAATAAGTGAAGGCGGCATACTGAGTGTGTAGGACAAATTTTGCTTTGTAGTAATCACGGCAAAATGACCGATATAATTAAAATAGTTTATCGTCTGTTAATCTAAGAGCTTTAAAAACAAATTTTATGTTAAAATATTTTTTTGTTAATTTTAATTCGAATACCTAATACCATTATTTAGTTTTCTAAATATGTGCAGTATTTTTTTTATATACCAAGGTTCATTAATGTTTTGAAAATTGCGCCTACGGCTTCCATTGGTTGTTTTAAGTCATATGCTCCGCCCCTCTGGTTTCGTATACATGACACATAGAATGAAAATATAATTCTTACAATTCCAACTGGTTATAAAATTTACGCTCTTAAAAATTAAATGCAACATTTGCCAAAATATAACTAGAATTTTGATATAATAATTTAAACAAAATAAAAATGAACTCTAGTTTGCTGCGTAGCAAGCAAGCCAGCTAACCATTAGACCAGGATACGCCTAGTATAGTGTGTTACATAACTATAACTTTTGTACATCGTCAATCAAAAAAACACAAAAAATGCGTTATTTTCCGAAAACATAATCTGATCAAAAATTCCTGTTGCGCTAATTTGGCTCACACCAATGTACATTACTTAGAATTTTTTCAGATTTTTAGTTTAAACCATCTGGGCTACAGAGTGTGGGACATTTTTTTTTTCACAATTTTTGCAAAAATCGCAACAAAATAATTTATTTTGCAAAAATAAAATTTTGATCGTTAATCCTCGTACTAAGGGCTTTCATTCGATAACCGAATTTAAAAGTATTTTTGTTTTCAATGAGCACATATTTGGTCATATTTTTAGGTGGATATGATTTTTAGATGTTTTAGTATTTTTCCTATGTGCGGGTCAAAGAGTTGTATAAGCATGCCAAATTTTAACTTTCTAGGTTTAGTCGTGTGGCTACTCTTTTTACCGAACAGGCAGACAGACAGCCAGACGACAAAATGACGGTATAAGGGTTTTTTGGTCATACCTACAAAACCCAACAATTTCTAAAGGAGTGAGTTTCTAGAAGATGAAAAAACGAATATTCATTCAATCCTTCAAAATTCGCTGGTTTTACAGAACTGACGCGTGCCCAGGTATTTTTCTTGGAGACAGGGGGGCTCTGAAGACAAAATTGTTTTAAAAGGGTAAGAATTGGGAAATTACTCAACTAAGGAAATTCGGCAACAAGTGCTGACCAAATTTTTTTCCCCCAAATGCAATTTTTGACCTAAAAAAAGTCTTCACTTCCAAAATACAAGTAATGACCTAAAAAATAAAACGTCATCACTTGTATTTTAACAAAACCCACGTGTTTTTTTAGATTGGGGGGGGGGGATTTAAGTCCGTGAGCCCCTTCTAGGTGCGCGTCGGTTACAAAATATTATTTGAATTATTCAATTGCATATGATGCATTACTTGACCGAAGGACCTATACAGCAAGAAATTACTATCAGAATTAAAGCTGCAAATGCATTGTATTTTGCACTTGGCCCCCTCTTCAAAACGAAATTCCTATCTAGGAACATCAAAATCAGGTTATACCAAGTTATAGTACGTCCCGTACTTATCTATAGTTCCAAAACATGGACCTTAAGAAATCAAAATCGACAAACCCTCATTGTTTTTGAAAATAAAATATTATGTCGAATCTTTGGTCCCATTCAAATTAATGGAGAATCCGTAAGAACAAAGATATCCGATAACTGTCTCAAGGCCAAATATCACACAAGTACTGAAAGGTAGACGATTACAGTGGATACGACACATGATTAGTATGTTAGTTAGTTACTTAAAATTTTTGGCGCACAGAAACAAAGGCTATTTGCGCCTAACGCAGCCCATCTACATGACTACACTACATATTAAAAACAATAAATTAAACAATAAATAAATACATAAAATCAATAAATTTACGCATAATTAATAAAAGAAATCTTGCACAAACAAACACAAATAAATATGAAAATTTTAACAGACTCAGAGGGACGGTAAAAGGCTGTAAAGGGGCCAATTACCATCAAATATCACAGTCAATAAAGAACACATTAAAATAAGGTGCAAGACTTCACACATAAAACAGTAAGTTCGATTCTCTCAAGAAGAGTATCAGCCTGTCCATGAGTACTTTGTCGTCACCTAAAGTAACTGGCAGGTCATAGCACAGGCTTAAGCTCTCCCTGACATCCTCGAACTGTATACACTCAGTTAAAAAGTGTAACATAGACAAATCTGTTTTACACGTCTCAGAGATAGGGGACTCTTCACCTCGAAGGAGGTGTCCATGGTTCCACCAACAGTGACCTATACGGAGGCGTGTGATGGCGGTTTCTTCCCTGCAGTTAATCTTTCAGGAAGAACCCCATGGTTTAACGTTTCCATTAATCTGTCTCAACTTGATGTTCTGTATGCTGCTCCACTCATGCTGTCATCTAGCTAAAACCAGATGTTTCAGATGACTCTTTGCGTCATCTGGAAATATGAAACTCACATCAATCATGGGTCTGTGGGAGGCGGTTTTTGCAGCAACATCAGCTGCTTCATTACCTTTAATACCAACATGTTCCGGTATCCAAAACAGCTCCACCCGCACATTCTGAGCATTCAGATTGTAGAGTAGCAGCCGGATCTTTAGTACAAGAGGATGCACTGGATCTGTATCTTGGATAGGTACTGTTCAGAGCTCTCAGCGATTCCGTCAAGATAACACGACCGACTTTGCTCTGACGAAACAAAACACAGGGCCTTGAAAATAGCGTACAGCTCGGCAGTGTAAACATTCGTTATGGAGTGCAGATGGTACTGAAACTGTCATGATGGATATGCAGGAGTACAGAATGGTTAAGAAGACATTGGAGAAAAAATTGTATACTTGTCGACCAGTGAGAAAACCTCGCAAGAAATGGAGAGTTCAGCTAACCAAAGATCTAACAAGTACTGGTATACAGCACATATGGAAAGACCTGACAATTAACAAATCAAGATGGAGGACTTTTGTGAGTGGGGCCAAAAATCAACCCAACTGACAGTGCCCAAAGAAGAAGAACATACAACTACAACACCATTTATTACAAATTGTTGAAATTTTCTGTTGGAAATACTATATCGTCAGCAAATCGCAATTTAAGTTCCTTAGTTAAAATTTTATACACATAACATCTATAGTTATTAGTACGTACTGCAGAATGTGTCACAGTCGATAAGTCTGAGTGCTCGTACTTCAGAATTTGCAATTATCGAGTAGAATAACCTGCTTTAATTACACTTTATATTATTATAGGCCATGAAAGTTATAGCCGCAAATTCAAAGTATAAGGTTCATATTATATAAAGGTAAACCATTATTATATTCTCTTATCCTCTAATTTTCGCGTACACAGAAGTCTACAAACTTCTAAATCGATATTTAGTAACAAAGCTTTCTTAATTAACTTGTACAAGCTTTCAGAATATTCTCTATTCATTAAAAACCTCAATAGTTAAAGATTACAAAGCATTTGTAAAAGATAAAGGATAAAGAAAAAGATAAAAATACAAGAAAGACAGTAATTCAACAAGTAGAAAATTTCTTTTCAGCTTCAAAATATATATAATTATATTTACGTAAAAGTAAATGTATATATATAATCCTTAATTACCTAATTACTTTAGTAAAAGTAAATGTAAAAGTTATATTAATAAAAATAAAACAATATTCTTAATAATTATCATTATTAACAAAGGAGCGCAACAAGTAAGGTGATCAACCGCCCAAGGTCCTTTGGCCAAGAGATTCGTGTTTTAGAGGATATTCAGCCGTATGAATAAAGTTGAAGTAAATGCTCATAAGTAGAAGGAGCATTTGCTTCGAGTAAAAGGTCGTAGTAAAAGCATTTGCTTCTTTTTATATGAATAATGATTACCTTTTACTTACAAGTCAATGCTTCTACCGGTGAGTAAAAGATCAAGAGGATGTGTTTATGTTGAAACCTGAAAAACAGTATTTATCTCGTACTACTTCTTTCTGATTGCTGCTAACTTGAAATTAGTCTATAAACATTATCAAAACTGTACTAGTGCTGTACTGAGTTCCTTCTTTGACATAACAGTTTATTTTTATTGGTGTAAAGTCATGTACAGATTCAGGGCACTTTACGCCTACTCTTGTGAGCAATTCACTGGCATCACAAATTGCCTATACATTTAGCATAGGTTTTCCTTTACGATTGATATATTCATCTTCATGGATCTTCGGTTTTTCTATTCCTATATGTGTACAGTCAATGACACCAACTGCGGTTGGAAAACGGTATTTTCTTTGCCACATTTTTTTCGCCTCCACTAATAAATTTTGGGAAGTAAGAAATTTAATCCAGTTGTCAGCTTGTGCAACTATTTGATCAACAACACTGCTCACAGTCAGTGATACTGTGGATTTTTTATACTGTTTAGTAGAGCATTCAAAGCTATCTAGATATAAGCTACAAAATAATAAAATTTAAAAAAAAACATAATTTTCAATCTGTTCCTTTAAATTTGCCGGTGTGTGTATATATGTTGTCGTATAATGAAGGAGGAAGAAGAAAAATCTAGAAGAATAATGTCTAGATACACAACAGAGGAAATATCAAAGACATCATAGCCTTGTAAACTAAGCAATTTACAACCCTCCATTACTGTATTTGTATAGTTTCAACTAAAAATATACCAATTTTAAAAATAGTTTTGATAATCTCTGGTTTAAATTAATATTTAATCCCAAAACTTGGCACGTGTAAGATTAAAACTTAACTTCACTTAGATAAGTTTGAAAATCTTTACACATCTTTTAATTTCCAAGTTTCTTCATTACTTCGATATTGCGGGTGAGAATTTGAAAACTATTTTATCACTCTGAAACTAAATAAACCAAAATATAAAAGCGAAGAATTAAGACAAGAGACAAGACAACAAAAAGTTAAAACAGAAACTGTTTTCACTTATTACAAACTTTATTAGTTCTCGAAGTATTATTTTTACAGACATTCGCAATATCATTTTTATTAATGAACAAAATAATGGAGGAATTATATCTACTCATACAGTCAGTATGCACGGACCGAAGTTATGGCCAAGCGGTTGAACCTAGAGTATTAAAATTTGGCATATGCAGTTTTTTGCGTTGCATATGAAGAAAGTACTAGAATTCGATAAACCTCTTCACGCGAAAAATATATAATTATTGTATTTTTGGGAGAACCAATAATTAAATTTTGATTTTTTTTGACCCGATTATTGCTTAAAATCTACAATAAATGAAACATATTGATGTGAACTGAAATAATAAGCTCTGAAGTTAGCCACACTTTTGTATTGTTCAAATTATTATTATTATTATTATTATTATTATTATTATTATTATTAATTAATGAAATTATAGGGTAGAAGAACGACACCAGGATATATTGTGAGAGAGGAAATGAAGAGAGAAAAGTTGAGAGTGGGTGCTAGAATGAAGGCACTGAAATATGAGGAGAAAGTCGGAAAGGAACAATATAGAAAAATAATAAGGGAATGCTGGGAAAAAGAATGAAAGGAAAAAAAAACAAATCGTCGGCATAGGGAGAGACAAGAAAAGGGTTTTGGGGGTGTGGAATGGACATAAGAGGAGCAGAGAGAAAGAAAAACGGAGGAACAGATGTAGTAGAAGAATTAAGAAGGAGGGATAATGAAGTACAGGTACAGGTACAGACAGAATAGACAAATCGCATAGTGTGGAAAGACATAAAGAGATAAAAGTAATCGGAATACCGAGATTCTTGAAGGGGAAAAGAGGATCGGGGTTGGACTCAGGAGGATAGCAAGGTTAAGGTGCGGCAACGAAGAGAGGAACAACAGGTACTGAGCAAAGCCACAGGACAGGCTCTGTAGAATGTGCAAGGAAGAAGAAGAAACCTTGTAGCATTGAGCGAAGATATGCAGAGAGATGGCAGTTTGGGAGGAAGAGGTTAAGGAACTACGGAAAACTAAGAGATGAAATATAATAATACAATAAAAAAAATTGTAAAATATCCATTGTATTGTACGAGGGATGTTTCCTAAGTTCTGGGAATTGTGCTATAATTAAATTACGCAGAACTTATAGGCAATGTTATTGGTGCCAGACAAGTCATGACATGTTTATGCAACAATCTAGTGCAACTCGTACCGGTTTATAAAAAAGGAGATAAACAAGACCTAAATAACTATCGGCCAATTTCTATCCTTCCAATATTTTCAAAAATATTTGAAAAATTATTAAAAAATCAAATGGTAAACTATTTGGAAAATAACAATATTATTAATGACAAACAGTATGGATTTAGAGCAGGCAAATCTTCATGTGAAGCGTTGTTGAATTTTGTTGATTATGTCATTAATTGTTTCGAGAATAGTACTTACTGTATGGCTACCTTTTTTGACTTAACTAAGGCTTTCGACTGCGTATCACATGAGATTTTACTGCAGAAATTAGTTTTTTATTTATTTAATGAAAGTAGTTGTAAACTAATTAAATCATATCTCTCAAATAGAACACAATTTGTGCGTATTCGTGGAGAAAACTCAGATATGAAAATCATGAAGCATGGTGTGCCACAGGGCTCCATTCTAGGACCTATTTTGTTTTTAATTTATATAAATGACTTACCTTCGTCTATGACTATAGCAAGGCCAATTTTATTTGCTGACGACACTACCATTTTAACATCATCACCATGTTTAGAAGACCTTTTTATTAATAACCAAAATTCCATAGAACTATGTCAAACCTGGTTTCGAGCAAATCGCCTTAGTTTTAATGAATCTAAAACTCAGCATATGCTCCTAGCATTAAGGAAACACGAATATGACAACCCATTAAATGTAACATTTCTAGGTGTAAACATCGATAAAAGATTTACTTGGGAAAGTCATGTAGATATGCTAGCAGCCAAATTATGTAGATCTGTGTACTGCATTCGACAATTAAAAAACAGTGTATCCCAACCTATTTTGAAAATAGCATATTTCGCGTTTTTTCAGTCACAAATTTCTTATGCACTATTAATTTGGGGCAGTTCTTCACATGCATCAAGAATTTTCGGATTACAGCGCCGAGTTGTACGGATAATTGGAGGAATTGGTTTCCGTGAAGATTGCAGAAAAGCGTTTGTGGAACTCAAAATTCTCACATTCCCTTGTCTGTATATTCTACAGTGTCTACTTCACATACACAGCAATAGGGAAAATCATTCACTTCAGAAGCAAATTCATTCGCATAACACTCGAAATAGAGAGGCTATTCGTCCAAATTTCTTAAGACTGTCCAAATCTAGAAATAGTATAAACCACTACTCAGTAAAGTTTTACAATGTTTTACCAAGAGATATTCATGAACTTCCGCTGAAAACATTTAAAAATATAGTTAAAAACTTTCTCCTTGGTCAGGCATTCTACAACTTTGATGAATATCTGGGGTGTAATTTAAGTGACCTGTTGTTACTGTAACTTTAAGTATTTTTTTTGTATTCATCCTTTTATTATTCTTTTTAATGTATTTATATATGTAAATTTACTATGCCATATATTTTGACATGTGTAAAAATGTAAAACATTTAATTAACATGAATAAATATTATTATTATTATTATTATTATTATTATTAATATTGTTCAGTCTAATTTAGGTGTTCGACAGATATAGACGCGTTTTCATAGCAGTGTTTTTGTAACCATGGAAGACGCAGCAAAATCTCAAAGAGCAATAATTTTCTTTTTGTGGAAAGAAGGTGTGAAAACATCAGAAATTATTCAGCGTCTGCAAGGAGTATTTGGTGAGTCTGCAGAATCCAAAAGTACTGTTTATCGGTGGATCGATCGTTTTAAAACCGGTAGAACATCTCTAGAAGACGATCCACGCAGTGGGCGCCCAAGCACGTCGGTAAATGAAAGAAACATTACTGCCGTCGAAGACCTACTGAAAGAGGACAGGCGAATGACTATTCGTCAAATTACTGTGCGCCTAGGGATAGGTACACGACAAGTTCATGACATCTTACATAATTGTTTGGGCGTTAACAAGGTTTCGCCGCGCTGGGTGCCAAGGCTGTTGGGACCAGAACAGAAACTCAATAGGAAAGTTCTTTGAGGACGGCTTAAAAAAATTAGTTTATCGTTGGGATAAATGTATTCAGTTAAATGGAGATTATGTTGAAAAACTACATTGTAATATTGACGAAATTTAACAAAATAATAAAAATTCTAGCTAAATTCCCAGAACTTTGGAAACATCCCTCGTACGTTATTTTAGTTTTCATTTCTTTGTAATTGTTTGTAATTGTTAGTACCCTAAACGCCACAAAACCTAGGGTATATTATATATATATATATATATATATATATATATATATATATATATATATATATATATATATATATATATTAATTAATTTAATGTTAGCCATCAAATATAAGATCTTATTGCGCAGATAAAAGAATAACAATGAAGTATTTAATGATTTTATTTTGACGCGATATTTAAAAAATGTGCCAAAAGACTGTTGCCTCTCCTTACCTCTGAAAGGGGCTGGTTCCAAAAAAATTGAGATGCAGGTTACTGTGAACCGAAACAAGGGTAAATTATGAACCCATGTCGGCGTAAGGGATTTTTAAATAAAAGGTTCATATTTGGAAAAAATACGACTGTTAAAAAAACTGTACTACACTTCATTTATTTTTGTGCAAAAATGTTTAATGTTTATAGTATTAAAAAAATTGATGTGAAGTGTGAATATTCACACATTTCAGGGTTTCGCAGGTATATAATAAGTGAAGGCGGTATGCTGAGTGTGTAGGACAAATTTTACTTTGTAGTAATCACGGCAAAATGAACGATATTTTTAAAATAATTTATCGTCTGTTAATCATATAATAAGATAATTATTAAATTTACGCTCTTAAAAATTAAATAGAACATTTGTCAAAATATAACTAGAATTTTGACAAAATAATTTCAACATAATAAAAATGCAAAAAAAAAACAGAAAAAATTTAATTCACTCAGTACTCGAACTCGAAACCCTTCGTTTACCAGCGAGTTTTAGCTTACGACACCAGTGCTCTAATAACGCCATCGTACGCCTTGCATGTGAATGTCTTACATTGGTATAACTTTTGTACTTTGTGAACCAAAAACCACAAAAAATGCGTTATTTTCCGAAAACACAATCTGATCAAAAATTCCTGTTGTACTATTTCGGTTCACACCAATATACATTACTTAGAATTTTTTTAGATTTTTAGTTTAAACCATCTGAGCTATAGGGTGTGGGACAAAATTTTTTTTGCACAATTTTGGCAAAAATCGCATTAAAATAATTTATTCTTCAAAAATAAAAATTTGATCGTTAATGCAGGAACTAAGGGCTTCCATTTGATACCCTACTCATAATTTAAAAAAAATATTTTTGTTTTAGATGAGCACATATTTGTTTATATTTTTAGGGGGGTATGCTTTTTAGATGTTTTAGTATTTTTCCTATGTGCGGGTCAAAGAGTTGTATAAGCATGCCAAATTTCAACTCTCTAGGTTTAGCCGTTTGGCTACAATTTTTACCGAACAGGCAGACAGACAGACAGACAGACAGACAGACAGACAGACAGACAGACAGACAGACAGACAGACAGACAGACAGACAGACAGACAGACAGACAGACAGACAGACAGACAGACAGACAGACAGACAGACAGACAGACAGACAGACAGACAGACAGACAGACAGACAGACAGACAGACAGACAGACAGACAGACAGACAGACAGACAGACAGACAGACAGACAGACAGACAGACAGACAGACAGACAGACAGACAGACAGACAGACAGACGACAAAATGACGGTATAAGGGTTTTTGGTCATACCTACAAAACCCTAAAAAGTAAAAAGTGTTAAAAAAGTCTCATAAGTGTTTAGTTTGTTCACACTTTCTATAAGCGTAATACATCGTCTAATTTTTTTATTTTATTTTTTTTTTAAACCCGTAGAAAAATATCTGTGTTCATCAATTTTTATTTATTTTCTTCTAATTGTAGGATTAGAAGTGCATGTAAAAAATGATGAAATTCATGCATAACACGGGATTGCTACACTCGTCTACGGCAAGTGTGATTAAACTTACGGTTCGTGAGAAAACTAATACTCTATACACTTGTTGCACAAATAACTTATATTTTATTATTTTGTATAGGTATGTTTCAAATAACTTACTTCTGTGACAAAAAGTATCTATCATTTGCTCGTCAAGAACATTTTTACAAATTTCTTTCTCGCAATTCGCCAACATGAAAAATTCTGAACTGTGTGATAAAAAGGTGCTTCTTAATCTATTTTTAATAGATTTAAGTTTTGAAAAACTTCACTCACAACTAACTTGTTTGCCTGAAATGTTAACGTATTTTTAATATGTATACGAGGTGCGCAAATTAAGTAACAGGACTTGCAACGTTTGTATCTGGCAACATTTGGGACGCATGACTTGGAGGGGCGGCAGGTGAACATGTGATACGTCTTCAGTACTAGTTTGAACTCGCTAGAGTTATTTTGTTGTCTGTAGCGATTTTATTAGTGAAACAGTTTTTTCTACTGCGTTCTAAAAATGAGTGACATTTACTTCGAGCAACGGTGTGCTATCAGGTTTTGCTTCAGACTTGGGCACAGTGCAACGGAAACTTTTGCAAAACTTCAGCAGGCCTACGGAGACAAGGACCCAAGTGTTCTGTCAAGGACCCAAGTTTTTTGGAGGTTTGAGGTATTTTCAGAAGGAAAAGAGTTGATTGAAGATGAATCACGTAGCGAAAGGCCATTACCTTCAAGAACCGATGAAAATGTCGACAGAATCCGCGATCTTTTGCGTTCAGATCATCGGTTGACAGTCAGAATGACCGGGGAAGAGCTGAATTGGACTCACACTATGGTTCATCAGATTTTGACCAATGAATTAGGGAGGAGAAAAATCTGCGCAAAAATGGTACCATAAAACCTTTCACAGTACCAAAAGGACATCAGGGGGAAAATGTGCCTTGACTTTTTGGAATCGATTGAAAATGATACCAATTTTCTGGAACGTGTCAATACTGGTGACGAAACTTGGGTGTCTACATACAACCCGGAAACCAAGCGCCAAAGCATGGAATGGCACACTTAAAGCTCTCCAAGGCCCGAAGCAAGAAGAAGCAAGTCGAAAATCAAATGCATGCTGATATGCTTTTTTGATCGTCAGGGAATCGTCCACAAAGAATTTGTGCCTCAAGGCCAAATGGTTAATCAACACTTTTTGAGAGGTTCTTGAAAAGAGACCAAACATCAAGAACAACTGGGTGTTGCGTCACGACAATGCGCCTTGTCATACAGCAATTTCAATAAACGAGTTTTAGACCAGTAAAAACATTCCTGTGGCTTCTCAACCTCCTTATTCGCCTGACTTGAGTCCTTGTGACTTTTTCCTCTTCCCAAGATGAAAAATCACCTCAAGGGACGTCATTTTGGGCCACTCGAAACCATTCAAAAGTCCGAAACCGATCAAATAAAAGCTATTCCAGTATTTGAGTTCCTGCACTGCTATGAAAATTGGAAGAACCGTCTCCAGCGCTGTGTGGCTTCCCAAGGAAGTTATTTTGAGGGAGACAATATTGAATTGTAATTCTATTGAAATAAAAAAATAAAAATTTAAATCAGTCTGGTTACTTAATTTACACACCTCGTAATAATGTGGAATATGCTCCCGAAAACAAATTATGTTTTTGGAAAATAGCATTAAATATTTTTTTTGCATGATTCAATGTGCTGAGTACCAGTATTATTATCAATAGTTTTTTCATTTCTTTATCGATGGTGGAGGTTTTTTCATTGTCATATATAGTATAAACTCCCATCTGTATATGTTTAAGTTTAAATTTTTCATTTTTTACTAAGAGCAGCTGCAAATAATAACATTACGCGGGCCTCCTAGCGAAATCGAAACCATATCGCAAAAATAACATAAATACATAGACATAGGCTTACAAAAAAACAGGCCATGTTTTCAAATGGAACCGTCCACACATGCCGCGTCTCGCCACTATTTTTTTCGATTGTCGCCCCTTTGCCATTAATTTTGTGCTTTATGTAAACAGTTCGCGGTCCGCGGTGACGGCCGTCTGAACAGAAGCAAACATTTATTTATGCCGACCGATAATTCGGTTCCGATGAACATCTGTGTCATTGTGGGGAACCAAAGTTATAAAGTAAAACGGCTGGTACAAGGAGTGGTATATAATATTATTGTATGATGTGATACCAAGTTCAGGGTCGTTCGGCTCAACGAGGATTCTCTCGAACCCTCGACAGGTTAATCCGCCTCTGAATCGTGATATTACGAGCGGAATTTTTCATTGATATTTATTTATTATTATTTATTTTATTTTTTTCAAAAATTATTGTATTGTATAGACATGTAGCCAAACGGCAGAACATAGAAATTTGAAATTTGTATTGATTAAACTTGAATTCATACAAACCCCCCAAAACCAACCTAGACGCGACAGTATAATAATAATAATAATAATAATAATAATAATAATAATAATAATAATAATAATAATAATAATAATAATAATAATAATAATAATAATAATAATAATAATAATAATAATAATAATAATAATAATAATAATAATAATAATAATAATAATAATAATCGCATTGTGCGGGCACTGGATCTGGCGTAATTTCCGCGGCTGCATATCGCCAGGGTTTGGGATGCAGTCGTGTGTATTTAGCTCCACTAGTCTCTAGTATGACGCGGCTCAAAAGGTTGCTGAAGTTTGAGATTAGTGGACGCTTGTCAAGACCTGACAAACCCCATAATAATAATAATAATAATAATAATAATAAAAAAAGTCGTCAGCCGTGTAGTGGGTAGAATTATTCAGAGTGCTGAAAATCCTCCTACTACATCGAGCCAAAATACTGCAGAATGTGTCTTAGCTAGTAAACCGGCTACCACAAAAGCAGGAAAACCCCGTCAACGCATGAAGTGGACTACTGAAATTAATTGTGATATTGTAAAGTTCTACTTCATAGCCACCAACCTGGAAAAAGATTTAACTACTTATAGACCAACACTGTATAATCTCTTTAAGAATACTTACCCTCATATCCAAGTTACGGAACAAAGAATTGCAGATCAGCGCAGAGTAATATTTAAAAATAAGCTATTATCCAATCAGATGATTAAAAACCTTAAACAAGAAGTTGCGAGTACACTACGAATTGATGAACCTGAAACAGAAAACACAAATAATGAAATAACCAGTAACACCATTACAGATATAATAGAAAATATACCTTCAAGTCCCACAGAAACTAACTCTACAATCAATACAAATATTTTGAATACAGTCTACAATAGTACAAATACAGATACTGGGAATCAATTAGTAGAAAAAATCGAAGAGACCCTGGAGGAAATGCTAATTAAATACGGAGGTAATGACCCCATCAACAGACCTAAAATACCTCGGCAAAACACTTCTATCAGACTAGCGAAACTTGTGATGGACATGAATACGGTTTTAAAAGACCGTGTTACAAAAATCGAAAACCTCCAGGACCTCCATTCACTAGTATATTGTGCTGCATTAGCGTGTGCTACTCGTAACGGTGCAAAAATTAAAGAATTAGTGAAAACAAATGTCCCTTGGCAAATGAAAAGTCAGAGCAAAGCAAAGTGGGCAGTTAGACTAGAAAACAGAGTGAAAAAGCTAAGAGCAGATGTTAATCGACTCACTCAATATCTTGCTGGAAACAAATCGCGCAGAATGAATAGCAAAATTAAGAAATTGCTAAAAAGTAATGAAATACATACTAAGTACGATCCGCCAAATATTTCATTAGAAGAAATTTTAGACACCTTAAAACAGAAGTTAACGGCTCTTTCTAAACGATTTAAACGCTATAACGAATGCACGGATAGGAAAATCCAAAACAGACAATTTCAGGAAAGGGAAAGTAAATTTTACCGAAATTTACAACCTACGATTTACAACACTAATGAAATTCCAACAAAGATTGAAATCGATGAGTATTGGAGTAGCTTATGGTCTAAAAGCAAAGAACACAATCAAGACGCTACATGGATTTTAGATGAATACAACAGGAAAGGAACACTGAATGACATGGAGCATCATGAGATAACAGAGACTGAGTTATCTGAAGTTATTTCTAAGACACACAACTGGAAAGCGCCTGGTGTAGATGGTATCCATAATTACTGGTACAAAAAATTCCCAGCCATACATGCAACGCTTACCAGATACATAAATGACATAATACATCATCCAGAAAAATGTCCAGAGTTCTTGACGCATGGCATTACTTATTTACTACCCAAAAGCGGTTCAACAAAGAATCCAGCTAACTACCGCCCTATCACGTGCCTCCCAACTTTATATAAAATAATCACTTCGTGTATATGCCAGCAGATATATAAACATTGTGAAGAGCAAGAAATAATTGCGCAAGAGCAGAAAGGATGCTGTAAAAGATCTCAGGGCAGTAAGGAACAATTAATAATTGATTTAGTAGTGATGAGCCAAGCTGCAAGAAAATGTAGAAACATCTATACAGCCTATATCGACTATCAGAAGGCGTTCGACTCTGTGCCACACTCATGGCTTCTTAGAGTTTTAAATATCTACAAAATTGACCCAATATTAGTAGGATTTATTAAGAAGAACATGTCAAACTGGTGTACTACTCCCAAGCTATGTCTTGATGGATACTCTGTAACAGGCGACACGCTAAAAATAAAAACAGGCATTTTCCAAGGCGACGCTTTAAGCCCTCTTTGGTTTTGCTTAGCGCTCAATCCTCTCTCGACTCTATTGAAAAGAGAAGAAAGGGGTTTTAATGTTAAAACAGACCATCACGCTACTCACTTAATATCCCATCTAATGTACATGGACGACATAAAGCTCTATAGTAACACCTCTCAAAACCTCAAGAAGCTACTTAGAACGGTCGAAGTGTTTAGTCATGATATTGGCATGAACTTTGGCATACAAAAATGTAAGACCCTCAGCATCAATCGAGGGAAAATTTTAACAGAAGACTACAGACTTGAAAATGATGAAGTCGTAGCAGGCATGTTGGAAGGTGAAACCTACAAATACCTAGGTATACAGCAAGCAAAAGGAACAGCAACTTCTGGTGTTAAGGCTGAACTAATTGAGAAATATCTTGGTAGAGTACGAGCACTTGTCAAGACAAAATTAAACTCTAAAAATCTATTTAAGGCTATTAACACATATGCCATATCTTTACTGGGTTATTCGTTCGGCGTAGTGAAATGGACGGATACTGATATAGCCTCAATTGAAAGAAAAACAAGGAGTTTACTTACCAAATTTAAAGTTCACCATCCAAGAAGTGCTGTTGAAAGGCTGACTCTACCACGATCCGAAGGAGGGCGGGGTTTACTGGATATCAGAAACCTGCAAAACAATCAAAAAATTAGATTAAGAGAGTACTTTTTGCATAAAGCTGTTACATCCGAACTCCATCTAGCAATTGCAAAATCAGATAATGGATACTCACCGCTAAATCTGGCACAAAATATAAGTTTCGAGATAACGAGTAATGAGGATAAAAAGAACTCAGTATAAGGCTTTACATGGCAGGTTCTTCACTGATATCAGTCAACAATACGTCGATAAAAGAGCATCGTACGCTTGGTTGGCTGGAAGTGGATTATATGCTGAAACAGAAGGTTTTATGGTAGCCATTCAAGACCAAGTTATCAATACCAGAAACTACCAGAAATACATTATCAAAGATGGCACGAGTGATGACTCATGCAGACTATGCAAAAGATCTCCCGAAACAATTCAGCACATAACATCAGGATGCCAGTCGATAGCCCAGTCTGAATATAAAACTAGACATGACAATGTAGCCAAAATCATTCACAGGTCGCTTATGTTGAAACATAAACTAGCAAATGATTTACCACCGTACTATAAATACATCCCAGATAACATTTGCGAAAACAAAGACTGGAAAATTTACTGGGATAGAAGTATTATTACAGATAAAGAAGTAGGACATAACAGACCTGATGTTACTTTGGTAAACAAGTCAACACAGCAGACTTTCTTTATAGACATTGCCATACCCAATAATAACAACATAGAAAAAACGTATTCGGACAAAATCTCTAAATATACAAGTCTAGCAATAGAAACAAAACAGCAATAGAATATGAAATCAGTGAAAACCTTACCAATAGTTTTATCATCCACAGGTGTAATCCCGAAAACATTGAAGACCTCGATTGAAGCGCTGCAGCTAGAAGACGCTGATAAAATCACATTGATCATGCAAAAGGCCGTAGTCCTCGGAACCTGCAACATAGTTAGAAAATTTCTTAACAATACGTAACTAAAACTGAAAGTTAATTTATACTCACCATTAACATGTAATAACACCTTACTTATCCATAGTCATATTCCTATACCTACCCATAGAACTTACCTAAACTATTGTCAGAAGACACGTTAGGCTGAGTTAACCACGGATTTTCGTGAGAAAAAAGAAAAGAAAAGGATAATAATAATAATAATAATAATAATAATAATAATAATAATAATAATAAGAAAGAAAGAAAGCTGTATCCCGGGTATAAAGTTAAGCTTGTAGTCCTGATAGTTGGTGTTTTGGGTGGCATGAAAGTCTCCTATCGAAGGGAAATCGAGTCCATTCCCGTCTGCAGATCTTCTGCCAACTCTTTGATCTGCAGGATGCAGAAAGCAGTGCTGCTCGGGTCACTCCGCATTGTGCGGGCACTGGATCTAGCGTAATTTCCGCGGCTGCATATCGCCAGGGTTTGGGATGCAGTCGTGTGTATTTAGCTCCACTAGTCTCTAGTATGACGCGGCTCAAAAGGTTGCTGAAGTTTGAGATTAGTGGACGCTTGTCAAGACCTGACAAACCCCAAAATAATAATAATAATAATAATAATAATAATAATAATAATAATAATAATAATAATAAAGTTTATTATTATTATTATTATTATTAGTTGTTTTTTTCTCCCAGTATAACTATTGTTATACTGTGTAAAATAACTAATAATAATAATAATAATAATAAACTTTATTGTAGGCGGAGTTTCAACCAGGGCTGGTCTTCCAACTTAACCTTTTTCATCGTGTACATACAATAATACATTTTTTATACATAAATTACATTCTTACATTTTATATAAATTAGCATAAGAAGTTTAGCGAACTTTAATTCAGCGAAATTCAGTAGACATGCAGGTGAAAATATATGACCTGGGAGAATAAAAAGTATATTCGCGAAACAGGATTACTTGGTGTGATTTCTTGTCTGAAACCATGTTTTATATTTTACTTTGAAAGATTGCACAGAGATAGATTTTAGGCACTTGGGTATTTGATTATACATAGATGGGGCGCCATAGGAAAAGGAACGCTCGAAAAATGAACTTTTGTGGGCTGGAACTTCTAGGCTATAGAAGTCCCTAAGAGTAAGGCTATGAAGGGAAGTTCTCGAAACTAGTTTGCTGCTTAAATAGGTAGGCATTTGATTGATTACTAATTTATGAATAAAGGAAGCAAAGTGTAAATCTCGACGCTGTTCCATAGTTAGCCAATTTAATGAACTCAACCCTTTGGACGTCGGAGTTCTACTACGAAGTGACAGTACAAATCTTACACAGTAGTTTTGAATTTTTTGAATTTTGAGTTTGTCAACGTGAGTGATACAGGAGTGGTATATAATATCACCATAATTAAAAATAGATAAAACTAAACTATCAGCAAGAGATTTTCTTAAATTACGAGATAGACAAAATCTATTCATATATAAGTTTTTTAAGGCGAGAAAGGCCCTTTTTAAAAGTGAACTAATATATGAGTTAAATCTCAACTGTGTGTCCAGAACAATGCCTAGATTCTTATATTCATGCACTAATGGTAGAATATTATTGTTTAGTTCAATTCTAACTTCGCCGTGATCCAAACTATCAGTAGGGGTGGATTTATTCCCAAAGATCATAACTGCTGATTTTTTAGCATTAATCATTAAGCAGTGGTTGTTACAATAATGTAAAAGAGAGACCAGATCTTTATTCACGTTTTTAACAGCTTCAGCTATGGACTCTGGCTTGAAGGATAAATGCAATTGGGTATCATCGGCAAAGAGACGAATTTAACAATATTTTATTGCGTTTTCCATGTCAAAGATATAAATAGAATAAAGAATCAGCCCAGACAGGAGCCTTGTGGTACGCCCTTAGAAACGAATCTATCGTTTGAAGTTTTATTATTCAACAATACTCTCTGCGTGCGATTATTGAGGTAAGATTCGAAAAATTTAGTAGTGTGGATATCAAGGCCAATGTAGTTTAATTTCCGAAGAAGAAGTTCATGGTTGATACTATCAAACGCCTTGGTAAAATCGAGAAGTAATAGGCAAGTTGACAATTTATTCTCAGTTGAAACAAAAATATTGTCCGTGACATCCAAGAGAGCAGATATTGTACTATGTCCAGGTCTAAATCCAGATTGTGTTTCGGAAATAATATTATTTGAGAAAACATATTTTGACAGCTGGGCATATATGATCTTTTCAAAAACTTTGCTGAGAGCATTTAAAATTCTTATAGGGCGCAGATCCGAGAAGTTTTCCGGTTTATTAATCTTGGCTAAAGGAAAGATTATAGCTTGTTTCCATACGTTGGAAAAAACACTATGTTTTATACAGAAATTAATTAGACGGCATATATGGGTAGTGCATGTAGGTATTATTAACTGTATCATTGGTGTGTTAATGCCATCAGTGCCAGTACTGAAAGAAGATAATGATCGGATAACTTGTTCAACATCTTCTTCGGAAACAGGGGAAAAGTAAAATGAAAGAAATGTCTCCATACATAGATTGGTGGAAGGTACAGCATTTATGAAGTAGTCATTGACAGAGGTAGCTTCGAAAGAGTCGGTAGGAATCGAAATAGGTGTTTTACTGTAAATACCGCACTTCTTAAGTACGCGCCAATGATTTCCTGTTTTTACATTTTTCAGTTTATGCTGAATATAAGCTTTCTTTTCTCTACTAATGGTAGCAGTAGTAAAGTTACGCAACTGTTTGTAGTAGTCCCAATGAGATTGAAGCCTAGTTTTCTTAAATTTACAAAATGCTTTATTCCGTAATTTCATAAGAAATTTCACATTGTCAGTTATCCATGGTTTATGATTCTTTTTAACATAAATTTTGATCGGACAGAAATGATCAAAAGCAGAAAGAACTACTGAATTAAAAAAGTATAACTTATCGTTGATATTACCCAAATTATACAACGGACTCCAATTTATGTTAGTAAGATGTGACTTGAAGTTACTATAATCAAAGTTATGAAATGACCTACAACTATATTGAGATTGTTGTTGTTGTTGTTTATCATAGACTAATCGACAAAATGTTAATCTGTGATCCGTGATATGGTGCATATTGACTGTACCAAAGCATATTGACTGTACCTATGGTGCATATTGACTGTATCAAAGAGGAATAAATCATGTATCGTAATGAAATACTTATAAATCAAGTAAGACAATATTGATAGTGACAAATATATTTTTGAATTTGAAGAAAATGAAACCATTTATCAATATATGTATTTCTTGTCAATTTAATGAAGACTCGTAGGCAAAGCAAATGCAGAAAAAATCATTTAGATTTTTAAATTTAAATTTTAGTGTGGCAAAGTTTCCTCAAATTATTTAAATTTAGTTCAAAAAAAAATATGTCTGCTCTTTTTACACAAATAACTAAGAAAAACTATTGTTCTAGACATCCAGCATTCTGTTGGCTTCTTATACTAAATAAATACATACAAAAACCCTGAAATCATTTTTTTTAAATCAGTTAATGTTTCTGCACTGAAAATGTATATAATTCAAAGTTTATGATAGTTTTTGCAAGGATAAACCCTCAATCAATTATATAAGACGTCTCCATGTTCCATAACCTCACCCATGAGACAAGATGATGCTTCTTCAAAGAGATCATTATTTTGAGAAATATCAGAGGTATTGTTACTTGAGACATCGTCCTAATAGGGGTCGTTGAGGTTGGTCCTTACGTATAATGACGCCACAATCCCGATGTAAACACCTTACTCTCAAGGATATAACATTAAATTGTTCTTGGAACAGTTTAATGATATACGTTTCAGACTTTTCTATAGTTTCATACACTACAAATTGTAATTTAAAATAAGATTAATTCTATCTTTATTTGTCCAAATCTTTATTCCATTACAAATAAATTGTAAACAAAGACTGAGAATGGAACGACATCGAAAGGAAATAACGATAATTATCGACATTTTTTAAAGTACGGAAATTAAATCTATAGTTAGTTTTTTGTTTTTTTTTTTTTTTTTTTAGTTTAAGAACTTAAACCGAATTCATAATATTTAATTCTTTGCAATATCATTTAACTTAATTTTTTTCAGTTTACAGTCTAATTTTAGATTAACACGATGAGGTAAATCTTCTGTTTTATTCTGTTCTTCTGTATGATTCCACCACAAGCAGCTAGTTAGAGAAAAACACAAGTTAGTTAGAATGAGATTGAGCCTGGGCTGAAAGTCACTCATTTCTTTCTAAACAAAAGAATTACGATTCAATCTTATCTTTTCCAATATTTTTATTTAAAACTGAAATCTAAATAAGTATGAGTATTTGAAAAATATTCAATCTGAAATCTAAGTATTTGAAAAATTTTGTATTTAGTTCGTATTAACGCATTTATAGAAAAACTTGAATAACACAATTTCAATATTTATACTGTTAAAATAACATTTAAATGGTTTCAAGGCTCAAATTCTATACACGTACCGTCTAGAGTTAGATAATCGGAGAACAGTTAATGTTGCATGATATACAACAGTTTGTTTGCCAAAAGCTATTGTATTATGGCTAATTCAGTCATGTGTGCAAAGTCAGCCATGCATCATATTTCATATTCATGGTAACAGAAAAATAATATATAAAAAATATGTCATGTAAAATATATGTCAATGTATATGTTGTTTAAAAACTATAAATAAATTATATTCTCTTGTCCAAAATAGCTAATTTTCAGGTCCAATATACAATAGGTTATGGGCCCAGATATATTTGAACAAAAATAAATAAAGATAGAAAATGAGTGGAAACGTAATTAAAGTAGAAACACTCAGTAAAAACAATTATGACACATGGAAGATACAGGCAGAAGCCATATTAATAAGGAATGATTTGTGGGGGTATGTAGACGGTTCCATCCCCAAACCCGAAACTACACCCCAAAATCAGGAGGCCATTAAGGACTGGGTCAGGAATGATCAGAAAGCTCGATCTGACATAATACTCGCGATTAGCCCATCAGAATTAAAGCAGATCAAGAATTGTAAAACTTCCAAGGAATTGTGGAAAAAATTAGAAAGTATTTATGAATCAGAAGGTCCGGCAAAAAAAGCTAGTTTATTACGTAAATTAACTTTAAATAAAATGAGAGAAGAAGATGATATAAGGGAATATTTGGCACAATATTTCGATATTGTGGACAAATTATCAAATATGGACCTGAACATACATCCAGATCTCTTAACTATAATGCTATTGCATAGTTTACCTGACTATTTTGAAAATTTTCGTTGCGCAATTGAAACAAGGGATGAACTTCCAAAGCCGGAAATTTTAAAAATAAAAATAATCGAGGAATACGATGCGAGATATGAGAAAAGGCAAAATATAGGAGATTCACAAGAGGCAAGATTTGTTAATAGAAAAATTAATTTTCAGAAAAGAAATGATATCACAGATAATAAAAGAGCACACATATTTAAATGTTATAAATGTGGAAAAGTTGGACATGTAGCTAATTTTCAGGTCCAATTGACGAAATTAAAAATAAATGATGCAGTCTACTTTGAGGGGAAGTATTGTATTATGGCTAATTCAGTCATGTGTGCAAAGTCAGCCATGCATCATATTTCATATTCATGGTAACAGAAAAATAATATATAAAAAATATGTCATGTAAAATATATGTCAATGTATATGTTGTTTAAAAACTATAAATAAATTATATTCTCTTGTCCAAAATAGCTAATTTTCAGGTCCAATATACAATAAAAGCCATGGACAAAATCAAGAAAATCAACCAAAAACTTCGCATCATTCTTCATCATGACAATGCAAGCTTCTACACCACACGTCAAACAATTGATTATTTGAAGGACAAAAACATCTAATTAATGTCTCATTGCCCGTATTCAGCTGATTTATCGCCTACCGACTTTTTTGTGTTTCCCAATGTCAAACAAAAAATGCGCGGATAGCAATTTTCATCACCTCAAGAAGCAGTTGAAGCCTTAAAAAACCATGTTTTTGAGATACCAACTTCAGAGTGGAAAAATGTTTCGAAAACTTTCTAAACCGCGCGTACACCAAACTTCCATCTAAATTGTATATGTAGTATTCGAGCGCGCTGAAATTGGAAAGAAGAAAACGGGTGGGGGTGCTTTGCATCAGCTGTGAAGCGCTGTGATTCTCCGAATACGAGAAAAAATCACACAGCCGAAAGTTGTTATACATGCCACAGAAAAAGAATAGTGTAACATTCACTAAATATATCCTTCATTAAAATATATACATTTGAAACATGTAGGAGTATTTAATATGTAAACATAGCGTGGTAGCGGACAACACCAGGTAAGGAAAATTACATTTTGATTGATGTATCTCGTCCATTCCGTCATTTTGCGTTGTCCTAGCACATGGCCTCGCAAATCCTAGCGCCGGCCCTGATTGATATTATGCCAGTATGAACATTGTAGTGAATGGTTAAATTAAATTTTCTGTCTGTATATTCTGTACTATAAATTAAAGAGACATACGGAAATTATTCTAAAGTATTTTACTCCTAAATTTTCATTCCTTATTTATTCGTTTGTAACATTCCCACGTCTTGACAATTTATTCTAGCGAGAACATCTTACATTCCTTTCTTCCTTGTGCTGAGTCTGATTTAAGACTAGTTATTATTCGTCGTTCCTACTCATGTGTCCCGTTACAAACGATTTAACTTATCTCTCCTGATATATTTACCTACAATTGTAATCTATTGATAACCTAAATATGGGAATATTCAATCTAAACATTCTTTAAGATAAGAAATTTTGGCTCAGTTTTATTGTATTTGAAATTTGGTAAAAATAAACATTTTTATCTACGTGTTTCTAGGTTAATATCTAAAACTGGATCCACATTAGCGAATCGCTCATTAAACTGATAATACATAGGATAAAATGGACGATATGACAAATAACTTATAATAATATTATAATAACCTTATAATAATATTATTAAAAGTTAAAAAGTGAAACTGTCTTTACAATACATATTATTTATTAACTAATCCATACATGAAGTCTTCTTTCAGATCTACCAAATTTTAAAAAGATAAAAATGAAATTTAACTATAAACATTTTAAAATCACGATTCAACCCAGAATCACGAGATGTTTATATATCTCATGATGTATTAGTGGGAGTATTTAGCCAAACAATAAAGTCTGAAAATATTCACATTCAAAGGTTCAAAAGAAACCAAATGCTCACATAATTTCTCCCTGCTGGAAGTCATTTATAAGATATTAAATTAAGTTGTGTTTCTTAAAACTTTTCTTCCGAATATATATGAATGCTTCTTCTAGCAAAATAAATAATATAAAGTGCAATGTATTACCATAACACATGGAATTATTATAAGATAAATATTTGTTTTCAACTTATAGGGCAAATTGTTTAAATCATATATATATATATGTAAACAAATAAGGGATTTTTTGTTTAAATAAAACTCAAGTTGTTCACAGACTATTTTATTCTAAGTATTCACTCTTACAACGTAAGACAACATCTGATCTCACTATCAAATTCTACGTGTGTTTTATAAAAACCAATTAGTGTAATGAGCCGTCATCATTATCGTTAATGAGTCGTCATCATTAGGATTGCATCTAGATAACATTTTATGGTGACGTAACAGGGCTTCGTGGAAGGCTAGATGCTAACACGGCCGTCCTGCTCCTGGCGTGTCCTCACGTCCTTTCTGTAGACGAATATCTGGTAAATGATGATGTGGTAGACGACAACAGGGGATGATCATGTAAGCCTTAGAATTGTCTGAAAGTCTTCAAAAAGATTAGAAAAGATTTAAGGTCCAATATAATTGACCTTTTAAGGTCCCTGGCCATTTAAGATCCCTGATCATTTAAGATCCACACCATTGACCATTTAAGATCCACACCATTGACCATTTAGGATCCACACCATTGACCATTTAAGATCCACACCAATGACCATTTAAGATCCACACCATTGACCATTTGAGGTTCACACCACATTCGAGGGTTCAACTGGCAGAGACGATCCCTGACCATTCAACTGCTCTCAACTGGCAGGTTGGTCCCTAATCGTTCAACTGCCCTCAACACGACCAGTGTGTCTTGCGGTACTCGACAAGCTATCAATTCTCAACTCAACTATCCATTAGTTTATTTCATTACAGATTGTCTACAGTACCCAACAAGCTCAGTGACTGTCGCTTCTTCATACTCAGTGCCTTCACAAAGCAAAAACGACCAGTGTGTCTTGCGGTACTCAACAAGCTCAGTGACTGTCGCTGCTACATAATCAAACTAATAAAACTTCTCTTACCATTTTACTCATGTTATAAACATTACCTTCATACAATTTGTCCATAAACTAAATACCGCTCGTTCCTTCTGACAATTTTTTTGTATTTCTACTTCATTACTGGAACCGTTTTATTCATCATCTAGATATTCCTGCATGTAAGTTGTCTGTGCCTAAATAAAATAACGCTTGTCCATTTTGATAATTTTCTTCAATACATTTGCTACTTCGTCTTAAATGCACCTCAATCTGTTGTCAATCGCTAAGTATAAATTCTATTAGGAAATAGTTTTACCAGACGTAACTAGTTTGATAGCACGAATAATACCTGAAAAATTATAGCGAGCAAAAGTGTTTCATCTGAAAACGTCGGAAAACGTTTCGTTTTCCTTCCACGGTGGAAGTTCCACCAATGTGTTCCACCATAATCACTTATTATTTGCAATAATTGAAACATATCACTTGCGTTTTTCACTTTCAAACTACTATCTTAGACAAACAATAATTTCATACCCCTTTGTTCCATTTTTCCCATTCACAACCAGAAACGTTTTCGAACATTCGCCTTCGCAAATTGATTAAATAAGTTTTTCATGAACAAAATTGCATAATTAACTTTTGTAACTGTTCAAGCACACAAACTTAAATTCAATAATATCCGAAACAACGCAGACAGGTAATAATTTATCACATCACTATTTGTCACTTAATCATCAAATTAATAATTTAAACAAAACACTGCAAAAATGCAACAAAGCAAGATCCCAATAAAATAACAAAATATTATTAAGACGTGCATGATTCCCATTCACAAGCAGAAACGTTGACTCGATCCCACTTCTGATGTAAACAAATAACGGATTTTTTGTTTAAATAAAACTCAAGTTGTTCACAGACTATTTTATTCTAAGTATTCACTCTTACAACGTAAGACAACATCTGCTCTCTCTATCAAATTCTACGTGTGTATTATAAAAACCAATTAGTGTAATGAGCCGTCATCATTATCGTTAATGAGTCGTCATCATTAGGATTGCATCTAGATAACATTTTATGGTGACGTAACAGGACTTCGTGGAAGGCTAGATGCTAACATATATATATATATATAAAAGCTTTCTACCATAGTATGGTGTAGGCTGAAAAAATGTATCAATTTCCGAACAAATTTTGCTGCCACTCACCTCATGCCCGGAACATTAGTGAAAATTTTTTCACATGAACCATACGATATAACTTTTTTAGCAACCTCTCTAACTGTAATTCGACGGTATCGTTTTTTTTTTTTTTTTTCTTAACTTCTTCCACGTTTTTTCCGGTTATTGAAGTGCTGGGTCTCCCAACTCTATCATCATCATCTTCAACTGATTCACGGCCATCCTGAAAGCATTTATACCATTTGTTAATCGCTCATTCATTCATATTTGACTCACCAAATGACTTCTGCAAGATTTCCACTACTTTACAGCATTTGATTTCAGCACGAATATACATAAAAATTGTTAATTAACAGTAAATTTAGACAGTGAAGGAGACAGGTTAACCAACATGAACAACAAAGTTTATCAATCCAACAAATGTGCACGGTAATTTCAAAAATTGCACGATCATTTTCACACCTCGCATATTACTCTATATCTTTCCCACTTTCCTTTTGTTACTATGTAAAATGTCCTTTCTACGCTACTTTCAATGGATATGAATAATTGGCGTTGAATACAGTGTTAACCATTTTTGTTATATTAACTAATGCCTTTTTTGGTAATTATTTTAACTGGGTATTTGTATTTTCATTGTTCGCGGGTGCTTCTTTATTTTTTAAATTTTTTATAATTGTCAATATTTCTTTGTTTTGTTCTATTGTTTCAAAGTTATATTATTTATTTTTATATAATATCTATTATTTATATTTTTATATTGATAAAATTTTTGTTGTTGATTTGTAAATTGAGAATATATATTTTTAATTACATATCTATCTTTCCTACTTTATTTTTCTATGTGAGGTCTGTCTACAAAAGTTTTCCCAGCCGGGTTTAATTTGCCAGTCCGCTATTGACGCTGTCCTAATATCTAATAATATCGTTACAAAGTAATCCTAGGTTAGTATTGCGATACCTAGGGCCGATTTCTGAAAGTTTAGTTAACTAGAACCAAATAGTTAGAAAAGGATTACTATGGTTACTTATATGATTGTTATATTGTAACCGAGTTTAACCAAAAGATTAAACTTGGCTTAGCTTTCAGACATCGGACCCTAGACATTGTAGCGTTCAGCTGTTTGATTAAAAAACTATTTGTCAGTGTCTAGCATAAGTAACCTGATTACGTAATGCATACGCTGCATTTTCGTAATAAGGTAATATTTGTCTTGACACGTGAACATTGGAACTAGGTCAATCGGAGATATAAGTAAATGAATGTCGTACGGAAGCCAAGCATAGGTACGGAAACTCAACATGGTGATGACCAAGAGAATGAATCCATACACCAACACGTACGGTAAGCCTAGCAGCAGTCACCACGTGAGTGGGAGAAGACTTCTTCAAGATCTTCTTGGGCAACCCCCGCCTCGGAGATAAAGATCCAAGTCGATTTCGGCCAATACGGGGTGGACCGAAAACTTCCACAACTCCCATGGACGAATACAATCTTACAATAACACTGTAATTTTATAATTATTTTATTAATTTTATTGTTTAAACCAGGAGTTGCATTTCCATCTAACCACCCACGTGACAATATTTCCTTGGTTTTTAATTTCATCGCGCATAAGTCGCCAATCTATGGCAATATTTTAGTTATGATATTCTATAAGCCCGACACACCTCGCCAGCACTTGGAGTATCAGTTTGCTGTAGTGGACTGTTTCAAAATCTTATGAAATATAATGTTATGTATTTTTCAGTAACCTAACCTTACATCATAACAAGAATAGTAAAGCTTCCATAATGACTATGTAGCAGATACTAAAAATACCTGTGTACAACTATTTCGATAAGCTACACCTACGCAGCGCCGAACAAAGCTAGTGTCTTGCGGCATTTTCTCTAAATTTACCTGCATGCGACGGATAGAAGCACATACCAACAACCAGCTTACAAAGCGCTACGATGATAGTAACGGAACGTTTTGAATTTAAAATTAAAGTAGACCTTTGCTAACAATAACAATATTTTTGCTAGGTAACACTATGTACAGAATTCACCAAAGGTCACAGTTGTATAATTAGACATTAGTTGCCATTTTTAAAACTAAAAGGTCAGATATATATTAATTAAATTGCAGGCTATATCTATTTGTTTTTTAATGTTTTTTTTAATTCATTTTTTGTTTCTACACGTTTCAGATGATTTTAAGACGGTATCCGCAAAATATCTGCCTGTCTGTCCGAGATTCACTCAAAAACGGCTGAACATATGTATATTCACGTCATTTGATACGATGATAGAGTAAAACCAGGATTCGAACATATGCTATGTTAAAACTGTTTAGTGAAAAAAATAACTCCTTTATTATTAACAATAGAAAAATCTGTTAAACAAAAATTGTTCATAATAAGAAAACAAATCCTATTTGCTCTATAAATATTTTCAATTGGATGAATATTTGGAGAGTTACAGGGGGTCACCTTAAAATTAAACTTTTTAAATATCTCTCTTATTTATAATTGACAGAGGAGTTCGTATATTCTCGGTGAAACATAGTTAACATAAAATTAATAAATAAATAAAGCACTCCGTAAGTTTCACATACATAAGTTTAATGTTACTCTATACGTATTTCGGCAGTGACGCCATCTACAGGAGTTCAAATTACAAACTAAACTTATTTTTAACAGATACATTCAGAGGGAACAAATATTAATGGTAAGGAATACAAGTGTAAAAAAATTAGCAGAGAAGGGTAAAAATTTTACCGATTTATTAGGGGTGAGTTGTAAACGTCAATCTGGTCAATCATTAAGGGAATTCCAGAGTTAATATTTTTGTGAATTTCTCGATATTATAAGTTTCAGCTTAAAGTTGGTTTTACACAGTTCAATTAATTGATCAATAAATTGATCAAGTTTTTTGTCAATTAATTGAAAAATTTATTGGTAACAAAAGGAAATAAAGCATCGCTTTACACACATCAATTTATTTATCAATTTTTTTGAAAACTTTTACATTACCAACTCTAAAACATGTTGACAGATTTATCAGAATGAAAATATTGAAAAAATCTTCACAAATTTACGAGCTGTGACCAATAATAAAAGAAATAACCTATATGATGGTAAATTAGAACGTTCGAAGTCCTGCCACATTTGAAAACGAAACATAAACAATATATTTCGAGGCTATGCTGGAACTAAACAGTTGGCAATATCTTAACAGATAAAAATATACCTAGAATTCCCTAAAAAATTATTGAAAAATTGATAAAAAATATTCTATTTTCAAAATAAATTGATCAATATTTTTGTCAATTAATTGATCAATTAATTAACGAAATTTTTACACTTTTTTTTTTTTTTTTTTTATTAATCTTTATTTAATGACGCTTCAATAACATGATTTTTAGCGTCAGTTATTGGTTATTACATTTATTAACATATTACATATATACATATATCTTTTATATTTCATTTGAAAGTTTTTCTTCATTTAGGAAGTTGATCAGATTGGTGGTTGAAATGTTATTGTTCTGGAGTGCTTCTTTAAAGGTGTTTGGTATTTTGTATTTGATTCGACTGGTGCAATATTTAGGACAGTCTATCACTATGTGTTCCACTGTTAGAGGTGTATTACACTGTGTGCAGATTTTGGGTTCACTTCGTGCAAGTAGGTGTTCATGTGTCATTTTAGTGTGCCCAATTCTCAATCTAGTGAGCATGGTTTGTTGTGTCCTGTTTCTGTCCAAGTTCCATATATTTGTGTCTTCTTTAACTTGGCGCAGTTTGTTGTTGGAAACATTTGTCCATAGACAGTTTTGGTATATTTTGGCCTTTTCTCTAATTATTTTTTGAAAGTCTTTTGCGGGTGTTGCGATGTTCCTGAGTGGAGCGTTTTGGCTGTTTTTTGCCGTGCTGTCTGCAAGTTCATTGCCTGGAATTCCAGCGTGACTGGGAATCCAAACAATTGTTACTTTCACATCTCGTGTGGATTTGGTATGGTGGACCATTTCCTGGATTGTTCGCACACTTTCCAGTCTGCTTTTTGGATTTAGTATCTCGGTTGCTGCTACCAGGGAATCAGTGCAGATGGCAAAATGGGTATTTCCTGCAGATGTTAGTGCATATTTAACAGCCTCATATATGCTTTCAACTTCAGCGGTGTTGATGGAAACTGTGTCTGGAAGATGGTAGCTTTTTACAGTGTTGTTGTGGATGTAGGCTATCTTGACTTCGTTATTTCTTTTGGTGGCGTCGGTATATATATAGTCTGTATTCGGATGGAACGTTTTGCATAGATTTTTGAAATCTTGTCTGTATTTACTGTTGGGTGTGTTTGATTTGTCGTAATTTGTGAGTGTTAGGTCTATTATTGGGAGTTTTATTGTCCATGGTGGTGTAGTGTGGTGAGTAGCTTTCTCTATTTTTGGAAGATGTATGTGGAGTTGGTTGAGTGTATTGGTGATTGCTTTTTGGATGGGTGTTTCTGTTTTGGGTATTAGTTGGTTCGGTGACTTATTTTGGTATATTGATTGATATGTAGGATGAGACGGATTTGTGGCTAGGCTGGTTGCGTATATTAGGAGAAGCTTAGATCTCCTATTCTCTAATGTATCTTCTCCTGTTTCATTGCGAATGCTAATAACAGGGCTTGTCCTATAAGCACCTGTTGCTATTCTCAGGGCAAGGTTTTGCACTGAGTCTAGTGTTTTGAGTGTTGTTCGGCATGCGGTTCCATACGCGATACTTCCATAGTCCAGTTTTGCTCTTATTAAGGATTTATATAGAGAGATGAGGGTCTTTTTATCCGCGCCCCATTCATGGTGGCCAGTAGCTTTTAGAATATTCATTCGTTTCTGGCAATCCTTTTTCAGTTGGTTAATATGTGTTTTCCAATGTAGTTTATGGTCGAATATAAGGCCTAAAAATTTTTTGTTCTGTACAAAGTTGATGTTGTTATTAGCTATTTTTAATACTGGATTGTGGTTATCTTTTGTTTTTCTTGTAAAATGCATTGCTTCTGTTTTATTCGCCGAGAATTTAAATCCTATATTATTTGCCCATTTTTCTAAATTTAGAATCGCGTCCTGTAATAATTTAGCAGTGTGTTTTATTGATTTGCCTCTTGCATAAATGGCTAGGTCGTCCGCGAAAAGAGATGTGTTTACCGGGGAATTTATATTTGCTGTTATGTTGTTAATAGCTATAAGGAATAGTGTTACGCTTAAAGTGGCTCCCTGCGGTATACCGTTTTGTTGACATTTTTCGTTTGATAGCCTTCCGTTTGCTCTTACTTTAAATTTTCTATCGCTTAGGAATTCTTTTATAAAATAAAGCATATTCCCTTGTATTTTTAGCTGTTGAAGGGTACTGACTATGTTATGTTTCCAGGTTGTGTCATATGCTTTTTCTATGTCGAAATATACTGCTATAAGGTGTTGTTTTCTGGCGAATGCTGTGTGTATTTCATTTGTAAGTTTGATGAGCTGGTCATTTGTGGATCTGCCACTTCTGAATCCACATTGGTTGTTATTGAGGATGTTGTTTTTTTCCAAAAACCATGTAAGTCGGTAGTTGACCATTTTTTCCATAATTTTGCCCAAGGTGTTGGATAGAGCAATGGGTCTATAACTGTTAGGAGTTGTTTTGTCTTTTCCGGGTTTTAAAATTGGGATGATTTCTACACTATTCCAGTTGCGAGGATAATTTTGGTTAGACCATATATTGTTATATATATTGAGTATCAATTTTTTTGTTTCGTATGGAGCATTTTTATTGAATTCAAAGGGTATGTTGTCTGGTCCAGGACTACTATTGCATTTAAGATTTTTCGTTACTGTTAGAAATTCGGTCATGCTAAATGATTTATTGATTGGGTCTTCACTTGGGGTTATTTTGATTTCTCTTCGTTCCGCTTGGTGTTTTAGGTTTATAAATTGTACTGAATAATTTTCATCACTGCTAATTTTTTCGTAATTCTCTGCAAGAGTGTCTGCTATTTGTTTTTGGTCGGTTATATTGTTGGTGCCTTTTTTGAGAAGTGGTATAAACGGGCTGCTGTTGTTACCTTTTATTCTTTTAATGGCTTCCCATATTTTCTTCAATGGTGTATCTTTGTTTAAGGTACTTACATATTCTTGCCATGCTTTCCTTTTTGCTTCAGTTGTTATTTTTCTAGCTACTGCTCGCGTTCGTTTTAGTTCTGAGAGGTTTTCTGTCGTTCTGTGTTTTTTGTATATGTAGAGTTGCCTAAGGGTATCTCTTTTCGCATTTTGACAGCTTTGGTTCCACCATGGGGTATTTTTCCGTTCATTTATTTTTTTATATCCAATTGTTTCTTCGGCTGCTGCTATTATTATTTTTGTGAGCTGTTCTGTTGTGTTGTCGATGTTCTGGTTTATGTCTATTTCGGTTGATTTTTCTTTTAGTGCTTGTTGATAGCTAGGCCAGTCTGCAGTTTTCAGTTTCCATTTCTCTTTTGTGTTGTGGTTTATCGATGTCTGTGATGTATTGGTAGAGTGTATTTTTATATTTGTTGGGGAATGTCCGCTGCCGTAGGAGTAAGCTAGCGTTTCGTGTGTTATTCTTGTAGCAATTCTGGGCGAGCAGTAAGTTAAATCTATGTTAGAAAATGTTCCAGTTCTTTGACAGAAGTGAGTTACACCTTCGTCGTTTAGAAGGATGAGGTCGTCTAGTGCTTTTTCAATTATGTCGCCTTTTCTGTTGTTTTTTGTTGCCCCCCAATTTGTGTTATGGGCATTTAGGTCTCCTGTTATAATGAATGGCTTTGGAAGTTGTTTTTTAATGTTCTCCATGTCTTCTATTTCGATATTTTTGTCAGGTGGTAAGTATATAGTACAAATTGTTATGGACTCCGGAATTAATGTTTTGACTGCCAAGGCTTCTAGATTGGTTTGTAGTTTAATTTCTTCTCCATAGTTAGATTGTTTGATGAGTATAGCAACACCTCCACTAGCTATTTGTAAAGTTTTTCTGTCTTCTCTAAATATATCATATCCTCTTATATTAAAATTTTGGTCTGGTTTGAGTCTGGTTTCCTGTAGACATATGTAGTTAGGTTTTTGGTTTGCTATAAGTTGTTGTAGCTCAGCTAAGTGTGAAAGAACTCCGTTGCAGTTCCACTGTATAATGTCATTCATTTTGGGGTTTGAACTGGGATGATTGTTGTTTGTTTTCTTCGGATGTTTCTTCCTCATCAAGTTGTTGTTCTATTTTGTTAATGGCCTTGGTCAATCTTATTTGTGCCGATCGGTTTTTTGTATAATCATATAACTGTTTCAAATTTTCTAAAAGGCCTTCAGTGTCGTCTGTATATTCGCGTGATATATTAAGCGGGTCTCCACCATTATAGATATTTTCGATGAAACTATATAGTTGGTCGTAAGTTAGTAAGAAGTTTGGGGTTTCTATTATATTCCGAGCAGGTTGTAGCCATTCTTCTATTGGGATGCCCGGACTAGGAGAACGCTTGGATCTTTTGTTTCTTGTTTTTGTTCTTGTTCTTATTGATCTTGATTCGGTTATTAAGTTATTAATCGTTTTGTCTTGGATTTGCTTAACTGCGTCTTCGTTTAGAGATTCTGCGCTACCAACGCTGCTTGATGACGGTGCAGAACGTTTGGTATTTGCTGATTCTGCGATTGGTGTAGGTAATTTCGATTGCCTGTTTTCGGATTGTTCTTTGGGTTTATTTTCATCTGTATTATTGTTGACAGGAGAGGAGTGTTCATTTTCATTAGTAGGGGGGATTTCTGTGTTAATTTTTGGTGGGGGTAATTCTTCTATTTGTACAGGTGGTATTATGACTGAAGTTGGTTCATTTTCTTGATTTTGTTTGTATCTACATTTGTCTATTTTATGTCCGTATTTTTTACAGAACGTACAATAAATTGAGTCGTCCGAGATGAACAGCTTGTAATCATCGTTTTCCCAACTTACATTAATGCATTCAGGAATGGTAGTGTTATCGTTAGGTTCTACGAATATGTGTCTTCTGAAACTAAGAGTATGTTCGTATCCTTTTTGTTTCATGCCGGAACGTAGACAGTACATTTCGGTTGTTGGTTTTAAGCCTATCGATACAAGTTGTTCAACTACTATATAGTGTGGTATCGTAGGACAAACGTTAGAGATGATTATTCGCTTGTCTGGGCTTACAAGGTGGCGTACAGTTACCGTGTTGTTTCTAACTATTACTGATTTGTGTAGTTTTACAAAGTCGTCTGTTGTTTGTTTGTTATTTAAATATATGTTGATACGTTTGTTTGCAACTTTTGAGAAATATATTACTTTATCTGGACCAATTAAATTTCCGACGGCTAGAACATACTCTTCAGTCGGGATTCCATCTGTTGCGATCATAGTAATTGCTTGGTTTTTTTTCATGATTGTTTGTTGCGGTTGCTTAAGTTTATCCGCATAGTTCATTTTTGTGATAGGATGAGAATTGTTTGTATTTTTTGTTTGTTGTTGAGAAATTTCATTTAATTGTTGGTTTTGGTTTGTTTTTGGTAAGTTGGGTTGTGTAGAAATATTATTTGAGGCCATAATTTTGGCAGGACAGAGTTGGTGTACCCTGTCCGCCCGATGGTTGTTTTAGCGTAGATCAACTATTCACCAATAGGTGGCAGCACGTATTTGTCAGCATAAGGTGTTTGTCCCTGCTAATTTTTACTTGTTCAGATGTGATTATGATTGTAGAAATATGTTGATTAGTTTAAATAATAAGTTTGGAGTGATGTGTTGTGAATTTGGTGGAGAATGGATAATAGAGAAATATATAATAGAGAAATTACTCACCAGCGTAATCGGGGTAAGTAATAATAGCACTTTTTTTGTAAACCGTTCGTACACACGTCTGCTCACTTTGATCATTCTAACTCGAATCTTTTACACTTTACACACATCAATTAATTGAATGTCAACTTTTCCAAGTAATTGATCAATAAATTGAATCGTGTAAAACCCACTTTAGACTTTTATTATGAATGTGTAAAATTTTAAAGTAATTTATGGAAAGGTTATGATTATTGGATGGCTTTCAAATGTTCTCCAAATCTTGTAGCAAATTTTCGACCAGTTTGGCCTATGCTAGATAAACTCCACTTTTGTTGTGTAAATCAGTTTTATCTACTTTATTTTTAACAAATAAATTTTTAATTGTATATTTATTATAAAAGGCTGGAGTTATATTTGATTTCATTGATGTGAAAGGGTATTTTTTTATACATTTTTGTATCTGGTATAGGGTCAGTGTGCAAGTAGTCAGCCTGTTCCAGTAGTCGGCCTTTTCAAAATTAAAACTTAAATAATAGTTTAATATCCCAACTAAATATTTAAAATTTTATATGCCAATATTCAGCCGTCTTTCTTCTTTTCGATTACTTTCAACCAATAAGAATAAATGTCTCTCAACATTAAATATAAATAAAAGAAGTCAACCTCAACAACATGTCTGAACATATACTCTGTGTTGAGTCCAGTTATGGTTAGTGAGGCAGTTAGGTGATTCGAATATTGTACGAGGTAATTATTGTATGTTTTACTATAAATTTATTTAGGACAAATATTTAGAACATTAATTATTATAATAAAAAAGTTTTTCAACATAGATGTCTCCGATGTATTAAATACTTAATGAGGCTGGCCACTGGCGAACAATTTTTGGAAAATTCTAGTAGTCAGCCTACGCGGCTGACAACTGGGGTTTTAGAAACTGAATTATTTTATTTCTATCTCACATTCAGGAAAATAATATTTCTATTTTGCTTGGATAAATTTATTTCTTTTTCTATCATTAATTTAAAAACCAGAAGTCAGCCTGTCTTTTTAGGACCTGGCTGACTATTGAACATTGAATACCAGTAGTCGGCCACCAATTGTTTTTACATTAGTTTTGGATAGGAATAGTCGAATTTTCTTCTTTCTCGTTCCATTTATACCATTTTCCTCCGGTATTAATTGTTTTGTATCCTACGGCCATGTGGTTACCTTTTTCTCTTTCTACTTTCGCCACATTCCTCAGTTTTCCCTGGATCGTCCTTTTTCTTGAGGTAAAGTCATGATCTATGTATATCTTTTTTTCCTTTAATTTGTTTTTACTTGCCAGGATCTTTTGCTTTTCTTCCCAATTTTGCATCGCCACACTGTTAAATCAGTCTAATTTTTCGTAATTATTTTATAAGCTTCTTTGATGTCAACATCCACTCCCAGCTGTTTTTATGAATTCCTTCGTGTCCAGGTTATTTCTTCCTATATTTACTTTTATAATGATATTATATTTCTTCCTTCTTTTTTCTTGTTCTTCCTCTTTATTTTTCAGTCTTTCGATTCTTTGTATCATACTTTCTTTTTCTATTTTCCACACTTCTTCTTTCATTTTAAGTTCTCTTATCTCTTCTTTTAGTTCATTAATTGTCTTTCTGATTTTTGATATACATATATTACCATATTACAGATGAAATTCTTTAAAATGTTTATTCTGTGATTAATTAATGTACCTAATTCAATGTAAGTAGTAACAAGGCTGACTACCAGCACCTATGTGGCTGACTATTAAACATTAAAGGCTGACTACTAGTAATTTTGATACATTTTTACATTTTATTTTTTATTAATTACACAAATATGCATTTATGTAAAATAAAAAATGAACAATAAACTTAAACATTTAAATAATTAAATATGTGTTTTTTAATTTTTAATTAGTACAAGTACGATAATTGCGACGTGTTGAAAATCATGATGTCCTTAAATGGCTGACCACTAGCACAATGACCCTACTTAATATGTTAAAAATAAAATATAAAATGGGATAAAAATATGTTAATAAAAGTTTTCTGCGCTTTTTCCTAATAATTTTGTCTCTTTCAGCCTTGTTTATTAGTAGCAATTTGATAAATAATTTGATTGTAGTCTTCAGAAAGTGGAACATTTAATAATCGGTCTACATAACAATTGAAAGCATCCATTTTTGTATTATAAGGATGTAAAGCGGAAGCAAGAATTATATTGTCAGTACATGGCGGTTTTCTATAGATTTTGAAGTTAGGTTTAGAATTAGAATGTGAGATAGAATATTCTTAGGTCTAAGACAGAGGTGGGGAACCAGCGGCCTTTTGAAATTTTCTTTGCGGCCTTATCATACATTTTATATAGCAAATCTTTGTGCTAAATCCACTATTATAAGAAATACTTTAGAGAAAATTATTGCAATAGTCAATTTTATTCGAACAAATGCATCACGATATCGCCAATTTCGAAACTTGCTTATGTCAGATGATGAGACTCACAGTATAGATTTACCGTATCATTGTAAAGTTCGCTGGCTATCAAGAGGAAGTTTTGGTCAAAGTTTTATCTCTGCGAGAACAAATCGTAAGATTTTATGAGGAACAAAAACAGCAATGCGAATTATTAGATGAGGAATTTTGCAGAAATGTTGCATTTTTGTGTGATACTATGGTAAAGCAAAATGATTGAAATATTTCTTTGCAAGGTAAAACAAAACATATATATGACATGGGGCAAAAAGACGTTTAGAAAAAAGTATTTTTCAAAACTCTCTTCTCTCGATCGGAAATATCTAAAGAACATTTCCCGCAACTAACAAAATAATTAAATGAAGACGAATCTGCATCATCTGAAGCATTTAAGGATTATACAGCTGTTTTGGATTTATTAATTGCAGAATATGCTGTAAGGTTTTCTGATTTTGAAGAACATACTCTAGCAATGAAATTAGCCTTTGAGCCACATCTGGTTGATGTCTCAGAGGCACCCAGCGTACTACAGATGAAATTGGTGGAGCTAGATGAAAATAACATAATAAAGTCGGTTTTTGATACAAAGAAAAATTCCGTTGATATTTGGAAAAATGCAATTGAATACCCACTTTTACGTCAACATGCTCGTCAACTGCTTTCTTACTGCGGAACTATTTACTGTTGCGAATCCACTTTTTCATATCTCAAACAAATTAAGATCCAATTAAGGACTCAAATAACTGATATTGATTCAGATGATAGACTTACGTTACGTGTTGCGCAGCTACTGCCTGATATCCAATTTTTTTTAAGTAAAACACAAAGCCAAATATCCCATTAAATTAGTTAACTGGATCTTTAAATGGTCCTCTAGTCTGATATCATTATTATTTTATTTATTTTTTGTTCAATAATCATATAAGTCATAATTGTTTTTCTTGAATACATACTTATTGTTTAATTACATATTATGATGAAGTATGAATATTAATAAAATTACATTTAAATAACAATTTGATAAATTATCATTTATTGTCCTTATCTTTATTTATTGTGCGTCTATAAAATACTGGTGGGTAGGTATATATTGCATGGGGAGAACTATTCCAGGAAAGACGGTAAATTATTTGCGGCCTTATTACTGTGTTCGAAATTAAAATTGGCCTTCCGTGGTAAAAAGGTTCCCCACCCCTGGTCTAAGATATTTAAGGAACGATTAGTTTCTATTTCTATAGTAAATTTTATTAAAAGATATCGTTAATATGGTTGAAAAATAATTTTAATTGCCTATTACTAGCTTCGCAAAGACAAATAATGTCATAAACATAACGATACCAGAATTTTATAAAGTGACGGTATTTGTTGGAACTACTAAAAATAATTTTCTCCATATGATCCATAAATATTTATATTTTAATATTTGTTCCCACTGAATGTATCTCTTAAAAATTAATTTCGGCATCACTGCCGAAATACGTATAGATTAACATTAAAATGTGTGAAACTTACCGAGTGCTTTATTTATTTATCAATTTTATATCTCCCTTATTATTGATTTAATAGCCTTAATACATTGAATTAAAATATTGGCTATGCTGTATAATAAGAGTACATGTTATATTTTTTTACTATGACCCACATAGAATCATTCGTTCCACAGTTCTAGGGGCATCAAAATTTAATTAAGATTCCAAAGCAATATTTTTTCTCTTTTTACATTTTTCAGAATCTTTTAAAGCACAAGCGCCCTTATAAAAGTTAAATCATTATTTGTGTAGTTTTTGTCCTTTTTTCAAAATTTCATTCATATATTACTAGCTGGAGTGATCGTTGGAGTTAAACCATCTTTTCCTCTACCTCTCTGGTTTCCTTCGCCTATTGACGCAATCTGTACAAAGCGCCAGTGTTTTTTAGTTTATTTATAAAAGGTATGAAGTTTTAAGTCATTAAAAAGAAGTTTCAGCCTGTGGAAAGATTTTCTGAACATGTTGATTCAAACCAGACTTTAGACTTACGTTACCAGTTATGATAATAAGAGTCTCAAAAAGGCATATTTTACCATAAACGATACATGAGCAAGCAGTATTTTTCTGTGTATTTTTTTTTTTTTTTTTGTCTTTGCTGTCTTTCTTTAGTTCTGATGTAAGCTAAGTAAACGAACTTATATGAATTAATTTATATACAGACGATTCCGCTTAATTGGGCCACCGCTTAATTGGTGCAGCCGCTTATTTGGCCAAATCTCAAAGAACAGAAACCAAACCAAGGAACCAACAGTAAATTTACATGTTTAATTGGGACAACATTCCGCTTAATTGGCACAGTAAATTTAAGATCACAGTACATATTATGTTACACATATTCTCAAGAAAAAATATGTACAAAGAATTTAATATTACAGCGTATTATTTAATATTTATATTATTTAATATTTATTTAATATTTTATGCAGGAAGGAAATGAAGGGAGCCCTACATCCGCACTGAATACCTGTGCTGATTTTGTAGAAGTGAAATGTTACAAAAACAAAAGACAGACTACACTTGACGCATTTTTGCATTGAATTAAATTGTATGTACCTATTTATTATTTTATTTTGGAATTTATTATTATTTTTTCTTAAAAGTTTATATTTTTTGGTTATGTGTAATTTATAGTTTTGTCCAAGAGTTTATAAAGTAAAATTATTGAAAGAAAAATATGCATTGTTTAATTTTATGCGAAATTCGCTTAATTGGGGCAGCCGCTTAATTGAGCCAAAATGTCTAAGTCCCGATGTGTCCCAATTAAGCGGAATCGACTGTATTAATATAGATTATTATTTAAAGAAGCAATTGGTTTTATTTAAAATTTAAACAAAGTATTTTTTTTTATCAAATAATTATTTTTTTACAATAGGTTGCAAATTTGTATTCATATGAATGTTGGAAATTATTTAAACTTTGACAATCACCAGGTTACTGACAACGATTTTAGTTTTTGTTTTCAGTAGCAGTCTCTAAGAGCATCTATGGGTTGATGCTATGAAAAAATTGTAGAGTTTCTATAAAAAGTTGAAAAATAATACTGCTTCTTTGCAAGATGCCGAAGCACAAGGGCTCCGTGAAGTTAGCAGTCCACTGAAAGCACTAACGAAAATTCGTCGGCCATCCGTTAGTGCTTCGTTAGTGCCTATTAGTGCTTCATAAAAAATCGTAGCCACCCTAACCGTTTTCGAAAAAAAAGCAATTCAAAATGGACTGCTAACTTCACGCTTCGTTGGAAGCACTAACGAAAATTCGTCGGCCATCCGTTAGTGCCTCGTTAGTGCCTGTTAGTGCTTCATTAAAATTTGTAGCCACCCTAACCGTTTTTGAGATATTGAGCATTCAAAAAAAAAATCGTGAAGTTAGCAGTCCACTGAAAGCACTAACGAAAATTTGTCGGCCATCCGTTAGTGCCTCGTTAGTGCCTGTTAGTGCTTCATTAAAATTTGTAGCCACCCTAACCATTTTTGAGAAATTGAACTTTCAAAAAATCGACCGTGAAGTTAGCAGTCCACTGAAAGCACTAACGAAAATTCGTCGGCCATCCGTTAGTGCCTCGTTAGTGCCTGTTAGTGCTTCATTAAAATTTGTAGCCACCCTAACCGTTTTTGAGATATTGAGCATTCAAAAAAATAAGCGTGAAGTTAGCAGTCCACTGAAAGCACTAACGAAAATTCGTCGGCCATCCGTTAGTGCTTCGTTAGTGCCTGTTAGTGCTTCATTAAAATTTGTAGCCACCCTAACCGTTTTTGAGAAATTGAGCATTCAAAAAATCGACCGTGAAGTTAGCAGTCCACTGAAAGCACTAACGAAAATTCGTCGGCCATCCGTTAGTGCCTTGTTAGTGCCTGTTAGTGCTTCATTAAAATTTGTAGCCACCCTAACCGTTTTTGAGATATTGAGCATTCAAAAAAATAAGCGTGAAGTTAGCAGTCCACTGAAAGCACTAACGAAAATTCTTCGGCCATCCGTTAGTGCCTCGTTAGTGCCTGTTAGTGCTTCATTAAAATTTGCAGCCACCCTAACCGTTTTTGAGATATTGAGCATTCAGAAAAATAAGCGTGAAGTTAGCAGTCCACTGAAAGCACTAACGAAAATTCGTCGGCCATCCGTTAGTGCCTCGTTAGTGCCTGTTAGTGCTTCATTAAAATTTGTAGCCACCCTAACCGTTTTTGAGATATTGAGCATTCAAAAAAAATAAGCGTGAAGTTAGCAGTCCACTGAAAGCACTAACGAAAATTCGTCGGCCGTCCGTTAGTGCCTCGTTAGGGCCTGTTAGTGCTTCATTAAAATTTGAAGCCACCCTAACTGTTTTTGAGAAATTGAGCATTAAAAAAAATTAACGTGCAGTTTGCAGGTCATGAAAAGCACTAATGAAAATTCATCGGCCAACCATTAATGCCTCGGTAGTGCTTGGTTTGTGCTTCATTAAAATCGAAATCCACCCTAATCGTTTTTGAGAAATTGAGCATTCAAAAAAATTAACGTGTAGTTTGCAGGTCATGAAAAGCACTAAACAAAATTCATCGGCCAACCATTAGTGACTCGGTAGTTCCTGTTTGTGCTTCATTAAAATCGAAATCCACCCTAATCGTTTTAGAGAAATTGAGCATTCAAAAAAATTAACGTGTAGTTTGCAGGTCATGAAAAGCACTAATGAAAATTCATCAGCCAACCGTTAGTGTCTCGGTAGTGCCTGTTTGTGCTTCATTAAAAATCGGAATCCACCCTAAGTGTTTTTGAGAAATTGAGCATTCAAAAAAATAAGCATTAAGTTAGCAGGACATAGAAAGCACTAACGAAAATTCGTCGGCCATCCGTTAGTGCCTCGTTAGTACCTGTTAGTGCTTCATTAAAATTGGAATCCACCCAACCCGTTTTTTAGAAATTGAGCATTCAATAAAATAAGCGTGAAGTTAGATGGTGATTGAAATACTATATTTTTCTATAGATGGGGGTTGATTTATCTAAGATATATTAATTTATTTATTTATTTATTTATTTTACATTGGCCTATTTCTGCAACGAGGCTAATCGCCGATGCCAGGGGGCGAACTCCTACACCTGGATGAGGGGTGAATGATTGTAAAATGAGAGTAATGTATACATTATTCTCGCCCGAATAATATTACCAACGGAGAATCGAACTACCGACCGCACAATCCAGACTGTTTTCACCAGTCCAAACTGCACGATATTTTAAATCCCAAGATATTTGAGAATAATTTTTACTACAATTTTACGCCTTCACAAATATTGTATTTTCAACCCTATCTAATTAATGTAGGGCGAACTTGCAAATTAACTTCGATGACAGAATAAGCACCCAGAATTATCTGATTAGTTGAAAAAGGTATGAAAACAACTAATTAATTATATCACAAGTAAAATTAGAAGAAGTCAATGTAATCTGTGTAAAAAAGCGTCTAAATCGTCTAATGTAAATAAGCAATTTTTAATAAGTGTTGGACTAAATATGACTGACGATTTAGGTATGAGAAATGATAAGCAAAATATCTATTGTAATAAAACACAATATTGAAGGAAAGTTTCGATGTTAGTATATAATATAATCAATATAATAATATACAAATAACAAATCATCAAAACACAATTTAAATTTTACTTCAACTAAGCAGAACTTTTGAACCAGCAGTATTGTTAATCCCGGCAGCCCGCTCTACCACCTAACGATCAAACTGACTCATCAGATTAATTTAATTCTTTCTGTGATTACTTCTGACCTATAAACGATAGGTACATGGGTCAAAGGGAGGGTCAAAAGAGGGGGGGTCACGAATATCAATGTATATCTATCTTTGTTACACTTATATGCTACAGCATACGAACACAATAATTTTGGGTATAATAGTTTTTAAATATATTTGTGACGAACAAACTAAACGAATATTATCATCGACTATCATCAACTGCATTGCAAACTAAAATATATAGCACCAAAGACGCGTAGTATAATACCTTATCTATCTCAATTGTGTGCGGCTTGCTTTATATTTATTAAAAATATAAAATATAAAAAAATATAAATAAACTGCAACACTTTATATTTACCTATTAAATCTTTGGCCATACTTACTTTCATTGACAGCAAAATCCGCTCTATTTTTCAATTCGATGTTATCGAAAATCAATTTATCGAATGCTCAATTTATCGAATGGCACGTTTATCGAAAATGCTTAGTAATATTATGTTATTTCATAAAAACAAATTTTCTTATTAATATAAATTTTCGGTATAACTAGGGAATAGGTCATACCACTAGCGTCATACCACACATGATTTGTTCAATTTACGGTAATTCTAAACAGGTGGCATTATTATGTTAGTGTGAGTTTGTTTTGTCATTAAACTAGAAGATGGGTAGCTCGCTTCGCTCGACTTCTTCTAACCAAACCCTTACTAACCTAACCTAACCTAAGATAGTGTTTTGTCATTAAACTAGAAGATGGGTAGCTCGCTTCGCTTGGCTTCTTCTAACCAAACCCTTACTAACCTAACCTAACCTAAGATAGTGTTTTGTCACTAAACTAGAAGATGGTAATCTCTCTTTGCTCGGCTTCTTCTAACCAAACCATTACTAACCTAACCTAACCTAAGATAGTGTTTTTATATGTCACTTTATTTACCGTCACAATAATAAATTACAATGTAAACTAAAATTTCTTTCATTATTAATTCCTACCGAAATAATTCAACAGTCAATTTTCGATAAACGTACCATTCGATAAATTGAGCATTCGATAAACTAGCTTTCGATAAATTGATTTTTGATAAATTGATTTTCGATAAATTTGCTTTCGATAAATTGATTTTCGATAAATTTGCTTTCAATAAATTGATTTTCGATAAACTCGCCGGTTCCCGCGGAACTAATGGTGCAAAAATTAATCGGTTTTTAAATGATGTACATGTTTTTAGGGCCTACGGACGGAAAAAAGTCGGAAAATATCTTTGGTGCGGAACATTAAAATCGTTACGACGGCTAAACTGTAAGAGATATATCGAAAAAATATATATCGGACTTTTCAGGTTTAATATTACTACAAAAATCTCCGGGAGAGCATATATCGCAGGTCAATAGATAACTCACAATTATGATTTATAATTTTATTTTCGACGAAAATTATAACGCTGTTTGCTGTGGAATATCATCGTTACCTTTAAAGATTTACAAAGAAAAATTAATTTAATGGCAAGGGCATTTACTAACGAATAAAAAGCCCTTTGACCCATGTACCTATCGTTTATAGGTCAGAAGTAATCACAGAAAGAAGATCATAGTAAATAAGTTAATCTGATGAGTCAGTTTGATCGTTAGGTGGTAGAGCGGGGTGCCGGATTAACAATACTGCTGGTTCAAAAGTTCTGCTTAGTTGAAGTAAATTTTAAATTGTGTTTTGATGGATTCACGGTAAGTTCATCGAAAATCAATTCAACGAAAATCAATTCATCGAAAATCAATTCATCGAATGATCAATTCATCGAATCGTCAATTCATCGAAAAAAATATATTTTGTAAATATTTGAGAAGAATGCCGAGGGGATCGGAAAGCCAGAAAAAGCAGTGGTCAATAAAAGTTGACAGACTACACTTGTTAAATTACTATCATACTTGGTCTATTAATAATTTTTAAATTTCATTAAGCTAGATGATGGGTAGCTCGCTTCGCTCGGCTTCTTCTAACAAACCCTTACTAACCTAACCTAACCTAAGATAGTGTTTTGTCATTAAACTAGAAGATGGGTAGCTCGCTTCGCTCGGCTACTAACCTAACCTAACCTAATCTAACCTAATTACCTTGTTTTTAGATGCATAGTACTTTATTTTCCCCCATATTAGCCCAATTAAAATGCGTATCATTGTGTATGAATTTATAAAAATTATTTGCGTGCAATTGCCCATAACCTGTCTTATTAAACCTTAAAAACAAAACATTTATTTGTTTTATTATATAAGTTTTCTTATTATATTTCTTTATTTATATTCAAATACTATGTCACTTTATTTACCTTTTTTTAAACCATATAAAAATTTTATGCAATTATTTCTTAGTCTGTCAACTTTTATTGACCACTGTTTTTTTGACTTTCCGATCCCCTCGGCATTCCTCTCAAATATTTACAAAATATTTTTTTTTAGATGAATTGACGATTCGATGAATTGATCATTCGATGAATTGATTTTCGATGAATTGATTTTCGATGAAATGATTTTCGATGAAATGATTTTCGATGAACTCGTCGGTTACCGTTTTGATGATTTGTTATTTGTATATTATTATATTGATTTTAAATACTAACATCGAAACTTTCCTTCAATATTGTGTTTTATTACACTCGATCTTTTGCTTATCATTTCTCATACCTAAATCGTCAGTGATATAATTAATTAGTTGTTTTCATACCTTTTTCAACTTATCAGATAATTCTGGGTGCTTATTCTGTCATCGAAGTTAATTTGCAAGTTCGCCCTACATTAATTAGATAGGGTTGAAAAACAATGATATGTGTGAAGGCGTAAAATTGTAGTAAAAATTATTCTCAATTATTTTGGGATTTAACATATCTTAGATGCCAACGGAGTGGTCGAGCGCATTAAGTCGTACAGTTTGGACTGGTGAAAACAGTCTGGATTATGCGATTGGTAGTTCGATTCTCCGTTGGTGATATTATTCGGGCGAGAATAATATGTATACATTACTCTCATTTCACAATCATTCACCCCTCATCCAGGTGTCGGAGTTCTCCCCTGGCATTGGCGATTAGCCTGGTTGCAGAAATAGGCCGATGTAAAATAAATAAATAAATAAATTAATATATTTTAGATAAATCTACCCCCATCTATAGAAAAATATAGTATTTCAATCACCATCTAACTTCACGCTTATTTTTTTGAAAGCTCAATTTCTAAAAAACGGGTTGGGTGGATTCCAATTTTAATGAAGCACTAACAAGTACTAACGAGGCACTAACGGATGGCCGACGAATTTTCGTTAGAGCTTTCTATGTCCTGCTAATTTTATGCTTATTTTTTTGAATGCTCAATTTCTCAAAAACTCTTAGGGTGGATTCCGATTTTAATGAGCACAAACAGGCACTACCAAGGCACTAACGGTTGGTCGATGAATTTTCATTAGTGCTTTTCCTGACCTGCAAACTACACGTTAATTTTTTTGAATGCTCAATTTCTCAAAAACGGTTAGGGTGGATTTCGATTTTAATGAATGACAAACAGGCACTACCGATGCACTAACGGTTGGCCGATGAATTTTCATTAGTGCTTTTCATGACCTGCAAACTGCACGTTAATTTTTTTTTAATGCTCAATTTCTCAAAAACGGTTAGGGTGGATTCAAATTTTAATGAAGCACTAACAGGCACTAACGAGGCACTAACGGACGGCCAACGAATTCTCGTTAGTGCTTTTCATGACCTGCTAACTTCACACTTATTTTTTTGAATGCTCAATTTCTCAAAAACGGTTAGGGTGGCTACAAATTTTAATGAAGCACTAACAGGCACTAACGAGGCACTAACGGATGCCAACGAATTTTCGTTAGTGCTTTCAGTGGACTGCTAACTTCACGCTTATTTTTTTGAATGCTCAATATCTCAAAAACGGTTAGGGTGGCTACAAATTTTAATGAAGCACTAACAGGCACTAACGAAGCACTAACGGATGGCCGACGAATTTTCGTTAGTGCTTTCAGTGGACTGCTAACTTCACGGTCGATTTTTTGAATGCTCAATTTCTCAAAAACGGTTAGGGTGGCTACAAATTTTAATGAAGCACTAACATGCACTAACGAAGCACTAACGGATGGCCGACGAATTTTCGTTAGTGCTTTCAGTAGACTGCTAACTTCACGGTCGATTTTTTGAAAGCTCAATTTCTCAAAAACGGTTAGGGTGGCTACAAATTTTAATGAAGCACTAACAGGCACTAACGGATGGCCGACAAATTTTCGTTAGTGCTTTCAGTGGACTGCTAACTTCACGCTTATTTTTTTGAATGCTCAATATCTCAAAAACGGTTAGGGTGGCTACAAATTTTAATGAAGCACTAACAGGCACTAACGAGGCACTAACGGATGGCCGACGAATTTTCGTTAGTGCTTTCAGTGGACTGCTAACTTCACGCTTATTTTTTTGAATGCTCAATATCTCAAAAACGGTTAGGGTGGCTACAAATTTTAATGAAGCACTAACAGGCACTAACGAGGCACTAACGGATGGCTGACGAATTTTCGTTAGTGCTTCCAACGAAGCGTGAAGTTAGCAGTCCATTTTGAATTGCTTTTTTTTCGAAAACGTTTAGGGTGGCTACGATTTTTTATGAAGCACTAACAGGCACTAACGAAGCACTAACGGATGGCCAACGAATTTTCGTTAGTGCTTCCAGTGGACTGCTAACTTCACGGAGCCAAGCACAAGTCATCAGTAAGTTTAAGGTATGGGCACTGCAAGGAACAAATTCTACTCACGAATCGATTTTTAAATATATTATTACTTTCTGGAAAAATTTGGAAGGGCGACATAAATGCAATCCCCAAGATGTTGCTATTCCAAGTCCGAGTAGAAAAAGAATCATCTACAGTACATGTTATGTAGACAGTATAAATTCTAGTTCGCTATATATTTTAAAACGATTGGGTACCCCTGTTGTAAGGCATGTTGATCTTTCTAAAACTACTTTATGGTCCACCGGTGGACTGCTGTTTATACCTAGGACTGACTTACACATCTTGTACTATTTGTACTCCAAGGCAACAACTGCAGTATATTTTATAATCCATAAAACACACATTGTAACAACAATAAAGTTGTAATACAACTCATGTCCGATATAAAACGTAATTGATTGTAATAATAAAAACAAATCATCACTTTAATAAGCTACAGAAACGTTTCATAGAAGAAATGCAACAGTATGTTGTCGATATATAGCTTTGCTATAAATTTTATAATTTCATAGCTGCCTGGGCTTCGTGGAACGGTAATTGCACAGGAACGCTGGGTCAAATTCTGGAAACCTCTTAAGTTTTAATTTTCAGTTACTATACAGTCTATTCTAGAGTCATATCAAGAGAGAGCTACTTTAACTGATGTACTCATATAAGCCATAGGCAGTGATGTGCTGCTGTGGGTTCGCACCGGCTCTATACAGGGTGTTTTATTTTAGTGGACCCAGCAAATATCTCGCTTATTTATTAAGTTAGTAATTTATTTCATATAACATGATTTATACAGCAACATGTAAGCTTCTTGATGACGGATGTACATTCATGATACCACTTCCGGTTTATTAGTAATTAATGTCAACTTTGAAATTTCAAACGGAACATACATTTTTTTACAAATTTGAAAAGTACATCAAAGCTTTACAATCATGTAAAATAATCCATATGTTACATTATTAAAAAGTAAAATAGCGGGCACTTTATTTTACACCAAGTCGAAAAAAGAATAGTGAGCCATGACTAAAAATTAACTAAAACAATTGTAAACCTGTATTTACAGGTTGACAATTGTTACTGAGTATTTACTCAGTAATAATTGTTCTAACCTTTATTATTAGAAAGTTTCATTGTAGTACTTTATTAATTTATTATAAAATTTTTCTAACTCAGAAAATGTTGATATGCTAGGTGTGTATTTTCAGAGTTTAAAAAATAAACGCATAGCTGCAGAACTTTGTCGAAAAGAATATCCACATCGCCGTCATCCAAGTGAATCGTTTTTAGTGAAACTAGTAAATAAACTACGAACAACAGGTTCGTTTGAAAGAAGAAAAAGAAATATCACAAATGAAGATGATGTGGAAATTAATGTACTTGCGCTTTTTGAGGCCAATCCCAGAATTTCCGTTCGCGACGCATGTGTTGAGACAGGAATAAACATTATTAAAATTCACAGAATCTTAAGAAAACACAAGTACAGACCATATAAAATACAAACAGGACAAGAACTATTGCCAGGCGATTATCAACGTAGACTTGATTTTAGTGAATGGTTTTTGGAAAAAAGACGTAGAGATCCAATAGAGACTGACGAAGCTAGTTTTTCTAAAAATGGACTTTAAATAATAAAAACTGCCACTATTGGAGCATGGAACATCCTCATGAAATTCTGGAAACAAGACACCAGATAGTTTTAAAATAAATGTTTGGTGCGGGATTTTAAAAAATAAAATTTTTGGACCTTACTCTTATGAAGAAAATTTGACGGCTACATTGTATGCTGAATTTTTAATAATGTTTTATACGATTTTTTCGAGGAGATTCCACTTGGAAATAGGCTTGGTATGTGGTTTCAACAAGACGGAGCGCCAGCGCATAACGCGAGAAGATGCGTTGATATTTTAAATAATACATTTGAGCGACATGTTATTGGAACAAATTGTTTAATTCGGTGGCCTGCTCGTTCTCCCGATATGACCCCACTTGATTTTTTTTTATGGGGTTACGTGAAAGAAAATTGTAACACTATTATTTTCTCGACTGTATAAAAAAGTGCCCGCCATTTTACTTTTTAATAATGTAACATATGAATTATTTTATATGATTGTAGAGCAAATTTGATGTACTTTTCAAATTTGTAAAACAATGTAGTATGTTCCATTTGAAATTTCAAAATTGATATTAATTACTAATAAACCGGAAGTGGTATCATGAATGTACATCCGTCATCAAGTAGCTTACATGTTGCTGCATAAATCATGTTATATGAAATAAATTACTAACTTAATAAATAAGCGAGATATTTGCTGGGTCCACTAAAATAAAACACCCTGTAGAGCCGGTTGTTAAAAAAATATATTTCGTAGAGGTGGCTCTTGTACTCAAGCTTTTCTATTACTCAAGCTTTCAGATGAATCATAAATGAATCGTATAATAAAAATAAATAAAATTAAATTCAAATAATATAATTAATACTTGAGCAATTAAGTTGCTAAATTTATTGTCATTAATTAGAACTAGAACGGTACGCCCTACGCCACTGATGATGCGAGATATTGTTGTCTTAACTTAGCTACGAGTCGCTCGTATGACAGTTATCATTGTGCATAGAAAAGTTCTAGCTGTATTATACAGCGAGAACTTTACGATCTAGTTAATACTTTTGAACCAACTACTTGGAAATTAGATGAATTGTCAATCCATGGCGAGCTGGAGAAGAGAATGTTAGGACTCTAAGCAAAAGTCTTAACATAAAAATCTGTGTTAACGATTTTAGATTTTAGGTTATGTAGATAATATTTTAAGGGATGATAAAAATGAACTTCCTGAAACGGTCAAAAGAGCGAAAAATATTATCAACACAATTGCAATAAGCTTGGCAGAGGCTGAACGTGGTTCTTCCCTCATGAATACAATATGCTTAGAAAAATAGCAAATTTAAGTATTAAGCATATTTCTGACTTAATGAGCATTAATTTAAGGGGTTGCCGCTGAATTCGTGGGATGCTACACCACACGTTCAATCGTGGCTCAGAAGTCACCATTCAGCTGACGATAAACGAGTGCGACCCACCACAACAATTTCGCCTACTGATAACCAAAATGCGATTTGGAATATTTTTTTAAAAAAATTATTAATGTTTGTAATTTGTAATACATAATATAAAATGAACATGTTATTTATATAATTTTTTTTTTCACGGAGGGTGGAGGGGCGTTGAATGAGGCGGAAGCAGGCGAAAACATGGGCGAGCTGGTTCTTAGAATTTTAGCAGCACATCACTGCATCTAGGCCATGGAAACCTATGTGCATTTTATTGTCATAATACCCTTTTCACACTAGAACTTTAAGACGAGTGAACTTAAAGTTCACCGATGTTTAAGATCGATATGCTTTCACACTTGATGTTTAAATCTCCGGTGCTCTCATCAGCTACAGTAATTTTGTCCGTAAAGTTACCATCATGAAATTACCAGTTTTGAACTGTCTGCGCAGACGCACATTTTGAATTATTATAAACAATTAAGGATATTTCATTTCATTCTACAATAAAGGCACTACAATAAAGAATATATTACACCTGTATTAACATGTAAGTCGATACATTTATCTCAATTATTGTAGCTCTGTATTTTATTAAACACATTATTAAAATAAATAATTTTATTATAACAATAAGTATAAACTTCTTATAACGTCGATATAATACAGTATTCTTGTTTATGATAATATAAAATGATAACAGCACAAAATCAAGGAACATTTTTTTATAATAGAAATTAAGTTGGCAATGCGGTCGAAGTTTAAGACGTAGATCTCTGTCTTAAACATCGCTTGTATTTAACCGAGGCCATACGGTTTCACATTAGCGTTTAAAGATACATTCACTTTAACATCCGATCTTAAAGATCTAGTGTGAAAAGGGTATAAGCCGTTTCACTTTATCTCAGATACAGTAGTGTATACAGGACTCATAGTAAGTGGGGGCACTTGTGATGTTATCTGTAAGATAAGGGGGCGGGGCAGCTGACAGGCCACAGACGGACATAATTTTGTGTTGACGTTTCTTTACGTTTCCGCTTGGATTATAATTGTTCATGTGTTAATAAAGTGACCAGTATTTGAAAATGCTTGAGGATGACACTTCCCCACGACACCGCTTATATTACCTCACCCAAAATCACCAAAAAAATAAATAAATAAAAACTATTTAATAATTAAGAACTATTAATAACTAATATTTAATAACTATTACTCAATATTAATAATATATTCATGCATAATTTATTATCTTATTATTTATTATATGTAATTATCACACTAATCATTTATAATTATAATTTATTTTTTTTACTTTTATAACAATTCTTTGGTTAGTTGAAATTAAATCAAAATTACTGTTAAAATATATAAAAGATGAACTATAACTTTTAATACGAATAATATAATCACTCTAAACGCTCTCACATTTTAACCATATTTATAATCAGTTAGTTAAAATTTTTGGTGCAACGATGAAACGATGGCTATTTGCGCATAACACAACCCTTCTAAATGATTTAGGTATATATTAAAATAAATAAATTAAGCAGTAAATAAATGAATATAATCTTATACATACCTTGTACGTACAAACAAAAATACTTAAGATAAAAAGTCTGTTCGAAAAATTTAACAGACGTAGGGTGATGGTAAGAGATTGTAAAAGGTCCAGCTACCATCGAATATCACAGTCTAATAAAAAAATACACATTAAAATAAAGTGCAAACCCTCAAACATGAAACAGTAAGTTCGATTCTCTCAGGAAGAGTAATTCCTGTCCTAGAGTCACCTAAAGTAACTGACAGGTTATAGCACAGGCCTAACCTCTCCCTGACATCCTCGAACTGTACGCACTGAGTTAAAATATGTAACACAGACAAATCTGTGTTACATGTCTCACAAATAGGAGACTCTTCACCTCGAAGGAGTTGTCCATGTCCATATACGGAGGCGTGTAATGGTGTTTTTTTTTGTTTCCTTGCGGTTAATCCTGCAAGAAGAACTCCATGGTTTAACGTCTCCCTTAATCTGTCTCAACTTAAAATGTTGCCACCTGGATAAAACCAGATGTTTCAGATAACTCTGCGTCATCTAGAAATATGAAAGTCACATCAATCGCAGGTTTGTGGGAGGCGGTTACTTGATTGTAACACTCAGGGCCGTTTTTTTACCTAGGCCAACGAGGCCATGGCCTAGGGCCCGATTATATAAGGGACCCGGTCACCGGTCTTAATTTTCTTTTGTAAAGATACTGATTTTACAAAAAAAAGAAAATAAATAAATAACAAAATGAATAACATTAACATTGTAAATTTACCAGAAAATTCATATTTCAGATGAACTCCTGTTCGGCATTATAGAATTTATGTATGTAAAATGTATTGGGTTGATGCAAAATTAACGACGATTTTTTTTTTAAATATATATATATATATATAAGTTTATTCAACAAATAAATTGCTGTTTGGAGATGATTTATTGCTGTATGGAGAAGATCGAGCTGAGCCAGATAGACGTCGCTGTTGATGTTGAATTACTGTTTGCCGTTTTTGTGCAGAATTCGCTTCTGTTGACGCTCATCATCTTCATTCCACCAAAAGCAAATGCCGTTTTTAATGATCTCCCAATGGATGATTCCGCTTCTATCTCAACATACGCACCACATTGCCTTCTTACTGTGGACACCTTTTGCTATATTATCCTTTCGGTGTTTCACACGGATATACACAAACTTTCATTCTTTTGACGTTTTTGAAGAGCAACCACGATCCATCACCAGTGACAAGATTCTTCAAAAATGACGATTGCTCGTTTCTCTGCAGCAATTCGAACTCGATTGGCTTTGTTGCTGTTGGAGAGTGCGCGAAGCACCCATCCAGCCAATTTCCACACTTTTTCAAACTTTTTTAGGCAACGGGCGATTGTGAATTTGTCGACATTAAAATCTTCGGCCAGTAGCCGTGTTTTGATGCTATCGTCCTCTTCCACGGCTGATAAAAGTGCCTGATCGTCCTCTTCCCACATCATCCTTAAGACTCTTGTCATCCAATTTGAACTTGTGGAATCATCTTTCAACTTGTTTTTGATTGATCGTTCCTTTGTCGAAAAGCTCGTTGAGATCGAGAAATAACTGTGCCGCTTTCCATCCTGTCTTGAAGTGGTAGAGCATTATGTGACGAACATGAATATAATTTTCGACACGCATTTTTTTCACCAAAAAACAAGTATATATTTATAATTATTACATAAAAGAAGCGTCATTTTTCAACTCAAAATAAAAACACCAAAAATATCGCAGTTAGTTTTGCATCAACCAATAATTTTAGTAAAATTAAATATAACGGTAATGAATAATCAAGGTTAAAAATTAGGTCTCAAAATCGTTGTATCGCTTAAATTGCAATATTTTTACTTAATTTGACTTGACTCCTGAGAGGAGGGCCCACTAAATACACATGGCCTAGGGCCCTTACAATTCATAAGACGGTCCTGGTAACACTAACGCCGGTACAAAACAAGAAAAATAATTCCTGTTTAACATGGCAACTCATGACAAAATGGACAAATATTTTCAAAGCAGGATAAAAAAAAACATAAATTAGGCAGTACAATATCATCTATAGATGGACTGTCCAGCAGATAACCTAAGATAATAGTACAAAAAACTCAAGAGTTAAAAAAAGTTGAAAACTCCTAGCATTCACTAAACAAACTGACAGTAAAGAATACTGAAAGATTTTTTTAAATATTATTTTTATGCTAAAATCCTCATTCAGTATGGAAAATTTTAATAATCACAACTTTCTAACAGATATATTGGCGAAACTAATAAAATTACTTCTTTTTTCCGGTTTGGTATAAAGAAGTTAACTGATGTAATACTCAAGGGTCAGCCACGTAGTTGTCGATAGAAGTGGCAGTTAACAATTTAACTAGTTTTTAGAAAACTCATGCTCTCGAACTCTGATACCGGGTAACGATTTCTTTAGAACTAACACAGTAAAAAAACCTTCGATGTGCTACAAGCGACAAAACTTCAAAGTTTTTTCAATTAAGATGGTCTAGATATATTGGGTTAGAGCTAAGAAAACAGTTTTTTGGTTCAGATATTGTGCCGTATGAATAAAGATAAACATAATCTTATACTTTGAAAGTATGAAACAAATTCTTTCAGAAATATTAATAAAAATGCAATCAAAACCTTCTTCTTATGAGTGAGAAACAAATTCATTTTTTGTTGCCCAAGACAGACGTAAATGATTATGAATAAAACAGATAATTTACTTTAAATCAGAAGCAAATTCTTCAAAAAATCATGCATCTATAAGCTAATCCAACCGTTTAAGCGGAACTAACTGGAATTTTAATTTTTTTAAGTTGTCATGAGCTCTCTTTTAATAGTTCATAAAAGTATACTGAGACCTACCTTGACCTACGCGTGCATGCTATGGGGGCTGCACACCGTACAAACATTAAAAAATTGCAAGCTTTTCAGTCGTAAGTTTACGGATCGCCACCAACAGCCCGTAGTTTATCAGGAACAGCCATTTACACGAGGAACTGGGTATAATGACAATAGAAGAATACATGAAAAAGCTGTCCAATTTGAATTTTTTTCCACAGAATTGGACAGTGCTCCGGTGCCACACACTATGAACTGGGCAATTGAAAAATCCACAGAAGATTAAAGAGAAAATTACCATAAGACACTATAATAGACAGTGACAGTTATAGTGCGGTAGCAACAATCTAATTAAACATTAGTAGCGAACTAACAGACACAAAATGAAGTGATAGGGGAGTTCTTCGAACCGACACCACAACGTGACAAACCCTGACAAACAATGTATAATCAAAACTATGTGTTACATCATGTATGTAGATCTAGTTAAATAAAGTGTATTAAAAAAAAGGACTTAGAAAAATTCAGATATAAGGAAAATTTTATCAACTTGACATCTATTGAAGAGAAGTAGTGCGATCTTTATAAAAACTGATTTTTTGGTCTCACCATAAAAGCATCCTCTTGCCCTTTTACTCCAAGGTAGAACCATTGCCTTGCATGTAATCTTATTTAATCATTATTCATATATAAATGATTAAATGCTTTTACTCCAATCTTTTACATTAAACAAATTCTATTACTTCTACCCTCTACTTATGACCATTTCCTTCAATTGTTTAGATGCTTGAGTTTATGTACTATGCAAATATAAAATTTGAGAGATGATTCTAGTTTATTTGAAAAAAGAACGCGAATAAAATTAATATATTTCAAATAGAAAAGCCACAAGAATAAAAATATTCGAGCACTTTACTCGAAGGAGATTATTACTAAAGCAATGAAAGACAGACATTCATGATGAGAATAAAATAGGATAATATAGTAAATATAATGTAGAAAGAATTGGAATGCAGAAAGACTGCTTCTGTGGCCCGTGAGAAAAACATATAAAATATGGAGAGCATAATAATAAAAGATTTGACTGTATATTGATATTAAAGATGCGAACAGAAAATGCGGTGTTAGATTCAACTGCAGAGAGCAATCATGCCAGTTGAGTAAGATCTGGGTAGATCATAATAGCTATAAAAATGTTGTCAACAGACTTTTCTTATTTTCTGCAAGCACCACTCGCAAATTGTCATAACAAAGTACTGTTGGAGACTGAAAATATCTACAACAGCAAAATCTACAAATGACTTAGTTCTCGAGGATATTAAACCGACGATGAGACTATCCGCACTTGCGTAAAATCGGATCTTGTAATTCTTAGGAATCACCAAAAGAACTGAAAGCTTACAGAAGAAGTGTCTTTGATAAAGTCAATGGGAAAAAAAGACACGGTAGATGTCCACAGCATTGCAAAATAATTTCAAATATATCAAGTGATGTAATTGGTTTCGTGTGGAACATCTGGTGGTAGGTATTGGGTTATGGTCGCACCATTGATTTAACCATTTTAACATATTTATTCTGATTCGCGAATCAGAATAGGTTAGTATTTATGTTCATAACTAGTTTCTTGCTTTGTATTTTATCATTTATTTTATTCTGATGACATTTTATCAAATTGTAGTTCGGAAAGATAATAAACTCTTGAAGATGTGGGAAATTCCACGAAACTAGTCGAGTAGAACAGTTCGTCATTAGAACATCCAATACCTACCACCAGATGTTCCACACGAAACCAATTACATCACAGCACTGGCGGTGACAATGAACCTAACCAACAATATCACGAAGTATATGTTTGACGTATGATGGGTGAAGAATATATAAAATATACTAAAATACATGAAGTCCAGTGCTAATCAGATATCTGAAGAAATAAGCTATGGCAAATTTACCGGGCAAAATGTACAATAGTAATTTTGACGAGATTGTACCACGAGATATAGAAAATAGCTCTGTAGACAATATGTACCAAAAGAGGAATGCCAAATGTAATACACATCAAGCTACGTAGTTTTGTCCTTTGTTAGTAGTGAGAGTTCGTTCAAACAAGTCCGCGCCAGCTCAACTCAATTGTTACAAAACTTCTTTGTGTAAAAACAGTTGAAATGGACGACAAAAAAAAAAAAAAACTCTGAGGCAAGTCACTGTCTTAAATTAGAGATCATTTAGTAAACTGCATAGACGTACGCAAAAAGCTATTCAATAAAAATTATATAAACTACAACGAGAGATATTTGGTTCAGTGTTGCCAAATCCGTATAATGAAATAATTGTACGCTGTCTCGAAAATTATCGTATTTTCGTAAAAATTATCGAACACCCGCGGGACGGGATGGTAAAGTAATAACATTTTAAAAATTTCGTTTTTATTCACTTATCAATACATGTTTATTATAATTTATTATTGAAAAGAAATACGTACACAAATAATCTACAGGCTATTCGCAACGTTTAGGCGGAACTAAATAGGAATTACGTTTTTTTAGGTTGTCATGAAAAGGGACTTTGGTTGGATTATTTCATGTTTCACGTTTGGTATGTGAAAATTTAAAATTCCACCAGTGAAACCATGGAAACGAACGACATTTATTAAAAAATTGCATACATTTTTAGAAGACAAATAAAATAAATAAATGGTAAATTTTTATTAAGAATGACAAAAGAAAAATGCAATGAAAATGACATTTAATAATGACAATCAATTTAATTTAGAATTTGCAATGTGAATCTGGTCGGCCTAAACGATTGGAATAGCCTATACTATATATTTCAAAATTAGAATTGAATTGTGAGGATAGGTACAATATTATTCAATAAGTAACATCAATAATGAAAAGTTGTGATTTTTTATATAATATAATTACTATAAATTAAATATTTCATTAAAAATCATATATTTTCATCAACGTTTTTAAATTTATACATATTGCTATTTGGTTTCTCAAACATATCTTTTCCTGGTTTGAAATTTGACAAGAACCATGGTTCTTTACATGCTGACTGGATAAAACAACACCGTTAACTGTGTCTGACTGTAATTTATTTCTCAGCCTTACCTTAATTAAATTAATTTTGCTAAATACTCTTTCACATTGCGCATTTGAATGTGGAAGACATAAGACATTTAATGCAAACAATGCAACGTTTTGAAGGCTTGAAAATTTAATTGGAATAGTTGAGATACTTGATCCAAAACTCTTCTAAACTTTCTTGTCCAGTTAATTCAATTTTTGAATTAGGCATTGCTCTCCATTCGTCATCAATGTAGTAGGTACGCACGCAGTGATCATGGAAATCCCCGTTAAATGAAATGCAAAACATGTACGTAGTGAGATACAACCTACGTACCTTACTTAGTAAGGTACAAACTACGTCCTATGAAAGGTTCATCAGTTGCGCTGCTTTTTAGAACTACTTTCCGTATACGCAGAACAAGGCAAGATAGGCATTTTAAAAAATATTTAATTCAAGATAAAATATTATCGTACAAATTATCGTACAGTAGTCAAAATTATCGTATTTTACATACGATAATGAAAACTGTATCGTACATCGTACAGAGAGTCAAATTATCGTATGTGTACGATAATTATCGTACGGTTGGCAACACTGATTTGGTTACTCTACAGTAGACTGTAAACCACCAATTCTTGAAATTCTTGACACTTTCGTGAAGGTTGTATTGCTATAGAAGACATGATTATGTTCCTGTTAGAACTTAACTGATGTGAGATCCCTACTCAAAATTTCAGCGAAGGATATTGCCTCGAAAAATACGCTAGAATGGACCACAGCTATTGGAGTCTGGTCTACTGCTTCATCATGATAGACTGCATATCGCTCCGTTATTTGTGTCCCATAGAAAAAAATCAGCTGTGGCCGCCACAGAACCGACCGCCATCACAAAGTACTTATTGCTTTTATAGCAATACTTGTTAAATAAATTTTTTCTAAATATTTCTGTTGTGAAATATTCGCAAAAATCCTAAAACCGACACGAGTAAACTCCCATTTCTAGTTAACCGATTTTTGCCAAAAGTTTATCAACTCGCCATTGATGTCAAAAGCCTAAATATGAAGTTTCATAAAAATTCTTTTAGCCGAATTTGCTCTGCACGTGTACAAGGACCGACAGACAAACCGACAGACAGACAGACAGACAGACATCATGCTAAAAATAGTCAAAACGTTATGTAATGACCTCAATTCGTGGATATCCATCGAAATCTCGAAATGTCAAAATCGGTATGATCACAATACCTCCCTTATATATGCGGTCGGTAAAAAGTGGATATTTTTCGTCCGCATCTGAATTTAATAGCCAAAGTTCAGCCGAAGTCTTCTAACAAATGAGGTCGATAAAGAACTTTTTGGCAAAGGTACGCATTATATTTTTTGGGCAACCAAAAGAAATATTTATTAGAAAATGAAATTGATTTATTTACTAAGCTACATAATTTATAGTTATGGAACATTTATTACAATTGTAAATGTTTAAATCTTCCTCGGTAATCTGTGTATTGTGTTTATTTAGTTTACTTTTCCTTTATTTTATATTTATTTATTAAATTATTTCTTATTATTTTTTATTTAAAATGTTAACAGTTAAATGTTAAACAATGCACACTATAGAATCAATTTAGATTATTCACAACAACTGTCAGATGCTTCCGTATAACATGAAAAAATTAAAAGTTAGCGAATCGGTCTAAACCGAAAAAAAAAATACTTTTCATCTAGTACTACCTGATAAAAACAAAACTGATTTTGATAGGTCTCCCAAAAAATATATATTTTTTCATATTACACTTGTAAATGTGTCATTAAATTTTTGTTACTTCAAGAGTGTGCCACTTGTATTACAAGATACCAAGATAATTGGAGAGATCTGGTATCTAGCAATGTAATATGAAGGATTTATGCGATTTTTGTCTAACGTCAACTCCACTGACAGTGTCTGGATAGAGAAAAAGAGAGATATGGAAACGGACAAAATAAAACAAGGTATTCTTATTTTAAACTAATTATAAATTATAATGAGTCAATAATACGAGTGTATTACACAGTCCCTTGGATCAGATAAACAAGGTCTACTTTAACAATAAGCAAGGTATATGCGTCAAACATACGTTTCATGGCACTTTATATTAATATTACCTTTTATAATTAGACTTTAATTTAACCTGTTTGTATCTCAAGTGGAAATTCATGAATATGAAATAAAATGCATAAGGCTTCTACGTTGTAAATAAGAGAGCTGGATTGGTCTTTATTAGTTCTAGTGCAGCAGCTCAGCTTTGTATTCAGAACATTTAATAATTTGTTTATTACACTACAATTTGTACACTTTTGTTCCAGTTAATTATTAAGAAAACATAATCAAAATTTATTTAATTGTAAAGTAGAATTAAGCGAAATGTGTAAGGAATATCAAGTACTAGGAGAATGATCTATTTTAATATATTATATTAAATAAATAAAAAAAGATAAACATAAAAAGACCAAGGGATCATAAAGTTACAAATGGGATAAGAGATTTACAGACACAAGAGGTGAGTGATACCAGCAAACAATTTTATACGGGCCAGTACTGTTGAAGCACATACTCCCCGGCATTGAAAGTAATGGGCCAGTACCCCGGTGTCCCCGTTAGCTGGCCCATTGGTGTATAAATTGCAGGCCCAGCAGCGGTAAAGTGCAAAATAATCGCATTAGTTGCAAGATTTATTTCTGACGGACCAGTGCTTCTATTATACCCATTCTCTAGTATTTCAAATGAAACATATGTATATATACCTTATATATACATATGTTTCCATCATGTTTACATCATAGTCGTTTTTAATTTATTAAAATCGTATCGTTTTATATTGTCTCCTGATAATTTATTAATTTTCAGTGGAAAAATCATATTTTATTTATTGTGTTATATACTACCGGAAAGTGTTTTCTATAAGCTACAAAGTGGTATAGTGTATTTTGCATTTGTTTTTACAAGGTGTGAAATATTAATTAACATAGTTTTTGTCAAATAACATAACTACAGACATACTGTTATCTTGGACCCGTACGTGTTTTCCAAGCCCGTACGTGTTTTGAGCGGTTACTTGTCTACCTTAATACCAGTGACTATAAACAAGTGGTGTAATCTAATTGTTTACGATTGCATATTACCATTGCACAAGATGCCGGAAGTGTGTGCTTCATGTCAATCTGTTATTAGCAGAACTAGTCCAGGAATAACTTGTGATGGTCATTGTAATAAATGGTACCATACCAAGTGCGTGAAATTACCTACAATCTTCGCAGATTCGTCTGAGATACCGGGTGTTTCTTGGAGGTGCCCATCATGCTTGGTCAAAACGTCACCATCCGATGAAGATATATTAAATCTAAAGCAAGTGTCTGCTAAACTCTCTGAAACGCTACTTCAATTTGACATTTTAAAAACCAAACAAGACCAGATGCTCCACTCACTTGAATTTTGTAGTTCAAATGTCGACGATTTCAGTACAAAATTATCTGACTTCAAAAGTGCCTTGAAAAGGATTGAGTCTTTGGAGAACAAGGTAATTGAAATATCGAGTGAAAATCTATTGCTGAAACAAGAAATAGAAGATCTACAACAATATTCGCGGAAAAACAACGTGGAAATCAGCGGCGTTCCTGAGCGAAGTGGAGAAAATATTGTGAATATTGTCAAAAAAATAGGTGAAGTGGTTGGTGTGAATATTGACACTGCCTCTATTGATGCCTGTCACAGAGTTCCTCACCGAGCAGCCCATAATAAACCCAAGGCGATTATAGTTAAATTTAATTCGCGACTTGTTAAACAGAACCTCATCGCTTCTAGCAAGTCTAAACGTCAGCAGTTAAATACCTCTATTTTGGCTATCAACAACAATAATGAAAAAATTTATATCTCTGATCACCTTACCGTGAAAAATAAGAATTTGCTTTTTCAAACTAAAACATTTTGCCGTGATAACAACTACAAATATGTATGGGTAAGTGACTGCAAAATTCTTGTGCGTAAAAATGACAGTTCGAGAATTATACATATTGCCAACGAATCCTCCCTTTCTAAATTAATTTAAAATTCTTTTTTTCTTTATCAATTAAATAATTTATTATATAATGGTTGATACTGTTAATAAATTAAAATGTTATTTTCAAAATGTTCGTGGTTTGCGCTCTAAAGTTAACAATTTTTTTAAATCTGTATCTTTGCACGAATATAATATAATATGTCTAGTAGAAACTTGGCTCAATGATAATGTTCTTAGTTCAGAATTATTTGATACTTCCTACAATGTATTTCGGAGAGATAGAGACGTACATACATCACATAAAAGCGATGGCGGTGGCTGTCTTATTGCGATTTCCAATACTCTCCAAGTTATTGAACGACCAAAATGGAACAGTAAATATATTGAAGATTTATGGATATCTCTATGTCTACCTGATCAAAAGAATAAAATTAATGTATGCTGTGTTTATTTGCCTGACTATATTGACTTAAACCGACTGAATTCATTTGTTGACAACTTAATGTGTCTATTAAATGAAAATCCTGATGATATTTTTTTAATTGTTGGTGATTTCAACTTACCGCATATTCAATGGTCAGCCAAATATAATGCCAATTATTTAACTCCATCAAAAGCTGTTGATGGAAAATCTTCACTTTTGTTAGATTGTTTCACATTAGTGAATCTAATGCAATTTAATTGTGTTGTTAACATTAATAACAAAATATTAGATCTTATATTGTGCAACAGACAAAATGTTACAGTCGAATCATGTGAAAACCCGTTTGTTTTAGAAGACAAACACCACAAATCTATAGAATTCACTTACACTTTTGACAAAACTTTATATTTTCCTAAAAATGTTTATCTTAAACGTGATTTCTCTGGAGTTGACTTTGGTATTTTGAACGAAAAAGTTATATTACACAACTGGGAAAGAATTTTAGATCATAGTTGTATTAATTTGGCGTTAAATAAATTTTATAATATTATTTATAACATCTTGGATGAAAATGTTCCCTGTAAATTCAAAAATAAACATAAATTTCCTTTTTGGTACAAAAAAGCAACCATTAAAATGTGTTTTGAAAAAAATAAATTTCACAAGAAGTGGAAAAATTATGGTCAAATATCTGATTACAATTCCTTTTCAACATTACGTCGAAGGATAAAATTTGCAGTACAGAATGATTACAGGGATTGGATTAGTTCTACCGAAAGTAATATTAAGTCAAATTCTAAACAATTCTGGAATTACATCTCTGCAAAGAAGTCTAAATCAAACATTCCTAAATGCATGGTCCTTGATGACGTAAAAGCATACGATTCTGAAAATATTAGTAATTTATTCAACAAATTTTTTCAATCGAATTTCGAACCAAATAAGCATTTTTCTTGCCCTGTCAATGTTACGAGCTCTCCTTGTACTATAAATATGAATCATATACATAGACATGATATCCTTCATCACTTAAAATCTATAGATGTCACAAAATCTCCTGGTCCAGATGGTATTCCAGCGATTTTCATCAATAAATGTGCCGAATCATTATGTGATCCCTTACTCATCATCCTTAATAAATCACTAAAGGAAGGGATTTTTCCAGATTGTTGGAAAGAAGCTCTTATCACGCCTATACATAAAAATGGTCCAGTTGGCGACATAAGCAACTACAGGCCAATATCTAAATTAAATTTTTTTGCAAAAACTTTTGAAGCAATTATAACCAATTTCATATCTAATTCAATCAGATCATTCATTATTCCTGAACAGCATGGCTTCATGAAAAAAAAATCATGTATTTCTAACTTACTTCCGTATACAGAATTCATTCATTCTAAGCTCGACTCTGCTGGCCAGGTTGATGTGATTTACACGGATTTGAAAAAGGCATTTGATAAGGTTAATCATAATTTGCTAATTCAAAAACTCAAATTGATTGGTATTCACGGAAACTTGTTACGGTGGATCGAATCCTACATAACAAATAGGTCTCAAGCTGTTGCCTTAAACAATTATACATCTAATTTTGTTAAAATTACCTCAGGTGTCCCTCAGGGTTCGCACTTAGGGCCCGTATTGTTTATAATATTTATAAACGATATCTCTAGATGCTTTAATAAATCTAAATTTCTTCTTTTTGCAGATGATCTAAAAATTTTTAAAAACATTACATGTATTCAAGACTCCTTGGATCTGAATTACGATTTACAAAATTTTTATTGTTATTGTGTTCAAAATGGCCTTTTTTTAAATTTAAATAAATGCACTTTCATATCTTTCACAAGGAAACATCACCCCATTAAATTTAATTATGACATTAATGGCACGTCCCTCTCCCAGTCTCACGTAGTAAAAGATTTAGGTGTCTATTACGATAGTAAACTTAAATTTGATACACACATTGACAAAATTACGAAAGCAGCTTTTAAAACTCTGGGATTTGTGATGAGATCCTGTAAAGAATTTACGCAACCTGAAAGTTTGTTATGTTTATACAAATCGCTTGTCTGTAGTCGTCTCGAATACGCAAGCATTATCTGGAATCCACAGTATTTCATTTATATTAACCGTATAGAATCAGTTCAAAGAAGATTTATGAAATACTTAAATTTTAAATTCCATAAAAATAACATGCAAACCAATTATAGTTTAAATTTACACAGATTTGACCTAATGACTTTATCCAATCGTAGAATTAAAATTGATATGAATAACATTTTTAAAATAGTAAATAACATGATTGACTGCCCCTCTTTGTTGGAACTGTTGAACTTCAATATTCCACAAAGAAATACTCGCCAAAATATTACTTTTTATTCAAGGTTTAGATTATCCAATTCTGGTATGAATTCCCCCCTTAACAGGATTATGATTCTCTACAATCTTTTCTTTAACACTTCTGATTTATTTTTTATGACATTCGCGCAATTTAAGAAGGAAATTATTAGTAAACTTGAGGATGTTTCGCTGTAACATTTTTGATGTTAGATTCTCATAATTTATTGTATTCTTTTCTCTTTTCTTTTGTAGTTAATGTATGATTTATTTTGTTAATTTAGTGTGGTATTTATACACTTAAATATATACATATGTATTTTTTTTTTATTTTGTAGAATGTATGTGGAGACTTGTAGGAGAATATTCTCCGTTTAGTCACCCGAATAAAATAAATAAATAAATAAATAAATAAATATGTATATGTACTTACCCAGTATTAAAATAAATTAATGGTTAGGTGCAAAATAAATACTCATTTGGCCATTTCACCATCGTTGAATAAAGTTGAGAATATCGCATCGGTTTTATACTATTAATGAAGAAATTAATGTTGCTGTCAATAGAATGATGCGATATTGTCAACTTTATTCGTCGAAAAAATTTATTCAACGATGGTGACACAAAAGTAAAATGTAACATATTAACAAAAACAAGGAGTGCTCATAAAATGTTGGTAAAGTACTTCGTATAGGAGGAGTGCGAAATATAAATATGAAGTACATTATTAATACTGGCGTTGCTCAAACTTTTAGAGCCAGCAATTTACCAACAGAAAAAGCAGTTTGCCGGCATTCGGCCGATGGTTGAATGTTTGCTGAGATAGTATAGACACTGTATACTAACAGTCTGTCCATTGAGCGTCTCTTTTTCTATTGGTTGAAGTTTTAAAAGTCATTAAAAGTCCAACCAATTTTCGATTTACATGTTAGAGTTTTCATTGTTTTAAATAAATTGGACATTTAAATTCCAACTGTGAACTATTATTGTATTCAACTTATTCTATCAAATAGAGTAAATAAAGAAAGGCTGGTTATGGGAAAGCTATGGAGCATAGGGGAGAGGAGTTTTAATGACGATATCAAGTGGAGGATGAAGATATTCGTTGCAATAGTGAAGAATATCTTTAGGTACGAAGTGGAGATTTGGGGATGGAAGTAATGGGAGATGATGGAAAGGGTAGAAGAGGGCTAAATAAGATGGTCATTGGGGATAGACAGAACGACACCAGGATATATTGTGAGAGAGAAAATGAAGAGGGAAAAGTTGAGAGTGGATGCTGGAACGAGGACAGTGAAATGTGAGGAAAAAGTCAGAAGGGAAGAGAATAGAAAAATACTAAGAGAATACTGGGAAGTATGAATAAAGGAAGAACAAAAAAGCAAATTGTTGGCATGGGGAGCGACAAGAAAAGAGTACTTTTGGAGGTGTGGAATGGACATAAGAGAAGCAGAGAGAAAGAGAAACGGAGGAACAGATATAGTACCAGAATTGAGAAGGTGGGATAAGGAGGTACAAGAGTAGGGAAGAACAGAAATAATAGACAAATCGCGGAGTGATAAAAGATATAAAGAGATATAAAGATACTTGAACGGGAAAAGAGGAAAATCGGGGGGTAAAGTTAGGAGGATAGCGAGGCTAGGATGCGGTAACGAAGAACGGAGCGACTGATACTGGGCAAAGACAGAAGTTCTGCAGAATGTGTAAGTAAGACGAGGAAACGATAGAGCATTTAGCGAAGAGATGCAGAGAGATGGGAAAAAGTATTGAAGGAGTCAGTTGGTAACCAATCGTTGCCAATGGATGAAAGAAGTTCTAGAAAGAAGAAAACAACTGGAGCAATGACTTGCCTAAAAAATAATAAATTTCAAACCGAAATGTAGCAAAGAAATAAATATTACTAATAGTATTAAATAAATAGGTCACAACAGTGAAAATGCACATACAACAACCATATCTGTGTATTATGGTAAATCTAGCCAATGTTCCATCATCATTATCTGCGTGATTTGATCTAGTATTGGATATTAGCTTTCCATATACAGGGTGTTAGGTAAATGTCCGGAACAATTTTAAAGGCAGCATTGTTGGCACATTTAGAGCTAAAAAGTCCTCAACCATTTTTGGATAAGATGCGTATATCGCTTGATAATCGATGCAGTACCACCGTTTAGGAACCACTAATATTTTGTCTGTTACAACAATCACATATGACTGAGATTAACAGAAAGCATGGAAACAATACCGTAATTTTATTTCAACAAAATGCTTTTTCAATTTTATGAAGAAAAAGAAATAAGAAAAACATTAATATTGAAAAAAAAAAAAATTACAAAAAAAATATATAATTAAATCAAAGGCTATATAAAGTATATTCTTCAATTGTGTAATGTGCCATTTTTTTAACAAAATCGGAACAAAATTTTACGACCGATTTTACGGATAGATTATGACGAACACGTACTTTGATATTCTATTATTGAACTACAATTAAAATATTTTTTTCTCTATGGCAACTACACAACTTTTGGATTAATATGAAAAATTTTAAATAGTCAGTGGTTTTCAAAATTTGGGGCATCTTTTAGTTTGTTTATTTTTGTACGAAATTCACAAGAGAAAATTGGCAAAAGAAAAATCCATTGCATTCTACGTCACCATGTTGTCTTTTAAATTGTGCTGGACATTTACCTAACACCCTGTATTTTATTACAGTTGTCGGTCGTTAGCTACTCTGGTCCACCGCTTTCTTGACAAAACAAGAAACTGCTATTCCGACATCATAAAAGCTGTAGAGCTAAGTCTTCGTCTAGGGTTGTCAACATTTCTCCGATGTAAATCTGAAGAAAACAATACATGGTACATTTTTTTTTTTTTATCTCGAACAGCCGATATTTTAATTCATGGTTAAGTATTAATTAAAATTTAACAATTAGTTAAAACCAGTGACCCATATTTCAATTACTAGTTAACTACAACTGAAGATTAAACTCGTAGTAAACTTTAACTTATACGGAATTATTGGTAAAGTTATAGGTAACCTGTTCTTAGCAATTTTGCAGACATTAAAGTGACGAAAGTGTTTAATTTTATAGAAATTTTGTATTGATTATGAAGTTGTATAAACCTAATATAATAGTAATCGAAGATAGAAGTACCAGTAAAAGAGCCACAGCACTGTTAAAGAGTGTATTATGGCACCAAAGTCAACCTTGTCTTCATCCATCTTACATAGTCCCTTACAATTTACAACCTTACTTAACTACGAGATGAGCATGCCTCAAGCCAATTCCCAAATGATGTTCGTAAAATATTCCTTGGTTATAGCTACAACCCTAAAAATATTATCAAATGGCGAACTAATAGTGGAATAGTATATTCTGTAACAAGGTTGGAATGAGAAAATTCGATGCGAGTGGAACATTCCGAGCGCGAGCCGTAGGCGAGCGTGAGGAACCACGAGCAACGAATTTTCTCATTCCAACCGAGTCACAGACCCTACTTTCTCCACGACCACCAAAAAGAAAAATAAATTAACAAATAATTATTTTAAGAAACATTTTATCTAAACAAATAATTTATATTACACAACAAATTAATCAATTAATTAAACTATTTTTTTTTATTTATTATTTGTTTAATTTGAATTTAATTTGTCGCACATCGGCCACTATTTTAGGTTAGGAAGTTATGTTGCATTTATTTAATGTAAACGTTGCATATATCTTAATGTAACCCTACTAAAACAAAAGACAACAAGCATGGAATGATTATTCCATAACAAGTGATGGAATGAATTACACGCAAAATGCATAAGAAGATAAGTGTTTTAGAATAACATTCCAACTCTTGGGTTATAATATTAACTTTCTGTAGTCAAAATTGGTTTTAGAATTGTTAAATTCTATAGTGGTCGTGGAGAAAATTGGTTCTTATTGATAAAAAAAATAATTAAAAAAGCATATTTAAAATATTAATTATTATTTTTATGAAAAAATAATAATTAAAATAATAATTTAGGGTTTGTGCCATACATGGAACATTATGATTCTACATTATGTTACAAAAGAAAATGATTCCGTATTATTTGTTCGTCAATTGCTAGGTGTTCTTCATTAGGGATTAAAAGCAGTCGCCCTCGAGTTTTTGAAAGAAAAGGTCGTATCTTCTCGTTGTCCTTTCTCAATAAATTCAGAGTTATCGTTGAAGTGCAAATTCCTCTTGATATCCTCAAATGTATTGCAGCCCATTACTTGAGATACTGCAAGATCCATTCTATGTATGTGGCATATATGAACATTTGTGAAGTAATGTTTTGATTCAATTTTAAAAGTAAAATAAAAAATAAAAATCGGAATTTGCCATATATGGCACATTATGCGGTAGCGGAAGCAGTAAGAGTTTTGGAGCCAATAATGATGATCTTGATTAAAAATTGAGTATGATTGAATTTAATTGAAAGTGATACAAGTCAATTGATTCAAGGAAAACAAACACAGAATCTTCAATTCTATTGTTGGGAATATTGCATTATACAGCAGTGTAGTTTGAATTAGTCATTTGGTCACACCTTACCAAAATTGAATCTCAGAATCTTTGGAACAGAATGTACACTAACAGCCACTTCTCAATTTTCGACTTTTCGGTGTTGTCAATTTCAGTTTGGAAACGTTTAAGCATTTTAAAATGCAAATTGAAAATAACGTTGCTTGCATAATATTTTTTCCTGTTACTAGACACTGTTGCATAAGTTTATCACAAGTTTGCTTTCTTTTTGCTTTGTATATTAAAAGCAAACTTTTATGTGCTGTCGTATTGTTTTTAATATTATCCTTTCAACTCGCAATTAAGAACTTCCGCACCTTTTATCTCATTTTGTTGTTCTTTTATTTATTTATGTTCAACAAAACTTTTTAAATTAGTGGATATTTATTTGAAAATAAAATTAATAAAGCATTTTAAATGCAATTTTATATGAACATTGACATTAATTGAGCCGTTGATTCTGAAAGTGAGACAAGTCCACTTTTCGTTATTTCTAGATTTTAATGTTTTGCATTTGAATGGAATTAAAAATATTCGTAAGGAGTAATAGACTTATTTTACATTTTTGGTATTCTCAATACATGTAATTTTATTATACGATAAGTTTTATTGGCGTTATTTGAAAAAAGTCGTGGTTTTGGTGCACTTCAATGCGTTGGTTCAGTGGTTTCACTTTCAAATGCAATGATTTGCTGAAAATGTTGATTTCTCCTAATGAAATGGAATTATAGTAGCAAACAAATGAAAATTTTATTTAATTATTTATTTTATTTCAATATAATTTTATTCTTTGTTAGAAAAATAACAATAAAAACAAACCAAAAATTTAATTTTATAGGAAAAAAATTAAAAAATATGAAAAAATATTTAATTATATGTTGTATACATATAAATTATATTTTGTTAGTTTAGAATTTTAAGATTTTTAAAGTATTCATGATGAATGGGTGGTATATAAAGTAATAAATCCATCATATCTTTATATTTTTCTTTAGTAATAGCCCTAGTTTTTTCATATAAAGATGGTAATATTATTTTTCCGAAATTACACGGCCTACCCCGCTTTTGTGATAAATCAAGAGTTTTAAATTGTGAATCTTTTTCTATTGACGTTTTATAAAACATTTTATATGGCACATTTCTCAAAAATCTTATCCAGGAAATATTCAACCAGTTAACTATTTCTCCATCAATATTTTTCCTTCTTCTTAAAATTGCCTCCTCGAGAGGTTTGGTAGAGTAAAAGTCTTCACTTTTCATTTCATGTACTAAAAAGAGATTATGCTTGCGACATTTTTGTATCAATTTATAATAATCCTGGGGTATTAATCGGGTTTCGGTTCGAGAAAATTTATTCGAGTAGACTTGTCTCACTTTCAAAATCAATGCATTTGAAATACTGTTGACCATATAAACTAACAGTAACAAATTTGTACTGGTATTAAGTCGATATTTATTGTAAATGAATAAAAACATTAAGTTAATCTCAATTTGTAATATGACGTAACATTAACTAATATTTTTCACAAAATGGACTTATCTCACTTCAAAATCAACGGCTCATTTATTATATCAATAAGCATCCTTATATCGTACCTAAGTTGCGCCAGCTAAACTCAATTGTTGAAAAACTTCTTTGTGAAAAAACGGTTAATATGGACGACAAAAAAACACTGGGGCAAGTCACTGTTTAAAATCAGAGATCATTTAGTAAAACTACATGGACGTATGACTTGTAAAATAAAGCTTTTTTAAGGGCGTATCACACTAAAACGCTATCCAAGTTTTAATTTTGTAGGTTTTTTTCAGGATCCACGTCTTTAGGTTTTGACTTATCACACAGTATTTGAATAATATTTAAGACTTGGAAATTTTTTGTTTGTGCATGCGTACATCGTGTTATTGAGAACTGGCAATAACTGAAATGACGCCTAGCGGAATATTATGGAACTTAACGAAATAGGATTTTGTTGGATGTGGCTCATTTAATTGCATTGTTTGTATGTGTTAAAGTGAAGAAAACTTTAATAAAATGTCTTTAAAATCGCAACAGAAAATTAACTGCAATGTGAATTCTTGGTATCAAATGGCAAATGTCAAAAAATCCTTTTCCAATCGCCATTTTGTAAGCGACAACAGCGCCTCTATAGGTAATATTTATTCTCAATTATGACAGCTCACAGTTTTAATTTGGAAAGTTTATTTGTGAGGTTTCACTAAATTAATTAGTTGTTCTTCCAAAATCTTTTTTTTTTAAATATTACATTCGAAAATAACAATTATACAACAAACTAATCTCAACGTAAAAAAAAGACAAAGACGCAAAACAATTAAGAGCAAGAGGGCATCAGTTGGCGCACGCGCTTTTTGACAAACCTGGATAAATAGACACAGGAATTGAAACTTGTTCCATTTGCTTAGTCTTTAAAACCTAGGTTTTAAAGACTAGGTCTATTCGAATGTAGAATCTTTAATTTTCCAAGTCAATACGTTAATATTAACTCTAGTGTGATAAGGCCTTTTAGAGAACAAGAACCAATTTCTTTAGAGAAAAAATTAATGATCATAATGTCTGTACTATTTATTTGGCAAATGCTGCAGGCATAAACTTGAATGTTTTCACTTATTTTGTTTTGTAGAAAATAATAAATTATATTTTACTGCGAGAAACACTATTGCACAGATTACCGCATGCTTTAAACTTGGGACTAAAGAAAACCCAGGGGTGCTTCTGGGTAGTAGGTCATCGAAAAAATTGTTGTGAAGTGTAAATTTTCACAAATTTCACGTTTTCGTACATATCTAGTAAATTTCAACATAATTTTCATACATTTTTTATTGTAATCGAGGTAAATCAAAATAATTTAAAAAAACCATTTACATCTTGTAATTTAATAGTTGGTTTATATACGGAACAAGAATATGGAATGGGAAATAAGAATAGTACACAAGAATAAAAATATGAAACCGTTTATATAGGACATAACATTTCGTCGCTGCGCCTGCGTACTTGCGTTGGCCTGTGTTTAACGGTTGTCGTTTGACAGGTTGTTGTGTTTAATATAACCTTAAAAAAAAAAAACGTTTTCAGTAAAATGGATTTAGAAGATTTTGTAAATTTATTTGCTTGTGTTTCACACATTATATTGTTGTTTCCAACCTTCTGATCACAGCTGGAAAATATCTGTTGAACAAATTTTATTACGGCCGACATTTTAACCATTGTGCGCATGCTTATCGTCTCTTATTCTTGGAATAGGAATAAAATGTTAAATGTTACCAACTATTCTTGTGTTTAAGTTAAATTTCATTTCTACATAAACCGATATACGGCGCAGCCAAGATGTTTTAACATCTTGTGTAATATTCTTATTTCCTATTCCTTATTCTTGTTCCGTATATAAACCAACCATAAGTATTAAAAACTTTTATTTAATGCCTCATATGAATTTAAAAAAATATTGTTGTCAAAAAACTTTTAAAAATCAATATGATCAAAAACTCCTTGTCTGCATCCATCTTACATAGTGACTTACAACCGTACTTACCTACGAGATGAGCCTGCAGCAAGCCAATTCCCAAATGATGTTCGTAAAATATTGCTTGGTTATAATTACAACCCTAAAAATATTATCAAATGGCGAAATAAGAGTGGAAAATTTTGGAAGTAAGAAGCAGGAAGGGTTTTGGATCATGTAACCTGGAAACAGGAGGCCTTGTCTCACTACGGGCTGTCGCGCCAATGATGAGGGCTTTGGATCCAATGGTGATGATGTTGGTTAAAAATTGAATATGATTGAATTGACTTTGTTCCAGGTTTATCAAATTTAATATTTGGTTCCATTGGCGTCTTGAGTGGTTTTGAATTTTTCATACCGAAAAGCTCAAGAAGCTCTTCTGTGTCATTATTACTTCCCCTTTTCCGGAGCGAGAAAATTCAATGGCCAAACATTGTTTTATCTTACCTAAGTCTTCAAAACTCTCACTCAATTGCCTTTTGCATTGAAAATGATGGATGTTAGTCGAAAAATGTCTTCAATACTCATAATTTTTTATTTAACATGTAATTGATTAGATAGCATATCATAAAAATGGATTAACATCAATTTCAAAGAAGAAATCATTTACATAAATATCACGTTTTCTTCTTTGTCCTGGAGGTGATTGTCCTGGTATACCTGGAGTTACACCAGAACCCTCTTCCTCCGTTATTGTTGTCGTTTCACCAGAACCTTCTTCCTCCGTTATTGTTGTCGTTTCACCAGAACCCTCTTCTTCCGTTATTGTTGGCCCCAGTGACGTTGGTGTAGCTTCTTCTGTCACTTCTGTAGTTGTTGCCTCTTCTGTTGCTGCAGCTTCTGTTGTGGCAATTTCTGTTGTTGCAAATTCTGTTGTTGCAGCTTCTGTTGTGGCAACTTCTGTTGTTGCAACTTCTGTTGTTGCTTCTGTTGTTGTATCTTCTGTTGCTGCAGCTTCTGTTGTTGCAACTTCTGTTGTTGCAACATCTGTTGTTGTACCTTCTGTTGTAGCTTGTGTTCCCCGCAAACGACATTTCAAGGTACCACAATCATTAATGCAGCATATAAATACGCCATAAATTCTGCATTCTTTAATTTGATTTGGATTGCATCTCTTACCTGGAAATTAAAGCAAATATGTGTATATTTTAACTGAAACTATAAAGAAACTGAAACTAAAAATGAACTATTTAATTACACAGGCGATTTTTTGCTGCAAAATTTGTATATTTTCTGGATTACTTCTTGTTTGTATTTATCACGTTTAATTTTTAGTGTTACGAGATATGACCTGAAAATACCTATACTAGGAGCGTTTGATAAGGCAGTAACTTTGATATTCGATGGCGCTCAGATCGCAAATTTGACGATTTTGAAGATATACCCATTAAATTTCAAGTAAGTTTGTGAAATAGTATATTTTTAACAGGTTTCGAAAGCAGATAAATTTGTTTAATTTGCTATAATGTAAAAAAGTGAATTCCGTGTTTTGATACAGCACCATTTTTGCGTGGAAAAATCATGAAGGAAACTGTGAAGAAAAGCTAAAAAGTTATTATAGGAAGTGGTTCCCTGAATTTCGTTGCGGTCGTACGAGCACGAATGATGTGAAGCGGCCGGGACGTCCGAATGAGATCACAACTGAAGAAATGGTCAAAAAATTCATGATATCATGTTGGACGACCACCGAGTGATACGCCAGATATCCAAGATGGTAAACTTCACAGATGAACCTGTGTCATATCTATAAACAAAATGGGTACCACATCTGTTCACAGTGGATCAAAACGGAATCGTGTGACCTTCTCGAAGCAATGTTTGGGCATATACAAGCGCGATCCAAGAGAGTTTTTGTGGCGTTTCATAATCGTAGATGAAACATGGATCCATCACACACCCGAAATGAAAGAACAGTCAAAACTGTAGATTTTTTCTGGCGAACGTGCATCGAACGAAGAGCATATTAAAATCCAATTTTGCAAATTTCAAGAAATCGTACTTTTTAGGCTTGAAGAAGTTGGAATATCGTTGAGAAAAATGTATCAAGCTAAAAGCAGACAGTTGAAAAATTAGTGGAACTTAACACATACAGCTGCCAACCCTTGGCCATATGCAGCTTTCTAAATTAGACTATATCCAGAACCCGAACAACGTGATCCGATCTATACGGGTATTGCAATATCTAAATTGTGCAGATGAATTAAATAGCCGATCTACAAGCGAGACTAAATAACTACCAACTTACCACAATCCCAACATGGTCCACAGCATGATGAATGCCTGTAACAGGGATACCTGGGACCTATAAAATAAAATCAAATTTGATTAATTATTAAATTAATTACTAATATACAATTAACGGCCGTTTGCACCGGTCATAGTTACAAAATTATTTAACTATTTATGAGTTAAATTTAATTAATGATTAAATGTGCATAGCTTTGCACCGTATTTTGTTGATGTGGTATAAGTTGTGCACTTTTGTAAGAACAAACTATGTTCTATTTCAAATTAGAAAAAAGTAGATAGCGCTGCGAACCCAGTACGATTTACACTAGACAAATACAGTATAGCGCGAAATTTAAAATAAGTTACAACTAGGGCATGGGCGTAGTAACTAGGTTAGCAAGTGATTTTTTTTTTTTTTAATATAAAAAAGGTTAATAAGATATTGAAATAAACAAGGCAGATAATACACTTACGTTATTTATACGACATAAATTCAGTTTAATGGAAAATTTGAAAAAGTTAAAAATATATTAATTTTAAAAAATTATGTATAATCCGTCTCAATTTGTAATACGAAACTAGATCTGGTTACTTTGGTAACTGTTGTGGTGTAAACAGACCTAGGCGTATCTATGTGAACCAATACTATGATAATATTATAAATGTATTGTCAATACACAACATAAAAAATGAACTTTCCCTATTAGTTACGTTACAAAATGAGACAGATAATACTATATATAAAAAGAGAGATTTGGCTAAAAGAGTTTAAATAAAGCATTAAAACAAACATATATATCTTCAGAGCTAAAGTGTCTTATTTAAATATTTATTGTAAATTAAAATTTAAAATATATGTATATATGAAGGTCTATAAATTATATCAATAACTTCTTCTTTGGGCACTATCAGCTGGGCTGTCTTTTGGCCTCACATAAGTCCTCTATCTTGCTCTGTTAATTGTCAAGTGTCAAAAAATATTTATATGTCGCATAACCTACAAAATATAGAACTGCGTAAAAACAAATTACATGGAGAACTTTCTCCATAAAATCTACGCCAAGAATATAAATAAAAGTCTAAATATGTAAATAATAACAAAATATACGAAAGCAATAAAATAATATAAATAATACTAATACTAAAAATATTTCCAATGTACGACACTGAACATCTGTCAACTTGGACCAAAAACAATATTTTAAAAGTGTAATAGGGATGACGTTCTTAACCAATCCGAAGCAATGACAAACAGCTCCTATCTTCTTACACACATTTTTATAAGGTGACATAGAGCATAGATCTGGTTATTTTGGTTACTTTTGTAGTGTATTACTGACTTTAAATGTCAATTCAAAATATTCCTTACGCTGTAAAACCGACTTTAGGTTTCTATGTTATGATCATTATAATTAAGATATCATTTTTCATTATGATATATGTCAAATGGATCGGCATTTTAAAAAAGTGACATTTTTTAATACCAACATGACACAATTTCAAAGATGCAAACTATTGAAAACAAAATTTCCTCTTAGTTTGTTCTTACAAAGGTGAAAAGCTTATATAAGCTGTTTACTTTTGTTTCAATTCGATGTTTTTCTCCTTCAAATAATGATTTGTTTGCCGTTTTGTGTGATAGCTTGCATTTTCATGATGAAGAATGATGCAACCTTTTGGGTTGTTTTTCCTGATTTTATCGATGACTTCTGGCAAACAAATTGTTGTATACCATTCAGCATTAACTGTTCTTCGATCCTCTAAAGGAATGGTTGCGACATTACAACTCCAGTACAACTGAAGAAACAAGCAATCATTTTCTTGGAAGTGCTTCGTGAACGAACAATTTTTGTGGCTTTCGGTTCATCTTGGAAGACCCAAACAGTGGATTGTTGCTTAGTTTCCGGTTCATATGAATAAATCCTAGTTTCGTCACCTGCAACGATGTTGTATACGGATTTTACAGTGCCTAGGTTGAATTTTTTCAGCATTCCCTTACACCAATCAACACGAGCCTTTTTTTTCGCTTCGGTCAAATTAGGCGGAATCCATCGGAAAAAGATCTTTTTCGCAGTAAATGTTCATGTAAAATCGAATGTATGGCAGTTTGCGATATGCCAAAGGATGCCTCTATCTCACGGTAAGTCACATGCCGATTATCTTCAATCATTTGCGCACAGTATCGAATTTTTAATCAAACCAATTGTGAACAGTCTTTTCTGATGCTGCTTCATTACCAAAAGTTGAACGAAGCGAATCTATGCATTGTTGTTAAATTAGGCCTCTACTAAAATCGTAAAAAAATCATCCAACGAAAACCTTTACGAGTAATATCCATTTTTTTCACAAACTTGTTTGTTTTTTAAACGGTCACTGTCAACAAACTACTCGGTCAATTTATAAGTTGCACTGCTTTCACAATAACAAATGTCAAATTTCACGAATATAGTAATGACACATTTCAATATTGCCATCTAGTGGTTGTTTGTAAAAACATAAAAGGTAACCCTCGTATGTTCCAATACAAAATTTTGAATAATGAAGTAGATTGTCCTGACCTGTTGCATGAGTTTGGTTTTCGCACATCCAACTATAATATCAGAATCAATTATATAATTTATTTATCACATATCAATACTAATTCTGCCATGAATTCTCCGGTTGTGCGAATGTCTTTTTTATACAACGGTTTATGTGAAAATGAACACACTTTATATTGTTTGTATAACTTAATAATAATAATAACTTTATTAAACTAGACATACGTCTAATAATACAAAAAAAAAAGAAAGAAGATACATTGCAAACACATAGATATCTGACATGTAATATACAACATGTTATGGAAATATTAATTTATTACACATAGCAAATAATGCCGAAACATACTTAGTAAACAATCAAACACTAGTTTATGAACTCTTTAAAAAATACTGTTTAATTTTGTGTTTAAATATTTTACTGTTATTTGATTGTTTAATATCCGATGGTAGAGCGTTATATTCGTTAAAACCTTTTATAAATAAAGCATTCATAGATGATTTTAGATTCGTTTTTTTTTAATATAAATATTATCACAGTATCTTGTGAAATATGAATGAGTTTCATTATTATAAGTAATATAGTTAGACAAGTAAGTAGGTTTGCCATGAATGCGTATATGAATTCTTACATTGAACCAGTTGAGTGTATTTAACATATTTTGAATAGAAGTGTAATGGCGCGTCTACATTGAGACAACATGGTAGCATACGACAAGTCTGACGAGACAGTCAGACCATGTCGCATTGACAAGCTAGTGTCTACACCAACACTGGGAGCGTGCTACTGTTTATTGTTGCGAGATCTGTCAGTTTACTGAATAAATATGGCGGATCGCAAAAATATTATTACATTTTATAACTATAAATAATATCAAGCTAATTTATACTATTTTGTAACAAATTTTAATTCCATAACAAAAACATAACCTTACTTAATTATTTTTATCAATATTTCTCATACTCTATTTTATCCAAACTTATATTTACTCACTTATCTTAAATAAATTTAAGTTGCTACATAATTTTTGATACAGCAACGCTTACAACACTAGTTAATTTAAAAAACAGATACTTCTATAATAACAACTATCAAATATCAAAATGGCGAACATGTGGCTTTCAGAACTGGTAGCGTGTCGCACGAAAACTCTTTGATGTTTACCGCCAAGTAACGGGAACGAGCAACATGTCGCACGGCTCCCATCAGACCGCTGCACATTGGTAGCATGCGACCGTTCGACATGTCGCATGCTACCAGGTTGCCTCGATGTAGACGCGCCATAACGATTACATTTTAGAATAATTCTCATTCCTCTGTTTTTCAGTTTTTGTAAGGCATTAAGTGACGTATTATCTAATAAATACAAAATTGATGAACAGTATTGAAAATGAGGTTGTATGATAGTTTTATAAACAGTACACTTTACCCAATAAGAAAGTTCAGCTGAAACTCTAGAAAAAAAGTATAATTTTTTTGAATTTTTATTTTTTTGATTATATTCAAAATTACATTTAAAAGTTAAATTACAATCAAAAATTAATCCTAAATATTTCATTTCCTTAACAATTTCAATATTTTCATTGTCAAGTTTTAGTCGTTAGTGACATCAATTTTATTTAAATTAAATTTACTTGCAATTATGATTGCTTTAGTTTTATTTAAATTTAATTTAAGCTTATTACATTGAAAATAAATTGAAATTTGGCTAAGTTCATGTTGCAACTTGTTTACTGCAATATTTAAATTATTATTAGAAATATCTAGAAGAGTATCATCGGCATATAAGTTTACTAAATTGCAGTTCAATACTAAGTTTATATCATTCATATAAATTATAAATAATAAAGGCCCTATTACACTCCCCTGAGGTACTCCAACATCATTTTTACAAACAGAGGAAACAATGTTATTAAATCAAGTATTTTTTATGCGGTTGAATAAATAATCAGACAACCAGTCTAAAACTGTTCCACCTATACCATACTGTTGAAGTTTACGAAGCAGAATAGATCTGTCAACAGTTTCAAAAGCTCTTTTGAGATCTAAAAAGACAGCAACAATATATTTATTACTATCAATATCTTTTTTTTTATTCTGAAATAGTTAATTGCAGACAGAGCCGCAGTAAGGGAGGGGCGGAGGGAGAGACGGCCCTTAGCGCACTAAGAAAAAGGGCGCTGACGGGCTTGCTAAGAGGCGCCATTGCGAAGATGAGGACCTTTTTTTTTGCTCATCACTTAAATTTTGAGAGGTAAGAACCTTGTTTTTATTTACCAAGGGCGCCAAAACACGGCTCTGCCCCTAGCGCAAGTTTTCCTTACTGTGGCTCTGATTGCATAGCAGTTTCACATGAAAAACCAGGACGAAAGCCAGACTGATTACCTATAAATATATTATTGGTTTCAAAATAATCTTCTAGTGATCCAATTTTTTAAATTGGTTAAAAAATTACACTAGACTAATGAAGGGTCACTAATGCTATATTTTCATTCAAATTTAATCTAAAGTGTAACTTATTACCCGTAGACTTATAAACGGAAGCCCACCCTAAATCGGATCTGGACAGATAGTGCCAAAAAGTTTACATGGGTGAAATAAGAACAATAATTCTTTTATTTTTCTGGTGTATTTATTGTTCAAGAAATACAATCTCATTAGATCTATAATTTGTTTTTTTTTTTTTTTTTAATAAGTAACTTAAGGCGAACATCCATAATACGTCACCTCTTGCACTTTTGCCTCTCACCTCTCACCTCTTGCACCTCTTGGCTTTTCACTGCACTGTTTATGAATATATTATTATGAAAGAATGAAGGAAGAACAAAAATGCAAATTGTTGGCACAGGGAGAGATAAGAAAAGAATACTTTTGGAGGTGTGGAATGGACATAAGAGAAGCAGAGAGAAAGAGAAACTGAGGAACAGTAATAGCTGAAGAGGGATCAGGAGGTACAGGGGCAAGAAAGAACAGACAGAATAGTCAAATCGCTGAGCGTGAAAAGATATAAAGAGATAAGAGCTATAGGAATACCGAGCTACCTGAAGGGGAAAAGCGGAAGATCAGGGGGTAGAGTCAGGAGGATAGCGAGGTTGAGATGCGGCAACGAAGAGAGGAACAACAGGTACTTGGCAGAACCAGAGGACAAGCTATGCAGATTATACAAGGAAGATGAAGAAACATTGGAATATATAGCCAAGAGATGTATAGAGATTGCAGTTTCGGACGAAGAGTTAAAGAAACTGATGAGTGAGGAAGGCAAGGGAGAAAGATTGGCAGCAGAACTGGAGGCAAGAAGGAAGGAGATCGGAGAGGAGAGCCAGAAGAAGAATAGGAAGAAAGAAAGGTACACTGAAAGAAAAAGAAAGAAATGAAAAATATTCGGGTAAGAAAAGCAAGGGAGAAAGATGGGCGAGAAAAATGGAGGCAAGAAGGAAGAAGAGAGGAGAGGGAAACCGGAAGGAGAACAGGAAGAAAGAGAGGGACACTGAAAGAAGAGCAAAGAAATGAAATAAGAAATATTTTAATACGTTGATTATATGTTATTTTATTTTTCATTTCTTTGTTATTGTTTGCTAATTGGTTGTAATTGTTCATACCCTAAACGCCGCAAGGCCTAGGGGAAATAAAGAATATAGATATTATTATTTAAAATATTACTATTATTTTTATTTATTCTTATTTTTTTAACTTTAGTACTATTTGTTACTGCTTCTTTAAATTAATGTAATTATTCATAATATTTGTGCCACACTGTTATTGGGCAGTTGTGTGTTATGGCCTTATTATAATAAAAAAATATATAATTAAATGGCGAAAAATCGTCCAAAATTCCATGGGCCAATTTTACGTGCAGTGCTGATATTTTGTTATTTATCAGGCAAATTAAATATTATATATTTGGAAAAAATCTGCGAATTTATACAAAAATTACAAAATTGGAAATTACAAAAATCTAATCCCTTATAACTTCTGGAATTTATCTACCACGTTAGTAGAGCATGATCTATACAACTTATTGCAAACAGAAAACTACCGCCCTGCGTCTAAATTTAATATTTTTGAAAAAATCTTTGAGCGTTTAGTATATGAAGTTATATTTAATTTCGTGAAAGGTTCAATAAATACTGAACAACATGGGTTTTTTTCTGGCCAGTCAGTCGACACGAATTTAATTTTATACTCTGACTTCATATTGAAATCAATGGACGATAGAGTGCAAGTAGACGCCGTTTACACCGATTTCAGTAAGGCTTTCGATATCGTGGATCACGAATTACTTGGCGGGAGGCTCGCGGGGGTCGGTGTACGCGGCAGTCATCTAAAATGGTTCCAGTCTTACCTATGTGATAGACAGCAGCGAGTTGTATTGCACGGGTATGAATCAGATTTCGTTGATATTACATCCGGGGACCCGCAAGGGACTCACCTAACTCCTTTGCTTTTTAACATTTTCATCAATAACGTTTCTACTTGTTTTCAAAATTCAAATTTCGTCATGTACGCTGATGACTTGAAAATTAATAAAAAAAATTACTAATACAAGTGACTGTAAAGGTATACAAGAGGATTTGGAGCGGTTTACTAACTTTTGTAAAAATAATAAACTAAAATTAAATATAAATAAATGCAAAAAAATATATTTTACTCGAAATAGGAACATAATAAATATTAAATACAATATTGAAAGACACGATTTAGAAAATGTCACAGAAATCAAAGATCTAGGGGTAACACTAGACTCGAAAATGATACTTGACTTTCATATTAATAATATAATAAATAAAGCCTTAAGAATGCTGGGCTTTATTCTTAGAATAAGCCAGCCATTCAAAAAAACTCTGATAAGCCTTTACCAAACATTTGTAAGAAGTATTTTAGAATTTGCTACAATTTGCTGGTCACCTCAATACAATACATATATAAATCGCTTAGAAAACGTTCAAAGGAAAATCTCAAAACATCTAGATTACAGATTTCCGAATAACAATTTTAAATTAAAATCCCTCGGAAAAAGACGAGTACTTTTTCATATAACATTCTTATATAAATTGTTTAACAATAAAATAGATTGTCCAGAACTTTTAAATCAGTTTTAGATAAGAATACCTCAACAGAATACCAGACAACATGATTTCTTTTGTTTGCCATTTAACAGAACAAATCCCGCGTATAATTCACCGATTAATAGAATGTCCTTAACTTATAATAACTTTTCAACTAAACAAAATTTTCCTTATTTGTTTACTACTAATATTAAAACATTCAGAAATGGAATATTAAAAATTTTAGATTATAAATTTCGCTTATAAGTTAGTTATACTGTAAATCACTATTATAATTTAATTATATTAATGATTAGTGTCATACTGAAATTGGGCTCTCGCCTGTTGTATGACCGAAATAACATAAATAAATAAATAAACATCACGCAAGGCAAAATAGAGGACATTCAAGAGCCTGGGAGAGGAAGAACAAAATTTATACTGAGGCAATAAAAAACAAAAATTAAAGACTCCAATTGTCGGACATGTCCGAAGGTTACCAGGTGACCGCATCATCAAGTTAGTCTGGGACGAATTGCCGGACGGAAAGACCGTCCACGTCTGCAATGCAGAGACAATATCGACGCAGATCTAAGAACTCTCAGTATCGTAAACAGACACGTAAAAATGGAAAATGAAGTCAAATAGGACCCACTCGGTCTTGTAACGCTATGGAGTATAAGATATTGATGCAAATATATGCATATTGGGCAAAGCACCTGAAGAAGAATAATAGCTGATGAAAATATTGAATAATAATTTATACTTACCACAATATGATTGTATTTCTATTAATCCAACAATAAAGACAAAAGCACAGAATATTAATTTCATTGTTAATATATGCAGAGCAAAACGATAGGAATAAAAACTAATATTTTCAACTCCGATCAAGAAAACACTAATAATTTCTACTCACTACTTCTCTACTGATATTAAACTTTTATATATTTTAGCAGGTATTGTCACTATCGCAAGGCTAAACTAATTTTTATTTCTGGCAAATACTCTAAACATACTAAATCCTAAATTTTTGCAGATATTTTAAAGAAGGTCACTTTTGGAGATAAGATTAGTTTTATCTTCCTTTTTTTTATCAAATATTTTCGGTTATTAATTTTCAATTGCAACAAAGCCTTTCATTCTTTTGTGGTCTTTATCTTTAATGTGTTTTATGCCAACAACAACAAGATAAGAGTTTTTAAATGCAGCTTACTTCTTCTTCTCTTTCCTTTTACTTTCCAGCCCTTGGCTATAATAAAAAAAAATCGCATACTGTTCTTCCGCCGGAATAGTTCTGTGTAAGGACGCTGTTACGTAAAAGCAAACGCGCAATGCTGCCTCAAGAATAATATATTCTGTAACAAAGTTGGAATGAGAAAATTCGATGCGAGTGGAACATGAGAAACTCACAGCTTTTGCTTAGAAGAGAATTACGCTCTTTAGAAACACTTATTAATGTGAGCAGTTATTTTCTAGGACGAAGTTCGTTAAATCAAAAACAAAGACACGAATAACGGATCCGCACCTAGAAAACACGCTGGGTTTTGCTTTATCAATTATTTACCCGAACATTGACAAACTTGTGAGCAATATGAAGTCCCAACCGTCCCATTAAAATTAAACAATCATTTTTACCGACCGCCAACATATATAAGGGAGGTATTGTGATCATACCAATTTTGACGTTTCGAGATTTCGATGAATCTCCACGAATTGAGGTCCCTACATAACGTTTTGACTATTTTTAGCATGATGTCCGTCTGTCTGTCTGTCTGTCTGTCTGTCCGTCTGTCCGTCTGTCCGTCTGTCCGTCTGTTTGTGTACACGTGCACAGCAAATTCAGCTGAAAGGATTTTTATGAAACTTCATATTTAAGCTTCTGCCATCAATGGCACGAGTTGATCAACTTTTGGTAAAAATCGGTTAACTAAAAATGGGAGTTTACTCGTGTCAATTTTAAGATTTTTGCGAATATTTCACAACAGAAAAATATCTCGAAAATATTTATTAAACAAAAGTTTCTATAAAAGCAATAACTAATAACTTTTATTTGAGACGTTTTTTGATATAACGAAAAATTTCGAATAATTTCTGTAAAATTTTTCGTATTTACAGTCTCAATTTTTTCATATTTATATGTAACGTTTCCATGGTCATGATAAATAATATCTCTGTTAGAAAATATTAGGTCGTTATTTCTACTCTGCTGCTAGAATGTAATTTATATAAGTACTTTATGATAGCGGTCGGTCCTGTGGTGGCCACACCTGATTTTTTTTATTTAACAATGTATATGTATTATAAAAGATTTTTTCTACGACCACTATAGAATTTACCAATTCTAAAACCCATCTTGACTACAGAAAGTTCTAAAGCACTTATCTTCTTATGCATTTTGCATGTATTTCATTCCATCACTTGTTGAATAACTATCCCATGCTTGTTGTCATTTGTTTTTGTAGGGTTACATTAAAATATATACAATGTTTACATTAAATAAATGCAACATAACAAAGTACTAAAATTGGGGCCGGTGTGCTGCAAATTAAATTAAAATTAAACAAATAATAAATAAAAAAATAAGTTTAATTAATTGATTCATTTGTTATGAAATATAAATTCAGTGGCAGCGTTAGGCGTCGGCGACGTCGGCGACTGCCGACGGCCTCGCGCTTGAGGGGGCCTCGCAAAAATGTTACAACTTATTGAAAGTTTTTATTATTTATTTATTTTACATCAGCCTATTTCTGCAACGAGGCTAATCGCTGATGCCGGGAGAGAGCTCCTACACCTGGACGAGGGGTGAATGATCGTTGGTGATATTATTCTCGCCCGAATAATATCACCATAGACTGTTTCTACCAGTCTAAAACCGCACGACTTAATGCGTTCGGCCACTCCGTTGGCTTGAAAGTTTAAATATTATATATTAATTATGACTTATGATATTTTTACATTTCTCATTTCGCTTTGCTGGACAAAAATATGTTTATTTGTATATTTGTCGTTTTTATCATTGGATTCTATTACTTCGACTTTAAATAAATAACGTTTTCTAAGTATTAATCTTGTTCTATATATTGTGCATAAACACTTATAAATTCAAAATTCACTGTTTTGAAAATGAAAATCGGGTCCGCAAATATTGAAAAATAATATTTCCCATTCGAAATAATTTCTATTAAAAATGGATTAGTAGGTGAAAGATAATTAAAAAAAAAAAATAAAAATATAAGAAAAAATTAACCACGAAAATTCAGCTTATTTAATTTAACGTTTATTTGACCTAAAACTTTAAAATCATTAATTTAATTTGATAAACATGAAAATTAATATTTAAGCGTTAAGAACAAATAAGTGTAAATACTTATATTAAAATTAAGTGTATATAAATATGTGTTTAAAATTAATAATAACAGTTATGAGTTGTGTTTATAACTTTATATAAAATATAGTGTTTAGTGGCTAAAAAGTTAAGCCAGAAGACTAGGCCAAATTAAGGTTTGTTTTTATTATAGTTTTTTTTTTTTTTTTTTACTGAGAAATGAAAGTGGCCTCACAAAGCTAATTTTTCCGACGTCCACGATTGGTCTTGCGCCGCCGCTGTATAAATTATATGTTAAGATAAAATGTTTGTTAAAATAATTATTAGTTTTTTTTTTTCCTGGAGGTCGTGGAGAAAGTAGTAGTCTATGACTCGGTTGGGAGAGAAAATTCGATGCTCGTGGTTCCTCACGCTCGCCTGCGGCTCGCGCTCTGAATGTTCCACTCACATCGAATTTTCTCATTCCAACCTTGTTACAGAATATACTATTTTATTTTTTCTTGTGTTTTTTTATGAATGTTATGAACTTACAATTTTTTTTTTTTTGTATAGTTTAGAAAACTTTATATAATATTTTTATAATAAAAACAATTTTAGTGAAGTAATAAATAAACTGATGATTCTAAAAAAAGATCCTTATAAAGTTGTGGCCCGGGAATGTATTTCAGATCACTATCCGGCCCTCGGTCTTTTGGAAGTTTCACATTCCTGACCTAGGGTAACGTAGACCAAGAAACCCTATACACTCTTAGGCCCTTCGACTAACTGGACCAAATTTTGCGCAATTACTCTTCAAGATAATGCAACAAAAATATCGCATAGCAGTATGTAGGGTTTGTAGGTATAACCAAGAAACCCTAGATACTCCAAAGCCCTTTGACCAATCTGGACCATGTTTTGTAAAATTTAGGATCCTGCGGAAGTAAGTATCTATGATTATTTAGGTATAACCAAGAAACCCTTTAGGAATACCCGATTTGGACCAAATTTTGCACAAGAAGTAATGGCGCATAGAAGTGTCTAGGGTTCCTTAGGTAAAACCAAGAAACCATTTCGGAACCTTCTCCCGATCTGGCTTCAATTTTGCACAGATACTCTCTAAGCTGGAGCCAGATTAGCCAGAGTCGCTTGAAATCTACGTGTCGCGAATGTACATGTAAACTTCCTGAAAACAGTCCGAGAATATATCATTTCCTTTTAATAACCACTTAGCTGCTATTTCAAGTACCAACGAAGACCTTCAGTCATTGCAGAACGCATCTACAGACCTAATAATTAACCCTACAAAATCAAAAGTTTTAATCTTTGGTTCAAAGAACGATCAGAATTTAATAAAGCCAGCTTGAAAACTGATTCTTGACGGGTCTGCTCTGACAATATCCAACAGCGCGAAGAATTTGGGATTGATTTTTGATGATAAATTAAATTTCTCTTAGCATATCATAGTAAGAACAGCCTACCTTAAGTTAAAGATCCTCTATGGTAACAGACAATACCTGAACCAGGCAATTAGGATAAAACTTTGCGAGTCCCTTGTATTGAGTCTGTTTACTTATGGTAGTGTAGTTTACGGAAATTGTCTACTTGCAGCTGATATGAAAAAAATTCAGAAGGTCCAAAATTAATGTTTGTCTATGGTGTACCAAGGCGCTCGCATATCTCCTCTTACCTTCACTTGTCTACATGGCTTAACATGAAACAAAGAAGACTTTCTCAATCTCTTGTATTTTATCATGAAGTGGTAATTCTCAAAAGTCCCCCTTATTTGTATAACAAAATCACCTTCAGATCTGACGTGCATAATGTTAATATAAGATTTAAGGGTACCCTTTCTCCACCTTCTTACAAAATTGCAACATTTAAACATAGCTTCTCATTTGACATTTGCCCTAAATATAATATTATTCCTGAAAACCTTAAATCTTTTAACTTAATCTCTTTTAAAAAACAAATAAAGAAGCTCATCTGGGATAAAAGATTATAATAATGTAATAAAGTCTAAAAAAGTCTTAATTTCTAATAGGTTCATCTTGCCCTTTTAATTTCATGTCCTTTTCAATGTTCTTTTCAGCTTTAATTCTGCCCAAGTTAGGGAATGTTACATATTTACATGCTTCAACGTTGGTTAATTGTGGATTTATCAATAGCAAAGAACCCTGGTTATTTATGTTAATATGCGCTATATTTATATTTTTATACTTTTTAAAGGCTCATAAGTCACATAAGTCTCATAAGTCTCATATATCATATATCTACTAATCAATAGTGAATAGTATTTTGATAGGTGCTCTCTGTTGAAATAGTATTTGTGATAGTTAAAAGTTTAATTTAATTACAGTGTTTATTGCTATTGTTCTTAGTACATTATAGTACATTCCGTAAATAAATTTAATAGTGATCCGTTTAGTATCTAAAGAGATATTTCATCTTTTCTGAATAAAATTGTGTAAAAACCGGACATTTTTAAGTTATATAATTGAATACAAGTTTATTCCAACTGATTACCGAGCAAGATAATCCACGTTATTGTCTTATAATCAAGACATCTACTTGCACCGCTTTACTGTTGTGCGGGCAGCCGCAGCCTGGGAAATTACCAGTGAATTGAGTAACTGCCTTGTGTACCTGTACTACGCTACCGCCGTGCAGGCAACAGGAACCTAAGGGGCGTAGCAGCCAAGAACAAAATTTATTTTTACCAATTTTTATCGCTCCTTACAATCATGGTTACTGTGTGTAGTGTTTGTAACACAAATCTAAATAGTCGGAATAAATCTGGTATTACGTGCAACGGCGTTTGTACTAAAAGCTTTCATTTTAGTTGCATTGATATACCGGTTGCTGTGAAAAATGCACTGTTACAATCAAAAAATTTAAGTTGGAAATGCGATGACTGTAAATCAAATGTTCTTCCAACTTTGTCTCCGATGGGAACTAATGCAAATTATGATCCAGCATATAATGAAATTAAAATGATGTTAACTGACTTAAAAAAATCTGTTGAATTTTGTTGCAACAAAATAGACGATTTTGAAACTAAGTTAAATACATTTGCCGAGAAATGCAACATGATAGAACCAATCGCAACTGAAGTTGAAATTCTCAAGAAGAAAGTTGAAGACTTTGAACAACGCTCAAGACTAAACAATGTCGAAATTGTAGGGGTTCCCGAAGAGCCAAATGAAAATTTGCTCAAGATCGTAGAAATGATTGGAACAACTGTAAATTGTCCGGTACAGGAAAATGATTTAGATGCTGTGCATCGAGTTGCAGCTTATAACTATAAAAATGGACAACCCAAAAATATAATTGTTAGATTTATTTCCCGGCTTAAAAAGGATAAATTTCTAGCTTGTGTGCGAAATAATCATAGCCTAACTGCAAATAACTTACAATTTTCGGAACTAAACAAAATATATATAAACGATCACTTGAGTCCTGCTAATAAATTAATATTTAATAAAACAAGAATGGCTGCCAAAAATCAAAATTTCAAATATGTTTGGGTCCGTAATTGCAAGATTTTTGTTAGAAAGAACGATAATTCACCGATTATCATCATTCGATCAGAAACCGACCTCTCCAAGATCTTCTAAGCTCTACACATCAAAATTAACTCTTATAATCCATCAGTGCCGATATGAACCTAAACTTATATTACCAAAATGTTCGCGGTTTAAAAACTAAACTTAGTGCTGTGTATAGTGAACTTTCAGCAAACAGTTACGACGTTGTTTTTATGAGCGAAACTTGGCTTAATGATTCAGTTTTAGATAGCGAAATTTGCGACTTGAACAACTATTCTATTTACAGGCGTGATCGAAGTGACCCCGCAATGAAGCAAGGAGGTGGAGTTCTTATTTTAATTTCAAAAAAATTACATTCTAAAAGTCAAATAACTTGGTACTCATCATCCGAAGATTTGTGGGTAACAATGGTGACCCCTAGTCATAAAAAAATACATTTATGTTGTGTGTATATCCCACCATCTTCCGATTATCTTACTTATATTAATCACTTAAATAAGGTATCTGAAGTTACATTGAATCATTCAGAAGATGATATAATTGTAGCAGGTGATTACAATCTACCTAATATCGAGTGGAATGCTAGCAACAAGGGTTGTACTTACACACTTCTTACAAAACAAGACATTCAGGTAGACTTGATTAACACCTTGTCGTTTTGTAATTTTACTCAATATAACAGTTCCAAGAATAAACTTAACAAAACACTTGACCTTATATTTAGTACTTTGGAATTAAAAATTAATGTTTCAGCATGTCCTATAAGTAAAATTGATTCATACCACCCACCACTAGAAATATTGGCAGTAATTAATAAATTTAAACCTCTTGCACAAAACAACAGAAAAACATATAACTTTAATAAATGTAATTATGAAAAGTTAATCGACAAATTGTCTTCAGTCAACTGGGACTCTAGATTAAACAATCCTGACATTAATAATAACGTTGAGTGTTTTTATAGTATTATATACAACCTCTTAGATTCATGTGTTCAAATGCAAATTAAAAAAACATGCAAATATCCCAAATGGTTTTCGAAAACTTTAATAAATGTAATAAAAAATAAAAATAGGTATCACAGAAAATGGAAAACTTACAACAATCTAGATGATTATAATACTTTTTCATTGTTGCGTAACAGATATAAATTATTGATGAAATCAGATTATAAAAAATATATAAATCATATTGAGTCAAATTTAAAGACAAACATTAATCAGTTCTGGTCTTTTACAAATACTCTACGAAAAAATAACTCTATTCCGAACATTATGTGTTACAACGACTCCGAAACATCTAACGGGCCTGCCATATGTAACCTTTTTGCAGATCATTTCCAATCAGTGTACATTAAATCTAGTAACTATACTTGCAACCTGTCAAACGCCGATAATAGTGAAGTTGCGTCAAACGTCAATATTAGTTCATTACAAATTACAAAGGAAGATATTTTTAATTCACTTGTAAATATCGACACCAAGAAAGGATGTGGTTCTGACAAAATTCACCCAAAATTTATTAAATATTGTGCTCATTATCTACTTTCCCCTTTATACATACTTTACAATAAATCGGTAACCACCGGAATTTTTCCTCAGTTATGGAAAATTTCATCTATAACACCCATACATAAATCTGGAGGCAAGAATAATATATCCAATTATAGACCAATATCTATCCTTCCCACTTTTGCTAAAATCTTTGAAGCTATTATCGTAAAAAAAATTAAAAATACATTAGAAACTACTATCATACCCCAACAAAATGGATTTTGTAGCAAAAAATCAGTACTAACCAACTTAATTCCATTTACTCAATATCTGACCAATAGTATGGACAAGAAGAAACAAGTTGACGTAATTTACACTGATTTCAGTAAGGCGTTTGACAGGGTCATTCACAACATCTTACTCGATACACTATTTAAGGCTGGAATTCATGGATCCTTATTGCGTTGGATTGAATCCTATATCAAAAATAGATCCCAATATGTATCATGTAACGGCTATACATCTCGTCTGATTGAAGTAACTTCAGGTGTACCTCAAGGCTCCCATTTAGGTCCAATATTATTTAACATTTATATCAACTCAATATTTAGTTGTTTTAAAAAATGCAAATTTGCTCTTTTTGCCGACGACTTGAAGTTCTACACTACTGTAGATTCAATCGAAGATTGCATTTTAATGCAAGAAGATTTAAAAATGTTAAATAATTATTGTGAATCTAAATACTTGTCATTAAATTTAAGCAAATGTTTTATTGTAAGCTTCAGCCGAAAGAAAACTAAAATTATGTTCAAGTACTCAATTAACAATAAACAGTTATCAAGAAAAGATTCAATACGTGACTTGGGCATCATATATGACTCAAAACTACTTTTCAATGAACACATTGATACAATTGTAAAAAAAGCCTATAAGCTACTGGGCTTCGTTTTGAGAACTTCTAAACCATTTCAAAACATTAAATCAATTATTTTGCTTTATAATTCAATTGTAAGACCTCAACTAGAATATGCTACTTCTGTTTGGAATCCTCAATATTCAAAATATATTAAACGAATTGAAAGTATTCAAAAAAAAATGTTAAACTTCCTTAGCTACAAATTTAATATTCAGCTGAACTCTTATTCCGATAAACTAGAATTTTTCAATTTAAAATCATTAGAACAAAGAAGAACTAAATTTGATATCCTGCTATTATTCAAAATTTTCAATAATATGATTGACACACAGACCTTTGTACATGAATTTACCTTTTTAATACCAAACAAGTCTACACGATCACAAAATTTATTTTATATTAATCAATTTAAAACTAACTGTTGCAAGAACTCACCAATTAATAGAATAATGATTTCATATAACAATAATTTCAAAAATTTCGATATATTTACCTTAACTTTTAATAAACTAAAAAAATTATTGTAATAAGATTTATAATTTATATATATAATTAATATACTTTGTTTACGTACACAACCTGTAATATAATTTATAAGATTTTGTTCACTATTTAATTGTATTTCGTGGAAGCTACTTGTGGGCAACCGTTAGCTTCCCCAATGTATAAATAAATAAATAAATAAATAAATAAGGAAGAACAGTCCTTGGGTTCTCACAAGGACTGATCATGGGCCTTTATCCATTCTACAAACTATTATTATTAGTATTTGTAAAAAATCTAATTATTTTATCTTGTACCTTGCATATAAATAAACAAATTAAATTAAATATCATGCAACGAACATAGCCAAAATATTAAAATTTCAGTTAAAGGGTATTCTAAATACACAATGTAACACATATTAAGCCAAGTTTTGTAAAAAAAAAAAAAATACTTCTATAATACTGGGTTAAGATATATTAGGTTAGGATAAATTTTACGTTTAGTTTTATTAAATTCTTTTAAAACTTCACATGTTTAATATATACAACACAAAACAAATCTTAAAGAAGCTAAACTGTTGGCCAAACGTGTCGAAAAATAATTAAAGAAATTTATTATTATAACTAAAATTCAATAGCGGCTGGGGGGTAAAATATTTGGGGGGACACTTTTTGATCCATATATTGCAATGGCGTCAATCCTACGGCCCGTGGGCCTAATCTGGCCCAACTATAAATTTCAAACGGCTCGCATAAAATTTCTGCCCCTTGTTTTTAAAATCACCCTCCCCTCTTCCTCAAAATCGGAATTTCTCCACTCCCCCTGTCCTTAATTGATTTTCAGAATTTCTTCCCCAAGTTCTCAAATGATTTTCAAAATTTCGCCCAGCCGTCCTCTGTGAAACATATTTAGAATTCATATACAAAATGTATCAAGCAGCCCCCCCCCCACGCAAGAAGGAGAGAAATACCATTTTTTTAAATTTTTTCACTATTTCTTATATTTCTTAGGTATAGGATTTAAAAAGAGATGAGGACCTTTTTTTTTTGGTCACCACTTCAAAAGCTACGAACTTTTATGGCTTCCGCCCCCCCCCATGAAAAATTCCTGGGTGCGCCACTGGTATCAAGGTTCTCTACCTTTTTAATACGATTTTTCTCAAAAACACGATGTATAACTTGGAAAAAAAAAAAATTATGACCTAAGTTGAAAATAATAACATTAAAATTTATTAAAAATATTTCGCTATCAAATTATACTTCCAAGCACGAATTGAAAGTGATTAATTTTTTATAATATATATATATATTAAGCTCCGAGCTACTGATAGGTAAGTTATCGGTCGTTAAAAAAATTGTAGCTTTAGGTGCCCCATTCTAAATTATTACCATTGTTTTTTTACTGAACTTTCTATTAATGTTCTATTTCCATTTTTGTTCGATTGTTGTGTCCCAAGTGTCCCGAGCATCGTTTTCTAGATCTAAATTCTTAAAATCTAAAATATATAAAATATCTTTGAATTAGAAATAATAAAATTAAATATATGCAGATATATTTAGCTAGTTTAATGATATTTTTAAGTATAAATGAGATTTTAAATTCAGTTTTTCTTATTAAAATTTTTTAGGAGGACACTATCTCAGCGCCACCCTTTCTCATCCGCCACCCTGTCTCAGCCGTTACTGCGAACATTTACTATCTACTCTAGGTTTTTTTCGAAATTACCTCGAACGCGTCCTTCCAAATTCTCCGAACTCCTTTTTTAGGTTTAAGAACCTACGTAAGTAACTGCACATAGAAGTGTCTAGAATTTTGTAGGTATAACTAAGAAACACTAGACACTCCTACGCTCTTTGACCGAGTTGGACCTAATTTTGCAGGATTACTATTTAGGATCCTGCGAAAGTAATGGCGCATAGTATTTAAGATTTCGTAGGTATATCCAATAAACCTTTTACCTAGTGTTCCTTCTCGAGAATTCTTTCTCGAGAATTTCTCGAGAAAAAGTTATAATTCTCATTTTTCATTTCCCTAGAAATGTATTATTTTTTTTTCGAGAAATGTAATTTTTTTCTACGCCACGTTATACGCATTGTGCTTTTAAAAAACTATTTTAGAAAAATATAATGTTTAGTGAGTCACTGATTATAATTTAATTTTGATAAAATTTTTCTTCTGTCTCCCGCAACGCAACTGTGTCAACAGATAAGAAGCGATTTATAATATTTAGCTAATTAGTATAGACCGGCAAATATATGCAACGGTACTTTTGCCTTCGGCGTGCTATTTTAAACTTTATTTTATACATTTGGTTTGCACTTGTCTGCAAAAATTGATAGTATATATAATAAAAATCCTGACCTACAAGTATTACTACAATTTTCTATCAATTTATTATCAAATCAAAATATATTTTATAAATATAAAGAAATATATAATTTTTATAATTATGCACCAATAACAAGTTGTAATGTAGTTGCTGTCTTTTTCTTTTTTCAAGTACGTATATACATAGAAGCGTCGAATAGCGATTTCGTCGAGTGGTGAGTCAAATTTCTCCATAAGAAATAAACGCAACCCGTACAACCTTCTCCACATACGTTAATATTAAGCAACAAAATAAATTCGTATTGTCGTTTCTTTTAACAAGAAGATCTTCAGAGTCATTCGCGTCATATACTTTTATCAACTACCGAAATTCTATTGCTTTATGACAGGAAATACTTCCATATCAATTACTACTAAATACTCAGGTTCAGGCGTACACTGTATGCTTTGGTTGCACTATAGAAAACCTTTACATGTCTGAACAATTCTACAGTCTCCATTACATAAATTATCTACATATTTGTACATTTTTTTATGGTATACCTATATGAAATGTGTTAATTAGTAAAGTAAGCAAATTTACAATATTTCTTGTTTTCTATTGTCCAGGAGGTTCGATTCCAGGAATTCCTGGAGGTCTAGTAGATGCCTCAGTACTTCTACTATTTGTAAAATCTCCAGGTGGGGTTAGGGTACTACCCTCATCACTAGGTGAGGTGTTGTTACTGCCATCACCCGATGAATTCATATCTTCGTCATCACTAGGTGAGGTTTTGTTACTGCCATCACCCGATGTATTCATATCTTCGTCATCACTTGGTGAAGTTTTGCTACTGCCATCACCCGATGAATTCATATCTTCGTCATCACTTGGTGAGGTTTTGCTACTGCCATCACCCGATGAATTCATATCTTCGTCATCACTTGGTGAGGTTTTGCTACTGCCATCACCCGATGAAGTCATATCTTCATCATCACTAGATCTGGTTCGAGGTTCTTCTTCACCTCTTGTCGATGTTTCTCCTATTGTTGTAATTTCACTTGGTGTAGTTGAATCTTCAACTTCTTCTGATAAGTTAAAATCATCTTCTGTTGTTTTTTCGGGAGCTTTTGGTGTAGTTATTTCACCATAACCTGAAGAAGTCACATCACCTGATGATGTTAATTCTTCATCATCCTCTCTTGCAGTAGCTCCTTCTCCACTTGATGTCATTTTTCCATCTCCTGATGAAGTCATATCTTCATCATCACCAGGTGTGGTTCGAGGTTCTTCTTCACCTCTTGTTGATGTTTCTCCTATTGTTGTAATTTCACTTGGTGTAGTTGAATCCTCAACTTTTTCTGATAAGGTAAAATCATCTTCTGTTGTTTTTTCGGGAGCTTTTGGTGTAGTTATTTCACCATAACCTGAAGATGTCACATCACCTGATGATGTTAATTCTTCATCATCCTCTCTTGCAGTGGCTCCTTCTCCACTTGATGTCATTTTTCCATCTCCTGATGAAGTCATATCTTCATCATCACCTGGTATAGCAGCTGTTGTAGTACCTTTTGGGGTAGTATGATCACCTGAATTGTCTTTAGATGTAGTTGTATCTTCATAATAGTCATTTGATTCTCCATCATCTCCTAAACCAGAACCGCTCCCTTCAAATTGTAATGTTGATGTTGGAATGGAAGAAGTTGTAAGAATTATTGGAGTAGTTGTTGTTAATTCTTTAGTTAGGGGTTCATCAGTTGTGATTTTTTCAGTTGTCGTTTTTACCTTTGTTGTTATTTCAGGAGTGGTTGGTTGAGTAGTTGTATCTTTGGTTATCGTATCTACAGTCGTACTTTGTTCGGTAGTTGTTCTTTCAGTTGTAGTTATTTCCTCCGTTGTTGTTTCTTCAGGTGTAGTTTGTTGAGTTGTTGTTTTTTTCGTTGTGGTAGGTTCTTTAGTTGTCTGTTCAGTTGTTTTTTCCGTTGTGGTTCGTTCTGTAGTTGTATGAGCAGTTGTCGTACCTACAGTCGTAGTTGGTTCAGTAGTTGTACTTTCAGTTGTATTTATTTCTTCCGTTGCTCTTTCTTCAGTTGTAGTTAGTTGAGTTGTTGTTTTTTCCGTTGTTGTTGGTTCTGTAGTTGTCCATTTAGTTGCTGATTCCTCAGTTAAAGCTCCTACATCTGATATTACTTCATCCGTCGTTTCTTCAGTTGGTTCAGTTGTTTCAAACTGTGTTGTCTGCACCGTTGTTGAATCTGTTGGCTTTACCGTTCCAGTCAAAGAGCATTTTAGTTTTCCACATCCATTAACGCAACAGTTGAATATGGTATAAACTTTGCATTCTTTAATAACATTTGGATCACATCTTTGACCTGCAAATTGGAAAAAATATTATTAAAATTATAGGACGATATAAGCTAAATATTATTGATAAAACAAATAAAAGGGTAGACGACATCACTTTACAGTGTTGGTCATAAAAGATTAAGCCGTATGAATAGAGATAAGCATAACTTTATACTTGCAAAATATGAAGCAAATGCTTCAAGTAACATGAATAAAAATGTAAGCAAAACCTTCTGTGGCTCTTTTGCCCAAAATATAATTAATTGGTTATGAATTAAACAGAACTTTTGCTTTAAATTGTAAGTAAATACTTCATAAACGTGCATCTAGCAAGTTTTGACGAACATTATTTAAGTCTCGTTCCTCTCCACGTTCTTGGGATTTTAATAGTTTATTTTGTTGCGAAGAGGCGAACTTGGGATGATTAGCTAATACTTTTTAAGGCACCATTATAGAATCTCGAGGTGGTGAGCTCTCTTCTCAGCATAAAATAGAAGTTATATATGCAGCCGTTCCAGGATTTAAAAAAGGCATCGATAAGGAACTTAAGTTGAAGCAAAGCACAATATTATGGACTATAAGCAGTGTAGTTAATCGAATAATTACATAAATTGGCATTCGGATTAATTTTTTTACTACGAAAATTCCTTATAATTACTAATCTCTGCTGGAATCAAAAGGCTGCCGTTATAAATGAAAACTCTCTAACGGACGAAGTAAACATTATCAAAGGTGTAAAAATTTACTTTCTCCGTTGTTGTTTAGCATTTACACGAAGGCCATAATTAGGAAAGCACTGAGTGAAGAAACCGCAGATGTAATGGTTAATGGAAAGGTCATTAACAACATTAGATACGCTGCAGATACTATACTTCTGACAGATAACATTCGAGATTGTCGAATTCTTATTAATAGGGTTCACACTGGTTGCAAAAAATAGGGCCTTCCGCAAGATTCTTCACAGCCTGAGATCTAATTCTAAATGGTAACCACATATTGATATTTGTACTGAAAGACTGCCGGTAGTCTCTCTGTACAAATAACTTGGCACTTGGATAAACGATAGTATGGAATATCAACAGGAAATACGAAAACGAATAGAGATAGCAAGGGATGAGTTTGTGAGAATGAAATGTCTTCTAAAGAATCGAGGCCTTAATTAAACTTCATATGAGAGTTCTCCGGTGTTACATGTTATCTATTGTGTTACATGGAATGGCAACTTGGACCTTAAGTCAAGAATACGTTAAAAACTTGAAGGCTTTTGAAATGTGGTTGTGTCTATGTATGCTGAAGATCTCATAGATGGTCCAGATTATAAATGAAGAAATTTTACTCAGAATAGAGAAGAAACGAGAACTTATTCTTACCATTCAGAAAAGAAAAGAGAGGGCTAAAATGCGAACTTACTACAGCTATTATTGCAGGGAAAGATTTTAGGCAAGGTGAAGGACTGGAGAATTATTTCGAGCCTCGATCTTCAAAGTGAAAATAGCCTTGATTATTGCCAACCTCAAGAAAGAAAAGGCATAGAAGAAGAAGAAGAAAAATCTTTAGTAGAAGTGAACGACTTGTGGTAAAGAAAATATCGTTTTCCAACCACGATTAGTGTAATTGATTGTACCCATATGTGGATAGAATCATGTAAAGAATAATCTACGCCAAATGTACAAAGTTGTATATTTATGATGTTTGATTTGCGATGTTGAAATGTTCACAAGTAAGGATGTAAAGTGATCTGAGTACATAACAGAATTTGTAAACATTCAGAAATAAGACAAATTTAATCACCAATAATAATACGCCGAAGCACCAAATAGTGAACTCAGTATAGCGGTAGTACATTGTTATAGTATTTCCAAAATGAAATGGCCACCCTTACTTATTGATTCCAATAATGGCTGACAGTATAACCATTATACCTGCTGAGTTTATGGTTCTGTTAATAGCAGTTGACAGGACCGTAATAATTATTTAAAATAAACGTGTTTTTATATGCTATTTAGAATGTATATACTATATATACTCACATTGACATTCCTTCACATTTTTATCAGGCTTAGAATTGACTATAATTGAATTATATCAAATTCTGCGATCTCGCCCTAACTAATCTATCTGATTCCATAATATGTAAACGTTTATTTAACGTTCTATATCTAAATCCTAGCAACTTCAAATAATTATACATATGGCTAACTTTGTATGGAAATTCTATTGCGTCGTCTTCCAACTTTTTTATTAAAAGATGCACAGTCGGCACTATATTTTGCGAATAAGAGGTCGTATATTTTATTTATTATTTTTTTAGACATAAAACTATTTATTTTCTTGAAAACTTGTAAATCGGGTCGTTTTTGCTGCTGATTTTTGCCACGAACATGATACGTTGAATTGTTCTGTATGGAACACTAGTTAATTTCGCAATTCTAAGTTTAGGATTGTCATTACCTTCCAAAACTAACTTTTTATAAGCGTTCAGTATCAGAACTTTGCAATCTGCTGACAAATGACATTTTTCTTTAGTAGCCACGTCCACATTTTCGCACTCCAAATCACCTTACACAGATTCACTATTTTCACTACAGAAATTAGGAATTTCTTCAAAATCAAATGGTCGCCAAAGAGCCATGTTGTTAATGTATGCACGCTATGAACGTTGAAAATTAACTAACAAACAAGTATAACAACAAAATTTTGAAACAATAGGATTATAAATTTAGAAAATATCCTTAATCGTTTTTATGAAACTTCACTGAACTATTATTGACCTATTTCATTAATATCAAATCTTGCAAAAATACTTGAAAAAATTATTAAAAGTAGATTAATATCATTTTTGGAAAACAACGACATAATTTCAGAAAAACAATTTGGCTTTTTAAAAAATAAAGGAACAGAAGATGCCATGGCTCGGCTAACAAAATACATTTATAACGCTTTAGACAAATCGACACCATGTTGCGCTATATTTTTAGATCTTGCCAAGGCATTCGATACCATTGATCATGACTTGTTATTGAGTAAATTAGAAATTTATTTAAAAATTACCTCTATAATAGGGAACAGAAAGTCATAATTGATGATCAATATAGCAATTATGAAAATATAAAGTGCGGCGTACCCCAGGGTACGGTAATTGGTCCAATATTATTTCTGATTTATATAAATGACTTGTTAAAAATGTCCAAAATTAAGAACAAACTAATCGCATATGCTGATGACACGGTATTTTTTGCTGAGGCAAGCACCTGGCAAGATTTGAAATATATAGTAGAAAATGATATCAAATGTATTAAAGAGTGGTTAGACTCAAATATGCTAACTCTAAATTACAAAAAAACTCAATTTTTACCTTTTTCAATTTATAACACCACTCAAACAAATTTAGATTACCTGATATTACATGAAAACAAATGTGCAATTAATAATACCTGTAAATGCAAAATAAAAATAAATAAAACAGACTCAGTTTCATATCTTGGTTTAAATATCGACAAAAACCTGCGATGGGATACGCATATTAATAAACTATCTACTAGCCTGAGGAAAACACTGTACCTTATGAAAAGACTACGGGAAATTATATCAATTAATGTACTATACAACTTTTATTATGCTTTGGTACAGTCTATACTATCATATGGCATAATTGCATGGGGAGGTGCTGAGGTGTATATAAGCAAAATAAAAATACTACAAAAAATTATTTTAAAAAAAATGTGCAATAAATGCGTCACCTATCCATCTCGCCTTATACACGATGAAGCAAAAGTAATGGGAATACCTAACTTGTACTTTCTAACTATTTTAAACTATATAAAAAAGAACCCCAACGATACAGTATTTCTACAACATTTATATGATACTAGAAATAAGCCTTGTGCCATTTCAAATAAAGTTTATAAAGCTGTAGGTCAACGTTGCTTCATCTTTCATATTCCAAAAATACACAGCAAATTTCAAATATATTTGCAAGAAAATAATATCTCAGTAGGTACGTACAATTATAATAAATGGGTGAAAATATTTTGTAAAACATTATGTCTGCAAGAGGCATCTAAGTTAATCAAAGTTAATTCAAGTTAATTAAATTTAAATTTAAATAAGATACATTGTTTATTTATTTATTTTATTTTATTTTATTTTTTTTCTCTCTGTTTTGTTAATGTATTGTTTTTTTTTTTTTCTCTTTTCTCTTTTCTTCAATGTAAAAAGCACGCACTCTACAGTGCACACATATGTAAAATAAATTATATGGTAGCCGCATACAGACTGAATAGTCTTAAGTGGTATTTTGTATGTATATTTTTCAACAAAATTTATTGTATTTATTTTATATGTATATAATTATTTATATATATATATAAAAGCATTTTTTATATTTACAAATTGAAAATTGAAAAATAAATTTGAATTTCAATTTGAACTAGTGTTACATCTATTCGATTTAAATTTAAAATTCCCTTAATACCTCGTATATTCTTTTTACTGCAATAAGTTTTGGGATTAATGCCATAAACCCATTACTGCATTGTTAAGCTTCTTAACAATGGCCATTCATTTTGGAAATACTATAATAATGTTACTAGATTATTTTCAATCTGATTGCAATCTGAGAAAAGCAGTGCGATTTACAGATTCCAACACGCATCCTCTTGCCATCCGATTGCCTTGCAAGTAATAGGTAATCATTATTCATATAAAAAGAAGTAAATGCCTTTACTTCAATATTTTACTTGAAGCAAATTCTTTTTACTTCTACCATCTACTTAAAAATATTCAATTTTATTCATACGGCTGATTGTCCCTGATGCCCAACGGAAAAAAAGAAATTAGCTCACTGTGCATAACTGTTCATTTTCTTTCATCTTTCTCGACATTGCCTTACTTCTTAGTAAGGCAAAAATACTTTATCTTTTTTCTTAGAAAGATAAAGTATTTTTCCCACGAGAACAGGCCAGTGTTGTCATCGTACATGCACCATTTGGAAACAGTTCTACATCCATCCTAGCAATGAAGCGACTGTACAAATTCTGGTTTCTGCGCATTTGACGGCACTGGCTTGTTCTCTATAAGAGTGAACTCTATAAATACATCTATTTTACACCTTACACCAAATAACTGTACTAAAGACATTTTTCACTTACCGCAATCCCAACAAGCACCACAGCAGGAGGAGTGTTGAAAACAAGGAGAATTATCTGAAAAAGAAAGTCTATTGAAAAAAACTAATTTAAACAACAAATACTAAGAACTATTACACAAAAACTATAGTTTTCGTAGAAGCGATGTGGAGTGAGTCTTCAAAAAATAATGCATAAGATATTAACAAAAATATTGATGTGAAGTGTGAATTTTCACACATTGCAGGGTTTTGTAGGTATTTAATAAGTCTAAGAAGCCAACATAATACTGGATGTCTAGGAATATTTGTTCTATAATCACATCAATATCAATAGTTTTTTGATAATCACTTTTCTTCGTTATTGTGCCATTGTCCATTTATGAATATATTTCCAGTGATAAATGACTTCATTTTTTTTTTTTTTTCAATGTCATAAACTTTTACTCACTATTAACAATGTGTTATTTAATTTATAAATATTATTACTACTTATTATTTATTCCTCTTTTATACTTATATCATACTTATAAAATTTAGATATTTGTCTAAATGCAATTTAAAAAATAGGTTAATTCACAGCGTATAATAGTATAATAAAATAACTGAACACTCCTGAACTTCTAACTGAACTGAAGTGTTGAGTGTAGTATAGTATGGTGTGTAACTCGGATCGCAACTATTCTAGGGTGACCATTCGTCCCGCATTCTAACATTTTGTCCCGCATTTAGATGCGTCCCGCAAAAGCCACGCATTGTAACTTGTATTTGAGGAAATGAGGACCTTTGTTACAAATAATTTAACTCTAGTTTGTCCAGCGGCTAGCTTACACAGCCGGGGTGGTCGTATGGTACAAATAAAATAAATTTAAGGGCGCCAACTGGTCTATAAAAACTTGTATTTAGAACCGACCAGTAGGTCCTAAAGACCCAATTAAAAAAAATACAACCTTAATTATAATGTATAAGGCGAAGTTATATTAGAGATTGTACAGGACACGAGGAAGAAAACAAGATAATTAAGTATGTTTAAATTAACGAGAGCAAGGTACGAAGATGGAATTCCAGACCCGTAACCTCGAATAATTTTGAATATTAAAAGTAAACAACAATTTTGACAATATAGAAAATCCCAATGTAACAATGTACTAAATTTCTTATCTAATTTTTAACTAGTTTCCTAAGTTTCTTATCTGTATCCAAATTTTGGTTTGACCCAACCAATGCGCACGTAGCCTCTTCTCTAGCGTTCTGCCGCAATTTACGTTCCTCTACGCCGTAATATAATCTGGCAGATTTTTGGTCTGAGACAGGATACGAAACTGGGTTCTAAGAAGTAAGGAGCAGAAGTAGAGGTAGAGGTAGACGCAGACGTAGACGTAAATGTAGAGCCTAAAAATCGAAATATATGTTCAAATTTGTGTTCGGGACATCATACACCATAAAGCAAAATATAAAAGTAAGATAAGTGCAAAAAAAAATAATAAAACGTTACCTTAGATGGAATGCGGCTCTTAAGTGTGGTTTTAAATATATATATTTTTAAAAGCAGAAACAAAGATCCGAATTAATCGTACGGGCCTACAGCCCTATGCAGCTAAACTCTTTGATACAAATCCCTACTATAGGGTTCCCAAATATCTAAAAATACTATCACTCGAATTATATTTGGAGTCGAAGAGCGTTTTACTGAGATGTTCCACTATCCAAACTTTTACACCACTGAATAACAACGTTTATTTATTTTTTTTTTGTTATTTTTATATTTTTTGGTTACCAAGTGACCGATAACCCGTTAACGCATTTAAACAATGTAAAATCTTCGCCTAGTTAATCCCTCTGCAATTTAGAAACGTAACACCTTTTTTTGCTCTTCACTTGGATTTGGGAGATGAGGACCTTTTTTTTGCTCTTCACTTGGATTTGGGAGATGAGGACCTTTTTTTTGCTCCGTCCCGCATTGCCTTCTTAAGAAAATGGTCACCCTAAACTATTCAAAAAAATATTATTTTTTTATTATTTTTAATTCAGAAAAAATACACGCACTTTCTTAGCTATAAATACAAAAAATCCATAACATTACTACCCATAATTTAGCCATGAATTAACAAAATAATTAATTTTGTCAAAAACACAAAAACTACCATATTTTACGTTCTGATCAAAAATTCTTCTCGTACGTTTCCGGTTTAGATCAATGTACATTAGCTAATTTTTTTCAGATATTTGGTTTAACCATTTTTAGTAAAAGGGTGCGGGACAAGAACTTTTACACATTTTTAACCAAACTCGTGTTAAAAAAAATTAATTTCAAAAAACTATATATCGTTCCTTAATCCACGCCTTAAGAGCTTTCTTTTGATACCACACAATACATTTAAAGACATTTTTTTTTTTCAACGACACAATAAAATTGTCGTTTTTCGAAAAACTTATCTGATCAAAAATTCCTGTTGAACTATAACCCGCTCCCATCAATGTTCATTACGAAGATTTTTTCAGATTTTTAGATTAATCACTCTGTCTCAATAATAATTTGTTTGTGGATTTACGCATTAAGGCGGCGCGCAACCCTATAGTTCTGAAAACTTTCTTTTACAAAACTAATAATCGGAAATAAAATTAATAACAATCTATATATCAAAATTTGCAGAGAATTTTTATCTATCTAATAAGATATTTTGAACTGTAGAAAAAACTGTTATGTAATTGTAAATAGGCAAATTGCATTATAGATGCCATCTTGTAAACCAATCGACGCATATTTGCGTACGATACGGCAAATTGTAGCTAAAGCTTCATTCTACAAATATGTTTGTAGCTATTTCGCTCTATTGTAAAAACTACTTATAGTTCTTGTACTTGGTAGTCTATTTTTGCCGCCATCTTGAATCTGCCGCAGTTTTCAAAATACGTTTTACGGCTAAAAATGATTTTATTTTTGTGAAGAATACGTGTACGTTTTGTGAATAAGTGGCATTATCATCAATTATAATATTTTTCGACGAAGGCTCTAAACTATAAGTAATCAAGTCGAAAAATATGTTGACGTATTATTTGAACATTTCTACACAAAACTATATAAATATAAAAGTGATTCGAAACCCACAAATAGATTTAAAAAATTACAGAACTATATCGCTGATGCCTATTTTTAAGTTATTGAGCGATAATATTTTTACAATAAATGTTTCTACAATTAAAAATATCCTATTAGATAGATAAAAATTCGAGGCAAAATTAGATGTATAGATTGATACTAATTTTATTTCAGATTTTTAGTTCTGTATAAGAAATTATTAACCTCGGGGGGTTATACGCAGGCTTAAAAGGTTTTATTTGGCATGCCACTTTAAATAAAAAAAAAATAGAGGCCAATAAATATCACATGGTTGATCAATCTTTAATATGAAAAGAAAACTATATATGTAATTGGTGTTTTTTTTTTTTTTTTTTATTATTATTTAAACTTAGATTGCCCCTACAGTTACTTCCTAGAGCCGCCAATGATAGAAACGATAAATGTCCCATCAATAAAACAATTATCTGAATAGTACAAATGACCTTCAGTGTATTTGTGAATAAGAAATTGGATATATGAGCTATATGGTTAGACGCGCTTGTATTACGTAAAAGAGATTGTACGAACATATCAATAAATTTATCAATGTAAACAAAGTTATTGTATGCACCGGAAATACGAGTAAATTAAGTAACCAGACTGGCAACATAGCGTTTGATCTGGCAACATTTGAGACGCGGGACTTGGAGGGGCGGCAGGTGAACATGTGATACGTTTTCAGTACGAGCTTGAACTCGCTGGAGAAACTTTGTTGTCCGTAACGATTTTTTTCGTGAAACAGTTTTTTCTAGTGCGTTCCAAAAATGAATGACATTCATTTCGAGCAACGGTGTGCTATCAGGTTTTGCTTTAGACTTGGGCACAGTATCAGCCTCCTTAGTCGCCTGACTTGAGTCCTTGTGACTTTTTCCTCTTCCCAATATTGAAAAATCACTTCAAGGGACGTCATTTTGGGAAACTCAAACGTTCGTAACCGACCAGCTGAAAACTATTCCAGTATCCGAATTCCAGCACTGCTATGAGGATTGGAAGAACCGTCTCCAGCGCTGTATGGTTTCCCAAGGAAGTTATTCGATTAAAAAACTTTAAAAAATCAGTCCGGTTTCTTAATTTACACACCTCGTATGTACATTTGAATATTAAGTCTGTACGAAAATTTTGTATGTCTGTATTGTTTAATATGTGGATAAACCAACAAAAGAAAAATCATTTTTTATGGGTTTTTCGTCAAATTGTGTCTAAAAACTTTGGTTCCCCACCCTATTTCCCAGAGAGGTTGATCTAAAAATCTGAAAAAAATCTCAATAATGTATATTCTCATCTATATGAGAACCGAAATAATTCAACAGGAATTTTTGATTAATTATTTTTTCCAAATTTCAAAAAAAAAAAATGTTGAAAAAATAATAATTTTTTGAAAATTAATTTTGTGGTATCAGAAAGCCCTTAATACATAGGTTAAAGGAGCACGCAACCGTACAATTTTTATACAAAACTAACAATCTGACAAAATTATTAACAATCTATACATCAAAATTTCCGGATAATTTTTATCTATCTAATAGAATATTATTAACTGTGGACACAACTGTCATGTAATTGTTAATAAACAAATTGCATTATAGATGTTCATATTGTAGTTAAAGCTTCATTCTACAAATATGTTTTTGTTGTCTACAAAGTCATTTTGTTCTAATGTGAAAACTACTTATAGTTATTGTATTTTATAGTCTAGTTGTGCTTCTATCTTGCCGCGTTTCTTAATATAGGTGCTGAGGGTAAAAATGATTTAATTTCTGTAAGGAACATGTGTACTAAGTGGCAATCATCATCAATTATCATCAGTGGCAATTATCGTGTAGTATAATATTTCCCCCCGAATGTTCTAACTTTTAAATCATGTCGAGAAAAATGTTATAAATATAGAAGTTATTTGAAACCCACAAATATATTTAAAAAATTACAGAACACTGTTGTCTGCAAAGAGTCGAACGAAAACCTAAAACCGAAATTAACCGGAATTTTTAACAGAACCGGAACCGTAATCGGAACGTAAAATTGATTCATTTAAAAACCGGAACAAAATGTCAATAACGATTAATTTCGGTTTATTTATTTATTTATTTTTTTCATTAAATTAATTAATTAATCGCTTTCTTACTACTAAAACTTATATTGACTGATAAAAGAATGAATCTATGAGAAGCAAGTTTGAAGAACATATTAATGTGTCGATTAAACATGGATTTTTAATTTTATTTTCATTTCAAATTTCAAACATTATTTTTTCAACTGAATGAACTATGATTATTATTTTATTTTTTATTTATTTATTTATTTATTTATTTATTTTTTTGTAAAAAATATCTTATAATATTGCCATTTTACAAATTTATGATTTATTATTCTTGTAAGAGAAAAGTTCATATTATTTATTATTATTTACTTTTTTCGTCTGTATAAATGTGATTATATGAATTGTGTGTAATCAGGGTGGGCCTAAAGTATTCCCGCACCCCGGACAGACTCTTTTTATGGCGCCCCCAGATGTACATAACTGAACCCAAATTTTTAGGGGCGCTGATAGTTAAGTTGTTCATTGCTGTCAAAAATATTTATTGAGCAGAAAATAAGTCTTCAACCAAAATTTTCAGCACTCCTTGCAACTGGCGCCCCTGGCAACTGACTGTCTTGACACCCCCTTAATCCGGCCCTATGTCTTATTAATTATTTTTGTAATTTCCTCCTAATTTGTTAGAATCTTATTTTATTTACATGCAATATGTCTTTCAATTTTATAATTGAAAAACATGAATAAGAAAGGAATTTGGTAAATAAAATTAAACCAAAATTTATACCGGTAATTATTTGATGTTAGACTCGTATTTAACTTGTTATTCGAACCGGAACCGAACCGGAACTGAACCGGAATGTTTAGACGAACCGAAACCGAAACTGAAACGAAAAATAATTAGATAAAAATTTGATTCAAAATTTGATTTATAGATTGTTACTAATTTTATGAAGCAAAAGTCTAGATATTTAAGAAGGTGGCCATACCAGTGCTGACATATGGGTCAGAGGCTTGGACAACAACGGAGAAGCTAAGAAGCAGAATAAGAAGTAGCGAAATGAGGTTCCTACGAAAGATCAAGGGAAAAACAAAATTGGACAGAATAAGGAACACAGAATATAGAGAAGAACTGAGAACCAAACCAGTAGAAGAAGTAATAGAAGAAGGGCAACTTAGGTGGTACGGTCATATTCAAAGGATGGAAGATAGTAGACACGAAGAAAGTTTACGAGGCCAAATTAACTAAAGGAAGACGCCGAGGAAGACCGAGAAAGGAGTGGAGTGACGAAATCAAAAGTGGAATAGAGAGAAGAGACATCACCTGGAATGGAGCGAAAAGTAGGACGAAGAATAGGAGTGAATGGAAAAAGCTGTGGCGCCGTTCTCTCACGAAAGAAGAGAACAAATACAAGTACTCTACATACAAAGCCCGACACCAGTGAAGGTAAAAGGGCTCAACGATTAATTAAAAAGTAAGTAAGTACTAATTTTATTTCAGATTGTTAGCCTTGTATAATAAACATGAAAGCTCTGGGAGTTAAACGTAGCGTTAAGAAACGAAATATAGTAAAATTTATTTATTTTAACACGATTTGCTAAAAATATAGCAAAAAATTTGTCCCGTATCCTCTACCCAGGGCGGTTAAACTAAAAAATTAAAAAAATCTATGCAATGCACATTAATATGAACCGGAAAAAAACCACAGGAATTTTTAATCTGATAATTATTTCGAAAATTATCAAATTTTTGCAGCACTGTTCAAAATATATATTTGTTTGACTAAAGCTGGATTGCTACAGCTGGGCTTGATGTAGGCGTATCCCAAGTACGGTTGTTAGTCTATAGATGGAAGCACGTGATTATTTTTTCAAAAATTATCGAAATGGTTTTCAGTATGTACACACAATTTGTTATCACTAAATACCTACAAAACTCTGAAATTCTTAATAACTCACACTTCACATCAATTTATATGTTTAATATTAATTTTTATACGTACCACAATAAGAGGTAACTTCAAAATATCCTACTGTTATCAACAAAACACATAACAAGAACTTCATTTTCGCATCTGTCAATTTTAGACAAAATAATTGCGAATACTTTATCAGATATACTCCGCACAAATTATCTTGATTTGTCACTTATTTATCTCATTGTCAACAAATTGTTTATAAATTTAAAATGAGAGAATAGTTCTGACATGAAGACACAAGTTGCGAAGATTGTTTTCCAGTGTCAATGGTTCAGTAGACCTAGGTAAACTGCAAGGTGATTGAAGTTTAATATATTTATAGATAAGATTAAATTTATCTTTTTTTATAAATTACGTCATAATAAAAATATTATTAGTATTAAGTCATAACACTATTTATTGTAGAAAATGCCAGGTATTTTTTTCTCAGAAATACAAATTAAAATTTAATTTATTTTTTGTATTTGTTTTTTATTTGAATAAGTTGTATAATTATTTCTAAGACCCTGGTTTTTATAAAAAGTATTAATAATTTGTTGTCACGGATTCTCATTAAAATATGTATCTTCTTCCTTCTTATATTCTTTTTTCCTATACACAGTGGCGTGGCATGACTTTCTGTTCAAAGGACGCAGTGAAAACAAATGCATTTAGGCAAATATATATAGAGAAGATCTTAATATATGAAAGAGGGAAAGCGTATATGGCGTTCGTGGATTTGAAAGCGGCGTTTGACAGGCTGGATAGGGAGGAGCTATGGAAGGTTATGGAAAGGAAGGGGATAGGAAAGAAGTTGATAATGAGGATAAAGGAAATATACAAGGGGACGAGGTGCAAGATGAGGGTTGGTGAGGAAGAGTCGGAAAGTTTTTGGGTGAATAAGGGGGTGAGTCAGGGATGTCCTCTGAGCCCGACCTTGTTCAACTTGTATGTAGCAGATCTTGAATGGAATATGAGGAAGGGACAAGATGGGGGGGGGTAGTAGGGAAGATGAAGTTGTGGACATTGGGGTATTCAAACATTTTTCCAGCTGACGACGACATGGTCTTTGATGAATTAGGGCAACAAAGTCCGGATAATGAAGATGCTGCTTGCATGTTTTGTAGCGGTTCTTTTTCACAGGATCAAAGGGGCTAGCTTTGGGTTCGGTGCCTAATGTGCAATATGTGGGCACATGCGCATTGAATGCTCCGGGACAGAAAAAGATTTATATGAATTGTAATTTTGGTGCGGAATCAATTCTAAACTGTTACTTTGAGTTTATATCTTAAACAAAAATAAAATTTATTTTGAACTAGCTCTAGCTCCCACCTTCTTTAGAATATATATTGAAGAGGTCTTGAAAGCCTGGAGACGTAAATATAGTAATATGGATATAGATACTGGAGGTAATCCACTTTGTACCCTACTATTCGCAGACGATCAGGTCCTCATAGCTGAAGACGAAGATGACTCAGCTATATGGTGACGAAGAATTTAAAAAATGGGGTTTAGAAATAAACTCGCAGAAGTCGGTGAACAGGGACCTAAAATTAGATGATGACATCATCAGAAACGGCCAGTCTTATTAAAAATATCTTTTAATATGTGCGAATTATTTTCCATTTAGACATCATAGTGACACAAAAAATAAAAGAGAGGGAGATATGTTTTTTAATATTGTAAAAAATAAATAGGGATTTTTGACAGTGTAATATTTGATAGTATAATAAAATAAATATATATTCTCTATTACTTGAAATCCAAATTTCTTTCATTTCTCCAACATAATAATTTAAGTACATATAAAGTATATATAAGTATAATTAAAGTATAATTTCTCCAACAATATCTAGGTGTAACTCTATCAAGCAGAAGGAAGAGTGAGGATAACATAAATAATAAAATAGTTAAACCCGATTTTATGGAACGATAATATAATGAAGAAGACGAAAACGGTATCTACAAAACTATTGTGGAAAGTATCTTTACCTACGGTTCAGAAACTTGGGAGCTCACAAAAAAAAAAAAATCTCGACTGAGCGCCGAGGAAATGGAATTTAGGAGAAGGAGTTGCGGTATCTTAAAAATTGAGCACGTTCGTAATGATGCCATAAGAGCAGCTATGAATGTTGAAAACACTATTATAGAGACGATAGAGAACAAACGACTCTCATGGTATGGGCACCTTCAGCGTATGCAAGATGTCCGATGGCCCAAGAAGATCTGGGAGTGGTTTTCTGCGCGCAGAAGAAGACCAGGGCGACCAGCAAGGAGCTGGTCTCAGGATGTCATCAAAAAAAAAATATTTTTTTTTAAATTGAGAGTAGGGTATCAAATGAAAGCCCTTAGTACTTGGATTAACTATCAAATTTTTATTTTTGCAAAATAAATTATTTTGATGCGATTTTTGCCAAAATTGTGCAAAAAAATTTTTGTCCCATACCCTGTAGCCCAGATGGTTTAAGCTAAAAATCTAAAAAAATTCTAAGTAATGTTTATTGGTGTGAACCAAAATAGTACAACAGGAATTTTTGATCAGATTATGTTTTCGGAAAATAACGCATTTTTTGTGGTTTTTTGTTCACAAAGTACAAAAGTTATACCAATGTAAGACACTCACATGCAAGGCGTGCGATAGCTTAATGGGTTAGAGCATTGGTGTCGTAAACTGGAAAACGAAGGGTTTCGAGTGCGAGTACGGAGCGAATTTTATTTTTTCTGTTTTTTTTTTTGCATCTTTATTATGTTGAAATTATTTTGTCAAAATTCTAGTTATATTTTGACAAATGTTGTATTTAATTTTTAAGAGCGTAAATTTAATAACCAGTCTTATTATATGATTAAGAGACGATAAATTATTTTAAAAATATCGTTCATTTTGCCGTGATTACTACAAAGTAAAATTTGTCCTACACACTCAGCATACCGCCTTCACTTATTATATACCTGCGAAACCCTGAAATGTGTGAATATTCACACTTCACATCAATTTTTTTATTATAAAATTATTGTTGCAAAAACAACACCTAAGCATGATGCACTATTAAAAAAAATATTTGTATTGTATATCATTATTTGATATATCATCTAACGGTGTCTAGAAATGCAAGATGTCAATGTTGTCGAAGCAATCGTTGTTATCGATAATATTAAACCTAAATAAATTGTCAATATTGACGTATAGAAATAGTGTTCAACCGGCAGATTGCATTATATCTCTTGCTTTGCATTCCATCTAAATTACACCAATTTAGGCATCACAGATTTAGCTTTTACATTTCACTTTACATAATGTTTTAATAATTTACATATTTTTGAAGTCTTATTAAAAAAAAATCTCATAACTTCAATTTTGTAGCTGAGTTGTTATCATATTAGATCTTGAACATGTCAGATCTTGTTCAATTGTCTGTTTGTCCATCTTGTTACCGTATTTTGCTCACTGGGTCTCTTGCCATGTTCGAAGTCTAATAACGCATCTCGCAAAATCATCCTTACTGTGTCACATTTAAGTTTTAGCATTTAAATTTAACTTCTATCCACGAATCTTGTTCCTCATTATACAGTGCGCACCATACTCAGTACCATTTTATATTAAAACATTAATGGCCGGTTTCATAAAGCAATGCTAAATTTTAGCAACGCTGTTAAATTTTAATTTCATTGTTAAGTACAGTTTTGCGTTCCATAAAGCAATGTTAAATTTAGCAAATAATTAAACCCTCTGCTATTTTAACATAGGTCTGAGGCTGTGTTAAATATTTAACATTGCACTGTTACCATAGTTTTACTAATTTTTATATCAAATATTTAAATTGAATATAAAGAAAATAGAAAAGGTAAGTTATAATAAATGTTTTTACACAAATTTCAAATATTGGAAGACGTGTGTATAAGTTTTATTAATATTTAATAATATCATAGATTATAACCTCTTTAAATTGTTTTTTTTTTGTTTTCCAGCAAATTATTTGCCGAGTTATCAGATGAATTTTTAGACATTGCTATGCATACGATTCCTCGTCCTCGTGTATTAAATGACTATCATTTAATCTGATATCTCTGCAGTTGGTTATTAACTCCTTTAATCAATCCATACACTAACCCTGAGTAGAATTACAACGCAGCACACATATTGACAAGAAATTCCATATAAAGATCGTTCCGAGTCTGAAAAAGACGATTTCCATGTTTGTCTATGGGGTTAGTATAAAAAAATTGACACAAGTCGTGCAATAATAATTGCATGTTGTGTTTTACATAATATGACAATGTTATTTAAAGACGAAACTCCACCTAGTGTAGAAGAAATTCAAATACTTGGAGACGCTTCCGATGCAGTTCCGCTTGGACCAAGAACTGCAAGAACTGCGATTACTCCGATTTTACTAGGTTATAAGAGAAAAATAATTTTCTTTTCTTTTTTGTAATATATCTATTTTTTATTACATGCAATATATAAAGAAATAAAGAATGTTTTCAATTATTTTCTTCATAAAATCATATGTTACATCTATTTCCTACTTAAAAATGTTTTTTTATTGAAAAATAATGCATGACAGTAAATAATTCGAAGGGTTACTAAGGTTATAATAAGCCTGTTTGACGTTTAAGACAACTGTGAAGTTTATTTTCATACCAATCTACCTAATAAAAACCCTAAACTAAACACAGCACTGAAATTACTTAACACGATGTTAAATCCGATGCTATTTCTTTATGAAACGTAGTTAAATTTTAACAGCGTGTTATTTTAGCATCGTGTTAGCTAACACAGGATTTAGCATTTGTTTATGAAACTGGGCAAAAGTTATTTGGTAGTTTTTACTTCGGTTTTAATGTTATAGTTGGGAAAATATTGGCTAAGTTTATTTTTTATGCATTACATATATTCCATCTTCCCTCTATCCGTAACAGTACTGGTCACCTGTTATATTGTTGCTACTTATGAGTCTCACAACATTTTGATGCTACTAAACAAAAGTAGTCTATTCATTTTCTATTATAATAGAATAGGTAAATATTTATTTATATAAGTTTGTATAAAATAAGTAAAAAACTATCGTAATTCTATTTCAGCACCTGAAGAAGCTAAATACCTAAAGCTAAATTATATATAAGGTTGCGTTCCTATAATAAATACATCCAACAAACCGTACGAGTTTTATTTCACAGGCGCGAACAACGAAAATTGGTCTGGGGCAGGTCCATTTTTTTTTTTTTTGATTTATTTTGTTATTTACAATCTACTTCATTGCGAGTATTAATTAAATTAGTTGAAAGTAGTCGGCATGTAAGGGAGGCATCCAGTTACGTTTCTCCTTATTTATCACTATCTTCAGTTTTGCGATAGGTCGTTTAGCCAAAGTCTCCTTAGCCTTCTGTTGTCGAGGTCATTTATTAAATTTCCCACAAGTTAATCTTCATGTCCAATGAGTCGGTTATGGTATTTGTTAGCAACTGTATGAATTTCTTCCGTGATGAAAGGGAGTTTGAGGTCTTCATAGATCATTCTATTTGAGAAGTACCAAGGTGCATTCACTAAAGCTCGAAGCGCTTTTGATTGGAATCGCTGTATTATTCTGGTCGGCTTGGCACATCCCCATAATTGAAGTCCATACGACCATATGGGCTTGAGTATGGTCTTATAGAGCAAAATTTTATAATATTTGAAACTGATAATTTTGATTTTCTACCTAGAAGCCAGTACATTTGACGAAATTTTAGGTCTAACTGCTTACGTTTGGCTTGTTTATGTTTACTCCAGATCAATCGTTGGTCCAAATGCAATCCAAGGTATTTTACTTCAGTTTTTAATGGGAACTGGAATGTCGTTGATTGTTACTTGTGGGCAAGTACTGAGTCTGGTTGTAAACGTGACTTGGACAGATTTAGACTGATTTACTTTAGTTTGGGGAAGTCCATTTCGAAAAAATATCCGCAAAACAATAAAAATGTATTATTCAATTTTTACGAAGAGCGGTTAGCTTATATATATATATATATATATATATATATATATTCAGTTGCTTAATTTCAATTATATAAGTATAGATTTATTGGTTCATGGGGGGGTCCCAAGAACCACACTCTTGTGTGCGCGTCTTTTTTATCATATATTCAACGGAAATTACATACCCTACATATTACACCCAAAGACACAACAGTTAGTCATGTATATGAATCATGTTCTTATTAGTACGGTGTTGTTTATGACATTGATATCAGTATATTATTATGAAAGAATTGATTGTTACAATCTTTTCATGTTCATTGTTATTGACTAGCCTTTAAAAATTTAGATAAACGTACAGGTCTCGTTCGTATTAAACGTACAATTAGCCGTTGGTTGCGCAAAAGATAACCAATTACATTTACTAAATGTAATAGCCGAAAAGGGAGAAATGCTATACTAGTACCTCAACCAAATTGATAACATATAATTCTTTTATGGGGGTGTGTGTTACTTAATAAAAATTAGTGGAAAAAATTATGGTGGCTGTTATTTATAAATACAGTAGAGCAGGGGTCAGCAACCTTTTTGTCAATAAGGGCGCAACATAAATTCAAATGTTATTGAGGGCGCATAAAACGTGATGAGCAAAAAAAAAATGTCATCAGCTCTCAAAATCCAAGAATGACGAGCAAAAAAAAAAAAATGGTCTTCACCTCCCAAAATCCAAGTGACGAGCAAAAAAAAAGGTCCTCGTGGGCGCCTAATAATCCCACAGAGGGCGCCCGCAGGCGCCGTGTTGCCGACCCCTGCAGTAGAGTGTTATAGTAAACAGCTGGAAACTTCATCGCCTCGTGACCAAAAATAAACCTATTTCGAAATTAGGATTCTATAAGGGTAGATCGGATTTAACAAAGTTAGTGCTCTTTGTGCAAAATTTTACCGATTGTTTCGAGCTAAGACAGTAGGTCTCAACTATTTATACCGACTTTTCAAGAGCCTTCGACAGTCCATAATCCTACTTTAATCTAAAAACTTGCGAATTTCGGTATAGGTGAAAATTTGTTGCGATGGCTAGAATCGTATATATCTAACCGAAGTTAGTATGAGGCTTTAAATAATTTCAATTCTCCATTAGTACAGGTCACTTCCAGTGTGCCTCAAAGATCGCACGTTGATCCCTTCATTTTTTCAGTAATCAATAATGACATTGCTTCTTGTTTTCACTATTCCAAATTCTCATTATATGCCGATGATCTGAAAATTTATAAGGAGATCAATAGAAATGAAGATTGCTTACAGCTACAGACTGACTTGAACAAACTAAGCCAATATTGCCAGGATAATAAAATATCGTTAATTGCTGGAATATGTAGTTACATAAATTTCAGGAGGAATGATATATCGAATATACATAACTTTACCACATTAATGGAAACATTTTAAAACAAGTATACGAAGTGAAAGATTTATGTATAATTTTGACTCCAAGCAAACACGTATCTAGCATCACACAAAGGGTACTTAGAAAGCTTGGTTTCATTGTCAGGACAACTAGGGACTTGAACCTGAACCAATGTTTACCTATAAAAGTTCAAAGAAAATTTATTAACCTCAACTACAAATTTTACCGTTCAAATCAATATAATTTCAATCTTGATTTCTATAATATTGAATCACTCAAAAAACGAAGGTGGCAAACAATTTAGTATTCTTTTTTAAAACTATTAATAATATTATAGATAAATAGTTAGCTTTATTATAGATGGTCAGTCAGCTATCCCGTGTTTTAATTTTAATATTTACCACTACCCGGTACGATATCCTAGCATGCTCTATGTTCCAGTACTAAGTACCCTGACAAACAGCAAGTCAGCAGTATACCACAAACGTGGATATATTCTTTGGCTCTTTAAATTCATTTAAAAAAAATATTTAAAAAAATATAAGTAGCCTTTGATAAAATTTATTCAAAATAGACCTAATTTTTATCTTAAATTTTTTTATCTATACATACCTTTTAGTTTTTGATAAAAAATTAATATTTGACGTACATATGGACGGAATTATAAAAAAATCTTATAGAATGTTAGGATTTATTTGTAGAACCGGCAAGTATTTTAAATCATACAAAACTCTTTTGTCCTTATACTGTTCTATGGTAAGAAGCCAGCTTGAATTTTGCACTGTATGTTGGTCACCTCAATATTATGTTTATATTAATCGCATTGAGAAAATACAGGATAGATTCATCAAACATATTAAATTCAAATACTCTACTGATATAAGCCTTGTTTCTTTGGAAAACAGACGAATAATAACTGATATCTGTTTTGTATTCAAAGTTATTAATAACATATTTGACTGTCCAGATCTTATTAATCAATTTTATCTAAGAGTTCCCACTTATGCGACCAGACAAAATAATTTGTTTTTAGTACCATATGCTAGAACCAACTCTGCATATAATTCGCCTTTGAACCGTTTAGCTTTGAACATGAATGAATTTGCTAGCAATCGGGATTTTCCCGATATATTTTCCATCAATATTGCTGTACTAAAAAATTATTTAAAAAGATTTTTTAAAAATGTTTAATTTATAATAAATAAAAAAATTATAAAAGTAATAATTTATACTATGTATTAATAAATACTGTCAATTTACATATATGTATTTTTTTTTGTAAATAAGGTGCTACCCTATTATTGGGCTCTTGCCTGTTGTGTAGCCAAATTTTGAAATAAATATATAAATAAATACCTATTACCAGTGCCGCACCCAGGGGGGCCCGGGGGCTCGCCTATCCCCCTAATAAGGAAGGAAATAAAAATAAAAGCACACAAACATACTAGAAAATTTTAAAAATAGAAATGAAGACCTCGTTTTAGGTCGTAACTTGTATTTTAGAAGTGAAGACCTTTTTGTCCTCGCTTATTTCCTCTATAATTGAAAAAAATTCCGGGCCCTTCCCATAAAAAATTCCTGGGTGCACCACTGCCTCATACATGTATTTATGCATCTATGTATAAGACTATAATGTTCTGCTAATTGATGTGAATGCAACTTGATACGTACAAATTTGTTTAACCATATATTTGTTTGTATTTTGTACTGTTGTGCTTTTATTGGCCACTTGACGTACATATTACAAAATGGGACAGATAATATCAATTAATAATAATACAGAATCATTAAAAACACTAAGACTGGCATTTTATTTAATATCCTGGATACACAATAATCCCACACAATTGTTAATTACATTTTAAAATAAATTTATTATTACTTATTTTAATTATAGCAAATATTCAAATAATACACCGTTCTGTAATAAACAATACCATTCCGTTATAAAAAGAATTACATACGTTGGCAAGTTACCTAACTGTTGTAGAAGTGCATATTGTTAAAATTGCATTTATCAATGAAATAATATTTCAGTGACGGGTTTTATAACTTTGCTTTTAAGATGACCCCTCAAAAAGAAATCACACGGTGTCAAACCACGAGAAGACAACGAAAAGCGCGAAGTGAGGAGAATATCGCAGCTACAGCGGCCAGTATTACCAATGAGCCAAAATTATCGATTTCACGACGATCGCAACAATTGGGGCTTTCTCAGACATCAACTTGGAGAAATTTGCGTAAGGACTTGGGCCTACATCCTAACAAAGTCGTATGACTCAAGAGCTGAAGCCAAACGACCACAGATTGCGTCGGGAGTTTGCTGATTGGGCCCTTGAGCACTTGGAAGATAATCCTGTTTTCGGCCAAAAAATCTTCTCAGACGAGGCGCATTTTTTGGATGAATGGCTTTGTTAACAAACAATATTGCCGTTATTGGTGCAAAAACAACCCACAAGTGTTACATGAACTGCCGTTACATACCGAAAAACTCACTGCGTGGTGCGGTTAATAGCATGGCGACGTCTTCGGACTTAATTTCTTCCGAAATAAGGAGGGAAGAGCCATAACCGTCAATGGCGACCGCTATAGAGCGATTTTACTCAAATTTCTGTGGCCAGAACTTGAGAACATCGATGTTGAAGAGATATGGTTCCGACAAGACGGCGCTACGTGCCAGACAGCTAATGCTACGCTCGATTTGCTGATAAGTTTGGCGATTTGGATGATCTCATGACGAGGATTTGTGAATTGGCCGCGGTCATGTGATTTAACACCCCTAGATTATTTTCTTTGAGGCTACGTCAAAGCACAAATCTATGCCGAAAATCCACAGACATTGGCTCCAGTGACGGATTATCCCCTTAGACAAAAAAGACATTTGTCTTGGTCGCGCAATTTTCAAGGGCCCGGATTTGGGAGATGAAGTCCTTTTTTTGTTTGCTATTCACTTGGATTTGGGAGGCGAGGACATTTTTTTTTTTTGCTTTTCACTTGGGTTGGAGAGGTGAGGACCTTTTTTATTTGCTCTTCACTTGGATTTGGGAGGTGAGGACCTTTTTGAAAAAAACAGGTTGAGGGCCCGTAAATCAAAAAGTGTCTTGGGCCCGGCGAAGGCATAGTCCGCCACTGATTGGCTCATTTGGAAGCCAACAGTCGTCAAGCTATCGCCGGCGTAGATCACATGTTAGACACGGTGATCCAAAATTGGAGCGATCAGGTGCGTTAGTGTAAACGAAGCCTTGGTGGACATTTGAACGATATCTTGTTCAACATAACTTCATTTTTCAAGCTAACCGTTGTTTTATTTAAAATTAAGATCGTATCACTCTTAATGAAAGACCGTTTAATACGGTTGCCAAAATATCAGTTAAAATACTAATTTTTGAGTATATTGTGTTCTAGTGTTTAAATTAATGCCATGATTTTAAATAGCCCAATATCTATCATTTTGAACGTTTGGTATTATTATTTAAAGTAAATGTACATTCATCCGTATAATGTTTTTACAACGAACACTCTTTCTTCAAGGTAAACCATTATTTTCGTGATTAAGTATGAGTGTCACAAAAAAAAACATATTATTTTGTTTCACCTGTCAAAGTCAAGGCTATTTGCGATAATTTAAAAAAAAATATTAAGAATTTTCCCACGTTCCGTAGTAAAATAAATAAAAAAATTAAAATATCAAAATCGATTGCAAAAGTTTTCAGTATGGTTTGAAGCGGGTAATTTATTTTTTTTCGTTTGATACCATTATGTAGCTTGTTAGTTAATATGGGGAAAATGTGCAGATTTAAATGTTATTCTCCTATTTTGAAAAATACAAGAACTTCGATATCATCTTGAACTATTCCGGTCCACAACCATGGACATTACTTAGAATATTTTAGATTTTTAAATCAACACCTCTGGATATGAGAAAAACAGTAGGTGCATTAACTAATAATGTTTTAAAGTAGAATTATATAAAGAATAACTTTTCTTGCCTTAATCTACGTTTTAAGAGGTTTCTTTTGATACCACACAATAAGTATTTTTTATTACTATTTTTTATTATTATTTTCGAGAAAAAATTAAATATTTTCGAAAAAATAATCTGATCACAAACCCTCTGGGAAATAATATAGGCGATACCACTTTTCGAACTCAAATGTAGTGAATCCAAACCAGATGATGAGTAAATAAAAAAATACGTGAAGTGTGAATTTTCACACATTTCAGTATTTTGTAATTATTTTACAAGTGTAAGAAGCCAAAAGAGTGCTGAATGTGTAGGACAATATTATAATCACATCAAACAGTTTTCGCCAAAAATATGTCAAAAAACTTTTGTCCCCAACGTATATCCCAGAGGAGTTGATCTAAAAATCTCAAAAAAATCTCCATAATGAACATTGATGGGAACCGGAATAGTACAATAGGAATTTTTGATCAGATTAGTTTTTCGAAAAATGTCGATTTTTTGTGCCGTTGATATTTTTATTTATTTTTTTGTAATTTATCGTGTGGTATAAAAAGGAAGCTCTGAAGACGTAGATTAAGGAACGAAGGGTAGTTTTTTAAAATTCGTTTCCTTTAATACGATTTTAGTACCCAAAAGGGTTAAAATTAAAATCTAAAAAAAAAAAATTATAGATAATGGACATTGATCTGAGCGGGAAACTTACGACGGGAATTTTTGATCAGATTGCGTTTTAAAATATATTGCAGTTTTTATTATTGCGTTTTTGAAAAATATAATTTTTTCAGTTCATGGCTAAATAATGGCTAATAATGTTACGGATTTTTTTTTATTTAATGCTAAGATAGTGTCAAAAAAATTAAAAAATTTTAACAGCTGAGCAGCTGAGAACTAAGTTCATATGTATAGACGCATATAAACACCACACTGCACTCTACACTGTAAAGTGTAGTGTGTAGTGTTCAGTTATTTTATTATACTATTATGTGTTGTGATGCAACCTATTGTTTGAATACGTCTTTAGAATTTTCTATTCATACTGCACAATAATTTTTTTTTTTATATAATATTTTAAAAGACAAAAAAATCGATATATTTCGAAAATTGATTAACGTGCTTGTTGATCCGCTCATTTAAAGGTTTAATTTGATATACCACTCACAATTTGGCAAAATATATTTATTTTTTTATTAAATACATATTTTTTGTGATGTGTTTTTGGAATTCTCAGTATTTTGCCGACATGTGGATCAAAGAGTTGTATAAGTATGCTAAATTTCAACTTTCAATGTTCAGCCGTTTGCATACAATTTCTACCGTACAGACAGACAGACACATGAATGACGTTATACGAGTTTTTTTATGGTTATACCTACAAAACCCTAAAAATGGGAATCCGAACTAGTTGAGCAAAAAAAAAATGGAATTATTTGAATTGTGAATTTTCACACATTTCAGGGTTTTGTAGGTATTCAATAATTGTAAGAAGCCAACATAATACTGGATATCTAGGAATATTTGTTCTATAATCACATCAACAGTTTTTTTATAATCACTTTTCTTCGTTATTTGACAAAAATCCCATAGTTTTTTCGGCATTTGCTTCGTATTCAAGTCTTCATTAGATTAAAAAGAAATAAATTAATAAATGGCTTTTTTTTCAATTTCAGAAACGTATTTCTCACTATTAACAATGCGTTATTTGATTTATAAGTATTTTATTACTACAAAAGATTTATTCTACTTTGATACTTTAAAAACAAATATCTAATGTAATTCAAAAATAAGGTTTAATTCACAGCATATAATAGTATAATAAAATGACTGAACACTCCTCAACTCCTAACTGAACTGAAGTGTTGAGTGTAGTGTGGTGTGGTCTGGAACACAATATGCAACTATTTAAAAAAATATTATTTTTTTAAAAATATTTTTAATGTCAAAAGAATACACGCACTATCTTAGCTATATATAAATCCAAACTAGTTGATGAAAAAAAAAGGGAAATCCAAAGTAGCTGAGTAGTACCCTCCACAAAGTTGCACCCATAGGGTCGCATTTGGCACACCCTAATTGCGAGCCGCTTGTAATATATTTGTATTGATATATTTCTTAATATTGCCATAAGAGACACATTTGTAGTGTTACCTTGTATACTGTATTTGTTCAGCCTATCTGACATTTATCTATATTGCCCGTCTTTTTTTAATTTTAAGGTCACTAAATATTTATCTTTTCTATATCTTATGAACACAAATATGCAAAAATATTAAATTTAGGCTATATCGCTATTTGTTGTCTATCAAAATATCATACGGATTATTATTTATCTATATATATATAATCGCTGAGGTGTCTCTCAGATGTCCTTCCAGAGGGTTTTTGTGTATTTCTCGGTGACCTAAAAAGTTGAAATTTGGCATGCGGCTTTTTATTTATTTATTTATTTATTTTATTTATTTATTTTCCATATAAGATATCAACAGCCACAATGTGTAGCCAATAACAGATATCTACGTATATACATATAATGTTACAATGCATGTTGAAATATAAAAAAATATATACAGAGCATTAATAATAGGTGGTAAATATATACATTCCTAGAAATATAGTAAATAGATATAAATAATTACAAGTAAATCACATGTAAGAAGTAAGAATATTGTAATTAAAAGATATTAGAATTAGACAAAATTGAGGGTAAATAAATAGTAAAGAAAAATCAAGTGTTAATTATTGTTAAATTCATGTGTTTTTTAAAGTTGGGCAGCGAAACATTAAACAAATCGATGGAATTGAAAGAACTGTTGTATGTTGACATACATCTATTAAGGGAGGAGTTTAAACTACAATTAGTGCTGCAGTTTTGAACGTAAAACGTGATTTGTTTTCTATTATTTTTTTGTGGCACATTGAACTTAATTTCTGAAATAAAAAGTTGACTATCAATGACATTATGTATTATTTTAAATAGTAAGATCATGTCATTTTTTATACGTCTTGTTTTAAGAGTTTCATAATTAATATTATTTAAGAAAGGGGAACTTCCTGACAACATTCTTAAGATGAGAAAAATCATAAACCTAGAAAACTGATACAATAGCCCCTTACTGAAAATTAAAATATAATAAAATCGGTCCTTTATCTGCTTTCAGCCCTAAATAATTTACATGAATAACTATATATTAGAAAAAAAAAGTATTTGTTAGTTTGTAAGAAACTCTTGATAATGGCATCACAGCCGAAATACGTATCGAGTAATAAAGAATTTGTGAAATTTAACCTAATGTCTTTATATTTCTATTAACAATAATAATAAAAATATAAAAATCGCATGTAATACTACGAATAACCTTAAAAAATTAATAACTAATAATAAAGATACAACAGATTAATTGGACAGAAGTAGGGTATATAGGTTAGATTGCACATGGATCTGCCTGCATTGGCCAAAAGGAGATCCTTCAAAACTTTTTACTTTTATTTAAACATTTTAGTCAAACTTTGAAGAAATTGATAATGACCTCCAGGCTATGGAATGGGACAATATATTTAGAACCTGTGATATTGACTCAGCTGTTTCCATTATTTATGATAAACTTAAAGATATATTGCTCCGCCACGTACCGAGGAAAAAAACTTACAATAAAAAAATCCCAATTTGGTATTCTGCTTCCACCATAAAAACAATAAGAGAAAAAAGAAAGTACCACACACGCTGGAAACGTTACAGTAATACATTAGACTATGTCATATTTAGCATGTTAAGAGGTAGATGTAAATTATTAATTATAAAAGACTACAAAAAATATTTATCAGAAGTGGAGGATAATATAACAGTAACTTTGGAAATTTTTCTAAAACAAAAAAAGTTCTCATTCAGGCATTCCTAATACAATGTTTTACAACAATCAAAATGCAAACGATGGAGAGACGGTTGCTGAACTGTTTTCCGTGTACTTCAGATTTGTTTATGAAAAAGGTGTAACATCCAACCCACAACTACTTCTAAATAATTGTTCAAACAATGAAGTCTCATATGCTGAGAATTTGATAAATAATAGTTTTCTTTACGGTAGGCTGATGGCACTGAATCCAAATAAAGGCCCAGGTGATGACAGCATACCTGTATCGTTGTTAAAAAATTGCTGCGCGGGTTTTACAATTCCACTTTCAATATTATTTAAAAAATCTATATCTAGCGATATAATGCCTACAATATGTAAAAATGCATTAATTACTCCTATATTCAAGTCAGGCGACAAAATTTGCGTAGGTAACTACAGGCCAATTTCAAAATTATCAGCGATTGCTAAAGTGTTCGAGTCAATTATATACAACGAAGTTTTTAATAACGTAAAACAAATTATAATACCTCAACAGCATGGTTTTTTCAAAGGCAGATCTGTGGAATCTAATCTCCTGTATTATACACAAACAATATCTAGTGCATTAGACCAGCGTGTCCAAATCGATGCTGTATATACGGATTTCAGCAAAGCCTTTGACAAAATTGATCATTGCATAATACTTTAAAATTAGCTGAGGCTGGGATTCATGGTCGTTGGGTTGACTCGTATATAAAAACCCGTTCACAAGTGGTAGTTGTTAATGGTTACAAATCCAAGGTATTTGTCTCAACTTCAGGTGTCCCACAGGGTTCACACCTAGGTCCACTGTTTTTTATTTTATACATTAATGATATTGTAAAATGTTTTCAATTTTCTGAAATATTGTTATATTCAGATGACCTAAAAATGTTTTCCCCTATTTCATCACTTTCTGACTGTCATCTTTTACAAACTGATCTCATACGACTACAAGATTTCTGTACTGCAAATAAATTATTTTTAAACTTTTCAAAATGCAACCATATAACTTTCTCTCGGAATCGAAATCAATTCTTATTTCATTATAACATAAATTCAAATCCTACAAAAAAATTTAACTTATATCAAAGACCTAGGTGTAACTTTTGACACAAAACTTAATTTCAATACCCATATAAATAACATCACACTGAAAGCTTTGAAAATGTTCGGCTTCATCATACGAACATCTAAATATTTTACAAATCATAAAACAATCACTACTTTACATCATGCATATGTTCATTCTCACTTATGTTATTGTAGTACCATCTGGAACCCTCAATATGAGGTACAAATATCTCGATTGGAGAAAATACAAAAAAGATTTCTCCAATATCTGTGCAGAAGAACGCCAATTTCAAGTACTTGCTACCTTGACTCGTGTAGATATTTTAACATTCTCACTGTTACAGATAAAAGATCAGTTTTAGATGTTATTATGCTAGCCAAAATTATTAATGGTATAATAGGATCTCCATCTTTCCTCAGCCTTGTGAATCTCAATGTCCCCTATCGGAATTTAAGAAACACTTTATTTGACGTACCCTTTGCTAGAACTAACTCGAAACAAAATGCACCTATGCTGAGGCTGCCATTTTATTTATCTTCAACCAACTATCCTCTAATCTTGATTTTGATATTTTCTTCAATAATATAAATTTTATAAAAAAAAATTAGTTAGAACACACTTTTTACACTCTTACTAATTCTTTGCAATACACATCTACAACCGTAACAAAGACTTATTATAAAAACTTTATTGTATTGGTTGTAGGGAATATTATTTAAGAAGTTTTAGGTATATTTTGTTATTTTATTACTCATTGTAAACAATGTTTATGTATAAGTATATTTTTGTAATTTTCTTTTTGTCGTTGTAGTGTTGGGTTTAAACCAGAGAGTCGAACCGGAACCGAACCGAAAACCGAAATTAACCGGAATTTTTAACAGAACCGGAATCGTAACCGGAACGTAAAATTGCTAAATTTAAAAACCAAAACCGAAACCGGAACGAAACAAAAATAACGGTTAATTTCGGTTAGTGAAAAAAAAAAAATAACGGATTATTTCGGTTCAATTTTTTTTTTGATTTTTTTATTAAATTAATTCATTACCCGCTTTCTTTAACTCTCCCTGATGAAATGTAATGCTTCTTTCGTAAGCGTAAGAGTAACCCCTACTCCTTCATTTAACACTGCCTACCAGTGTTGCCACTTGTTTGTGATAAATTTATGGTGCAGCATTGCCTGAATTATTTTTATTATTAGATTACCTCAAAAATTATATTTCTTCGATGATAATGGTCATTACGGTAATAAAAAAGCTATATTTATCAGAATATCTGAAATTATTTTCAGAATTTACTAAAAACTAAGACCTGATAATTATGTGACAACTGGTAACACTACGCATTTCATATATTCAGAGCCGGCACTGCCGGGCATGCGGGCGCCACTGCGAGGGGGCGCTAAATAACCAAATGAATATAAAAGTAAGGCAGTGAAATGTAATTTTAGAAGTGAGTACCTTTTTTTTTAGGTCTTCACTTGAAATTTAAAAGTGAGGACCTTTTGTTTTTTAGATCTTCACTTGAAATTTAGAAGGGAAGATCTCGAAAAAAGCTACTTGCGCCCTACTTAGGGGCGCTCAATTAAATCTTGCTTGCGGGCGCCGCAGACCCTTGCGCCGGCTCTGCATATATTTATGTTGTATAGATGCAGATTATACGTAACATTCCTGTATTGTGTCCAATGAAAGGTTAGTAAAGAATTCTATTTGTATTAAGTATTTACTACCTAATTGTGCCCGATTATCAACGATTATCAGAAATAAATGAATAAACAAAATTAAAAGAAAAAACAATTTAACGGCTCATACACCCAACACCAGTGATGGAAGTTTACGTGTGAACATTAATTGTTAAAATATACATGTAAAATCGGCGTAAATAAAGTCAATTTGTTAACAATTTCTGTTTTCTTCCTTATAATATTACGATTCTACGAACTGTTATTTTTTATTTTTATAAGAGAAAGTTCACATTGTTTATTAAAATTTAACTTGTTATTTGAACCGAAACCGAACCGGAACTGAACCGAAATTTTTCGACGAACCGAAACCGAAACCGGAACGAAAAACGTTTACTTGGAACGTAACCGAAAACCGGAACGAAATAAATTTCGGTTCGACTCTCTGGTTTAATCCCGTTTACAACACTTGTTAAAAACACTTGTATTAAATAAATAAATAAAATTTTAACTTAAATAACTAATGATTTCTATTGTATTTAATTCTGTTGTATTTAATTCTTATGGGGAGTGACTTATTGTTCACGCTGTATAATAATTTGTTGTCTGTAGACAGACAAATAGACGTACTGACAGAGTGATTATAAAAAAATCGAACTGTCAGAAGTATCAGACTGATAAATCGTCATCATTAACAAATTAACACTTAGGATTTAACTTTAAATAATAGCTGTTCGCAACAGAATTTAGTCGTCTGGTCACTGTAATAAAAAATTCTTGTGAAGTGTGAATTATCACACATTTCACACAGAGTATATTTCATTTTGAAATACGTTACTAGATCTGAAGACTTTGGTGATTTTTGTGTTGAAAATGGATTTTTATGGAACCATACGATCTTATTTAAATCGAGCTTTTAAATTTTTGGTTAGTTTTCATTATATTAAGGAGTTTTTAAACGGCCTTGTTTTTAAAGATGTAGCAAACTACATCTGCAATAAAATAAAATAAATTAAATAGTATTCCAACGCTTAGATAGGCGTATAAGGGGCAGATAAGGTAAGATCTTCTTTTGTAGATCACCGGCAATGGATATGAAAGCCACTTGGTCTATGTGACATTTAGACCGGTCCTATCATCTCTGTATAAACAGGACTCATTTTAAGTATTAAATACTTGAAGCTGAGTCGACCCCAGAGTTGGCTGCACAATTTCGGAAGGAAAAAATCCGAAGGAGGAAAAATTCATTCAGACCCGTGTTTCTGCGTAGGAGATACAAATAACAAAAAATGCGTTTTTTTCCAAAAACATAATCTGATCAAGAATTCCTGTTGTACTATTCCGGTTTACACCATTGTTCATTACTTAGAATTTTTTCAGATTTTTAGTTTAAACCATCTGAGCTACAGGGTGTGGGACAAAAAATTTTTTGCACAATTTTGGCAAAAATTGCTTCAAAATAATTTATTTTGCAAAAATGAAAATTTGATCGTTAATCCACGTACCAAGGGCTTTCATTTGATACCCTACTCAGAATTATAAAAAAATATTTTTTTTTCGATGAGCACATATTTGTTTATATTTTTAGGAGGATATGTATTTTAGATGTTTTAGTATTTTTCCTATATGCGGGTTAAAGAGTTGTATAAGCATGCCAAATTTCAACTCTCTAGGTTTAGCCCTTTGGCTACAATTTTTACCGAACAGACAGACAGACAGACGACAAAATGACGGTATAAGGGTTTTTTGGTCATACCTACAAAACCCTAAAAATGAAACAACACAAAATAATGTGTTTTTTTATTGTTTTGTAAGGACTTATTTACCTACTCTCGTATTGAAATCCATTTAATGACGATTAATCGTCATTAAATCCCAGCCATGTTAACACTTTACTCATGGAAAAAATAAAATGCTTGAAAAAACGGTCGCCGAGACTAGTCCTAGGCTCCCGTATAACAATCATTCCTGGCCAGACTCCGGAAAAACAATCATTTTTTCAAAGCTCCTGTAAAACGATAATTACGATCCCGATGACAAATAAATGATTCAATTGCCCGAAGTTGATAAGTTTGTGAGTTGATCTGTTCTGGAAAACTTTCTTTATTTTATTATAACAAGCAGTTCGCGTTCTAACTTAACTCTTCTTAGAACTTACTCGTTGATTTGTTGTGCAATAAAAATTATAGTACAATTATTAGAATATCCTTATATCAAATAAAAAATCCTGGAAAAATATAGAAATGACTAATATTTTTTTGACACTCGAATTACTTGCATGAATCACGCTTTGTTATCGATGTTAACAAGAAAAACTATAAAAAGATAGTTAAAAAAATAATCATTCTTATTTACTATCAAAACAATTCTTGGTATAAGAACATTATTAAGTATCATTATTTCGCGGAATTACGAGCAACATTGAGATATCAGTACATTTAAGTTTCTTCAACTTCGCGTTGATCATAATCGTATATTCTTGTCGAAATACTAATCCAACAAATAGTATTAACAAATTACAAATTAAACTAAAAGAAGGAAAAAAGTCTAAAGGAAGGAGAGGATTACATGGTAATTGGACAGACCAGGATAGTATTTCAAAATGCCGGACAATAGTTTCCGGTTGTACGGTAGCGTAGGATCATTTATTAAAATAATTGTATCGGTACAAATAAAAAGGCACCAGTCTTGATATTTTAAAAAGAAGCTAAAGATAGGAGATAGAAACAATCAATAAAACAATATTATACATCTGTAATTTATTATCATAAAATTAATTATGCACACAAGCAGTGGCGCAGCCAAAGGGGGGGGGGCGACGGGCCTGGGCCCCTTCAGGACCAGCAGATTACACGGCGCTGCTCGGAGAGTTGAAGACAAAATTTGTTAGCCACAACAATAGTTAATTTTTAAATTACTTCATTGTAAACAATATTGGCTATTTTTTGTATAAATAAACATTTTTTTTAAGAATGCCTACTCTTGATAAAGTGACATAATTATTGTTCAAGTGAAAATACATCACTTTCCAAATATGCCCCAACGAATAATATGAAGGGGACCATTGATTCTTTTTCCCCCTGACACATCGACTTAAACAATCGCTCAGTCAAATGATAAAACTGTTCTAAACAACTAATTACTCGATTCAGATAAGATAAAGTGGAAATCTGACTTCGGTATAACCTTCAGAATGTAATTTTAAAATGACACCTCAAACGTGAAATAGAGTAAAAATAGTAGAAATATAATAAAGAGAGTAGTTTTGGAGACAATAGCGCTCTTAAAATCGGTATTTGGTTTTATTTTGTAGATAAATGTGAATATCAATATCTTCTTAGGTATTTTTGAAATTATAATGTTTTACACACAAAAAGGACTGATATAAGTTGTACTGAACAGCAGTGGCGTATTCAGATGGAGGGGGGGGGGGCACAAGCCCCCTCTGAAGGTCCAATGAAATGAAAATTTAACAATTTTATCATAATCGTACAGCAAAATAACTTATGTATTTTACAATAATAATAAGCTATATTTTATTATGATTAGTGTTGAAATTAACAGAAAATGCACATTTATATGTTATTTTTAGGTTTTCGTAGGTATAATCAAAAAATCCTTATTCCGTCACATGAGTCTGTTCGTTCTGTACAAATTGTGACCAAGCGGCTGATTTAGAGAACTGAACATAAGTAAGAGAAATATTGAGACTTCAAAAATATATTCCGCGAAAAATATAAATAAATATGTATTTATCGAAGAAAAAATCAAGTGAAAGTTTTAACAATTACATTTTTTTATCAACAAATAATGGAATTATTATTTGATATAAACATCAATATCCAACAGCAGGGGTGTCGAACTGATATGGGTCGCAGTCTATTTTACATACAAAATAATAAGCAGTGACGGAACTTTAAATGTCCCGAAGGGTTTCTTGACATTTTTTTATAATCAGAAAATGGGAAGAGATATTTTTCCTCTAAATAAGCTCAAGTGATTTTGATTACCGCTTCAGGGTAATCAGTAAAAAATAGGGTTCAGGGCCGTATGCGGCCCGCGTGCCCTCGAAATTTGATCTGACCCTCCCCAAGACAAAATCATGGCTGCGCCACTGCATACAGAACTTATAGTAGAAAATTATGACAGTACGCCATAGTCCATAAGTAACGTTTATGTTGAAATTTATCAAAATCTCATTAATTCACTTACATATGAATGGAAAATACTTACGAATGAAAATACTTACCTGACCAAATTTCAGGAATATGCGTAATTTTATATTAACTTATAACCATACCTAAAAACCATTTTAGCCCTGCCATTTATGAATTAAAATAAATGCTAATAATCACTTTTTATTCAATGGTCAGATCAAATGCCGAATTGGAAGTGTTATACGTCGAAAAAAAACATTGTTAAGCATATAATGGGTGTTTTTTTTAGAGGTATAGAACTTTAAATTGCAATAAAACAACGATGGATTATTCGATTGACATGAATTTTTTTTTATTCGAAAGATAATCTTGTGGCATTACATTTTAAATATAATTTCTGGCATATGACCGCCACGGCTGGCTCGGATGTAGTCCAATCTGGACGTCCAATTTTCGATGACTTTTTCCAACATTTGTGGCCGTATATCGGCAATAACACGGCGAATGTTGTCTTCCAAATGGTCAAGCGTTTGTGGCTTATCCGCATAGACCAAATGACTTTACATAGCCCCACAGAAAGTAGTCCAGCGGTGTTAAATCACAAGATCTTGGAGGCCAATTCACAGGTCCAAAACGTGAAATTAGGCGGTCACCAAACGTGTCTTTCAATAAATCGATTGTGGCACGAGCTGTGTGACATGTTGCGCCGTCTTGTTGGTATGATTTAATGTAATGCCACAAGATTATCTTTCGAATAAAAAAAAATTCATGTCAATCGAATAATCCATCGTTGTTTTATTGCAATTTAAAGTTCTATACCTCTAAAAAAAACACCCGTTACAATCAAATCGATAAATAGGCTTGACACGTAACAGTAATTACAATAATTATATTGTTGCTTTAACTTACGGCGGCGAAAAGTACATTTTACATGAATTCGAAATATTGATCAAATTTATAGCGCTCTGGCGACAAAACCATTCATTCCATAAAAAAATACTTATAAAATCTAAATTTTAGAGAATTTATGCTTTTTTTAAATACATAATTCAGTACACAGGGTGTTCATTTTAAATTGCTCGCGAAACGCTTAATAATAATAATAATAATATATATTTATTGACTAAATTACAATATCAAAGACTGTTTTTAGTCAGTCAAAACTACAAATATATAAAATTTACACAATGAGGACATAGATATAAACATAAATATAAAATATAATAACATAAAATATGCAGAGATATAAGAAATATAGTCAATTGGATAAAATATTACTGTTGTTTAAAATATTCTAGGAACTCACTTATTGAATACATCGGGTTTTTTGTTAAAATATCTTTCATTACTTTTTTAAAGTTTGTAAAATTTTGAGTTTTGAGCTTGCTGGGTAATGTATTGTAAAATTTAATGCCATAATAATTTTCACTATTTTTAGATCTATCAAGACGTAAAAATTTTGGGTAGATGTTACCTGTATTTCTTGTATTGTAACTATGATTTTCTTCATATGTAGATAGATCTGAATTTTTTTTGTGTACACACAGTAGACTTTGAAAAATGTACAAAGAAGGCAAGGTCATAATATTAAAATTAATGAAATGTGAACGGCAATCAGCCCTATAGGAAGTGCGTGCAATTATTCTCAATGCTCGGCGCTGTAGCCTAAAAACTCTATATGTCAATGACGCATGTCCCCAGGCTAATATCCCATAAGACATGTGTGACTGAAACAACCCAAAATATGCCATCAGGAGAATAGGATTTGAAACCGAATTAGCCAGTTGCCTTAGCAAGTAAATTTATTTACACAAAGTACTACATAAATGATTAATGTGTTGCTCCCAAGTTAGTTTCGGATCTACGTAAATACCAAGACATTTTAGGCATGCTTCATTTTCATAAATGTGCTTTCTACAGCTGATGAGCATATTTTGAGTTTTGTCGTCGTTTATAGAGAGTTTATTAGATATAAACCAAAGCTTAGCTTTCTCGAAACAGTGACCAGTATCATTTAATAGCTGATCATAGTCTGATGACCTCAAAACAAAATTAGGGTCATCTGCATATAAAATAGATTTGGAATTTGTGAACATTGATGAAGGCAGGTCATTGATGTATATAATAAACAAGCAAGAGAGAGGTCCTAGAATTGATCCCTGTGGAACTCCATACAAAAGAGACAAACTTTCAGATAATTTATTATTAAATTTAACATATTGAATTCTATTTAAAAGATATGATTCTAAAAGGGAGATTTTAGACAACAAATACTATTTTACAAGACAAAAAAAATAGATAGGAAATTTTGAAACAAATTATCAAAATGTAATGAAAAGGACATTTTATAATGACAGTCAATTTATTGATCTAGAATTTGGAATCTGAGTATGATTTACAAAGCTTAAACAAAAAGACTAAAAGTCCGATTTAATAAATAAAAATTACTAGATTTCAAAATATACTTCCGCTTAAAGGTTTGGAATAGCTTATAATTTCATGTTGAAAATGGTTGAACTATTCTGGTTCATATTAATGTGCATTACTCAGAGTTTTGCAGATTCTTAGAAAACCCCCACCTCGGTTATAGGTTGCGGGACAAGAAAAAAACTAAAGAAATTTAAAAAAACTACTTCTTGCTCCTTAATCTACCTGTTAAGAGCTTTCTATTGAATATTATTAGTTAATTTCGTAGCACTTATAGTTCCCGAGACAGCAATAGAGCACCATTTCTCATCTATCATATCCCAATGGAAAACTTTTGTTTATTTCCTCCACGTCGTTATTTTTTCCTCTTAATTCCCTGTAGATATATCCAGGTAAAATATTTTCAGAAATTAGACATTTTTAGCTTGAAAATATGTCGTATTTGTAAAGAAAATTGTTTTTTTATATCACTAAATTTTGTTGTTTTTTCAGTGTTAGTGCAGTGATCTCGTCAGTAGCACCGTACATAAGACAGTGAGAGACAAGCTGAGTCGTCCTGACAATGCCAGGAACAGAGCAAAGACCCCAGGATAAACAGAGGATTTAATGCAGTCACTCTTAAGAGAATTGCGATTTAGCTTGCGATGAGAAAATGAACGAGGTTTGGTAAATAAATGTTTTATTTTTGTTTTCAATTTAGAACTGTGGGATTTAGGTTTGGTTCTGTGCTGAGAAAATCGATTAAAACTTATATATACTTGTCAAACGTGTCGCCGTCAGACCATTGTAGAAGCTAAGAGTTTTTGTTAACACACTGTACACAGGAAATAAATATTGTCATTTTGTTTAATGTCAAGTTTTTTCAAGCATATTACATATGAAGGGTCAGAGGGAAAAACGATGATAGTCCATTTTTAGGGTTTTGTAGGTATGACCCAAAAACCTTTATACCGTCATTTTTTCGTCTGTCTGTCTGTCTGTTCGATAAAAATTGTAGCCAAAGGCTAGAGAGTTGAAATTTGGCATGCTTATTCAATTCTTTGACCCGCACATAGGAAAAATACTAAAACATCTAAAAAACATATCCCCCTAAAAATATAAACAAATATGTGCTCATCGGAAAAAATATATATTTTTTAAATTCTGAGTAGGGTATCAAATTAAAGCCCTTAGTACGTGTATTAACGATCAAAATTTTAATTTTGCAAAATAACTTATTTTGATGAGTTTTTGCAAAACTGTGCAAAAAAAAATTGTCCCACACCCTGCAGCCCCGAAGGTTTAAACTAAAAATCTAAGTAATGTACATTTGTGTGAACCGGAATAGTACAACAGGCGTATCCTGGTCTAATGGTTAGTTTGCTCGCTTGCTACGCAGCAAACTATCTCCCGGGCAGAGGAGACAATTTTATTTTTTGTTTTTTTTTTCCATTTTTTTTTTTTTAATTATTTTGTTAAATTTCTAGTTATATTTTGGCAAATGTTGCATTTAATTTTTAAGAGCGTAAATTTAATAACCAGTTGGAATTGTTGGAATTATATTTTCGTTCTATGTGTCATGTATACGAAACCAGAGGGGCGAATCATATGACTTAAAACAACCAATGGAAGCTAAAGGCGCAATTTGCAAAATCTTAATGAACTTTCTATATAAAAAAAAAATATATTGCACATATTTAGAAACCTAAATAATGGTATTAAGTATTCGAATTTAAATTAACAAAAAATATTTTAATATAAAATATGTTTTTAAAGCTAGTAGATTAACAGACGATAAATTATTTTAAAAATATCGTTCATTTTGCCGTGATTACTACAAAGCAAAATTTGTCCTGTACACTCAGCATGCCGCCTTCACTTATTATATACCTGCGAAACCCTGCAATGTGTGAAAATTCACACTTCACATCAATTTTTAAACAAAAGTGAAATATTAGTGCCACCTGAGCGCCAGCTATTTAGGGGCGCCAGTAATGTATTTTTTTTTTTTTGTGAATCACTTTATATTATAAAATTTTCAATCATATTAGTTTTATAAAAGGAATTGCTTTTCTAATTTTATATTCTAGTTAAAAGAATAATAATTGGAATAATAGTTAAAAGGGTAATAATTTTTATTTTAGTGTTTTCATTAAAATTCGTTGATGTGCATCTTTATGGTTTTGTTTTGGCAGTGGCGTAGCGTAGCCGGAGTGGAGGGTGGAGGCCCGCTTCTGGCGTCACTTTTTTGGGACGGCAAATTCTGTAAATTTTGGAGCCTTTTAGATTTAAATACCTAAATAAGCGAATTTGGCCTCCGCCCCTGGCAGCTGAAACCCACGCTACGCCACTGGGTCCACACCGTGTTGACCGTAATCGGCTTGAACCTATCTTCGAGGCGAGGGCTGCCCATCAGGGAATCGAGGAGCCTGGAGAAGTCTTCTCCCACTCACATGGTTCTGCTGCTTGGTACACCAGATGTAGTGTATATGGCGTCGATATCTTGGTCGCCACTGTGTTGAATGGAACCTGTAGAGGAATTGGCTAGGTTCCTCTGCCCGGATTCCGTACGACATCCATGTACTTATACTTTTGATTGGTCTAGTTCCGATATTCATTCGTCATAAGAAATATTTCCTTATACAGCGTATGCATTACGTAATCAGGTAATATATGCTAGACGCAGTGGCGTTGCTAGAGGGAGCGGCAGGGGCGGCCCGCACCGGGTGTCACCCGTTTGGGGGTGATACCCGGCCGCGATTCAAAAAAAAATATATATCTTACAAAAACTCTGTGAAATGAAATAACTAATATTTAAACAAAAAAATCTATATATATTTTTTTTATCTTTAATTAAATTATGTCAATCTCTAGGGATTTTTGTGTTTTCAATATACTATGGGCAGTGTTACCATAGAGATTTTAGTACTGGAAGTCACATAGTGTATCCCAGTATACAGACGCACATTTTTCTCTGCTTCCACTAGAAGCTAGGAAGTGCTTATCAAACACAGCAAAGCATCTGTTAAAAGATTTTCAACAACGCGTTGGACTGCTCAGTATGCTGCAGTAAAAATACTAGTAGAAATTTTTGATAAAATTGTGGCTGCAATTTGGGTATTATGTGATCAACAGAAAAATGTAGACACCAGAGGTGCTGCACAGAACCTTATATCTGCTGTATGTAATTTCACTTTTCTTTGATATCTTTTCTTTTGGAATGACGTACTAAGGGAAATAAATTGCGCTCAGATTGCATTGCAAAGTAAAGGTTTTAGTCTTGATCAATTAGCTATAAAAATAGAGGCACTTCGTCTTTATATTCAAGAAAAACGGAATCATATTGTAGAAGAGGCAATAGGACTTGCTGCGAAAAAATCGGAAGACTACGACATTCCAATAGAAAAACGAATTCGTCGTAAAAAACGAATGGCCATGGAGATGGCTACCGATGCAGAACTCACACTGACAGCTGAAAATCAAAAGGGTATGTTGGAATGTCTCGACCGGTTCAGTAGGGAACTTCGAACTAGATCAAAGTCCATTGACGATGTAGCTTCATCGTTCGAGGTTGTCCAGACAAATACTTTGCGAACATCGAGAAGTTGAAATTAGCTGTAACAAAATTTACTGGTTTTTATGATGAGGTATCAGAAGCAGAACTCCTCCTAGAGATACCAAGGTTGAGAAGACATTTAAAAGCAGCCAATGTTATAGTGTCTGATTGGGTATCTGTAGACCTCTTGAAAATCGAGGAATGGGATTTTACAGAATCCCTTCCAAATCTTATGGTCGCACTACAGTTATTTATGACAATTTGCGAATCAGTTGTTTCTGTTGATTATTTATATATTATATTTGGTAAATCAATTCGCAAGTAAAGAGAAAATATATATTTATTTACAGTTTCGTGCGAGAGGAGCTTTAGTAAATTTAAATTAGTCAAAAACTACTTAGGGTCAACAATGAGCAAAACGAGACTTAACAATCTTGCAATGTTAACGATCGAACACGCGGCAACACAAAGTATTATTTTTGAAAATTTAATTTTCGAGTTTGCAGCTGTCAAAGCTAGAAAGAAGAGACTATAAAACATAAAATATTTTTAAATTAAAAGTGTTTGCAAATTTCTTCTATATATGTTTATGATATTTGATTGATAGTTTTGCAATTTGATGATCAATGACTTATAATTTTTTAAATGTTTATTTAAATTGTTGTATTAAAATTATACTTATCTGATTTTTTTCTTTTGCATAATGTTGATTTTAACCGTTTTCGAGGGGTGACACCATAGATATCCGCCCCGGGTGTCACCCATGTTAGCTACGCCACTGGCTAGACGCTCACAAATAGTTTTTAATCAAACCTAATAATGCTAGTACCTAGTAATATACTTATGTACATATATGAACGAAAACAAAGAATACTCAAAAGATCTGGCGAGCGTGTAAAAACTTAAAATTCGTTTTATCTAGAACCTGTAAATTTCCAGAATAATATAACATATGAAAGTGTTTAGGGAGATTCATATTTAGAAGAAAAAAAAAGAGTGGATGAATATGTGTCACATTTATCAACCAGCAGCAACTCAATGATGTACTTTATAGTTTATAAAGCTATGTAATTGCAATCAAATAACAATATTAATTTAAATTAATTGTATTTATTGTCTCGGCTGCTTTGAAGTGTTTATCTCCAAATTCACTAGAGAAATATATATCTCTGTCAACAAGTTCCTAATTTTGACAGCACATTGTCTTCTATAATCTACGTTCATTGTGTTTGCAGTTACTTTGATCTAAAATACCGTGAGGTAAATATCCGTCGGCTTGTTTAACTATCGGGTGTAAATCCAAAGACCTGCTTACAAACTAACATCTACTACCCTATCAACCTTATTCTGACCAGCCTACAGTGCTACTGTCACTTAATTAAGGCATTGGTACACACAAATTTAATTCAAATTTAATTTAAAACCACTTTTGATCTAGATATTGCGAGAGAACTGGTCACTGGAATTTAAACAGATTTAGTAAATAATTAAAAGCTTTACGAAATTTATACTTTGATCCAAATTAAATGATTATGTGCAATTACAATTGCTGGCCATATTATTAGACGTCCTTTTAAATCATTGTACCAGCTTTAAAATACGACCATCTCTTATTTTTATAATAGATCGAATTATAATAAGTTACTTGATTATATATAAAATATGATTAACTATCGAAAAAGTACTATGGTTTGAGATCTCAATTATCTATTACTAAAACAGCAACCAACTTATTAATTGAACCATATTCTTCGGAATATAGCTTTTATGTAGGGGATGTGTTCTACAGCCTCACCAAGGCATTTGATTGCGTGATGCACACTATATTGATAAAAAAAAAAAAAAAAAACTTAAAAACTGTGGCATACCTGGAAACTGTCTTAATTTATTACAAAACTATTTAAGTAAGAAAACGCAGTATATTTACTGTAACAACATTAAATCGAGAGTTCAAAAGTTAAATGTAGATGTAGGACAGGGTTCAATTTTTAGTGCTTTACTGTTTTTATTATTTATTAACGATCTGTCAGAAAACCACCAGCTTTAAACAGTGGGTGCCTTTCTAAGTACGCTTAAAAAATGTACGTAATACTAAACATATTACTATGAATTTAATTTTTGATGCTGCTAAAACCTCTCTTGGCACCTACAAGAGAAAACATCAAGACTGGTTCGATGAAAATGACAAAGAGATCCAGGATTTCATTGAACGGAGAAGAAGCGCTGAGATAACATATATTAACAATATGACCAGTGCTAACAAGACTCGATTACTACTAGAGAGGAAACAGCTACAAAGTAAAATCAGAGAAATTAAAAATAAATGGTGGAAAGATAAAGCAGAAGAGATTCAAAGTTATGCTGATACTCATGACTTGAAAAGCTTTTATCAAGCCTTAAAACAAGCTTATGGTCCACAACAACGTTTAATTGTGCCTCTACATAATAAGGACAATTCTGGTACCTGCCACAACACTCAGGATATACTTTCAAGATGGCGAGAACATTTTTCTGAGTTACTTAATGCTGACAACGTGTATGATATCTCCGTAGCTAATGTATTTCCCCAGTACCCAATACTGCATTATCTTGATGAAAAGCCAACTTTTGAAGAAGTTAATGATGCTATAAATCGCTTGAGCAATGGAAAGTCGCCAGGGGCTGACGGCTTACCTACAGAACTTCTTAAATATGGCGGAAATTTACTTATTTCAAAAGTCACAGATATTATAATTCAAATTTGGGAAACTGGTGATATTCCACAGGATTTCAAGAATGCATTAATAATTCCAATATACAAACACAAAGGAAACAGACACTGTTGTAACAGCTACCGTGGTATCTCTCTTCTATCAACTACAGGGAAAGTGCTCGCAAAGATACTTAATAACAGGCTCAGTTCGATATCGGAAGCTCATAATCCAGAACCACAATCTGGTTTTAGGAGAAACAGAGGGTGCAATGATATGATATTTGTCATCCGACAACTGCAGGAAAAATGCATCGAGCAAAATAGGGACTTATATATCTGTTTCGTCGATTTCAGCAAAGCATTTGACACAGTTCCACGTCCATTACTCTGGATAATACTACAAAAATTCGGATGTTCTCCTAAACTTCTACAGCTCATTCGTAATTTGCACGACAAAACAGAAGCAAAAGTCTCTTTAAACGGAACTCAGTCGAATTCATTCCCAGTAACTATTGGCACCAGACAAGGATGTGTTCTTGCACCTACACTGTTCAACATATTCCTTGCAGCAGTATTAGATGTTGCCTACTGTGACTACTTGGGTGGTGTGTACATTCGTTATAGAGTTGACGGAGGACTACATAAATTATCAAGATTCAAAGCCACCTCTAAGTTGCAATACTCTACAATACAGCATGCGCTCTATTCGGACGATTGTGCACTGTTATCAAGTGATCCAAATGACTTACAAGAGGCAATTTCAAGACTATCTGAAACAAGCAAGCGTTTTGGTCTGCAAATAAGTAGAACGAAAACCGAATTTATGGTAAGAGCTCCAAACATAATTAATAAAATTTCTAACTTTTTTATTGACGATAAAGCTCTAAAAGAAACAAACGCTTTTAAATACCTTGGAAGCATCATTTGCTGTGATGGTAGCCTCGATGCAGAAATAAATAATCGACTATCAGCTGCTGCTAAGTCATTTGGAAGTCTTAGAAAAAGAGTATGGCTAAACCACGATCTCAGACTCGATACGAAACTTGCTGTCTATAAAGCTGTAGTGCTACCAACCCTATTGTACGCGTCAGAAACATGGACCCCGTACCACCGACACTATCGCACTTTGGATAGATTTCACCAACGATGCCTAAGAACAATATTGAAAATAAAATGGCAGGATCACGTCGACAATATATCTGTTCTCAATAGGGCTAACTCCACCAGTATAGAGTGTTTGCTCATGCAAAACCAACTAAGGTGGGTCGGACACGTAATACGTATGCCAGGAGAACGCCTACCGAAGCAGATACTTTACTCTGAACTGCAAACTGGCGTTCGTAATGTAGGAGCCCCGAGGAAAAGATACAAAGACGTGATACTACAGACACTTAAAAATACAAACTTAAGCTGCCATAAATGGGAAGAGTTGGCAAAAAACCGGAATATATGGAAAAGAACTACACGGGAGGCATTATCCATGTATGAAATCCAAAGACAGCAAGCCGTACGAGCCAAAGCAATAGCGAGGAAACAGAAAACATCCGACAACAACAGCACGGCCGTGCTAACATGCCCTATCTGTGACAGACGTTTTACGGCCAAAATAGGTCTCTTTAGTCATCTTGGAGCACATGAAAGACGCAACACTCTATAAAATAAAGAGAAGAATAAAAATGTATATATGTATGTATATATATATATATATATATATATATATATATATATATATATATATATATATATATATATATATATATGTATATATATGTATTTGTATATATATATATATATTTATTGTGACTCCTATAGTCGAAATCGACGAAGGATTATTATAACTATGAATGAAATTTAAAATATGGTCATGAAACCTGGAAACAGGAGGCGTAGGCTTAGGGCCAGCGCTAGGATTTGCGGGGCCATGTGCGAGAAGAGCAAAGGTGCTCACCTCCCAGATCCAAGTGAAGAACAAAAAAAAAAAAAAATGGAAAAACATCGATGTATCGGAAACATCGATGTTTTATTAATATTAAAAAAAGCTATTTATTTATATTATATGGGTTTTATTTAATAATGTAAAGATAAAAAAATAACACATAATACACAAAAAGCATTTATTAGATTTTGAAATAGAAATATTCCTTTTTAATAGTAATTAATGTCCCATTAATATTATTATACCCAATATAATAATCCTAATTTGTACCTACAGTCTATTCCAAACGATTAGGCGGAACTAACCGAAATTTTCATTTTTGTAATTTGTCATTAGATATTTTTTTATATATTGAAGTTGACTTTTCCTGAACAAAATGATCAAAATCTTCAATCAATCGGTAAAAGTAACTAGAATTGAAAATCTAGTTCCGCCTAAACCAAAGGAACAGACCTTACTATTTTTACATTTCTAAAATGAAATATTGGATTTTATTACAATACTAATATATTAATCTTAATGTTATATTTATATTATGTAACATAAAAATAACACTGTCATACAGAAATATTTTTATACTTTTTTAAGTTGAAATAAAGTCTGTTCCTTTGGTTTAGGCGGAACTAGATTTTCAATTCTAGTTACTTTTACCGATTAATTGAAGCTTTTGATCATTTTGTTCAGGAAAAGCCAACTTCAATGTATAAAAAATAGCTAATGGCAACTTACAAAAATCCAGGGATTGGAGGAATAACAACTGGGAAAGTGTCAACAAGACTGAAAAAGAAAAAGTGTGTTGACGTCGTTGGTCGTTCGCATTGTTTGCAAAAATTAGAAGTTTCTTCTTATTTTTTCGTATTCTGCTAACTACTAAGAAGAATAAGAACTAACACTATTAGTATTTTTATATCACAATAGATGGCGCGTATATTTTGTGTACTAATTTTAATAAAAAATATTTTTTTAAGATTCCAGCGCCTCTAGCGTTAGTTTCTGAATTTCAAAGTTTAAACATCGACATCGGTAGTAGACATCGATGTTTTATCGATACTATCGCCAGCTGACCATCGATGGTAAAAACATCGATGTTTTTAAAACAAACATCGATGTTTTCGATACATCGATGTTTTTTTCCCATCCCTACTAAGTACTACTTGTATTTGTGCTATTTTATAAGTATTATGTGACAGCCATACGCGAAATAAATAAAATAACTATTAATCAAAGGGCCCTATAATCATGGGTCAAGAGAAATATTTCTAATATATATGAAGGGTTCGGGAGTAAAACGTGTTAACTAGTAATTTTATCTATTGTAGTAAATTCAATTTTAAGTTTCATTGATATACTGGCCCGATGCGTTCGTACGGGAGAAAGTTGCTGGCGTCTCGGCGCTTCATTGGTCTACGACTGAAATCGTAGGACCCGTCACACATGATGGAATGAGTGTTTATTCGACCTAGAGAAACATTGCAGGTAAATTGCGAAAATAACTGCGCGTTACATCAGAGCAGAGATGTACTTACAAGCATATAAGAGGGCAGAGAGAGTTCAGACATATTTCACTGCGGGGGGTTATTCCCGAAGACTTTTACAATTGGTTAGTTGACCCTAGAAGGAAAGGTCAAAAAAAAGGAAGGGCCCATGCATTGGTTCTGGAGGAATAATAACTCAAAATTCTCGTCTTGAAGCCCTAACCAGCCATAATGATAATGAAGATCTGATGTGAGTAACTCGCGAAAAAATTGTATATACTATTGGTTACACTAAAAATTATAACAAGTTAAATTATTGTTGAATTAGTTAATAACCACAATATGGCTTGGATACATGCACAATATGCGGTTGTAGAACACCAATAAATTGTAACTATGTGTAAATCAGATAACCCGGTTGACTGATAATCACATATAATTTACAAATAACAACAATACAAGAACACAAATAACATTCAATAATTAAAATATATGTTTTCCAGTGAATGCAGCCGTAAACACACAGGGATGTGGAAAACCAGTGAAAATAGGATTGCACTTAAATAGTAATAAGCTAGATTGCTAGTGTTAACTCTTAATTCAATGTTTAAATGTTGCATGCTAGTCACAAAAGAGTGTGACAGCCAATATTCAGTTTGTAAACAATATACACAATTTTATGATTTAAACTCGCAACAATTTTGCAATAACTAAGAAAATTTGTATTATCAAGAGTCAGAAAAGACATATAACATAAATTAATTGATTCTTACTTACAAATAAAATCAAAATTCATATTGTGAGAATCTAGGTTAACTTCAACGAAAATAAACAATGTACGCACGCAGTTATGACTGAACTATGTATCGTATGAATACACAATAAATGTGAATAGTATGTGAATTACGGAGTAATACTTAGCGTGGAATATAGATAAGGATGCTGGCTTCAGGAATCCAAAATAGAACTACATAACTTCCGTCTAGAATGGCCGATTGTCATAGAATACTGTCCCAGTTACCATCGTGTTGGCTGATTTCTGTTGGTTCACGACGATTTGGCAGGTCCAGAACGTACGATAAACTAAGAACAGCACTGTGATATTTTTCTGGATGAAAAATATTAAAAGATACTTGAAAATTACATTTTCTAGTTGAGTAAAAATCATGATGCGGTAAAACGTAACGAGATTTTTTGTAGAAAAAAAAAACGTTGTTTCCCGTTGTTTGGTCAAGCAATAACTATCTTGCGTTAGCGAAATATTCCTGTTAGTAATGTTTTGTTCTAACAAAACGAGGAAACATGTGTATAAATTGAAAACTACCAGGGACGGTAATTTCAAATAAATTTGCGACTCGAATAGTCGCAACAGATATATATATATATATATATATATATATATGAGTCATTCTTTTTCATCGAGAGACCCCATGCTGTCCAAAAATATATTAGTCTATGAAAGGTCTACCAGGGCTCATTCGATGCTTATTGTAGTCTAGTTTCGAAATCCGAGTGGCTCTTTTACGGAAACATCGTAACTTATCAAATATGGCCACCAATCCCACGTGACCTCTACCTTTTCTTCGATAAATCGATTATAAAGTCAACACAATCGAGTCAATTTGGGTGTCAAACCCCTGAAAATGTTACCTAAAGGTAGTTGAGGCGGCTGTTAATGAATCCAGGGTCAAATTTAGAAAAATTTTTAAAAAATGATTTGATTTCAATATAATATAATGCCTGGGGGTTTATGGGGTCACTGATGATGAATTCAGGGTGCAATTCAGAAAATTGAATATGGCGGATCCAATAATGCGGATTCAATATGGCGGCCAAAACCACTTGATGAAAAGAGATTTTCAAAAAATCACTTGATTTTGTCCTTATTTAATACCTGGAGGTTTATGGGGTTTCTGATGATAAATCCAGGGTTCATGTGAGAAAATTCAATATGGCGGCCAAAATCACTTGACAATCGGAGATTTTTAAAAAATCACTTGACTTCAAACTAGTTTGGTACCTAAGGGTTTATGAGATCGTTCATGATAAGTCCAGGATCGAACCCTGTATTTTCTCAAAGTTTTTTCAGAAATCTTCCCTTATTAAGTTAAATAGAGTCGATACAGAAAAATTAAATTAAACAATCCACCTAAACACAACTAGAATTTCTGTGTCCGTAACACTGTTTCTAAATCTAAAATCAAATTTTTTTATAATTTTTATTTTCTTTAAATTTTTTTTTTTTTTTTTTTCAATTTGACCCTGGATTCATTAACAGCCGCCTCAACTACCTTTAGGTAACATTTTCAGGGGTTTGACACCCAAATTGACTCGATTGTGTTGACTTTATAATCGATTTATCGAAGAAAAGGTAGAGGTCACGTGGGATTGGTGGCCATATTTTATAAGTTACGATGTTTCCGTAAAAGAGCCACTCGGATTTCGAAACTAGACTACAATAAGCATCGAATGAGCCCTGGTAGACCTTTCATAGACTAATATATTTTTGGACAGCATGGGGTCTCTCGATGAAAAAGAATGACTCATATATATATATATAATATTGTTTAATAATATTATTTATATAATATTATTAACTACACTGGACAGAAATGCCCAACTGCACGGCCCCCGGCTTAGTGATTTAGATAATCATTAATTTTATTAATAAGTGTTAGTAATTTTTATTTAGAATCAGCTAACATTATGTAACTAAATTGAATAGAGGAAAAGAGCAGTCGTGTAAACTTTTTTATAATAACCGTAAAACAACACTGTTTAAAGATTATTAAATTTATTGTAGAATATGTTGTTTTAATTGTACAAAATTATTTTAATCCTATTTCCGTCCTAGTTCAAAAAAATACATAATTTAGATATTACATGGATTTATATAACACTTAAAAATGAACTTAATTTTTTAACACTTTTGAGAGAGTTTCTACTTTCAAATTCCTGGGCACCATGATAAATCAGATTAATATGATACAGCAGGAAATTACGAATAGAATTAAAGCTGCTAATGCATCCTATTTTGCACTTGGTCCCCTCTTCAAAACGAAACTCTTGTCTAGGAGCACCAAGATCAGGTTATACCAAGTTATAGTACGTCCCGTACTTATGTATGGCTCCGAAATATGGACCTTAACAAAGCGAGATCAACAACACTTCGAAAATAAAATATTACGCAGAATCTTTGGTCCCATTCAAATTAATGGTGATTTGAGAATCCGTAAGAATAAAGATATCCGAGAACTGTACTCAAGGCCAAGTATCACCCAAGAACTCAGAGACAGACGATTACAGTGGATAGGACACGTTATGAAGATGAGGGATGACTGGTTAGGAAGATTTGGGAAGGAATATTGAATACCCGTCGACCAGTGGGAAGACATCGCAAGACATGGAGAAATCAACTAACCGAAGATCTAACAAGTATTGGTATACAGAGTACTTGGCAAGACCTGACAATGAATATATCGAGATGGAGTGCTTACGTGAGTGAGGCCAAAAGTCAACCTGACTGATAGTGCCCAAAGAAGAAGAAGAAGAATGTTTTGACCAAGTTAAATATACAATATCTGATGAACAGATGATTTCGAACAGAATTAAAACTGCTAATGCATCGTATTTTGTATTTGGTCCCCAAATACAAATTTGGTTTTGTATATGTTTCAAAACGAAACTCCTATTTAGGAATACCAAGATCAGGTTATACTATTGTTATAGTACATCCGGTACTTATGTATGGCTCCGAAACATGAACCTTAACAAAGCGATATCGACAACACCTCATAGTTTTCGAAAATAAAATATTACGCCGAATCTTTGGTCCCATTCAAATTAATGGTGAATAGAGAATCCATAAGAACAAAGATATCCGAGAACTGTACCTATATTCAAGTTTCGTACAGTGATTAAACACTTTCATTTGAAAGGCAAAACACCAAAGAAATCTAAGCCAAGTTGGATGAAGTTCATGGTACATCTGCATCAGCGTTTAAAACTGTTTACAATTGGATAAATTAGTTTAAAAATGGTCGTACATCCACAAGTGATGAACATCGTTCGGGACGTCCACTTGAGGTGACTACGCTAGAAATTATTGACAAAATCCACGAACAGGTCTTGAGTGATCAAGGAGTCAAAGTGCGCGAACTCTTTGAGGCCACAGGCATATCACATGGCTCAGTGGTTTCAATTTCGCACGAAAACTTGGGTATGTAAATGATATCGGCAAGATGGGTGCGTGCACACATTGGAGGATAAATGCAATCGTATGGTGGATTCAATTGGTGGTTTAGTGCCTTTCCGTCAAAATCCTAACGAATTTCTGCGTCAATACATAACCATTGATGAAACATGGATCCACCACTATACACCTGAGACAAAGGAACAGTCAAAACAGTGGGAATCGGATAAACGGAATCGTATGGTGGATTCAATTGGTGGTTTAGTGCCTTTCCGTCAAAATCCTAACGAATTTCTGCGTCAATACATAACCGTTGATGAAACATGCATCAATGATGGAACAATCAAAACAGTAGGAATCTGCACGAGGAATCATCCACATTGACGGAAAAAGGACCAACGATAAATGGAAAGTATTATACGTTGTTGGAGAAATCAAGAAAAAACGCCCACATTTGGCCCAGAAGAAAGTGCTTATCCATCAAGACAATGCACGGATGCACACTTGTGCAGTTTAGATGGCGCAAATACATGAATTATGCTTCGAATTGTTGCCGCATTCACCATAATTCGTTGAATGGTTCAACATGAAGAAATGGCTAGCCGGAAAAAGATGCACATTGAACGAGGAGGTCATCGCCAAAACAGGTGCCTATTTTGAGGGCCTTCTGAATCTTATTTTTTGGATGGCTTGAAAAAATTGTAAAAATGCTGGGCGAAATATATCGAGCTAAAATGTTGCCAACTATGTACTTTTCGAGGACGATACCACTCTAATTTGCCGCAATGCCGATACCAACAACCTTCGCACAGAAATTTCAACTGCACTTACTGAAGCGGAAGTATGGTTTAACGCTAACCAGTTTAAATAAGGACAAAACTCAAACAATTATATTCGGTACCAGACCCGAACGACTGCTCTTTTTCGTCAACAGTCCTGTGAAATTGTTGGGAGTATTTTTAGATCCACATTTAAACTGGAAGTTTCATATTGAATCCAGTATAAAAAAATTAAACTCACCCTTGCTTTTATTAAGACAGTCAGCAAATTCTGTCAGTTATAACGTCTCAAGAATTACATATTTTGCTTTTTTTCATTCCATCCTTCAATTTGCTATAATATTCTGAGGCAGCTCTCCCGATGTTTTACCTATTTTTAGACTTCAAAAAAAAAGCCATTCGAATTTTAGCTTCAGCCAAATACAGGGACCACTGTAAAACGCTATTTTTTTTAATTAAGGATTCTTACCTTACTAGCTGTATACACGCTAGAAGGTCTTCTCTATAGAAAATCCAACATAAGGAGATTCTACTCTCACCAAGAACTTCACGATCATTTAATCCGACACAGGAACAATTTAGTTCTCCCTAAGTGCCGTTTACTTCAAATTCAACCTAACCATATTTATGTGGGCCTTAAAATGTTTAATTCCCTGAAGGAAGAAGTGCGTGGCCTACCCACTCTTCGTTTCAAGGGATTGATTAAAAATCATTTATTGGCTGTTCCTCCCTATACCATCAATGAGGCTATGTCAAATTTGTTTAATATAAGAGTTCCTTGAGACAATAAGAGATATATGTAATGTTTAGGTATTTTGCTGTTTATTTGCTCACTGTATTTTTTTTTACACTGTATCTTTGTTTACACTGTACCACTGCACCACTGTATCATTGTACTTTTGTTTTGACCTGGTTTAACAATTTGTATGTTTTAATTGCCATTGAATAAATTATTATTATTATTATTATTATAAAAGGAGACTATGTTGAGAAATAAAAATGAATCAACCCAAAATAATGTGTTTTTCTATTGTTTTGTAAGGACTTATTGGCGTACCCTCGTATATAGCCCGACTAAACTGAATTTGTTCTTTAGCGATTAATAGAAATCAGTAGTTTGCTTCGCTTGTCTCATAAACTAATTACGGAATGGTATATTCTTCGATTACTTTTAGAGCCAATCATATTTCTAAATGTATTTACTTCCCGCCTTTTTAGGGAAACACGTTTTACATATAAGGGTCATACTTGAATATAAGACTAGGCTATAATTTCAAATGTACCCTAATAAATCAGCTGTTATCCCCTACTACTATAAACAGCTAATTATGTATGGAATCCCTGCATTGAAAACTAGCTTAATAAATTAAGGTTACGTTCATTGTCTTTTGGTTTTCCGTCGTTAAATCATTCCGGTTTAGTACTTCAACCAAAACCAAATACAGATTTATGAAACCCGTATTACGTAATCCGGAAGTAAATCTTTAAATCTAATGGAATTATGACGTGGTGGGTAGTTTTTAAATTTTAAGAGAGTAATATAATATACAGTGCTCTAAGAATACGTATTACAGTCTTCTTCGTATTACAGTTTGAATTACATGATTAAACAATGACCAACTCCTAGAACTAATATATTGTCATATGAGTAGTTTCATGGAAAAGCAAATTCTTGGTTTAACAATTAAAAGGCAGTTAGAGTGTTTAATGGAATTGCAGTGGGAACTGAGGAAAGTCTCCCGCCCAACTCGTGCTAAACAGGACCTCTTTGTTCTGTCTCCATTGCAGGGATTGATCCATTAGGATAACTAGGAGCCCGGAAGCGTCTGCTTCCACTCACATGGACACTACCTGGAAGTATGCAAAGGCAGGATTGTTGTGGTTGTTACTTTGGTCGGGCGGAATGTTAAAGAGGAGATTGGCTCTAACTGGCGTTCCTTGATACTGTTTAAGCATTATTAACATCTTTATAATAAGTGATGCGAAGGAGGATAAATTAGAAAAGATAAAATATTTTACACTGCAAATAAGAATATTAAATTATAAAAACAATTGGCCACCATATAAACGATTTGTTTTAAAAAACACATTTTTTAAATGAAGCTGAAAGCTTTTAAATGATTTATCTATCATATAGAAAATATATTTTTCTTTAATATATCATCAGGTAATAAAAATTATGATTATAAATTATACCCAAATAAAACAAGTAGAACATCCATGTTTCATGGCCACCTATTTTATTAAGATGAAATAAATGTTGAAAATCAAGTATCAATGACTTATTATAAATAAATAAAAATAATATAAACGTTATCAAGACTTTTTTAACATTTAATTCATCCTAGGGCCAAGAGTTCCAGTTGCTAATAAACTGTCCAATAAATTGATTAGCAACATATTTCTTTCCGAGAGTTCCATCCCGAAATAGTTATTAGGTTGCTAATAAATAGGCGTATTTGTCTAATAACTTATAGGCCTATGAATTGCCTAATAAAGTGACAAATAACCTAAAATAAGTTCGCAAAATGAGTAAATATTGTCACGTGGGTGGTTTGATTGAGACAAAACTCCTGGTTTCAACATAACAAATTTATTAACCATTTATCAAATTTACATTATAATGTTTGAATTGGTCCATGGAGTTGGGGAAGTCTTCGGTCCACCCCGTGTTGGCCAGGATCGGCTTGGACCTATCTCCGAGGCGGGGGTTACCCATCCGGGAGACGAGGAGCCTGGAGAAGTCTTCTTCCACTCACATGGTGACTGCTTGCTTGGCTTCACCCTCGTTACAAGAATCTGGTGTCAGTGTCTAGGTCGTCACCTTGTGGACTAATACGTGCAGCGGAGTTGGCTATGTTCCACTGTCTTCATATTCTGTTTCATCCAGTCTTTTTGTAACGAAAGTTTAACCCAGTTCCAATATTCATTCGTCATGACAAATATTTCCTCATTACGAAAATGCAGTGTCTGCATTTCGTAATCAGGCCACATACGTCAGACGCTGACGAATAGTTCTTAATCAGACAGCTGACCGTCACAATGTCTAGATGTCGTAATCCTGACCTAGGATTACCTATGTGACAATATTTCAGAAAAACAGTATAATTTTAAAAGAATATACAAATGTGTAGTTTTTATGCATCCATATTTTCCTATAATTCCTATTGCGAGGAAACAAAATAATAGTCAACAATAGCATTGACTTGCTAACATGTCCTGTTTGTGACAGCTAAAATAAGGCTCCTTAGTCATCTTAGAGCCCTTGAAAGACGGAGACACAATAGTTTATAAAATGAATATAACAATTGTGGATCCTATAGTCGAAAGCGATGAAGGATTTTTATTATTATCGATTATCTATTGACTTTAAATCAGGTTGATAATTCTGCAAAGGTACCAGTTGATAAATTCTGCAGCCTTAGTTTAATATCGGGGATAATTTGTCACTGCTCTTGAATTAACTCTTTAAAACAAAATATGGGTAGACAGGTTTAGAGGAATGTAGGCATAACTTTCTACTTAAGGAAAATCCATATTTTATAATATAATTTTTAATTACGAACAGACCACAGAATCCCGAAGATAACAGTGCTCTGTCGGTAATAAAGAACGTTTCTCGTCGGAAACGAGTTCAAAGAAGTAGATTAGCAATTAGGAAGATAATTAATTAATAATTAAAAACGTGGTGGCTCTGGTTAATAACTAGCAGTTGCAACATTTGCGAATTGCAAGGACAGTAGGGATATTAAGGTTTTTATTTAATATCTAGGGCAAATTTTTTTGTCATATAGATTAAAAATTTTAACTAAAAATAAAATCTATTACATTCTCTTTGTGCATAAATTAAAGACTTTCGAACGCCATATTTTCGCGAATAGACAGATATTTTTCCGTATGTAACGTCTAAAAGAGAGCACTCTCGAACATTTAGTACAAAGAAAAGTAGAAGGTGTGTTATATCACGTGGTCGTTAGTGAAAAAGCTAGTTAGATTAAATTGAAGAAAACATGGAACTGCACAGCCGCGGATACCAATTAGTTTAAAACAATTTCTTTTGAATTATTGCCCGTTTATGAATTTAAAAATACAATAATTATTTAAAGGTTCGCCTTATTTGGCATTTTTGGAAATATTGGCAAAAATTAACCATGATAATTTGCCACATTTAAAAACTTATGAAGATCATTAGCTTAATCTGTTTAATTTTTAAATATCGCTGCTCTAAAACAATAGTGAGATATCTTAAAAAACTAGGTTTCTGATATATTGCTGTTTAACGTTTTAAAGTGCGTACTGACTTGAGCATTTGTACGCGTACGGAATACGTGCGCGCACGGATTTTCGTAAAAAAATTTGCACACTCGACTTTCTAATTTGTGCGCGTAAAATCTCGCTCTGCGTATTTCAGTTATATCCACGCACATATTTATTTAAAGTAAGTAGTGTCAACGTTGGCGGAAAGTAATGTTGTTGCCTTAACTAGTGTAGCGTACATAGGTCGCATTCAGCAGACTCATCGGTTACTTACCGGTACAAACTTACCGATGAATTTGACTAAATGCACATTTTTTGCCAGCGTTGTCGAACGGCATATATGAAAACTACAATATCTTAACAATGACAGATTGTAATGACAGTAAATTTTGAATGTAAGCTTTTACAGTAATTTTAAAAGTACATGTGCTTTATATAAGTCTAATCTAAGTCTAATGTGCTAATCTAAGTAAACTGACTTAACACTCAATTCCATAATTTTTTACTTTCTTTGTGCTTGATACTTTGTTACTACAGATATAACTGTCAAAATGTCTACCGGTGAGCAACTAATCGTTAATGAAATCCAGTTAATAAAATGGCGACCGGTGAGTAAGTACGGTAACGCACCGGTAGATCAACGTATGCATACAGGAAAAAATTTACCAACCGGTAACTCACTGGTGAGTCTGCTGAATGTGGCCATAGTATACTTACTAAAAAAAAGAAAAACAAAACAAACGGTGGCGGATGACACAACTATATAGAAGCAGGGAAATATACAATAGTTCAAGTTTGCTAGCAGAACTGCAAATGCAAGAGGTTAGTAGACAATTTCAAAATTTTGTTCGATTGTCAGCGGCAGATTTTGAACTACTCGTTAATAAAGTTGGTCACAAAATTGGGAGAAAGACAAGATTTATAAGGGCTGTTTCCGCGAAAGAACGATTAGCCATAACCCTACGTTTTTTGCAACTGGGGATTCGTTTACCAGCATGCAATACCTTTTTACCCCATTCCATCTTGAATATTTACTGGTGTTTACTTAAATTTACGCGCACAATTATATGACTACATAAACCCGTACACACTGAGCGCACAAGTTCTTTGATCTTATCGGTGGGACAGACAAGCTACGGATAACATTCGTGGGAGGATTACTGTACGCGCACACAAATTGTATCTCGTACTCACCTGAGCATTTGTGCGCGCACAGCATTCGTGCGCGAACAAATGCTCTAGTCAGTACGCACCTTTACATTTTATATAAACTTGGATTAAGAGAGAATAATTGTATTTAATATCCTTATTCGATAGGTGGCCAAGTGGTGGTCAGACCCAAGGTCAATAAAATAAATCAAAAAAAAAACATCCTTATTTTTTAATATATATAATCTCGGTATGGCATTAGATAGAAAATATTTTCCTGAGCCCAGTAATATGTAATGTGAAAAAAACCAAAAAATTTCAATAGTGTTTTAGAGCAGCGATATGCAAAATAAGGCGAAACATTATTTATTTCCAAACTGATTGATCCGGGTCGGATGCTGATTTGTTATTTAGAAAAGCAACGGATGCGGATCAGATGCGGATCCTGTATATTCGGATGCGGATCCTGGATATGCGGATGCAGATCGGATGCGGATATAGAAAAACTATGAGTTCTTCAAGCCACTAGACGGCTGCTACGTCGCAACTGATGCCTAACACATGTACATCAATCAATGAATACAAATATATAAAATATTGTAAATATAATTAGTCAAAACTACTCTACATAAAAGATTCATTTACCATAATAACCACAAATATTAATAAATACTAAGATAAATCATCGCAAGAAGACGTCGGCAGTTCTGTGTTCTTATCACAAATTATGAGGAATGATCTAACTCTAGATCCAGCTATTTGGCCACAATTCATTGCCATAGTTTTTAACTATACAATTGATCTGTTCCCTTTAAAAAAAGTTAATATATTCAATGACTTAGGAGTTTCCTTTGACAGTAAATTAAGATTTAATATTCATGTTGAAGAAACAATATCATCATGTTTCAAAACTATGGGATTTATATTACGTAACTGTCAAGACTTCAGCCGGCCAGACTGTTTGGTTGGTTTGTTTAAATCACTTGTTTTAAGTAAGGTTGAATATGCTAGTACAGTTTGGAGTCCTTATTACACCATTTATATAGAAAGAGTGGAATCCGTGCAGCGCAAATTTACTAAGTATCTCGATTATAAATTTTACAGAGAGAATCCCTCATCTTATGCTGACCGGCTTACTCGCTATCACTTAACCGAATTGTCTAAGCGTAGAATGATAATCGGTATGAACATATTATATAAAATTATTAATAATAAAATCGACTGTCCCGACTTGTTACAACACGTTAATTTTAACGTTCCTGTGCAGACTACAAGACATTACCAGACATTTTACTGCAGTAACAGTGTTAGTAATGTTCCCCTATTAATATCATGATGCGATCAGGTAATGGACAAAATGTGACATATTTTTTATGAGTTTCAACCAATATAAAGCTTTCATTATAAATCAAATTATGTAGATGAAAAATTTCTAATATATATATATTTTTTTTCTTTATATTTAGTTCTATTATGTAACTCACAAATGTTTGTTGTAATAATTATTACTTTGTTATAACTTCTGTACGTGGGAATTTGCAGGAGCTTGTCTCCGTTTAATTTCCCTAACAAAATAAAAATAAAAAATAAAAATAAAATAGAAATTCATTTCATTGGACGGGGGCCTATGACCAGAATTCTATTTATTAATTACTTAATTTATTTTGGAAATGGACTTCTAGCAAAAGTGTTGAGGTGTGTCGTGAATTGAAAGAATAAGGAACGTAGCGACACAAGATATTTAGTTGAGAACCCTATTCTCTCTCTCTCTCTCTCTCTCTCTCTCTCTCTCTCTCTCTCTCTCTCTCTCTCTCTCTCTCTCTCTCTCTCTCTCTCTCTCTCTCTCTCTCTCTCTCTCTCTCTCTCCCTCTCTCTCTCTCTCTCTCTCTCTCTCTTCATCTACACATAGAAATGCAATTTTTATAGATAGTTACAATAAGCGCGTTTAGCGTGCGCAACTGCTGAAAATGGTCACCTGTTTAATTTGTAATTACACTCAATTGTTGTCAGTTCACTAAATGAACAGCTGGTGAAATATTGCGAGCTGTCTTATGAAGAAGCTGTCTTTCGAATCCTAAGCTCTAGACACTTAACAAAATCATGTTCTGAAGCTACTGCTGTAAATGTTTAAAATATTTGCAGTAAGAAAAAGACTTCAGAGTTATGGACTTCGAGGATGCCGAGCTCGAAGGAAGTTATTACTTTCGAAGGTCACGCTGTATTCGCTTACGTTGGAGAAAAAAGAGTCTATCAAAATTATTTTAAGAACGAAAATCTAATAGGAAAATTGCAGCTTAAATTCACCGCAATCATTCTTCGTGACTAGGTGACTTAAGTGACTTATTACCACCACAGTATATTGTTTTTTAATTTATACTATATTGTAAAAAAAAAGAACAAAATAAAACTGTAAAAACATCTAACACAGAAAATAACAGAAGACATATTATCAATGAAAATTAGTATGACGCATGACCATTTGAAACACTATATTACCAAATGAACTAATTTCAAACCAAAACGAGTTTCTCGCGCATGTCTCGTGGGAAATCGTCTTATTTCGCAGTACCTCTAAGTCCACTATGGGTAATACCCAAGAAGAGAAAATATAATTTAAAAAAGTATTCGTAAACATAAGTTTTTAATAGTAAAAACTTTGTTATTTGCTAAATTTTTAGCAAGCAACATTCCATTAAAACTAATAAAATAGAATGGTTGTTTTCCATCTGTTTTTCTGGTATGTAACATGTGCAAACCGCAAGTAAAATGAACATTAGTTTTGGTTTTATTTCCTCAATTTGTTTCAGGCAATTGTACAAGAAAACTGTCAGTATGTACATGAAAAAAAAAAGCGGAAACTAATTGTAAAATGTCCGTTCTAACTAAATCGAAAACCAAATTAAAACTAGAAACAATGTTGATGTTTTTTAGTGTATATTTAAATTAATGTCAAATGTTAATTTGCTTTTTAATGATATTGAAACATAGAAATACAAAAATTATACGCTTATTTATTTTTTTACATAACTGTCTCTTTCCTATTATTTTAAAATATCACTTTTATGGTTTCAGATCTCCTCTTGCAAGAGTTTATTTCTGGAAGATTTAATACGAGGGCTATCTTTTAAGTTTTTACAAAAACTAAGAAAGATTTTTTTTTTTTGAACAAACTATTTTATTGCTTTTCAAAATATTCGCCTTTAAGGTTTATACACTTTTGCTTGCGTTCAAACCAATTCTCGAAACATTTTTTCCACTCTGAAGTTGGTATCTCAAAAACATGGTTTTCGAAGACTTCGACAGTTCTTGAGGTGATGAAAATCGCTGTCCACGCATTTTTTTTCCGACATAGTTTTTCTCCTTCAAATAATCAATTGTTTGATGTGCTCTGTGTGAGCTTGCAATGTCATGATGAAGAATGATGCGAAGTTTTTGGTTGTTATTCCTAATTTTGTTCATGACTTCTGGCAAACAAATTGTTGTAAACCATTCAGAATTAACTGTTCTCCGATCTTCTAAAGCAGCGGTTCTATCGCTGGGGCCCGCGGACCCCTAGGGGTCCGCGAAACAATTTTGACATTAAATTTACATCCCCCAACTTTTACTTTTATTCAAATAACTCATTTAATAAAAATCCTACATGGTCAAGACTTTTTGTGTTTGTTGTTACCTAACTAGTTATTGACATAACTAAACAATAATTATTATTCAACTGCAAATTATTTACAGAAAACATATTATAATAAGTTTTATTTGGACCAATATTTGACCAAGAAATGTTTGTATGAGTTTAACGTATTATAATTTGTAACTTTTTTAATTCTTTTTACTATTATTTTTATTCATTTTATGTTTTTTTTTTTTCTATATACTAATAAAAATATTCATCTCTATAAATGCCCAAGACCATTTATTAAAATAACCAGCGATACATTTTTACCAATATTTATTATAACGTACTGCAGATGAGATTATTGAGCCAGAAATTAAGTCTCAAGAACGACGTAAAATGCCAAAGGTTGGGATGGGGTCCGCAAAAAAAAAATTGTTCAAGACGGGGTCCTCGGACTACATAAGTTTAAGAACCCCTGTTCTAAAGGAATGGTTGTGACCTGTCCAGTACAATCGAAGAAACATGCGATCATTTTCTTGGAAGCGCTTCGTGAACGAAGAACTTTTGTGGGTTTCGGTTCATCTTGGAAGAGTCAAACAGTGGATTGTTGCTTAGTTTCCGGTTCATATGAATAAATCCAAGTTTCGTCACCTGTAACGATGTTGTATACGGATTTTGCAGTACCTAGGTCGAATTTTTTTAGCATTCCCTTACACCAATTAACACAAGCCTTGTTTTGAGCTTCAGTCTAATTATGCGGAATCCATCGGGAACAGATCATTTTCACAGCTAAATGTTCATGTAAAATCGAATGTATTGCAGTCTGCAATATGCCAAGAGATGCCTCTATCTCACGGTGTCACATGCCGATCTTCTTCAATCATTTTGCGCACAGCGTCGATGTTTTTTTGAATCACAACCGATTTTGGTCGACCTTCACGAGATTCATCACTGACGGACTCACGACCACGACGAAATTCTTCAAGCCAATTGTAAACAGTCTTTTTTGATAGTGTTTCTTTACCAAAAGTTGAACGAAGCGAATCTATGCATTGTTGTTGAGTTAGGCGTTTACTAAAATCGTAGAAAATCATCCAACGAAAACCTTCACGAGTAATATCCATGTTTTCACAAACTTGTTCTTTTTAACGCTCACTGTCAACAAACTACTCGGTCAATTTATAAGCTGCCACTGATTTCACAATAACAAATGTCAAATTTTACGAATATAGTAATACATTTCAATATTGCCATCTAGTTGTCGTTTGAAAAATCATAAAAGGTAACCCTCGTATCTGAGCTTATCAATTTTGTAACCGATATCGCACCTTTCCAGATATAAACTGAAGTTTAGAGAGAAAATGAATGTCACATGTGTTCAAAAGGTATAAGATTATGTCAACATAGAAAAAATGCCGAAGACCGATGAGAATGATCGACGACTTATCCTCATATGATTGCAGAGGAGGTTCACATCAATGAAGATAAGAGACTGTCAAGCTAATTCCTCGGTTTTGATTCGTGCTACAATATTACACCACGGGAATAAACATGCACTTATTTCCTTTGGTATATAATATACCATGTGTTCAAAAAGAAATTACATAAGGGTTGGCTGTGGAAAAATAAAATAATGTGTACTGCAAGCTTTAACTGTCAATTAATTAACTGTCATCACTGTTGTCATAAGTTTCTATTGAAAATTCATTTAAGTTACAATTATAATGGTTTTTACAATAGAACACAAAAAAATTATGATTGAATCATATTTTCGAAATGGTGTTCGAGTGAACGGTGAATGGATTTACAGAGCAGTGTCATGTTTAGAGGAATTTCGGCTACAATTTCCAGATATTGCTTTCCTTGAAGGAGATTTTTACAGCGCACTTAGAAGATGTATTGATTTATTCCAAGATACAGGGAGCATTCATAGAGATAGAACTGGAAGGCCAAAAGTTCGTACTCAAAATACAGTTGATGATGTTCGTCAACGTTTGAACGAGCAACGTAGTGGGTTGATCACTACGTACACTGTCGCAAGAGACTGGTTTATCATCAGGAACTTGCCATATTATTGTCAAAAAAGATTTAAAGCTCTTCCCATTCAAAATTCTTGTTTTACATGAGTTGCTGCCAGCAGATCACAATAGCCGAATTGTGTATTGCCACTGGTTCCTACAAAATTTAATTAATAATGATGATTTGTTAAATTTAACGTTTTTTTTTTCTGACGAGGTCTCGTACCCCTTTCGGGGTATATTGATTCAAAAAATATGAGGTTATGGAGTGCTCAAAATCCTCATACTTTTCGTGAAACTCCCTTTCACCCGTTAAAAGTTGGTGTTTGGATTGCTGTGTCTCGAAGACGTATTATCGGACCCATATTTTTCCACGAAACTGTTACTGCTCAGAGATACCGGAATATTGTACGTGAATTTATTAATCAGCTTTATGAGGATGACCTCCAGCAAGGCTACTTCCAACAGGATGGCGCGACTGCCCACACCGCTCAAGAGACCATCAATTACCTTCGTGAATTTTTGACGAACAAAAAGTTTAGTGTGATTTTTATGCCATAGTTGTCTTATGTATCTATTATAAACGTGGCTTTAGACTTATAAACTAGAGACTAAGAACTATTGCAACCAGTCAGCAATCCCTGGGAGTTCATGTCCGTAACTATTCGCGGATTCTGAACTCATTATGTGGGAGACCCCGAGTTTTTTGGTTGAAAGTAATAAAACATACAATATACACATACAAATACAAATACAAATAGCATTTATTTCTAATTAACTAGCCAATCTGATCATTCATCACAGTAGGTACCCACAGTATGTCAAGGTAGATCTTAGTATAATTTTCTATATGAATAGGGAAAATTGTGTTTTTAGAGTTAATTTCCTGTTTATTAGTGGATTAAATCATCGCTAATTTGGTTTAGATTTATTGTTGATATGGTATCTGCATGAGTATATTGACATTTTATCGATTGGGACTCGTAGATATCTTATTGCTTTGTCAGACGGATTTCATTGAATAATATCATTACTTATAATTACATTTGACAAATTTATAAAAAACGTAACAGCTCTATCCTCACATTTTAAGTACCCAGATTGTAAAGTAGCAACCGGATTTGTATCTTGGATACTGTTCAGAGCGCTCATATATTCCGTCAATATAACACTTGAACGACTAAGTTTTGACGAAACAAAACACAAGGCTTGAATATAACGTACAGCTCAGCAGTGTACACACTCAATATGGAGTGCAAAGGCTACTGAAACTGCTGTCGTGTATTCAAAACAACGTACGCACACCCAACTCTGGTTCCGAATATTGATCCGTCAGTAAAAATTACTATTTTTAAACCTAGGGGCCAGTGTCCTTTATAACTCATATTGGTACTTGATAGGCAATCCTTATCAAACTTGGTTAATTTGAGATTCACAAGCGGACGCGGGAGTATCCATGATGGAACAGTACAAAAAATTAAACTTGTCATTTCGGGCATATTAAAATCAATATCACTTTAAATGTTGAAAGTCCTCCGACCAAAAGGCCTATTGGCTCTTATTTTTCTATAATAAGTCTCTACATGTCTATTTTGTAGAATAGGGTCATAAGCAGAATGATCTGGCTTGGCACTGAGTGCAGCCATAATTCGCAGGGATAGAATTTTACAATGAATGTAGAGTAATAGTTCGCCTGCTTCACACAGCAGGCTTGGTATCGGGTTAGTACGAAATGCACCTGTAGCCAGTCTGATTCCAGTATGATGTAAATTGTCAAGAATTCGTATCTCTTGATGTTTGAACATGATGGACGGTGTCAGCGATACAATTTTGAGTCGTATAAAATTTATCTTGATATTCCGAGCGATAAAAATCAATAGTCTAAGATGGATAAGGCACCTGAAGCAAATACAGGACAGTGATCCAGCATATAGAACCTCCAAATAATAGGCATTGGGATAAAGAACTGTCGCCAAGAAGAGGATAGATTATAAAAGAATCCCTGAAAGGGGTGAGATCCAGAAAAGGTTCTCGAGTAAGAAATGATGATGAAAAACGTAAAGATGTATCAAGTAAGTAATCTAGCAAGATCTCCAAAGAGCAGGTATTCGGGAAAAAGTAGGCATAATTAAAGAAAGACCTAAAAGGACAGGTTAAATGTTGAAAAGCAGTCGCTAAGAACAGGCCAGATTAGAAAGGATTCCTTAAACCCCCCCATACACGATGTGTCCATACAGCCCGAGTCCAATTGGCTCGATTCCATTCAACCTCAGTCCAAAATATAGGGACGCTCACGACCGATCCATGGAGCCAGTGTGACTGCGGAGCCAGCCGTCTCAGTCGGCCTTCGTCAAATGTACATTGTGGTCCTGTTTTTTTTTTTTAATTTACTTATGGACGAACAAGAAATTTTATAAGCTATAGCTGCTTGTATTTACATAAAAAAAAAGAAAACCAAAAACCAAATGGCAGAAAGAATGGCTTCCAAATAGAAAGAATTAAGTTATTTAAAATTGGTCCAACAACTCTCGCTTGAACCGTCTGATTTGAGCAACTATCTGCGAATGGATGAGATGACGTAGAATAATTTGCTTCAAAAGATTACCCCATTAATAAAAAAAGGATACTAACATGAGACAAGCCATCACACCACAGGAGAGATTGACTGCTACTCTTAATATTAATTAAAGAGAGAGATGTTGTCTGAGTGGTGTCTTTATCAAGACTGAGACAATAGTTTGGATTTAGCATGCACATACACCATGAGTCCAATGCTTGACTCCACTCCATTCGGCTCTGGGTTTTGCCACACACGGACAGGCCAAACAATGGAGCGATGGCTCGGCGTCATGAATATTTGGCGTGCTAAATACCTAACCTGACGGCTCAAGTCCTCGAGTTATCTGAGTTCCACCACACACGGTGAGTTTTTGGGTCGACGCGGGGACAATTGGACTGATGGATCGCTCGTTTATGGAGGCCTTTAAAAAGACCAAGAATTAGAAAAGATCATCGACCCAGAAGTAACGATGCCACGTGAAAGTGAAATACATTATTGAAAACTTTTTTCAAACAACTTTGAATAATATAAACCTTTAATCAAAAATCCACAATGTTTTGTTAAAAGAGAAAGGCACAAAAAGTATATCGGAGGAAAACAACTTTAACTTTTTTGTCTATACCTTTTTTTTCATCTAAATGTGCATATAAATGTTGACTACCACTGATCTACACCGCAAGCGTTTTACCAAAACGTTTTTTTAACATCTAAAGAGATCTTTGCCACACTAAACCGAAACCAATATTGCATTTCTGTGTAGAGAATTTGAAACCGTACCGTACTGTCAATATTGTGAGCTCGAATTACTTTCTTTTTATTCGATTTTTGTCTCGTTAGATTACTGTCGTTTTTTGTACGTCTCTGGATGGTCGAAGGTTTGGGGCACCTGTTACAAGTTTATATTTTCGGATAAATCGATTGCTGGACCTTTTCCTTCTTTATTATTCTTAGTTTCATTCATGTTCATTTTTTATCGTAAAAAATTGAAGGAAACATTTGACATATGTCGGGAAAAACTTTAGTAAATATTTTTATCAAACAATTTTATAAGTGATTTTTAGTATCTCAATAGCTTTGTACAACAAAATGTGATTAGATTATCTAAATAATAGTATCAAGATAAATTAATTGGGCTATAAATTCATTTAAGTTTAACAGTTATTGCCACCATTCCAATTTGGAGTCAAGAAGAGACACAGCACAATACGGCATATTATGAGGATAACTGATCTTATCGAAACAGATTTTGAAAACAAACAATGCACAACCATCTTATTTTGGATATCGCTCAAGCATTTAATAAGTTTTGGTTAGAAAGATTTTTTTTTTTTTTTTTTAATTAAAGTTTATTTAGGGGTGCTTCAGCTGCCATGGCTATTAGCACCCACTCAGTTTTATATACATTATATATATACATACATTTGGTTAGAAAGATTAAAATACAAATTATTACGTCTAAATTTGCCATCATACATAACCTTAATTTTGTTTTCATTTCTGGAGGAAAGAACATTTTTATTAAAAATTAATTACGAAACATCGTCCCGAAGACATATCAAGACAGGAGTCTCACAAGGAAGCATTTTAGGCCCAGTTCTATTCAATATATTTGTTAGTGATATACCGCCCAGTACAGTTACTATAGCCATGTTCGCCGATAATACGGCTCTGCTAAGACAGTAATCTAAACTATAATCAGGTACAAAAGATCTTCAGATAGCTACAGACACAATATCTAAATGGCTCAACACATGGAACATCCTGTTAAATACTGGAAAATATGAAACAAAGATATTTAGTCTCAGAAGAGTGAGAAATCCGCAGAACATTATTAATAATCAACTACTCGAATGGAATCCAAAAAATGAGACGGTCAAATATTTAGAAGTTCACCTCGATACTCATCTAACCTGGAGCCTAAATATAAATAAAAACTGCAAATAGCTTAAGCAAGGTTACAATAATTATTCTTCTTAATTAACAAAAAAATTAAAACTCAAAGTTAAACGCGTCTCATTGCTCTACAAATCCCTACTTAGACCTCTTCTGCTGTACGAATGTGAAGTATGGGGAAACAAGTCGCCAACCAACTTAAAAAAAATTCAAACATTTCAAAATAAAGTTTTTAGAATTGCCATCAACGTTCCCTGGTTCATCCAAAATGAACTGATACATTACAAACTATTAGTGCCGTGCATAAACCATTTTATTAAAAAGATTACCCAAAAATTCATAAGAAACATAAGCGTTTATCATTGTGAAATCACAATGATAAACAACATAGGAAAAAAAGGTATACATAACAGATTCAAAAGACAACTACCCCAAGACATTTACGTATCGGACGAGAATTGTGATTAACATTATTAGTGTAAACAAAACAAAAATTGATAATTATGTAAATCTACGGTAGTTATGTTAATCTGTTAATAGTTACTGTTAACTTTTTGTAAGTAGATAAGTTGTGAGTAACAAATGTAATTTGTTCAACCAATAAATAAAAAACAGAAACAGTTACCATCCAGATTTAGGTAAATTCTCATTAATAAGTTTGTAGATTAAGTTTCTATCAGGTAACCAACAATTAAGGAATAAGTACATGAACAGATTTAATGCGCATGACCGACTTAAAACGTATTAAGCTGGGTCTAGATTAGCGAGCCCATCCTGTAATATACCGCGTAATGTAACACGCCGTGTAACATTTTTGTCTAGTTGAGTCGGGATATGCGTGGAGTGGATCTAGAAAATTGATGTAAAGTATTAATTTTCACACATTTCAGGGTTTTGTAGGTTTAACGGTTTTTTTATTTAGTAAGTAATAACAAATTGTCGGCACATATTAAAAACCATAAATTTCGATAATTTTTGAAAGAATGGTCCACATTTTCAACTTAGAGACTTCTCTAGCCTATCAGATAAATATTGTAAACACGGTTAAATATTGTAAGTACAAAACATTTCCAAAAGAAATCGAAACTTTCGAAATAATTATCAGATCAAATTCCTTTAAATATTCGAATATATATATATATATATATATGCAAACTAAATAAACAGCTCTTGTTGTTAATTATGTCCAGAGGTGTATTCGGAACTCTGAATATCTGTGTTGTAATTGTATTATATTTTAACTTCTGAATAAATAAATTTTATTATTATTATTATTATTAAAATTATAAAGTACAAATTAATCATGACATATGACGTCAAAGTTAATTGGAACATCATTGTCGTCACTTTGGAATGTTTAATTTTTGCAATGCAATAAAAAATTAATTAAATGTTATGTTTTAATTTTTTAAACAACTGTCATGAAAAGATACATTGAAGAAGAACTTTATGGACTTGCAAAGCAATCATCGCCGTTCGACGGACTTAGATATGTAGTCTAAAAAGGAACACTACCGTCTCGTTTGAGAGCTGATGGTTCTAGAATAGGACAAAAATAATAAAGTAAAAATCTCAAGACAACAGACATAATGAAACGACAAAGAGAATAAACAAGATTATTTCTAGTGCAAAACATTCAAGAATGAAATACTACAGAGAAAGATTACAAAAATGTAGAAAAAGTTTATCAAAATGCTCTGATTGCTAAAGATTTTCTTGCTTTAGAATTGCAAAAGATTGAAGAAGACTTTTACTTCCTCAAATGTTTATATATTTCCTTATTAGCAATTTATAAATGTAATATTTTTACAAACTGAAAGTAATTACGCTAATGAGTACAATATCCTCAAAAGAAAACAAGAACTTACAAATAAGATTTAAAAAAACATAACCTTGTTCTTTTGTAAAGTTTTCATGAAACCTTTCTGACAAAATATCTTGAATATTTTTAATTAATGTTCTTTGATTCAAAGTAATGACGCTTGAGGTACATTGGAAATATTGAAAATATAATTAATTTATAATAGCGATAAAGCTCCAAGTTAAGTTTTACGGAAAGAAGTTTTAAAATGAGAAAACTTCTTCTTCATCTTTGATAATTGAAAAGTTTAAACATCGTCTTTAATCGTTTCTGAATATGAAAGTATTGTTTGATTCCAAGTTTTAATCTGTTCTAAGAAATTTTGATCTCCAGAAATAATGATGCTCATTTATATCGAATTTTTCTGAAAGATTTATTAATAAACAAAATGGCAATGGTAAATCATAGACACCCAAAATGGTGAGGCTAAAGTTAGGGTTATTTGCTTTATTTTTCACGGATAGATAACTGATCTTGCGTTAAATACATAAGAAATTCTGGGGACGTTAGCAAGTTCATCTATCTGGGTTCGCTCATTGACAACTCCGGAGCACGTACACACGACCTTCAATCCCAACAATAATAAAAATTTATGTGAAGTGTTAATCTTCACACATTTCAGGGTTTTGCAGGTATTTAGTAACTGAATGATGATTATTTGGCATGTCAAAACAAATTTTATGTCAAAATATTTTTTTATGAATTTTAATTCGAATGTCGTATACCATTATTTAAGTTTCTAAATATGTGCAGTATTTTATTTATACAGCTAGGTTCAGTAAGATATTTAAAATTGCGCCTATGGCTTCCATTAGTTGCTTATATCATAAGTCCCGCCCTCTGATTTCGTCAAACAGAATTAAATTATAATTTCAACACTTCCCACTGGTTATTAAATTTACGCTTTTAAAAAATAAATGCAACATTTACCAAAATATAACTAGAATTTTGATAAAATAATTTAAATAAAATAAAATAGCAAAAAAAAAAACAGAAAAAAATAAAATTATCAGGATTCGAACTCTGCAACGTTCGCACTGCAAATTACAAAGTGCATCACAAAACCAACTGAGCTACCAGAGTTACTGATTTGGAGTGTTACATAGCAAATTAAATATTTAACATATTTTACTTAAAAACACAAAAAATGCGTTATTTTCCGAAAACATAATCTGATCAAAAATTCCTGTTGTACTAATCCGGTTCACACCAATGTACATTACTTAGAATTTTTTCAGATTTTTAGTTTAAACCATCTGGGCTACAGGGTGTGGAACAAAAAATTTTTTACACAATTTTGCCAAAAATCGCATCAAAATAATTTATTTTGCAAAAATAAAATTTTGATCGTTAATCCACGTACTAAGGGCTTTCATTTGATACCCTACTCAGAATTTAAAAAAAATATTTTCTTTTTCATGAGCACATATTTGTTTATATTTTTTGGGGGATATGTTTTTTAGATGTTTTAGTATTTTTCCTATGTGCGGGTCAAAGAGTTGTATAAGCATGCCAAATTTCAACTCTCTAGGTTTAGCCGTTTGGCTACAATTTTTACCGAACAGACAGACAGACAGACAGACGACAAAATGACGGTATAAGGGTTTTTTTGTCATACCTACAAAACCCTAAAAACTGGCCCGGGATTCTTGTATTACCAGTACCTGGACTTTCTCGTGGCGCCCCTCCTTTCTCTTTCCGAGGCCCCAGCGGCGCGTGATGCCCCAATGTTGGGATGCCCCTTTATGCAGACTTGAAATGAGTAAATGCCCTTCAAATTTGTTTAACATTTGATAGTAAATATAAAATAGGCAGAATAAAAATAGTTAGGTATAATATAAATTAGACCAATATAAAAAAAAATAAAAAAATATGAGGGAAAAAAAAGCTTAAGAATTTGAATATAACACTTAAAAGTGGTTTCTCTGAGAGGGGCGGAGTGCCCCTTCTTGACTCTTACTGCAGGCGCTCATGCCTACGTAAGTCGTTTAAGTTTGTAATTAATATGTTTACTAATTCTGATTCTTGAGCTGCTCTATTTAGTTTAACTGTTTATAAATAGAACTATTTACCACAAAAATATAATTATTTAATTTAATCCTTATTAAAATAAACATAAAACGTACAATTACAATTACCAGGAAGATTACTTTATAAAGAATTCATAGAGCATGAGTGCTTGGCAACCAACATTTAACGAGTGCTATGCGGTTTGCATCACTCTACACGTAAGGGGTAACTTTGATTCACATTGCATTATTTTTGGAATGTAAAGTATTAAATTATTTTCCGGATGGTAGTTTTGTTTCCGTCTGAAGTAACGCGTTAAATGTGTAATTAAATATTACCGCTGCAGAATTAAAATAATAATGAGAAACCAAAAATAAAAAAACAAATATACTGAAAAAAAATGGCAAAGAATTTTTTAACTAAACAAGATAGGGAACATGAAAGAAAAACATTTAGACTAGAATGTAAAAATAACTGTCCATCGACGAAATTTCGTCCGTCTGTTTAACATTTTTGTTAAAATAATGCCTTGAGGTTTTAAGGTACACCGGTCAATGTAAACTGAAAATTAAAAATAAAATGATTACAGCTGGGTGAATTGAACACATCCGCAAGAGCGGAGGGTCACCCAAAATATGATAAGAAGGGCAATAAATGGCAATTAATTTTATACAGATTTGTACCAAATACTCAGTACAAGTATTTCAAATATTAGTTATAATGAATTTCAAATACTTTAAAGGTATTGATATACTAGAAGTATTTCAAATTTTGAAAACTGCTTGAATTACTCAAGTATATGAAATATGGAAAGTATTTGAAATACCCAAAATGTTTGAAATATCAAAAAAAAAAAAAGGAATAAATATTTTAATAGTTAATCTGGAACCGATATAAATACGTTAAGGATTATAATGAATGTAAATTAGATTTAAAAAATAAATAAAAAGAAAAATATAAAAATTCTACTTCCGAAAAGGAAAAGAAAAATGCAGTTCTGATTGTAATTATGAATGGTATTAATAGTTAGTTCCAAGTTAGTGAATGAAAAAAAATTCTTTGAGTCCACCAATTTCAATTCCGTTAAAGTCATCAAAATATTATTCTGACTTTATCATTTGTGTAAATTAGATTTCTATATCACCTAAATACAAAAGAGTATAATATTTGAAACACTAGAGAAATATTTGAAATACTATGGAAATATTTGGAATACTAGAAATAATTTTAAATACATATGTATTAGGGAAATATTTGTGATACTAAGGAAATATTTTCAATACTAGGAAAATATTTGAAACACTAGAAAAATAATTAGAATTCTAGGAAATATTTGAAATAATTCGAAAGTATTTCAAATACTGATATATTTATACAACAAATATTAAACACAAATACCACCGAGAAAATATATGCAAATCCAAATACCAAGAGCATTTATTTGAAGTATGTGAAATATAGGGTAACTGCAGCGAATTTCGACTACGCAGGTAATTTCGATTATTCCATTATTTCTCTAAATAAGTGCTGCCATATAGCAGTAGTATAACATAACACTATGTTTATGTGAAAAACTAACCTCACTTTATTTTAAGCCACGTGTGAATGTCGTTAGACGAACAGTGTAGATATTTATATTTTTTAAGTGTTAAAATATTTTTTTATTGATTTTGATCAGCAATTGTTTATCAAAGGAAAGTTGAACAAAATATTTTACATTGAATAAACTGATAAGAACTGATCCAAATACATATATATTAGCTGGTAAAATTTGATTTTCATAATATTTTGTTACAATATCACAGGCTAAATAAAACAGATTTGATTGCAGGTAATATCGACTAGAGGAATGAACCTACTACCGACTAGTCGATATTACATGCATGCATGTTTCACTTACCTAATTTGACGACAATTAAAATCACGTCTTACTAAAAGTCTCTATTATTATATTTTTTTACATAATAAAATGTAAAAGAGACAAGAAACGTTGATTATCTTAAAATTATAGGGTAGTCGATATTAACATCACTTTTTTGAAATCAACGTTTTTTTCATATTTTTTTTATGTCGAACTTAAGTTGTAATAACAGCTTGTTTCATCGTGAAAATATTTAGCACCTAAAGATAAGTGAATGAGGTATCGATTGGGACCACTTTCCTACCAAAATCTTGAATAGTACGTAAATTAAAAAATAAATAAATTTGGTAGTCGAAATTCGCTGCAGTTACCCTATTTCAAATACCAGAAAGTAATTTAAATACTTTTTCAAATACTTTGTTTCAATTATTCCCAGACCTGCAATTCTAACCCTAAATCAGATCGTAAATCCCTAGAAGGACTAAAAGAAAGCGCACCTGCAAAACATGTACATATTTCAAGAGTAATAAGTGCAAAAAGGGCGGCAAGATATCAAATGTAATTTACTGCTTACATTCGATAACTTGCCGCTTTTATTGCACTTATTCTAACAATATCTAACAATACCTACTCTATTTACAGAACAAGGAACCTATGTAACAAATAAATATAATAATAACAACATGATAAATACAAAATATATAATATCCAAACACTCTATAATTGTTAGCAACCGGTTTCCGGAAACCGCCTTAAATTTTAACAACCTGTTTCCCGAAACCGTTTTATATTATAACAACTTGTTTCCGGAACTGGTGGAAACTCCCTTCGTGACACCACTGATTATAACTGCATCTATAATCCTGACCAAATCTAAAACATCACATTTTTTATTTACAGGATGACCTAATTTTATAATATCTTAAGATCCGAGATATATGAACACTTCTTACGTTCTTACTACCAATTATGTTTTATATTTACAATTATCTGACTAGATTTTACTGGTTTTGTTATAAATTAAAACAAAAAATAAGTATCAAACCATTTTAAAACATCTGTGTTAATTCTTCTGTTATTAAACCCATTTATTTTTATAATTCATTCGCAATTTTATCTTTTCTTTCTTTATATCTTTCAAATCTAATATTGCATTTCAGCGAAGAATAGCAATTTGAATCGTTTATTAAAGTAATAATTCATTTGTTCGCAAGTTAAAACCGATCAAAATCACAAGTCTGCGGTCACAAATATTCAATTTCAATTAAATTAAATAATACGAAGGAATGAGTGACGTGGAGTGAACTTGAGAGAAATGGCGTAATCAATTATTCAATGGTCGTAGATTGGTGTTTGGTGCTATGCGTTGTAACACAGAATACCACATTTGGGTTTGCGGTAACACCAATCTGTGACATCGCACAATGTTACATATCGATCCATTATAATGTGTTACTTAAGGGTTCTATTTTCAATAAATTGAACAAAAGTGTTGACTGCGTTCTAAAACTGTTTGTCACACTCATAATCGATTTTTCAATTCATAGGTAACTATTAGTTAAAATTACACCATTAGTTAAATCTAGTGACCCGTATTACAATTAATAGATAAATACAACTTTAACCAATACAAAAGTATCCGTAACTTTATATTGCAGTCGGATGTTAGTAGTGACGAAAGTGTTTCATTTTTAAAAACTAGTGTTAATTTTCACACATTTCAGGCTTTTGTAGCAAATTAATAAGTTAATTAGAATTATTAGATGTGTGAATTAATTCGGTCAATCTGGCGGTCAATTGCTGTACTATGTAATTTTCTAACCTCTAATGTCTGCAACCGGCTTTATGTTTTAGTGCTGACATATGGCAATAATATTCAGTTGATAAACGTTTGGGTTTGTAACAATAACATCGTGTTTATCTGATTCGAAAATGTCAGCCGCTGAAGCTCATCGAGTGCTAGTAGAAGCTTATGGTGAAAGTGCTCCCACCGATAAATCATGCAGAGAATGATTTCGACGTTTTAAAAGTGAGGATTTCAGTGTCGATGACAAACCACGTCCAGGTCAGATGAAGAAGTTCGAGGACGAGGAGTTGCAGGCGCTAATCGATGAAGATCCGTCGAAATATGAGCTCACGCAATTGTTGAACGTTGATCGATCAACAATTTCTGTGCGTTTGGCAGCCATGGGAAAGATTTACAAAGAAATAAGATGGGTGCCGTACGAACTGAAAGAAAGAGACGTCGAGAGACTAGATATTGCTCCATCAGATTATCACTTGTTCAGATCGAAGGCAAAAGGGCTTTCGGGTCAGCACTTGAACAATTATGAACAAATAGAGAAATAGCTCAATGAATGGATCGCTTCGAACGACGAGTCGTTTTTCCGTCAAGGATTACAACAACTGCCAGACAGATGGGAAAAAATAATAAAATATTGTATTCCCTGTTGGAACCACAGGGTTGGATGGTTTTCCAAAGCTGGCTTTAAAAAAATTTCCAACATCGTTCGATATTGAGCACTTATTGATGGAAACTGCGACAGCGTCTTTATTTTGAAAGAAATATGAGCCAATGATACTTTCGGCCGATACACCGCACCAAACAATATACTTAAGTGGCTGTAAGTTTTGCTGATGAACATCTCTTCGATTCTCCGTAGCCCATATCCTGCAGTTTTGTTTGTTTACGAAGCCATTTAATTGGAAATGGGCTTCATCGCTCAATATTAAGTTGTGAATAAAATCTGGATTCTGGAAATCCGGAATAAAATGGCATAATCAAGCCGTTTCTGGTAGGCTGTCGACTTTAATTCTTGCATAAGCTGTACTTTACATGGAAACATGCGTAATGTACTCAAAATTCTCTGCAGCGACCTTCGTGATAGCCCAAGTTGTGCCGAACATCTCCTTGTTGATGTTTCTGGACTTTCTTGCATACTCTTCCGTACAAGTTCAATATTATCATCAGTGTACGCTATACGGCGTCTTGCGGCACCAGAAAAGTTCCTTGCTGTTAAAATTTTACAATCAGACTCTTTATTGTTGTCTCTGATGGTCCAATCCGCACATTAAAATATCGACGATATGCATGCTGAATCAAAATAATGGACCGTTGATTTTCAAAATATAGTTCGATGATCGTGATTAGTTGTTCCAGTGTGTATTGTTCCATTTCAAATTCCCTAAGTATTCTTTACAAAATACAGGAAAAAAAAATTAATAATAAAAGTTATAAAAAATTCAAACCACAACGTTCATTTTGCGCTACCCATAATAAGTTTTTAATACCGAAATTAAGCGAGTCAATCTAATTTAGTAATTCTAAACAAGAGATATGTTAAGTGTTATGGTTGTGTTAGACCCTTAGACCCTATCTTATAACAGCCATGTCTGTCCAGTTTTTTTAATGTTACATCGAGGTAAAAATGTTCAGAATAAGTGTATTGATTGGGTCACATAACACAAACTATGAGTTTATGGGCATAAAATATTTTATTTATTTATAAAATATATTCAAATCATCTTTATTAATAATTTGTGAAAGTTAATTATGTTAAATGAGGTAAATGTTACCACCTGAAGCAATTTTAAAGTTTGTAATAATATATTATACCCATAGCACGTACAAGTTTCAAACTTACTTTTACATACATTTAAACAATGTGCTTTACTAATTAAACGTAAATTTATATAGTACAAAATGGCATATAACTTTCCAGTATCGTTACTAAATAATTAACAGTGCGAAATGAAAATTCCCAGCTTTCATTAACTATATTTATTGCGAAATAAAATTAATAACAAATATCTAATCCAAGTTACAAGAACAGTGTCAGAAAAGTAATTAGACTAAATTTTATTGGTACTACGAAAACTAGACTGCTATGTCATAACATGTTAAAAGATACATTCTTACTCTACCTTCGGTGCATGTTTTAATACGGTACCTTCGACACGCTTGTTTCTACAGTCATTTATATAAGGTCCAGTGCCGACTTTAGGACTAAGCAACTGTACGGGCAATCAAAGTTTAAATAAATATATATACAGTTTTACAGATTTGTGTTTGTATTGAAGATTGTTCAAATCAACCCTGTGATATTTATAGAACTGTGTAGGAGCAAACAGCCTTTGATGCAGTGCGTCAAAAATGTCAACTAACTATACGGTTTTGTAGGTCAAATCGGTTATATTGTTGAAATTAAAACTGGCAGTAGCATTGAACTTTTCAATTATACACCACACGTTGTAACAATTTTAAATTTGACATGGTGAGACAAAAATATTTAATATTTGAATTATATTCAGATTAAATAAGTTAAAATTGTTTGTATTCAAGTTCAATTATTCTGTTTTTACTTACATTATCTAAAATACGTAAAACTATATCTTCACTTTCATCCATATTTAGATTTTCATTTATTATGTTGTCATAATAATAGCAACCTGAAATAACTAAACATATAAATAATGGGAAATTATTCACATTTCAGTAATTTGCGCGTTCTCGACAAGAAGCAACACTTGTTGTGTCATAGTGTAGTTAATTTCACAGCTTTGGGCAGTGTCCCATACATTCTTGTGGACAAAACAGATCTAAGGTACCTTCGCAAAGGGTCCGACGCAAGGGAAGTTTACATATAGATGTATGCACTTTCCGGGACAAAATAATTGCTTTTCCAAAAAGTGAGAGCTCTGCTACGGCAGAGCTTGTAGTAAAAATCATACTCGATAATCGTGTAAAATCGTATTAAGCGCAGCGTACAAAAAGAAACAAACTGTTAGGATTTTTAGAATTAGATTAAAAATGGAGGCAGGGCGAATGCTTATTTGCCCTTATTAAAAGTCGTTCTTGGTAAGGTTATGTTTTGGTGGAGCACCATGAAAGAGAAATATCGAACAATGTTAACAAGTTCAACTCAATGTAGTAGAAACAAAAATATAGAAACCCGTATATACATCTATTGTCCAATACCAAATCTACATATACCACCAATACTTAAGAAATTAAAATTATTCAGTTAAAACCACTAGGTTTTTTTCACTAATATATTTATTTTCTCAATACGTATTTCAGCTTTTATGCCGTTCTCAAGAGTGCCATTCTCAAACAAAATAACTTGTTATTTTATATTGAAGTGTCTGAGAAGGTAGCCAAAAATTGTCTTTATCGATCAATTAGCTTCTTTTCATGGATTATCTGTTCGGGACTATCAGACGTAAACAAGGGGCAGTGTTACAAATACGGTCCTTAGAAAAATGACAGTAACCTTGAAACAAGATAGCGACCTTCACACATTCGAGAAATATAAGAAATGATCTGAGGTACCATATAAGACGAGTGCTAGTTGAATCGAAGATAAAATTACTCAGTTAGTTCAGCTTGGTAATTTTATCTTCGATTATTTTACTGAATTAATTTTATCTTAAAATTAGTTCAGTTTATTTCAGCGGGTCCGTCGGGATCATCAATAAGTGAGTTCCATATAGTACAGATTGAGTTCATTGGAGTTACTGAGTTCGTGGAATTCGGTATAGTGCCTGAGTATTTAGTCAAACGAATACCTAAACAAGTTTGGACTACATGCGAATATACCTGGAAAGATTAACTATGGTATAAATATGCTGACTAGTGGTAATTATTATTTAAGTGATATTATTATTAATCAATTTGTGTATATAATCGAATATATTTAATTAGTTTCATAAAAATTTAAATCACAACCAAATTTGTTTTAAATTTTATTATAATATATATATATATATATATATATATATATATATATATATATATATATATATATATATATATATTTAAAAGTCTTTAAAAATGTTCTATAAAATTTAGTTTGAACCCCTGACCAATGTAGTAGCAATACGGTAGTGATCAAAACTATGGCTTGGTGAGATTACTGTGACGTTTATATGCTAATAATATTAATATACACTTTAAGTTTCCCTTATAAATTGTTTCAAATACATAGCATAATATTTGCAATAAATTTAACATTAAGATAGCGAGTTTCCAGATAATGAGCATTATTATGCGCTTTATCTAGAAGTGGTTGTTTCAGTTTCCGAGTTTACAAATAAACTTAAGCGAAACTTTGGCAAATCTTGTTATTATACTCAGATTGCTCCATTCTTTAACCTTATCTTGCACATATCCTAGCCGCATATTGCATTCTAAAATTATTAATAGAAATATTAATAAAATATTAAAGATCTTTTTAATTTAATGAAATGAAAATTAACAGATAATTTTTCAAGTGAAAGTCAATAATAGGTTCCCATTACCTAAGTAGCCGAATAGAGCCGAGAAGGTAAATGTTCGGTTTCCACATCTCTCTTATTTTCCCTATAAATACATGTTATTATTTTAAGCACTAAATACTCGAGACTGAGTTGATCCCTAGCTGACTGCACAGAATCGAAAGATACATATTCCGAAGCGGTTTCTAGAATTATATATTTACTAGTGGCTTATTGGGGCAATAGCCTTAATCTAGATGTAATAAGCTTACAATAGTACATCTGTAATACTATGTGCGAAATAAACATCTAAACATCTAACAGCATAACTACCGAAAGAGAGACCTCATTCAAGGCGGTCATGAATGAAAAGATGTCCGAGCAGATTCTCTGTTTCGGCATAAGTTCATTCAGGTAGGTAACGTGCCTTATGATGGGATTCAGTAGCAAACTGGAAAAATTGGAATAAATCGACCCCATAGGGTCAAGAGTCAGCCTCATTGGATCAAGGACCAACCTCACTGAATCACGAATTGGTTCTTTTGGGACCTGCCCAGCAGGAAATTACCCGGTGTCACAGCGGACCAGTCCGCCACTGATGGAATTGAAAAGAAGAAATTGATTGTCATTATTTAATCTGAATTCATTAAAAACTTTTTAGGGTTTCTATAACCCGTAATTAATAAGAAAAACTAACTATATTTCTTGTATTCACAATGAGAATCTAGAAAATAAATTTACGACTATGCAGATTTAGTGTTCTAAATTTTAATTGTGTACAGTTTAAATTTAGCAGGCACGATTTTCTTAATGATTTAAATTGTTCTGCAAGATCTGATGTTTTTGTTTGATCAATAAGTTTCTTGAAGGTTAGATCTAATTTTGTAAATTTAGTTATTATTAGCTTTTGAATTTAGTACTTTAAGATAAACAGAGTTGTATTTTAGTATATATCGAATTTCATTCTTCGAATTATGCGAACCAGAAACAAATAGTTTCGAAATGCAGGTTACTTCTACGGCTCATGAGATGAGATGGTGAAGAGAATGGAGAGATAATGAGATATAGATATGCAATATCTGAATGCGGTTTAGACAAAGTAATTAGGCCAAAGATGAAACAAACAAAAACGCAAAGAAATCTATCAAAATGGCATGCAACAATTCTAATATTCTCCGTAGTTACGCTCTCGGCGACGTGTTCATCGCTTTGATGAGGTGTAGATGTGCAACATAAAGGTATGACTTCCGAAAGGTAGACAAAATAACTAGGTCAGAGATCAAACAAACAATATAATAGACAAGGACGAAATGCTCTACTGGTACCAAAGCAGACACGGGTGTGCTAATAATACGTTTAATATCTGATCCGAAATCACACCAAGCTTCATAGCTAGCACATAATGTGATTGTATTTCTATGGCGGCTCGTGGATACTTATAATGGTATCCCATTTTCATATTTTTGAAGTAGTACTGTCACAAGGCTATGGTTATGGGTCAAGTACATCAAGGTTGCTGAAGTTACGAATTGTGAAATATAGTATGTGCAATCTGGTTATTGTATTTCAACATTTGTATATTGAACTACTTCTAAACGTTTTGAAAATTATTATTATTTTGGTGCCAAACAATTTCCTTAACGAATGATGTTTCCAAACTTTAAAGTAGGAACACTTCTACTTCAAAGTAGACTTGTTAACATATATAAAATAGTCTAGAGCGATATAGAAGGAGGTAGTTAGTAACCACGCTACCAGATTGACTTACTCTATCCAAGTTCCGACCCAGCTGTGAAAATTGCCTGGACAAGATGTGCGTAAGGATGCCGGGGCCTCTGCCCGTATTTGTTCGACGCGAATGCTTGTACGGTTCGGTCAGTACCAAAGATGTTGCGGGGAAGGAAAAATCTGCTACACATCAAGCCATCAACATTCCAACACCAGCCAACTTGATATATTTATAATATTGTCACAAAGGTAATCCTAGGTCAGGATCGCGACATCTAGACATTATGCATACGCTGCATTTTCGTAATAAGGAAATATTTGAATGAATATTGGAACTAGGTCAACCAGTAGTACAAATGCATGGACGTCGCACGGTATTGAGGCAGATGAACCTAGTCAACTCCTCTGCATGCACCAGTCCACACGGTGACGACCGAGACACTGAGAGCAGATACTCGTACAGCTGGTGAGCCATGCAAGCAGCACCATGTGAGTGGGAGAAGGCTTTGCCAAGCTCTTCGACTCATTGAGCCGACATATCACACGAGGCCAGATTTTGTTGGACCCAAGAACGGCTGGAATATGACAATAAATATATCTGAGAAGGTAGCATTCAAAACGTGTTTTGTAACAGTAATGCAAATAATTGTAAAAATTTTATAATCCTCTTTGCAATGAGTTGGGAACCTAATTTTGCGACCCACTTATTTTTATATCTAATTATTTTTGCAGAACAATATTATTTTGGAGGTTAATTTTGAAAAATTTACGTTAATAATTGTTATTATGGCAAGTAACATAGCAATAAGTCTGGTTGCCATTTCTAATTAGTTTGAAGGAACAATATATTGTTCTTGTTTTATCTATTATTGATTTTCATATTATTTAAAAACGTAACCTATAAATATATCTTCGAATTCTTATTTATATGTTTATAAAAACATTATTCTATAATATAAGGTATCTGAACTGTATATATTAGTATATACTTATCAAAGATTTAAATTTTTTGCTTCAAAAATGAAAATATTCATAAAATTAAGGTAACAAAAGTAATGACACATGTATTTTAAATCTCCCAAAAAAATCCAAAGGAAACCGTTGCCAGATGGCAGCACATGTATGTGACGTCACACTATTATGGTCTATTATCTATAAAAGTTATGTGATATTACAGATAAAGATAATGAAAATACCTATTTAAATGAGATAATAGATAAAAATGTAAAACAATATCTAAAAAAGATGATAGATAATAATATGTCATCTAAATGCATTATCTAGATAAAATTATCTAGATAATGCTCAACACTGCCTGGAACACTTCCAAATACTCTTCTCACTGGCGTGTTGTTGGGCATTCTGATGACGTGTCCGATCCAACGTATTCTGTAACTTTTCATTCAGTGATTAATGATTTAAATTTATACGACAAAATTTCAGATCATTAGAAAAATTAAAATACAGACGATTCCGCTTACTTGGGCCACCGCTTAATTGGAGCCACCGCTTAATTGGGGCAGCCGCTTATTTGGGCCAAATCTCAAAGAACAGAAACCAAACCAAGGAACCGACAGTAAATTTACATGTTTAATTGGGACAACATTCCGCTTAATTGGGACAGTAAATTTAAGATTACAGTACATATTATGTTACACATAAAAATATGTACAAAGAATTTAATATTACAGCGTTATTTTATGCTGGAAGGAAATGAAGGGAGCCCTACATCCGCACAAAATCAGCACAAGTAGATTTTGTAGAAGTGAAATGTTACAAAAACAAAAGACAGACTACACTTGACGCATTTTTGCATTGAATTAAATTGTATGTACCTTTTTATTATTTTATTTTGGAATTTATTATTATTTTTTCTTAAAAGTTTATATTTTTTGGTTATATGTAATTTATAGTTTTGTACAAGAGTTTATAAAATAAAATTATTGAAAGAAAAATATGCATTGTTTAATTTTATGTGAATTCGTTTCATTGGGGCAGCCGCTTAATTGGGCCAAAATGTCTAAGTCCCGATGTGTCCCAATTAAGCGGAATCGACTGTAGTTATTAAAAACACTTCTTGTAGAATTTAGAATGTAGATGTTCTCCTGTTTCTTATACTTTTAATAGACCATATTAGTAACTACGTCATAAAATGAGATTCAGTGCTGCCGTCTCGCGGTTGGATTCCTTATTTGAATTTAGCATGTTGTTTTTTTGTTAAATTGTATTTTGGAAATATAAATTAAGTTTTCAAAATAAGAGAGTGCTTCACATCAAAACTACAAGTCAATATTTATTTATTAAAATTCTTATTTTATACATTATAATTTAATATGTCATTATTTTTGCAGAACAATATTATTTTGCAGGTTAATATTGAAAAATTTATGTTAATAATCGTTATTATGGCAAGTAACATAGCAATAAGTGTGTGTACCATATCTAAATGGTTTAAAGGAATAATATGTTGTTTTTAATTTTCCAATATTGTTTTTAATTTTCATCTGTCAAAAAACGAAAAAATTTGCAATTAATAATGTAGATGTAATTGTTACAATTCGGAGCAAAACAATACACCAATATGCATTCTAAAACAAAATATTAATGATTACTTAGTGTTAATTAAATAAATACTAAGATAAATTAAGATATTCCGATTTTCATATTATTTAAAAACGTAACCTATAAATATATCTTCGAATCATTATTTATATATTTATAAAATCATTATTCTATAATATAAAGTGTCTGGACTGTATATATTAGTATATATTTATCAAAAATACATATTTTTTGCTCCAAAATTGAAAATATTTATAAAATTAAGGTAACAAAAGTAAATGTCCCATGTATTTTAAACTTCAAAAGGACTCAGCTCTCAGATGGCAGCACATGTATGTGACGACACACTAATATGGTCTATTACCAATCACTCCTGTTTTAATGGTTTTTGGAATTTATTTTATTTAGCTTCCAATAATGTGAATAGAATTGAGAATCGTAAGTTTGTGAATTTGTTTACACAATGAGATGGACTGTGACTATGTACTAATTTAGTTTATTATCACACGAGTAGCAATAACAAGTTAAAACCAAATGCAAACTAGAATTTAATTATGCTGCAACAACTACATTAGGTCGACAAATTTAAATTATGCACCACGTATTTTAAGAACGCTTAATAATGAACTCTGGTGCTTGAAATGGTATGAAGCTTGCAAAATTAACAGAATTTGAACAAAACTGAATTTCGTACACGTGTCACCATATAAATAAGAGAAATAAAATTATAATTTATCTTACAGTATAAAATACAATTCACAATATAAAATTGGTTTGCAGCATGGTGAAATAACATGCAAACGTTAGAAGCTACAGAAATGAGAGATATATTGAATTGTCGACAATTTTGCGTTGTGAACTCACTGAATCAATGGTTGTTAAATGATAGCATGTTGTTGTGTTTCACATATTTAATCATTTTATTGAATGCTCTCGCCATTGTCAAAATTACAGTGATAAAATATTGCAAATTATGCTAAATATGCATGAGGGAAACCGAGGAATATAAGAAAATGATTAATACAGTTGAAACAAAATTTCCAAATTTGAGTAAAATGTTTGAAATTAATCCTATTACAGAGGAGCTGTACAAGTCGCTGATTTAATAAAGAATATTAGTGTTAATCTTATGTTTGCTTTTTTCTATTAGTCTGTTGGATTCATCCTTACCCTGTTTTTAAGCACCGACACTAGGGTTGTACATCGAAGGCAAAACATCAATGTTTAACATCGATGTTAACATCGGCGCTTACTATCGATGTTGAAAAACATCGAAAAAAAACATTGATGTATCGGAAACATCGATGTTTTATTAATATTTAAAAAAAAAATGATGTGAAGTGTGAATTTTCACACATTTCTGGGTTTTGCAGGTATTTAGTAACTGAATGATGATTATTTGGGATGCCAAAACAAATTTTATGTTAAAATATTTTTTTATGAATTTTAATTCGAATACCTAATACCATTATTTAAGTTTCTAAATATATGCAGTATTTTTTTATATAGCAAGGTTCATTAAGATTTTGAAAATTGCGCCTATGGCTTCCATTGGTTGCTTAAATCATAAGCCCCGCCCTCTGATTTCGTCAAACATAGAATTAAATTATAATTTTAACACTTTCCACTGGTTATTAAATTTAAGCTTTTAAAAATTAAATGCAACATTTACCAAAATATAAGTAGAATTTTAACAAAATAATTTAAACAAAATAAAAATGCAAAAAAAAAAACAGAAAAAATAAAATTAACAGGTTTCGAACCCTAGTTTGCAGATTAAGTTATATTATTAAGCGTACGACAAAACCAACCACGCCACAAGAGCTACTGATCTGCTGAGTTACATAGCGAATTAAATAGTTAACATATTTTAGTTAAAAACACAAAAAATGCGTTATTTTCCGAAAACATAATCTGATCAAAAATTCCTGTTGTACTATTCCGGTTCACTCCAATGTACATTACTTAGAATTTTTTCAGATTTTTAGTTTAAACCATCAAAATAATTTATTTTGCAAAAATAAAATTTTGATCGTTAATCCACGTACTAAGGTCTTTCATTTGATACCCTACTCAGAATTTAAAAAAAAAAATTTTTTTTCGATGAGCACATATCTGTTTATATTTTTAGGGGGATATGTTTTAGTATTTTTCCTATGTGCGGGTCAAAGAGTTGTGAAGTCAATAAGTATGCCAAATTTCAACTCTCTAGGTTTAGCCGTTTGGCTACAATTTTTACCAAACAGACAGACAGACAGACAGACAGACGACAAAATGACGGTATAAGGGTTTTTTGGTCATACCTACAAAACCCTGAAAATGTATTTATTTATATTAGATAGGTTTTATTTAATAATGTAAAGATAAAATACGAAAAAAGTAACAAATAATACACAAAAAGCATTTATTAAATTTTGAAATAGAAATATTCCTTTTTAATAGTAATTAATTTCACATTAGTATTATTATACCCAATATAATAATCCTAATTTGTACATACAGTCTATTCCAAACGATTAGGCGGAACTAACCGCAATTTTCATTTTTGTAATTTGTCATTAGATATTTTTTTATATATTGAAGTTGACTTTTCCTGAACGAAATGATCAAAGCTTCAATCAATCGGTAAAAGTAACTAGAATTGAAAATCTAGTTCCACCTAAACCAAAGGAACAGACCTTACTATTTTTACATTTCTAAAATGAAATATTGGATTTTATTACAATACTAATATAGTAATCTTAATGTTAATTTTATATTATTTAACATGAAAATAACACTGTCAAACACAATTATTTTTATACTTTTTTAAGTTGAAATAAAGTCTGTTCCTTTGGTTTAGGTGGAACTAGATTTTCAATTCTAGTTACTTTTACCGATTAATTGAAGCTTTTGATCATTTTGTTCAGGAAAAGCCAACTTCAATATATAAAAAAATAGCTAATGACAACTTACAAAAATCCAGGGATTGGAGGAATAGCAACTGGGAAAGTGTCAACAAGACTCAAAAAGAAAAAGTGTTTTAGCGTCGTTGGTCGTTCGCATTGTTTGCAAAAATTAGAAGTTTCTTCTTATTTTTTCGTATTCTGTTAACTGCTAAGAAGAATAAGAACTAACACTATTAGTATTGTTATATCACAATAGATAGGGTGACCATTCGTCCCGCTTTTTGCGGGACTGTCCCGCATTGTAACATTTTGTCCCGCATTAAGATGCGTCCCGCAAAAGTCCCGCATTTTAACATTTTGTCCCGCATTGTCCCGCATTTTGTACCTTATTTCCTATTTGAGGTCCTCATTTCCTATTTGAAGAAATGAAGACCTTAGTAGGCATCGATGTTTTATCGATACTATCGCCAGCTGACCATCGGTGGTAAAAGCATCGATGTTTTTAAAACAAACATCGATCTTTTCGATACATCGATGTTTTTTCCCCATCTCTAATCGACACTCACATTAAAATATGCTTGGTGAGTCTATATTTGTACTTTATAAATGGCAATCCATTTATTTCGTAATTACCAATTTCGCGAATTACGGGATAGCTTGGAGAGGAGTTACACTTGATCATGTCTAAAGGACTGTGGGGGCATTTTCTAACATCGGTCGAAACGTCATGGTTGGCTAATTGAATTTAAATATTTTCATTATACTTAGTGGTATTTACTTTGGAAGGCCCTTCCACATAGTGGGTTGCAAGACTTGCGAGCGGATCAAGGCTAAAACCCTAAACGGTCCGCTGGTTGGTTATCATTTCTTATGACAGAACATGACTCTTTGAATCGAAATCCGCATTTTACTTAATCTACGTTTAATGTTTAGTTAATATTGAAATTAATGCATACACTAAAACTTACAATTAATGATGGCTACGTAATCCCATAACACTCACAGTGTTTAAGGGTGTGCACAACCGTATAGTTTCTTATACATGACTAACAATCTAAAATAAAATTAGTAACAATCTATACAAAAAAATTCAGCGAATTTTTAACTATCTAATTGGATATTTTTAATTATAAAAAGAATAGTCATGTAATTGTAAATAAACAAATTGCATTATAAATGCCATCTTGTAAACCATTCGACGCAAATTTCTGTACCATGCGGCAAATTGTAGCTAAAGCTTCATTCTACAAATATGTTTTTGAGATATTTTGTTCTATTGTGAAAATTACTTATAGTTATTGTACTTGGTAATCTACTTTTGCCGCCATTTCGAATCTGCCGCGGTTCTCAATATAGGTGTTGCGAATAAAAATGATTTATTTTATGTAAAGATTACTTGTACCAAGTGGTATTGCATTATCATCAAGTATAATATTTTTCGAAGAAGGTTCTTAACTATAAACAATTATGTCGAAAAAAAAGTTTACATAATTTTTAAGCATTTCTACATAAAACTATATAAATATAAAAATTATTTGAAACCCACAAATATATTTAAAAAATTACAGAACATTATTGTGTGATACCTATTATTAAGTTATTGAGCAATAACATTTTTACAATATTTTTTCTACAGTCTAAAATATACTATTAGATAGATAAAAATCATCTGTGGCCACCACAGGACCGACCGCCATTATAAAGTACTTATATAAAATACATTCTAGCAGCAGAGTAGAAATAACTTTGCCTAATATTTTCTAACAGAGATATTATTTATCATGACCATGGAAACGTTACATGTAAGTATGAAAAAATTGAGAATTTTACAAAAATTATTCGAAATTTTTCGTTTTATCAAAAAACGTCTCAAATAAAAGTTATTAATTATTGCTTTTATAGCAACTTTTGTTCAATAAATTTTTTCGAAATATTTTTCTGTTGTGAAATATTCACCAAAATCTTAAAATCGAAACGAGTTAACTCCCATTTTTAGTCAACCGATTTTGGCAGAAGCTTAAATATGAAGTTTCATAAAAATCCTTTCAGCCGAATTTGCTCTGCACGTATACACAGACAGACGGACGGACAGACGAACAGACAGACAGACAGACAGACAGACAGACAGACAGACAGACAGACAGACAGACGGACAGACGGACGGACGGACGGACGGACAGACAGACCGACAGACATCATGCTAAAAATAGTCGAAACGTTATGTAGGGACTTCAATTCGTGGAGATCCATCGAAATCCCTCATATATGTTGGCGGTCGGTAAAAATTATGTGCAATGTTTGATGTATAGATTGTCACTAATTTTATTTCAGATTGTTAGTTTTGTATAAGAAACTAATAATCTCTGGGGGTTGTACGTAGCGTTAAACCCGTTATCGAGTTTCCTTTTCTTCATTAAAACTGTTCTCAACAATTCCAGGCTACTTCTGTTCACCCGCTACGCAATACCGGGTTTCTTAACCAAACGGCTGGCAAAATTTTCCCAGCCCTTTTATTAAAATTAATAATTTGATATTTGAACCCCATTTTTTGTCATTGTAAAAATATTCAGCTCTCCAATTAACTACAAAAACTTATAGAGGGATTATAGTGAATCATGTTTTGACAAATAACATACAAATGCTGAATACATAATTATGAATAATTATAATTTATGACAAAATTGATGTTAATAACAGAGCAGCTCAAAGGTTTTATGCAAACATATTTCATAATTTTCTATACAGGGTTCTAGCTTTCCCAAATGGTACGTTTCCGAACATGGTTTCCTTTTCAAAGCATGGTCGACTCTGACCCCCCCCCCCCCATATTTTCAATTATATTCTTTAATTTAATTTACTAGTAATGGACCATTTATTTCTCCAACATTCAAATATTGCTGCTGCCTTGGTGTTTTAATCAGTGTACTCAACTTTTTTTTTACTAGTGCATTTTACTGGTGTATTTACCTCTGTGTGTTTCCCTCCAACTTACTTAATTCATTATGTACTGATTTTCTAAAATTTGTTTTGTTTATTAGTAATTATTTTAATTTTATTATTTTATCAAGTTTCTCATTAGTTGCACAGTGCACATCTACAAAATTTGAACAAAATGAACACGGGGAAGTGAATTTTTGCAACCCCACTATATTCCGTTTTTTATACGTGGCCCGCAAGAAATACTCCGTGGTCTCGTGGGGATCCATACAGCCACTGTTGTAGACCGCTATCGGTTTCACTGAAACCAACGCTGGTTGATGCTTTAGATTAAAACAAGTTTACTAACTAAAGATGTAAATGTAAGAACGCTTGTCCGGTTATTTTTATTATAATTAATTAATTATTTTATTTAGTTAGCTTTGTTAACAAACATAGTATATTAAATTCTTTATAACCACTACACAGCAATTTCTAATTCGGTCTGAATTTCTCGTTGACTTATTAAATTGGGTTAAATTGTTACCTTTCTGCATTTGAAACACCCAATGTAATTTAATTAAATGTAATAAACTGTATTGTAAAATGTGTTTTGTGGTGCGCCCTGTACGACAAGGCCACAAACTAAATAACGAACATGATCATTGTCAGGCGGTGGTGGCATGTCAAAATGTCCGCACCAACACTGTTCGAGGTTTAGATATCATCAAAATTGTGGAAATCTATTATTTAATACAATGGTATAAATAATTAATGAACCCACACACCAAAGGTAATATATGTTATTTGCTAATATGTAGATATATTACATGAAAACAGTGGTTTCCAAACACGTTAAAGTTAAAATTAAAGCAAAAAAGTAACTTCAAACATTATAGAAATTAAAGAAATAAAACAAATGCAGTGGTATCTCGACTTTACGAACTTTTCGAGGTTTTTTTTCGTATCCCATTTTGATCTCTAGTCTTGAGATACGAACCGTGTTGCTTTTCTTTTCAAATGAAGAAAAGCTTGCTTTACATTAATACTTTTTTTTTTACTATTTTTCGTACTATAATCATGATTAATACAGAGCTTTGCACCAGTATATATGTATTTGCTACATGAGCTAAGAAGAGAGCAGAAAAAAAAAGAGATGAGAAAGAAAAATAAATGTATTCAGAGGACGAAGAAGACAAAAAGCAACATAAAACAATTTCCAATATGGATGTAACATTAAATTTGATTTAAAACATATTACACATATGTTCTACAACATATAAATAAAAGACAGAGCTGTTTGCACCCGAAAATCAATACAGTTCTAAACTATCTCTGGATGCACAATAATACTTAAGACGTTAGAATGATTTCGCAACAAAAAGGGAGCAATTTCAACAAGTGGCATAAAAATCTTGCAGCACTGGGGCGAGTTACAATAATTGATTAACAAATGGCAAAAAATAAAAGCTGGTTTTGAAATTAAGCTGTTGTTTCTAGAGTCACCAATATCCTCGATGATAATGACATTAATCACTTTAGAAGGGTGTTAAAGAAATGACAAAATCAATCAACGTTGGGTAGGTTTTTTAAACCTTCCTCACAAGAGACAAAAATAAGCAACTCATGAAAACAAATTAAAAATTCCTGAACCAGAACAGAACCAGCAACAAGAAAATTGTTTCTTTTTTTCACAATTTAATGGAAGATGATTTTCATACTACTCATGTAAAAAGATTTTATAAATAAAATTAATTGGTAATGGTATACAAAATACATATTTAGAAAATGCGATAAAGACAAATGCTCCTTCTCACTAATTCCCTATTTCTTTGCATGTTTTAAATTTGGTGAAAATAGATTTTTTTGTTATTTTCCTTTTTTAATCTAGGAATAGATTAATTGATTTCTTTTTTCATACTTTTCAATACGGAGTAGAGATCTGGGGATGGAAGGAATGGGAGATAGTAGAAAGGGTACAAGAGGGATACATGAGATGGATTATGGGATTAGACAGAACGACACCAGGATATGTAGTGAGGGAGGAAATGAACAGGGAAAAGCTGAGAGTGGGAACCGGGGCAAGGCGGCGAAGTATAAGGAGAAAATCAGAAGGGACGAAAGAAGGAAGATATTAAGAGGATGCTGGGAAGAAAGAATGAAGGAAGAACAAAAGAGTAAACTGTCGGAATGGGGAGAAACAAGGAAAGAGTACTATTGGAGATGTGGGATGGACACAAGGAAAGCTGAGCGAAAGACAAACGGAGGAAGAAACATAGCAGAAGAATTGAGTAGGAGAGACAAGGAGGTACAGGAGCAGGAAAGAACAGTAAGAATAGACAATTCAAGAAATGTGAAAAGGTATAGAGAGATAAGGACGGTAGGAATACCTAAATATTTGAAAGGGAGGAGTGGAAAGGTAGAGGGCAGAGTTAGGAGGATTGCCGGATTAAGATGTGGAAATGAAGAACGGAGTAATAGGTATTGGGCAAAACCAGAGGATAGGCTATGCAGAATGTGTAGGGAGGAGGAAGAATCCTTGGAACACCTAACAAAAAGATGTGGAAAGATGATAAAATGGGAGGAAGAGATAAAGGAGCTATTGAGTGAAGAAGGAAAGGGAGACAGGTGGGTGAGAGTACTCGAGGAAAGAAGGAAGGAATGCGGAGAGGTAAGACAGAACTGAGAACAGGAAGGAAGAGAGAGGCAAAGGAGGAGGAAAGAAAAGAGGGAAGAGAAGCAAAAAAAGAGACGAAAGAGGGGAGGAAGAACTGGAGTCAAGAAGGAAGGAGACCGGAGACGGAAGCCGAAAAGAGAATAGGAAGAAAGAGAGGAACGCCGGAGGAAGAATGTAGAAGAAAGAAAGTCATAAACTGTATTATTATTATTTATTTTTCTAATGTATTAGTTAAAACCCTAAACGCCGCAAGGCCTACGGGAAATAAAGAATTATATATATAATAATTGTGTTTCTTCTTTAATCTTCAAATAGGTAGGAAAAATAATAAATTAGTTTAATTCATTGGGACGTTTCGCATATATATTAGTTTTATGCATCTTCAGCCTGTGATATGCAGTTAATCATCCGTGGCTGATGTAATGGACGTACATTATAAAATACGGTGGTCGTTGTAATAAAAACTTAGTGTAAAAATTAAAATTTAAAAATTATAAAAAAATATAAAAAATCACTATTGTTTGTCAAATGCATAAAAATAACTGCATATCACAGGCTGAAGATGCATAAAACTAATATATATGCGAAACGTCCCAATGAATTAAACTAATTTATTATTTTTCCTACCTATTTGACGATTAAAGAAGAAACACCATTATTATTCTGACTCGTCAAGATCATTCACTCATATATATATATATATATATATATATATATATATATATATATATATATATATATATATAAAATAAAACGCAGGTTCTCTTTTATTCGTCAGTTTATTAAAATAGTTCTTGTCAATTTATAAAATATGAAACTTTTCGTGCATGGGTAGTATGCACATCTTCAGTCAGTCAACCAGATAAAATAAAATCACCACGTAGTCAACTAGAAGTTAAAAACTGTGTTCGAGTTGACTACGTGGTGATTTTATTTTATCTGATTGACTGACTGAAGATGTGCATACTACCCATGTACGAAACGTTTCATATTTTATAAATTGACAAGAACTATTTTAATAAACTGACGAATAAAAGAGAACCTGCGTTTTATTTCATATAATACTCGTCAAGAACCAAATATCCAAATATATATATATATATATATATCCGTGAAATCCGCTCTCTGAATAACAATTTATCATAAACAGTTTCATTTTCTAATTTTTAATAATATATAGTTAATCCAGTTTTATTTGGATTAAAACAGATTTTGGAGAAATAAAAAAGGCGAGAACATAAAGAACGGAATTTCATATTTGTTTATATTATCCGTATTGTAGAAACATTCATAATTTTAGTTTTACAAGTGAGGGAATACATAGGAATGTCTAATTATCCTTATAGAATCCGTATTAATATCTCATGCTAAATATTTTATCTGTAAAAATAGCCAACACCGACGCATTATGACGAGGAATTTAATATTGGTTCCAAACTAAATTAGGTCAGCATGGACAATATTCCAAACATCCAATCAGCATTTCTCTGTATATAAAAGTACAATTCAATAACATTTTCATATTAATAAACTGTTTTGCAGCCTCAGTTCAAACTAGGTAAAAATATAGTCGTTGTTATCTGTTATTGCACAGCTGTTACGTCAGCTGTGATGTTTGTTTAGCCACTGGAAGCCGGAATCTGTGTAGGATCCCTGGGGAGTAAGTTACACTTGTTGGTGGTTATGAGCTTCCCTGCTACTGCCTTTAAACTGATATTGTTGTTCAAATCAGGGCCGTAGTTAGAAACATGTAATGGCATTTTTATACAGTTTTATATATACACTAATTACAAATTAATTAACTATGGTAACATATAGTGCATCTGCACATTAATCGAATACGATATACGATATTATAATACGAGGGTCAAATGAAGAGGTCGTGACCTGATTGTTCTATATAATCTCCTTGAACTTTAGTATACTTTGTCTAGTGATTTTCTAGCGCCATTATACCACTCGGGACATTCGATTCCTCAAGTTTTTCAGAATGAATGAGAACAAAAAAAAATACCGTTCGGAACGAAAACGTAAAATAACGTTTCCATTCTTTAAGTTCTCGCTTATTATGTTCCTCGGAACTGGAGATGGCAACAATTAATCGAAAGATTGAAATAATCGATTAATAAGTTTAATTGATCATATGATGTTTTTGGTTTCGAATAATTAAGAATTAACCGATTAATTTATTAACACTGGTTAAAAGATGACTGGTCTTTTCTTCTCAATAATGTCTCTAGATTACTAGGCCTTCAGAACACTCGCTCTCACCCATCTAGAGATTTTAAACTTAACCGCTACTCATTTCTGCACAATATACTGTTATAGTTGCGTCCAGTCAGTTCAAAAGCACACGAGCGAAACGCAATCTTTCAATTTGATAATTTGCGAGAAAAACTTTGGAAGTTACAGGTCTTCTCGATACAAGCCCTTGTTTCCTCAACCGTCTTTGGACAGTTCGTGATGAAATTGCCAAATTTCGATCTCTTCGAGACAACGTGCGACAATAGTTGAAGTGATCACGATCGCACGGAATAATTAGAGTAATAAATCGTCATTTCGAGCTCTTGTGGCTCGTGGATGATTTGCACCAAGTTTTTTTATGTAGAGGCCAGTTCGTTGACGACGCTTTATAGCGTAATTTATAGTATTTTTGGCTACATCCAAAACACCGCCGATATTCCAATACTGCGACCATCTTTAAATAATGGCACAGATCGTAGAACGTCTTCGGGCCAAATTTAAATTTTATTGCACAAAAAAAAACCTTGGAAGAACAAGAAAAAACTTGTTGGAGTTTAGATCCCTATCCCTAAGAAAGGTAACTAATGCAAAAATAAATTAGCAATGATTTATTTGTTTTTAAAATAATAATAATAATAATAATAATAATAATAATAATATTTATTCATGTTAACAATAAATTATAATATTTTACAATCGTCATAAGTATACATGGTTAATTAAATACAAAATGAAAAATACAATTAAAAAAAATATATATACATATATATAAAAGTCTTTAAAAAATAATTTGTCAAGAAATAATGAGAAGAAAGGCTCATGACTCCTCTCTCAGTGCAATGAAATCACCCAATAGGTATTCATCAAAACTATAATATGCCTTGTTCTTCAAATAACCTTTTATCTTTGAGGTAAAGTTATTATTTGATAATCTTTTTATTTCACTTGGTAGTACATTATAAAATTTAACAGCAAAATAGTTTAATGAATACCTTGTTGTTGATAGTCTTATATAATTAGGACGTATTAAGTCTTTGCCCCTTGTGTTATAATTATGAACATCCTTTTGAAGATGGGCGTCCATTGAATTAAAATGCACATGAGTCAGACAATAATATATATATAGACAGGGAAAAGTCAGAATACCCAAAGCAATGAAAGCATTTTTGCAATCCTCTCTGTAGGCTAAACCACTGATAATCCTAATAACACGACGTTGCAATCCAAAAATTCTGGTCGCATGTGGTGAATGGCCCCACACCAATAATGCGTACGTAACGTGCGACTGGAATAAGGAGTAATACGCACATAGAAGAACATCTTGAGTGACTTTCAGTTTAAGGTTTCTAATGCAAAAAATTGCCTTGCATAAACTTGTGGAAGTCACCTCTACATGTTTCTCCCAGCTGAGGTTTGCTCCTATTGTAACTCCCAAGAACTTTACCGGTTTATTAATATCGTCACATGACATCCTGAGTGAGAAGAGCAGATTTTGTGTTTTAGTTTCATTGATCGCCAGTCTATTAGCTCTAAACCATTCAGTACTACATTCTGTCATTAATCTATTACAATCAACTAACTGTTCATAGTTAGGACTATCATTTAAAAATGTAGTATCATCCGCATACAAGATAGTCTTGGCATTTTTCATGTACAGCGGAAGATCATTCATATAAATTAAAAACAGTAACGGACCAAGAATGGAACCTTGCGGTACTCCAGATGTTAACAATAGCTCTTCAGATTTTTGACCATTAGCCCACACATACTGTTTCCTATTTTCTAAATACGATCTTAAAAGTGTTAAACTGTCAGGGCTAATGTTATATTGATTTAGTTTATTGATTAAAATATCATGTGGGACACAGTCAAAGGCTTTTGACAGATCTAAAAAAGTTGCCATACAATGAGACCTTTTTTCTAGAGTTAGTGCTACAAAGTCAATGAAATCTAGAATAGCATGACTTGTAGATCTGCCAGCCCTAAAGCCAAATTGACTGCTATCTAACAGGTTATTCTTTTCAAAATGATCAAGTAACTGCCACAATAAAAAAAATTCAAATTTTTTTGAGAAAATAGGAGTTAAGGATATGGGAAGTTATTTAAGTCATCTTTACTTTTGCCTTTAAAAACTGGTATAACTTTTGATAACTTAAGAACTGATGGAAACATGTTTGTTTTTAAAGACATATTAAAAATCTGAGTCAAAGGATCAATAAGCAAATCCTTTACATATTTTATAATAAAAGCACTTAGTTCGTAGGCGTCTTTACTTTTGTTATTTTTTAGTGAGGCGATGGCGTCTCTCACTTGGTTATGTGTGATTTCTTTAAAAGTGAATACGGGTATTTCATTACTACTTATCAAAGGTTTGATTATAGTTATTGGGTCTAAGTTTCCCTGTGGCTGGTCTTTTATTAAATTATTCGAGATGTTAATAAAAAAATCATTAATTACATTAGGATGTTCTGTACATTCGGTTCTTTTATTTTGCGGTCGAGATTTATTTATTATGGACCACATTGCCTTCGACGTGTTAGTAGAATTATCTATATATTCAGAGTTAGCTTTTATTTTTGATATTTTAATTTCTTGTCTGTATAGGTTTCTAACCTGATTTCGTACTGCCTTTGTCTCTGGATTGGGGTTTTGCATATAAAAATTATGAAAAAACTGAGACAAGTTTCTCAACTGTCTCAGTCTGTCATTAAACCAAATTAAATTTTTACGTACTTAATATGCCAACGGTGCGCAAATGCAGTTCTTCGTTGAGTCAAGTGCGGCTCCCATTAAAATTTTAGTTTTATTTTTCCCCTGAACCATTTGTATTGCGCAAACCGTATTATCCAGTTCGCAGCAGCAGTACGCTGAAGGGGTTAGAGCGGTAGTAGGAAATCAGCGCTCTTGCATATAGCACGTACATACGTGCGACAAGTTATGTAGTAGATGTAGAAGTTCTTCAAATACGTTCAGAAAACATAAAATATGGACCAATTTTGAACCCCCCTCGTATTATTTATTAACTAATACACAACTGGTGGATGTAGCTATATATTTTACAATAAGACAGGGAGAGTTCGGATGTATATCGGGTTTTACCGCGGTATATCGGGTCACATCGGATACGAATGAACAGCATGACATAAGCAGCAATTTTAGGAGAGTTTAGATGCACAATGAATTTCATCTTACTTTTAGATTGGCATCGTTCACAGTTGCGCGATTGTGTCTCAAATTATTCTGCACCTATGCAAAGAAGCGGTCTACACCATAAGAAGCGTTTTTATTATTTATTTATTTATTTATTTATTTACCCTGGGAACACAAACGGGACGAACCCAGCGAAGTGTCCACTAAATTTTTACAAAAATATTTACAACAAAATCAGTACAGTTCAAAATATAATAAATTTAACAATTATTTTATAATGATTTGTAATTTATGCTAACTGATTGTTTAATAAAAGTTTACACATTACTCTAAATTTATGAAGAGAATTATTAAATAAATCTATGTGTCCAAAAATATTATTATATGTCGAAGAAAGTGTTACAATGGGAGAATTGATAAAAGAATTAGTGCTAGCGTAATTTTGGTGCAACAACTCGTTACGGCGTGTGTTGTAGTTCTGCACATGATAATTAATTAGTAATGCAAGTTCGTTGCAGTCAATAATATTGTTTACAATTTTATAAAGAAATATCATGTCAGAAAGAGCTCTTCGTTCCTGCAACGGTAAAATATTTAATTCTAGACAAAGATGCTGGTAACTCTCATTATTAGACAGTGTATCCGATTTTGAGACAATGTAACGTACTGCCTTTTTCTGGATTTTATCCAGACATATAACTGACCCAAAATTTAATAAACTAAAGACGTAAGCCTGATATAAAGATTTCACTGATAATGAGGAATGAACATTTTTTGTTGCCCTTATAATGAAGCCTAGCATTCTCCAAGCTTTACCACAAATATAATTAAAGTAAGATTCAAATGTTAATTTTGAGTCTAAAAATATGCCGAGATCCTAATAACATTGGTTCTTTGTAAATTGTGACTGCCTAAACTATATTGAAATTGATAGGAATTTTTATTTCGAGAAAAAGTTATAACTTGACATTTTTTATAATTTAAGAAGAGTTTATTTTTTAAACAGTAGGAATAAAAGTTATTTAGATCTAATTGCAGTAGATAATAACCCCGCGAATTGCTAATTTTCGAATAAATTTTTATATCGTCTGCAAAAAGTAATATGTTACTATGCTTTACAGCAGCGACAACATCATTAATAAAGATAGAAAAAAGTAAAGGGCCTAGATGCGAACCCAGCGGTACCCCGGAAATAACATTAACAAAACGCGATATGAAATTATTAATTTTTATAGCCTGGCTTCTATTACTTATGTAAGATATGAACCATCTCAGCAAATTACCATGTATGCCAAATTTTAATAATTTATTTATTAAAATATTGTGATCTATTTTGTCAAAGGCCTTACTAAAGTCGGTAAGGCCTTACTCCAGTAAATATTGAGAGTTAATCATGAGGTTAGTTTCAACAGACCGTCCCTAATGAAAGCCGTGTTGCTGCGATATAATATAATGTTTAACAGATTCACTAATGGCATTAAAAATTAAAGACTCAAATATTTTACCAAAAATACATAATTTGGAAATCGGGCGATACTTGTTGATTACGTTTCTATTTCCGGATTTGAATAGTGGTATAATAAATGCTTGTTTCCATATATAAGGGAAATTAGACTCATTCAGAGATTTATTAAATATTATGTAAAGTGCCTCAATAAAATAATCACAAAGTCTTTTAATGAATCTGCTCAATGAATTATATTTATGTATATCGAGTGTTTCTGCACAAGGACGGTTTACATGGAGTACGTAGCAACGCCTGGGCATGTGATTAAAGCCTGGAACAGAATGCACAGCGCGCTACGCCGTCAGCGCGGCGTCATTTGCGACAGCGTTGCGTTAGCGCCGTTGAGAATTTTCGCCTGAACACAATGCAATAATTTTTAACGTCGTCACTTGACAACCTATATCTGTGTTTATACGTGCGCTTTCTTTTATTAAAAGTATAATGGATGATGAAGACTAGTGAGTGATGTTATTTATGTTGTATGCAAGTTATTTATACATACAAACACTTTATTATTCAGTAAAAACTGAGGTTAGGTGTTCTGCGTCAACGTTCAACGGCGTCAAAAGTTGGAAGTTGACGAACATTCAGTATCAACGGCGGTCGAACGGCGTAGGACGTTGTCCATTCTGTGCACTTGCGTACGACAGCTTGGGTTTAAAGTGGGAAACAGAATGCACCGAGTTCTACGACGCGTTAACGGCGTACGTACGGCACTATCTGTCAGAAGAAAGTTAAAACCAAGCTGTCGTACGCAAGTGCACAGAATGAACAACGTCCTTCGGCGTTCGAACTCCGTTGATACTGAATGTTCGTCAACTTCCAACTTTTGACGCCGTTGAACGTTGACGCAGAACACCTAACCTCAGTTTTTACTGAATGGTAAAGTGTTTGTATGTATAAATAACTTGCATACAACATAAATAACATCACACACAAGTCTTCATCATCCATTATACTTTTAATAAAAGAAAGCGCACGTATAAACACAGATATAGGTTGTCAAGTGACACTTGACGGCGTTAAAAATTATTGCATTGTGTGCAGGCGAAAATTCTCAACGGCGCTACGCAACGCTGTCGCAAATGACGCCGCGCTAACGGCGTAGCGCGCTGTGCATTCTGTTCCAGGCTTCACTTTCTCCTGACAGATAGCGCCGTACGAACGGCGTCAACGCGCCGTCAAATTCGTTGCATTCTGTTTCCCACTTTAAGCCAGTTTGGAAGCACACTGCAAGTCATCTTATTTGAGTTCACCGGCGGTGTTTATGGTTGCCCGGCTGTGTCTCAGAGTGTTTTACATTTTACGCAGCGCAGTGGTCTACGGTCGCTAAGAAGTATTTTTGTTACGCAAATACGGCTTATTTTTGAGTTTTTATATTTCTATTTTATTTATGCTCGCAGTAAACATAAATAACACTTAATCACATTAAAAACATACGAGAAGGAGTCCTACAGGGATCAATTTTAGGTCTCGTTCTATTCCACATATTTGTGCACGACGGGCTCGTTCCAGCTGATGCATCACCAAGTTTGCAAATGATACGGCAATTGTAACCAAAAACCTAGTTCAAAACAAAGAAATCAATGATTTACAAAAAAAAAAAATCTTGATATTATCAAAAGTTAAAAGCATAATTATAAGCAACAATATTATTCCATGGAACCAGCCTGAACAAGCAATAATATATTTAGAGGTGCATCTCGATAACAGATTAACAAGGAGATACTATATTAGGAAAAGAATACAAAAAATGCAAACTAAATTATCGATGCTCTTTCCATTAGTGACGAGGAAATCAGCATTAAAAAGAAAATGTTTCCTCTAAATCTACAAAAGTATACTGAGACCTGCCTTGACCTACGCGTGCATTGTATAGGGTGCCGCGCATCGAACACACATTAAAAAATTAAAGCTTTTCAGTCCAAAGTCTTACAAATCACCGCCGATAGCCCGTGGTTTATCAGGAACAATCATTTGCACCAGGACCTGGGCTTAATGACTCTAGAGGATTTTATGAAAAAACTGTCAATAACATTTTTCAGCGGCATTAGATAGTGCTCCGGTGCCACACACTATAAATAGGGCAAGCCAAAAATTCACAAATGGTTAAAAAGAAAATTACCGCAAGACACTTTAATAGAGAGTGACAGAAATAGTGCGGATAGCAATCAATCTAATTATACATTAACAGTGAATTCACAGATACAAAATAAAGTGACAGGAAAGTTCTTCGAACTGCCCCACAACATGACAGACTTTGACAAACAATATACTATCAAAACTATGTGTTACATCATGTATGTAGATCTGATTAAATGAACTGTATTAATAAAAAAAGCTTTTTATCGTTTAGTCTTTTGGAAGATAATGAGCAATATCTCCTTTGTATCCCAAAATGGAAACATTGGCCTTTCCTGAAGACCAAATGGACTTGGCCTTCTCTGGTGTTGCTTCTTAAGTTATTTCGTTATTTCGTAGTTTCATTAAATTAATTTTAATAAATGATCTTGGCACATAAATAAATAAAAATTAATGTCATATTAAAGATTTATAATATTCATGAATGTACAATCAAATCGTGTACCATATTTTCATCCTTTTCATGAAAATGGAATAAAAATTCAAAATCCATTAACATGAAATAAAATTTGCGCGAAACATGATCAATGCAATTTATTCCACGTGCTTGTTCATGTATTGATAATTTTCATTGCAGAAATTTCATTTTAAAATTGTGAACGCTGCAGTGTGAAAACAGTTGCAAATGTTGAACATTTTACCTGATAATCTAATGCTAAACAGACAATGTTTGCTTCATGAATATCTAATCTTGTTTGATACAAACTTTCAGAAATATACATAAAAGAAAAATATAAACAGTTAGTATACAAACTCTTTTAAAGGTGGGTAAAGAAAAGTTTTGTTTAATACATTCACGTTGGTAACAATTAAAATTACATCTGGTTTTTTAAATACAAGGGACATTCAATAATTAAAGAGACAAATTGATGTAGAAAAAAAAACTGTGTATGTTTACAAAATGAGACTTTTACTATTTCTCAACATAATTCCCGCGAATATTAATACACTTGTCCCAACGATGAACTGGTTTTTTTTATACCTGATGCAAAGAAACCTTTGTCTTGTTGTTTGAGCCAGTTTCTCATAAATTATTTGAATTCCTCGTTGTCGCTAAATGTAATGCCTTCTTGACTGAACCAAACAAATGACAATCAGAGGGAGCCAAATCTGGACTGTAGGGAGGATGAGGTATCTCCCAACCCATTTTTTCTATGGTTTCTTGGGTCAGCTTGGCGGTACGAGGGCGAGCATTGTCATGGAGCAATATCACTGGGTGCATTCGAGTTGTACAGAGTAGAGCGAGCGCTGAGCGAACAGTTGATGGTGACGTCATGAATAGAGCATTAACGGAGCGAGCGTTCTTGTGACGTAATGTTTATAAAATCTAACCCTACAATTTTAGACGGCGTTTTTACTGTCAGATTAGTTCACGTCAGTCATGAATTAAAATTATATACCTCGGTTTTTCCTTGATTTTTTTTCAATGATGAAGAAAGAAAATTAATTAAAAATTAAATAATAATTAATGAGTTAATTTAATGAATTTTTTCCATTTTAATTTTATGCACGGTGTATTTTAATAATTTTTTGGCTGTTTACAGAACGTCACAAATACATAAAATTGCCGTACTCTGTAGCCATAGACAAATAACAATATTATTTGTCTATTGTTATTTGTCTAAGGCTATTATTTTTATTTATAATTTAATTTTAAACTTTCATTTCTTTCCCGCCGTTCCCCCACTTTTTTACATCATACTCCAGACGCTCGGTCTTAAAACCCCGAACACATAGAGCGCACTCTAAATGCTCGCTCGATCGCAAAACGAATGCAGTTGAGTGTACTCCGAGCGTCAAATCGAACACGTTTGAGTGTACAGAACGTGCTCGGAACGCTCGGAGCGTCAAATCGAATGTACCCACTTTGAGATACTTTGAGTACTTTGAGCCTTTTCTTTGAGATTCGCGACGTTTTTCTCTCATTGCTGGCTTTACTTTGTTTATCAGCATGTCTGAGTAGTAGGCACTATTTATTGTACGCTGATCTTCCAAATAATCACAAAAGACGATCAACATGACTTTTCCCGCTGATGCTTGCGTTCTGCTTTGTCTTTTGTATTCTGATTCAAAATGGTAAACACGAGTTTCATCAGACGTTAAAATCTTGTTTAGAAAAGGGTCACCTTCTCTTTCATAGCGTTCTTTCAAGTCTGTACACACTTTGAGTCTTTTTTCCTTATGTTGTTGCGTTAACTGTTACGGGACCCACCTTGCACTTGTTTTGCTGTACTTGAGCTTGTCAATGATAACGTGATGAACTGTGCCAACACTTACTGCAACTTTTTTTGCTATGTCTTCAACAGTAATACGTCGGTCTTCACAAATAATGTAGTCAATGCGGGTTTCAAGCGAAGGAGTTGACACTTCAACTGGCCGGCTAGGACGTTTCTCGTCAGTCACTCAGGTTCGACCATTTTAGAACTGTTCTACCCACTTATAAAAATTTTCGCAATTCATACAACTTTAACCATACTGTAAAATCATTCAATCAAAGATTTTAGCCGGATTTTCACCTTCAGAAAGCAAAAACCGGATCACTGAACGTTGTTCAACTAATGTGGAAACTTAAAGCGGGCACGTCATCGTTAAATGCAATTTTGAGGTTATAAACAAAACAATTTTTATCCGTCAGGTGTTCTCAGCTCATCCCAGTGATGCCAACCTAAAATCATGAAAGTACCAAACTCCTCCTACAAACCGTTTTTTTTCTACATCAATTTGTCTCTTTAATTATTGAATGTCCCTCGTAAACAATGAATCCTTGTTCTTTGTTAAGAGTGTAATATTTTGCTTATTCAATAAATTTGTAAAAAATTTATGTAGCCGGTATTACAAGTAAATGCCTGAAATTTTGTATGCTTTTCAATTTCTAATCTTAATAATCCTAATAATGAATATATAGTTGAAGACTGTAGTATTTATAGTGAATTAGGTCACACCGATCACTAATGAAAATTTAATACAGGGATGTTTGGTCAATACATTAAATTTGTATGACAAGAGAACTACTGTCATTCTATAAACAATACTTCATTAACAAATCCGCATTTGGCAGATTTCAATTATTATCCCGCGACAATATGATTATCAGATGTAATAATCACACTTCAACGTGTTTTCATTCATATATTATTAAAACATATTTATATTGTTTTATTGATTACAACGCTATTCTCGTTTATTATTTATAACCAGCAATTAGCTAGAAATTAACAATTATCATAATTAAATCCCATGGTTTACAATACGACAGATATATTTTTGGTTTAGCAGTGGGCAATAGTCATAAAAAATCAGCTGTGGCCACCACAGGACCGACCGCCATCATAAAGTACTTGTATAAAATACATTTTAGCAGCAGAGTAGAAATAACTTGGCCTAATATTTTCTAACAGAGATATTATTTATCATGACCATGGAAACGTTATATATAAGTATGAAAAAATTGAGACTTTAATTTTACAAAAATTTTTCGTTTTATCAAAAAATATCTCAAATAAAAGTTGTTAGTTATTAATTTTATAGCAATTTTTGTTCAATAATTTTGTTCGAAATATTTTTCTGTTGTGAAATATTCGCAAAAATCCCAAAATAAATGGGAATAAATTGGTAATATATTTAATAATATTTTTAAACAATTCTGTTACTTACATATCTTATTTATTAATTTTTAATGACTATATTCCCTAATGAGCTTTATCAGTGATAGCCATCTTGATTTGTAGATACGTGATTTCTACAAGAGGCATTGCATTTTTTCTGGCGTGTTTAGTTATTATTAAGTGGTAAAAGTGCAAGGTGTAAGTGGTAAAAATGTGGCATAGTGTGGACTTTGGTATTTGGACTGCATGGAGGTCAAAACTGGAATGATTGCAAAGGTATTTCTAGAAATTTTTGTTAATTTTGTAATGCAAGTCATTGTTACGTACACTGTAAAATAAACAATCAGCTGTGGCCACCACAAACTACTTGTTTACGAATATTTCAGTCGAGTATTTCTTGATTCTAGCAGCACAGTAGAAATAACTTGGTCAAATATTTTCTAACAGAGATATTAGTTATCATAACCATGGAAACGTTATATATAAGTAGGAATAAATAGATACTTGGAAAAAATTTACAATTTTTTTTCGAAATTTTTCGTTTTATCAAAAAACGCCTCAAATAAAAGTTATTAGTTATTGTATTTATAGCAACTTTTGTTAAATAAATTTTTTCGAAATATTTTTCTGTTGTGAAATATTCGCAAAAATCTTAAAATCGACACGAGTAAACACCCATTTTTAGTCAACCGATTTTTACCAAAAGTTGATCAACTCGTGCATTGATGGCAGAAGCTTAAATATGAAGTTTCATAAAAATCCTTTCAGCCGAATTTGCCCTGCATGTGTACACAGACAAACGGACAGACAGACAGACCGACAGACATCATGCTAAAAATAGTCAAACCGTTATGTAGGGACCTCAATTCGTGGAGATCCATCGAAATTTCGAAACGTCAAAATTGGTATGATCACAATACCTCCCTTATATATGTTGGCGGTCGGTAAAAATTGAATTTGTAATGTACAATTGCTAAGGATATGAGGTCAAAAGATAACTGGAGTAGCACAATAAAATACTATGTGTCAAAATATTAACTTAACAACCTATATTAGCTGCCATTTTCATAGACCAGGGGTGTCAAACTTTGCCGCATGTGGCCTGTTTCTTGCATTTTTGCAGCCCACAACGACTTGTTATACTATATGTCTTATATCAGGCATGTGCAACCTACGGCCCACGATAAATATCCAAAATCCAATTGCATCTGGCCCGCGAGTATATCTTTTTTTTCAGAAAATAACAAATGCGGTTAAACAAATGGAACTACTTGAGCTACAAGAGAACTCAGATTTGAAGTAAAAAATGAAGGATATTTCACTAATTGAGTTTTACAAGGAATATTTCCTAGTTGTCAAATTCCCGAAATTCACAGCTTTTGCACAGAAGAGAATTACGCTCTTTTGAAACACTTACAAATGTGAGCAGTTATTTTCTCGGTTGAAGTTCGTTAAATCAAAAACAAGTACGCGAATAACGGATTTATACCTAGAGTACACGTTGCGTGTTGTTACATCAGTTGTTTCCCCAAATATTGACAAACTTGTGAGCATTATAAAGTCCCAACCGTCCCATTAAAATTAAATAAACATTTTGTTCTTATTTAACAATATTTATGCATTATAAAAGATTTTTTTTTTTTGTGTTTTTTTCTGAATGTTATAAAGTTATATATTTTTTTGCATAGTTTAGAAAATTTATATAGTTTTATTTTTTTATAATGAAGACAATTTCAGTGAAGTAATTCTAAAAAAAAAAACCTTAAAAAGTTCTGGCTCGCGAATTTATTTCAGATTGCTATCCGGCCCTCGGTCTTTTGGAAGTTGCACATGCCTTATATAGTACAAAAACTTATTTGAACAAAAATTCTTTGTGACAGAATCTGTTCGGGCCGCGGTGTCAAGACTTCGGCAAAGGGCAGAAAACCAATAGTAACCTAGGCAGTAACTGTTGTAGTTAGCCAAGACCGTGCGATAGTCGGTAGATCGGTGATTTCCCGTGATTCCAAATAATATACTCGTAAGCAGAGCTTTCAAATAGCACTTTTCTATAGGTTACAGTATCAGTACGCTGATTTCGACCCGCTTTTGTTTTGTTGTCGATAAAGAAAATATTTTGTGTATATTTCCTATTGATTATATTAACTATAGATTTTTATTATTATATAAACTTAATAATTATACAGTTTCTCGACAGTGGAAAAAACAAATTGATTTTGTATTAATTTTGATATCATTTGTTTCTTTACTTCCTTCAAATAAATATTCAGAAAAATTAAAAATAGAATTAGAAATAGATGAGTAATAATATAAATAAATATTGCGCGGCCCGCGTGAATTTTACTTGTTAGAAAAATGGCCCGGGGCTGAAATGAATTTGACAGCCCTGGTGTAGACGTAATATTTTTCTTGAGCGTTTTATAATTCAAAAAAGCTTTTTAATTGTTAAAATGTACTACGAATGACAGGCCCGTAACTAGGGCATGGCGAAAGAGGCTCCTGCCATCGGTGCAGCTTTGTTGAGGGCGCAAAATTTTTAGGTGCTGTCTTTTTTTGTATCATCAGAGGTGATGATCTTTTTTTTTAATTTTTGTTCATCACTTGTATTTTGGATATGAGGACCTTTTTTGCTCATCACTTGTATTTTGGAAGTGAGGACCTTTTTTTGTTCATCACTTTGAATATAATATACTGTATTTTCAGCATTCGCAATAGGGGCACCAAAATATTCGAAAGGGCGCAACTAGAAAACTTGCCACTAGCGCTTAATATCCTCGTTACGGCCCTGACGAATGATGAGTCCAACTTTTATAAGAAGATAATAATGAGCAACGAAGTCCATTTCAACCTCAGCTATTATGTTAACAAACAGAATAGTGGCTATTGGGGCGCTGAAAATCCAAATGCTTCATCAGCGACTGTTATATCCTTGCAGAGTGCCAGTGTGCTGAAGAATTGGTTAAGAGATGTTATTGAACCTTATTTCTTCGAGGACGTTGCGGATAACGCTGTAGCTGTGAAAGGCGATCGTTACCGTGACATGATCGAGAAATTTCACATGTTATATTATTATATAATTATATTATTATATTCACATTCATATTGTTTAAAAAATAAACTCTTCTTAAATTATAAAAAATGTCAAGTTATAACTTTTTCTCGAAATAAAAATTCCTATCAATTTCAATATAGTTTAGGCAGTCACAATTTACAAAGAACCAATGTTATTAAGGATCTCGGCATATTTTTAGACTCAAAATTAACATCTGAATCTCACTTTAATTATATTTGTGGTAAAGCTTGGAGAATTCTAGGCTTCAATATAAGGGCAACAAAAAAATTTCATTCCTCATTATCAGTGAAATCTTTATATCAGGCTTACATCTTTAGTTTATTAAATTTTGGGTCAGTTATATGGAATTCTTCTTACAATAAATATGTTTTATGTCTTGAAAAAATACAGAAAAGGGCAGTACGTTACATTGTCTCAAAATCGGATACACTGTCTAATAATGAGAGTTACCAGCATCTTTCTAGAATTAAATATTTTACCGTTGCAGGAACGAAGAGTTCTTTCTGACATGATATTTCTTTATAAAATTGTGAACAATATTATTGACTGCAACGAACTTGTATTACTAATTAATTATCATGTGCAGAACCACAACACACGCCGTAACGAGTTGTTGCACCAGAATTACTCTAGCACTAATTCTTTTATCAATTCTCCCATTGTCAGACTTTCTTCGACATATAATAATATTTTTGGACACATTGATTTATTTAATAATTCTCTTCCTAAATTTAGAGTAATGTGTAAACTTTTGTTAAATAATCAGTTAGCATAAATTACAAATAATTATAAAATAATTGTTAAATTTATTACATTTTGAACTGTACTGATTTTCTTGTAAATATTTTTGTAAAAATTTAGTCGACACTTCGCTGGGTTCGTACCGTTTGTGTTCCCAGGGTAAATAAATAAATAAATAAAATCAATTCAATGAAATGAGTTCGAAGTTGAGGTTTCAGCAATATGACACTTCAGCTGAACAACTAATGAACGATATTCGAGGATGAAGGGCTTGAGAGCCCCCCCCCCCCTCCAAGCTTTAAAAACACGTATATTTTACATATTTTTGTCAAAATATAATTAATAAGCTCCCCTTAAGACCTCCTAAAACATGTGGTTGTTATGTTTTCACAATACAAGTGAGGACCTTTTTTGTTTTGATCATTACTTGTGTTTTCGAAGCGAGGACCTTTTTTTTTGATCACTTGTATTTTAAAAGTGAGAACCTTGTTTTTTTTAGGTCACCATTTGTATTTTAAAAGTAAGGACTTGTAGTTTAGAAATGAGAACCTTTTTAATAATTTAAATAATTTCGTTTTCTGAGCCCTGTTTTTTTGGTTATAATTATGAAATCATAAAAACAATTCCTGTCAGAATGTCGCTTGCGTTACTATTGATAATAATATTCAATCTCTGTGTCTTACATTACAAAACTTTCCTCAAGGTTTTGAAGATTTCACAAAAGATAAAAGTATAAAATAATTTATAACGTTGAGTCATCATTTGTCGAGTGGTTTTCTCGATATCAGATTCCTCAGCTCACGCTAAAACCTCCATTTGCACTCTTTGTTTATCTCAACAAATAAAGAAAATAATGTCCGGTCCTACAGAGACTTATAGCGCATTTTTCATATTATTATTCAAATTTTTAATTTATTCAGTTTTTTGTTTACAGTACTTTGAAATAATTTTGTGGACGTCATCCAAGATTTCAAGTATAGTGCTTTAGGTGAAAAGCACTTGTGATTTATTTTCCTGTTCTGTTGTGTTGGTGTTCTAAGATGTTTTTAATGTTTAAAATCAGACATAAATTATATATTTCTTTATTTTGTATTGTTTATACATTCTATCAATATTGAAAAAACCACATTCAAAATTTTAATTCTGCATAGTTATAAATATAAAAAAAACTTCAGCGAACTATTCTTTTTAGTTATCAGTTAATGCGGGCAATTATAAAATTACAGAATATAGCTTGCTTCATACCTAAGTCAAAAACTTCAATATATAGAAGTTGTCGTTCAAGGTCATTTATGACCATGTCAGGCGTTCCGCAAGGATCTAACTTTGGACCGTTCATATTTTTTGTTGGCCGTTAATTATATTCCACAACGTATACTGGAAAGGGGTAACCGACGAGTTCATCGAAAATCAATTCATCGAATATCAATTCATCGAAAATCAATTCATCGAAAATCAATTCATCGAAAATCAATTCATCGAAAATCAATTCATCGAAAATCAATTCATCGAAAATCAATTCATCGAAAATCAATTCATCGAAAATCAATTCATCGATAATCAATTCATCGAATGATCAATTCATCGAATGATCAATTCATCGAAAAAAAATATTTTGTAAATATTTGAGAGGAATGCCGAGGGGATCGGAAAGTCAAAAGAGCAGTGGTCAATAAAAGTAGACAGACTAAGAAATAATTGCGTAATTTTTTTTATATGGTTTGAAAAAAGGTAAATAAAGTGACATAGTGTTTGAATATAAATAAAGAAATATAATAAGAAAACTTATATAATAAAAGAAATAAATGTTTTGTTTTTAAGGTTTAATAAGACAGGTTATGGACAATTGCACGCAAATAATTTTTAAAAATTCATACACAATGATACGCATTTTAATTGGGCTAATATGGGGGAAAATAAAGTACTATGCGCCTAAAAACAAGGTAATTCGGTTAGGTTTAGTTAGTAAAAGTCTAAAACCGAGCGGAGCGAGTTACCCATCTTCTAGTTTAAGGACAAAGCACTATTTTAGGTTAGGTTACCTAACCTAGTAAGGGTTTTGTTAGAAGAAGCCGAGCGAAGCAAGCTACCCATCTTCTAGTTTAATGTCAAAACACTATCTTAGGTTAGGTTAGGTTAGTAAGGGTTTGGTTAGAAGAAGCCGAGCGAAGCGAGCTACCCATCATCTAGTTTAATGACAAAACAAACTCACACTAACATAACAATGCCACCTGTTTAGAATCACCGTACATTGAACAAATCATGTGTGGTATAGTAAATATGAATAGTAAAACTATGTACAAAACACAAAACCTTTAAGACTTAACAGATGGGGAAATACCATTTTTATAATCCTTTAAGAATGGGTGTATTAAGTACATTTATGATCCCATTAACCGGGTTTTTCTGATCTAAGGAGCCCTGTTCGATTTCAAAATAATCCAACAGGTATCTATTACCCGGCGTATTTTCTGAATGGAAAATTAAAAAATTATTAATAGACCAAGTATGACAGTTATTTAATAAGTGTAGTCTGTCAACTTCTATTGACCACTGCTTTTTTGGCTTTCCGATCCCCTCGGCATTCCTCTCAAATATTTACAAAATATTTTTTTTCGATGAATTGATCATTCGATGAATTGATCATTCGATGGATTGATTTTCGATGAATTGATTTTCGATGAATTGATTTTCGATGAATTCATTTTCGATGAATTGATATTCGATGAATTGATTTTCGATGAATTGATTTTCGATGAATTGATTTTCGATGAACTTACCGTGAATCCTGGAAAGGTATATCCTTTTGTTTGCAGATGATATCAAGTTGTTTAAGGTAATAAGTAGTAGCCAACGGAGTGGCCGATCTCGTTAAATCGTGCAGTTCTGACTGGTTAAAACAGTCTGAATTGTAAAGTGGCTGGTTTGGTTCCCGGTTGGTGATATTATTCGGGCAGGAATAATATGTTTACATTACTCCCATTTTAGCGATTAACATCATTGCAGAAATAGGCCAATCGAAAATAAATAAAATAATAATAATAATTAGTAATACTGCAGATTGTCTTGCTCTGGAATGAGTTCTTGAAATACTATCAGATTGGTGGTCTGCAACAGGGTTATATTTTAACCCAACTAAATGGGAAATTATGTCATTTGCTATTTAATTATAAAATGAGCGATAAAGTCTGCAAGGAACTAAGGTAATGAGAGATCAGGGCATAATTTTTGATGAAAGCCTTTGTGATTCATATACAAAAACAGTCAATGACTGTTATAAACTGATTGGATTTATATTGAGAATAGGAAGGGATTTTACGGTTGTGATTCGAAACAACATCGATGCTGTGCGCAAAATAATTGAAGAAGATCGGCATGTGATTTACCGTGAGATAGAGGCATCTTTTGACATATCGTAGACTGCAATACATTCGAATTTGCATGAACATTTAGCTGTGAAAAAGATCTGTTCCCGATGGATTCCGCATAATTTGACCGAAGCTCAAAAAAGGCTCGTGTTGATTGGTGTAATGGAATCCTTAAAACATTCCACCTAGGCACTGAAAAATCATGATCGCTTGATTCTTCGGTTTTACTGGACAAGTCGCAACCATTCCTTTAGAGCAGTGGTTCCCAAACTTTTTTCCTTTTATAAATACGATAGAAAAGTAAGAGTTTATAAATTAGTAGTCGTTTTCATTGACTTCCTAAAAACTAGAACATTAAAATTTAAAAAAAAAATCATTAATTCATATATAATGATAATAATAATTCTTTGTTGAAGCTAATTGTATAAATAAGATACAGAAACTTAAGTCAAGTTATATATTTTTCATATAAAAATAATTCATTCTTTTGCTTTTTGAATTCTAATATCTTTTCAAAATTTGATAAAATATTGGATAATCAAATTCGCATATCTTGTGAAGTATTTAGTTTACTGCGATATTTCGATTTGGTATCAGCATATTTTAAAAATCCAGATTCACACATGTACGTAGTTGCAAACAGTAACAAAAACCAAATAGCCCTTTTTGACAAATGATGATATTGGTCATATATATCAAACCAGAAAGTTTTTTTTTTTTTTTTGTATCTGTATTATATTTATTTTTCTTGAATCCTTTTTTTAATATCCATTTTTATGGAACCGATGTAAAATAAATAAATAAAAAAAAGAGAGTTTTACACTTACACATTTTTATGAAACAAGTGTGATATAAATAGCACCATGTCCCGCGGAACCTCTGAATTTTATCGCGGAACCCTGGTGTTCCGTGGAACACACTTTGGGAAACGCTGCTTTAGAGGATCGGAGAACAGTTAATGTTGAATGGTATACAACAATTTATTTGCCAGAAGTCATCGACAAAATCAGGAAAAACAACCAAAAACGTCGCACCATTCTTCATCATGACAATACAAACTCCCAAACAGCATTTTCATCACCTCAAGAAGCTGTTGAAGCCTTCGAATGTTTTTGAGATACCAACCTCAGAGTGGAAAAAAGTTTGTACCAAGTAACTCAACCATGTTGAGTTTCAGGAATAATCTTGTTACGGAAAAGAAATTGCATAAGCTGGTCGACTATAATGCGCTCAAGTATCTTGGCTGAAACTGATGTAAGACTAACTGGTCGATAATTTTCCGTCTGCAATTTGTTACCCTTATGAAACATCGGAAAGACAGTTGATGTTATAGTCGGATTGCTGATAGGTGACTGTTCGTTGCTATAAGTATTGATATACAATACTATATGTTTTCTCTGTCTATATCATTAAATTATTTGCTTACCCATAGTAACGTATAGTGACGCAAGTTGACAACTAACCTTCCAAATTATTTTAATAAAAAACAAAGCATTAGAAAGAAACAGCATGATTCGTAGATATCTTTACTAATTAGAGCGCGAAAATAAATTCACAGCAGTACTCAAACAAAATTATTAATTTTAAGGTAATAATTATAAATAAGGAAAAACTTATACTCATACGTAAATTTTGGATTATAATTTATTGTTTAATTAAATTAAATTTTTATGTTTGCCCTAAGTACAAAGTAATAAAATATTAAGTAAAAATATATTTATTCATATAATATATTGCTACAAGTTGTATTTAAATGTTTATTTTTATTTTAAAAAAATTAATCACTGTAATGCATGATATCGTCGTCATCTGAACTATCACTGTAATTTCTTGTATTTATTATTATTGGATTAATATCATCAACAATCCTTTTCCTTTCCCACCATTCATTTATTAAATTTTCGATTTTTTTAACAGATTTTGCCCAAGTTTCACAACTAATTTGATCACAGGCTACTTGCCACATTTTCAAAACTTTGTTAACGCTATATCCGTTTTGACCAATATGTCTATCATAATAATTTTCTGTTATACCCCAAATTAGTTCAATAGGGTTAAACTGGCAGTGATAAGGAGGTAATCTTAGTACTTCATGACCATACGTTTGTGCCAATGTATCAATAAAATAAACTGGTTGAGATTTTAATTTCCTTCGTTTTCTCGTGATTTTGTTAGTGAGAAGTTCAGATTTATTATATTTTATAATTCTACGAATTGTTGATGCCGAAATCTTTAAGGCAGCTGCTACTCTTTGATGGACACAAGATAGAGAAATAAGTGGCCCATTGTTCTGTTTTTCGGAATTAAAATATAAAGTTTGTGAATTTAATAATTGGCCGCAAGGTCTATTAATTAATATTATTAACATACACTGACAGCTAAGACAAAGAACAAAAAATATTTTTTAAATCGCTGAAAAATGGTAACTAGATTATTATATGAATGCACTGCTTGATACATACATGTAACAGTCACCTATCAGCAATCCGACTATAGCCAATCCTTAGGAATTGAACCTGAGTCGAATGAGTCAGGTCATAATTATGACGAGGGCTTCAGGAATTTCTTCGCTACATTGTTTCAATGTCAATGGATGGATACAGTCTGGTCTTGGTTCTGAAGAGGTAGGTACTGCGTTGAATTGACACATATTTTATCTTATTTAGTGTGAAAAATTATGTTTTGTTCATATTTTTCAATTAAATGTCAAGCTGGATGCCATTTTAAGGTATCTACAACATTAATTTCCTCCGCAGATCTCGGCGCCAATTTACCTCGTCTATAGACAGAGCTAACCTCTCCCTACAAACTCCTTGTTCCTTACCTATCCACTTTGCCGACGCGATTTAATCATGTTCCATGCATTACTATTAATGTATTAATTTTTAGGGTTTTGTAGGTATGACCAAAAAAACCTTATACCGTCATTTTGTCGTCTGTCTGTCTGTCTGTTCGGTAAAAATCGTAGCCAAACGGCTAAACTTAGAGAGTTGAAATTTGGCATGCTTGTACAACTTTTTGACCCGCACATAGGAAAAATACTAAAACATCTAAAAAACATACCCCCCTAAAAATATAAACAAATATGTGCTCATCGAAAATAAAAATATTTTTTTTAAATTCTGAGTAGGGTATCAAATGAAAGCCCTTAGTAGGTGGATTAACGAACAAATTTTTATTTTTGCAAAATAAATTATTTTGAGGGGATTTTTGCCAAAATTGTGCAAAAAAATTTTTGTCCCACACGCTGTAGCCCAGATGGTTTAAACTAAAAATCTGAAAAAATTCTAAGTAATGTATATTGGTGTGAACCGGAATAGTACAACAGGAATTTTTGATCAGATTACGTTTTCGGAAAATAATGCATTTTTTGTGTTTTTAACCAAAATATGTTAAATATTTAATTCGCTATGTAACCAAGTTGATACGTCAGAACTCATAGCGATGTGCGTTTAGTCATTGGTTTTCTAATTTGTAAACAGGTAACTTGCAAACCAGAGTTCGAATCCTGTCAATTTTATTTATTTTTTTTTTTTGCAGTTTTCTTTTGTTTAAATTATTTTGTCAAAATTCTAGTTATATTTTGGTAAATGTTGCATTTAATTTTTAAAAGCTTAAATTTAATAACCAGTGGGAAGTGTTGAAATTATAATTTAATTCTGTTTGATGTATACGAAATCAGAGGGCGGGGCTAATGATTTAAGCAACCAATAGAAGCCATAGGCGCAATTTTCAAAATCTTAATGAACCTTGCTATGTAAAAAAAATACTGCACATATTTAGAAACTTAAATAATGGTATTAGGCATTCGAATTAAAATTCATAAAAAAATATTTTGACATAAAATTTGTTTTGGCATCCCAAATAATCATCATTCACTTACTAAATACCTGCAAAACCCTGAAATGTGTGAAAATTCACACTTCACATAAATTTTTATATTATAACAAATTAATGATTTGACTTGAAAGGGTTGTTTCTTAGTTAAACTGCTTTAAATACATCTGTTTTGTATACCTAGGGTTAGTTCAAAAGAACATCAACAGCATTTATAAAAACTTTTCTACGAGATTTTTCCTTAACGATAACTTGCGAGTTAAAGAGTGTAGGGAATATAAAAATAAAGGAAATATAAAGGGCGCTAAAGACAAAGTAAAGTATAAAAAATGTTCATAGCCACTGGTCAACGGTAGCTTTTAAAAATCTTTTGAGCTTTGGTTATACGTGAGGTAACTTTGAAATAGTTTATTGGCAAAAAAGTATGTTATTTTAACATGGGTAGAACGTTTTAGTGTCCGCTACGTTAAGAATCGTCGCGCCGTACCAAAGCTAAACTAAGCTCAATGAGATTTTTTACCACGTGACAAGATTTCAAACAATTTTTTTCAAATTTTCAATAATAACTTTTTTGTTAAAAAGGAAAGTATCTTATTAAAGAAATCCGAGAGGTGAAAAAGATAAGCATCGTATGGAGATCGAATACGTTTGGAGAATGTTAAAAACGAAATCCACACACCTACGTACGTAAACACACCTCATATACATCATAATTCAGAGATAGAAAAAAAAAATCATTAGACTGTAGGCTATATATTGTCTTTAGAACCATTCAGGCAGGAAATTACAGTGATGTTTCCATATCATCTTATACTCTGTCTACTGGTTATATCTGTAGTCACTCCCGTATTGTTTCATTCCTTATTCTGCACAACATTTAGTTGAATATAGTAACTCGTCACTCTATCTTTAATTTCTTTAAAACGTCTTCTATTAAATTAATGCTTAGACACTACCTCTATTTGTTCATCTATTGATCTTGACAGTTCTTACCGAAAAAAGAAAAAAGTTATATTTGTTTGGAGTAAGTGATAGATAGATAGATTATTATTCATGCCATTTCTGGCTTGGAATCTACAAAAATATTTATATTTGTACTGTTAATTGACAAGTGCGTATTTCTTAAATGTAAATTCCACATAATATTAAATTAATTAAACTAAACATGGTGTCATATCAAGCCCTCTTTTTAATTCTGAACATTTTCATCCACAATAGTCCTGTTCCAGGATCGCACAACACCTCAGCTGTTCCTTTAACTTTTTCCTTCAAACCCACACATCCCTCTTTTAAAAGTTTCACTTTGCCTGTCCTACTTAGGACATCTGAATTTCTTTTTTTAACCAAAACTTATTTGCTCTCTCTTTATTTCCACTCCTAAAACTCTAAATTATTTTAATATAATATTTAATATTTTTTCCTCCATCTCTTCCTTAAATATCTTGGTGCCCACGACGTATTTATTATCCCAAATTTACAATTGTATCTTGATTCCCTTATTCTGTTGAACTGCTATTGTCCTAGCACTTCTCTAGTTTCAATTATTATGTTCTATATCACCTGTCCTTGTATTCTCATTCTTTCTACTTCCGTGGTCGAGTACCTAGCTCTTCGATAAAAAGCTTTTATTTTTCTTTCCCATTGACTTCTTATTTTTTCTAGTCTGTCTCTCTGCTCTCTTTCTCTACAACATTAATTTTCTTATTATTTTTTTTTTTTAATTACTACGTCTTGCTTCAAGGTATATTTTAACTCTGTTTGTTTCTTCTAGAACTATATAGCTGGGAGTGTTTCTATCCAATCCTACGACCTATTCTATATATCTCAATTGCAGTTTCTCATCTCCTGTTGTTCCTCCTAGTCCCATATTTCTACTTTATACAATACTATGTTTTCTACTATGCTGTCAAAAAATAGCATTCCTATATTGAAGTTTCCTCCAAATTTTCGGTCCCCTATACTCGACGTTTGTTTCAGTGCCACTGTAGCTTTCTTAATAGCATTATCATGTGTTCCATCCTCTAGTTGTTACTTTTCAAATACATTCCAGAATACTTTTATTCTTTTGCTGTTTCTATTTCGTTTGCTCCCCATTTCCATTCTTATCTCTTCTCTCTTCTTGCCCCTTTGAAACGCATCACTTTTGAATGTTTTATATTTCATATTAACTTCTTTTTTTTTAAGTACTTGTAAAATATATTAATAACCCTCGTATAAAGGGTTACCGTTTATATTTTTACAAACGACCACTAGTTGGCAATATTGAAATGTCATTATTATATTCGTAAAATTTGACATTTATTATTGTGAAATCAGTGGCAGCTTATAATTTGACCAAGTAGTTTGTTGACAGTGAGCGTTAAAAAAAAGTTTGTGAAAAAATGGGTATTACTCGTGAAGATATTCGTTGGATGATTCAACAGCAATGCATAGATTCGCTTCGTTCAACTATTGGTAATAAAGCACCATCAGAAAAGACCGTATACAATTGGTTTGCAGAATTTCGTCGTGGTCGTGCGTCCATCAATGATGAATCTCGTGAAGGTCGACCAAAATCGGTTGTGATTCAAAAAAACATCGATGCTGTGCGCAAAATTATTGAAGATCAGTATGTGACTTACCGTGAGATAGAGGCATCTTTTGGCATATCGCAGACTGCAATACATTCAATTTTGCATGAACATTTAGCTGTGAGAAAGATCTGTTCCCGATGGATTCCGCATAATTTGACCGAAGCTCAAAAAAAGGCTCGTGTTGATTGGTGTAAGAGAATTCTAAAAATATTCAACCTAGGCACTGCAAAATCCGTATACAACATCGTTACAGGTGACGAAACTTGGATTTATTCATATCAACCAGTAACTAAGGAACAATTTACTTTTTGGGTCTTCCAAAATAAACAGAAACCCACAAAAGTTGTTCGTTCACGAAGCACTTCAAATAAAATGATCGCTTGATTCTTCGGTTGTACTGGACATGTCGCAACCATATCTTTAGAGGATCGGAGAACATTTAATGCTGAATGGTATACAACAATTTGTTTGCCAAAAGTCATCGACAAAATCAGGAGAAACCACCAAAAACGTCGCACCATTCTTCATCATGACGATGCAAGCTTCCACACAGCACGTCAAACAATTGATTATTTGAAAGAGAAAAACACCGAATTAATGTCTCATTTCCTGTATTCACCAGATTTATCCCCTAACGATTTTTTTTTAGTTCCCCAATGTCGTTCCCCAAAACGAAAATGCGTGGACAGCGATTTCATCACCTCAAGAAGCTGTTCAAGCCTTCGAAAACCATGTTTCTGAGGTACCAACTTCAGAATGGAAAAAATGTTTCGAGAATTGGTTTGAACGCAAGCAAAAGTGTATAAATCTTAAAAACGAATATTTTGAAAAGCAATAAAACAGTTTGTTTAATTTTTTTTTTCTTTTAGTTTTTGTAAAAACTTAAACGGTAGCCCTCATACGAGGGCATGCATTTATTATAAATAAATGCATGCGTCCAAATGTAAATACATAAAAATCACATTGTACACCGTATATAACCTGACGCGCATGCGTGCTCATTCGTAAATAATGAACGTTTTATATACGGCAACTTTTTTAACTAAGTTAGTTAGATAGTCAAAATGTTTAGCGCTCAGCAACGATTACTATTTGCGCCTCACACAGCCCATCTTTATAATTAGAATATTATTTATAATTTACGATAATTAAAAAAATAAATAATTTTAAACATTGTTGTAGATTACAATTAACTGACAGGCCACATTCGTCAACTTCATAAAAAATACTGCTTATTTGTTTAATTGCAATCGTTGTTCTTCTAATAACAATGTAAGCAAATGTGCCGAGTTAAAATATATACATTTTTAGGGTTTTGTAGGTATGACCAAAAAACCCTTATACCGTCATTTTGTCGTCTGTCTGTCTGTCTGTCTGTCTGTCTGTCTGTCTGTCTGTCTGTCTGTCTGTCTGTCTGTTCGGTAAAAATTGTAGCCAAACGGCTAAACCTAGAGAGTTGAAATTTGGCATGCTTATACAACTCTTTGACCCGCACATAGGAAAAATACTAAAACATCTAAAAAACATATCCCCCTAAAAATATAAACAAATATGTGCTCATCGAAAAAAAAATATATTTTTTTATAATTCTGAGTAGGGTATCAAATGAAAGCCCTTGGTACGTGGATTAACGATCAAAGTTTTATTTTTGCAAAATAAATTATTTTGAAGCGATTTTTGCCAAAATTGTGCAAAAAATGTTTTGTCCCACACCCTGTATCCCAGATGGTTTAAACTAAAAATCTGAAAAAATTCTAAGTAATGTACATTGGTGTGAACCGGAATAGTACAACAGGAATTTTTGATCAGATTATGTTTTTGGAGAAAAACGCATTTTTTGTGATTTTTTGCTAATAATGTACACAAGTTATAGCTTTATAACATGCCACACTGGAACGTGTATGCTGGTGTAGTGGTATTAGTCGCTGATTTTTCAACCAAGTAACCCGATCCGAAAGGGATCGAACCCTGTGAGAAGAGACTATATTATTTTTTGTTTTTTTTTTTTTAATTTTTATATTGTTTAAATTATTTTTTCAAAATTCTAGTTATATTTTGGCAATTGTTGCATTTAATTTTTAAAAGCGTACATTTAATAACCAGTGGAAATTGTTGAAATTATAATTTAATTCTGTTTCAATGTACACGAAATCAGAGGGACGGAACTTATAACAACCAATGGAAGCCATAGGCGCAATTTTTAAAATTCTTAATGAACCTTGCTAAATAAAAAAAAAATACTGCACATAATTAGAAACTTAAATAATGGTATTAGGCGATCGAATTAAAATTAACAAAAAAAAATATTTTAATATAAATTTTGTTTTCGCATCCAAAATAATCATCATTCACTTACTAAATACCTGCAAAACCCTGAAATGTGTGAAAATTCATACTTCACATCAATTTTTTATTTTTTCGATATTCGTTTACATAATTTTAGATATTCTTTTCACATTATTCCCATTTGTCATTTAAATTCCTATATAACCTTTTGACAGGCACAGCTTTTGTAAGCTCATGACATCCTGACCCAAGCTTACAAGTACGTTTAGCTTTTAATCCTCAACTCATGGGACGTTTGCTTGAAATTCAAATTTGAAATTGCGTCACAAAGTTACAACCGCTAGAGATATCTGCATAGACGTATATTTGTAGTACATGGTTACTGCGGTTTGACACCGTACATTAGTACCTGGACTGGATATAGTGACGTAAGCAAGAACGAACACGATTCCGGATTCTCCCTAGTTTTATTTGGAATGCTTTTATTAAGCGAGAGTATATGTAGAATGTTTATAACTTCAGAAATGGGTCAGGTTACATGAAAATTTGTAGAAAGTTTATGTATTTATATAAGTCAGATAATCTATACTAATATATGTATATATATAATAGTTTGTTTGTGTGTATGTACGCATATATGTGTTCCATCAAAATTAAAGAACACCTGCACTGATTTTAAAAAAATGATGTGCTGGAAATTTTCATATATTTCAGGGTTTTGTAGGTATTTAATAAGTGTTAAGCTACATTCACACTTCCCTAATTATAATTATACTTATGATTTACATTTATACTTAGAAGTTTGTCATACTGCATAAGTTTCTTAAATATAAATATAATTTAAAAGCAGTGCTGTATTGGTAAAATCAGCAGAAGATATACGGTCCATTCATCGTAAAAATCAGCAGGTATACACTATAAACGGGGAGAGGGTGGTTAAAAAATTGCCAAAATTTAATTTGAATTAAAACGTAGAACATAGTGTTATAACTTACTGTTATATTTCTTGAAATATATCCCAAAGGGCTTGGCGAGATGAATCAGCACTAGTCTCACTCGACTTTCGACTGCGTCTCTGTTTCTGAGCGGTGGTTTACTAACCAAGATCGTACATATTTTTTGGTTGAAACTTTTCAACTGGAGGACCATTAGCATTAATGAACATTAGATTCGACACATTTGAAATAAACAGAGATGCTCGTAAGTCAGTTATGATATTATTCATTAAGCTGAAACCGCGTTTACACTCGGCTGTTGACGAGGTAAATTTGTTCCTATTTTTAAAAGAGGTTTTAATTTCTCCGGCACAGATTCTGTATTTTCTATAAGTCTCTTAATCCAATAAGGGTTTCTAGCTCATCGATATTAAATCGTCTGCAACTTATCGTTACTTCTGATTCTCCATAACGTATATTATCAGTGTTTATATTAATTGGATTTAAAGCAGAAATATGCTTAAAAAATTGTACATTTTCAGTATTTGAATCAGAAAAAAGTCTTGATTTCATCCTATCAACCATGCTTTGAATAAACTAGTTTTTATTAATCGGTAGAATTTTGGTATTGCGAACCAAAGGGATATTTTTAAATGTTAATTCCGCGTTTGCTATTAAACTTAGTTGTGTTTTTTCGCAAGGATTTTCTTTGAAACTCTCTATAATTCGTATGGTTCTTTTTATTAAATGTTCAGCTCTTGGTAGTGTTGTTGTTCGCGATTGTAGTTCTGTAGATAATACTGACAATTCTTGAAGGATGCCATACATGAGCCCTAAATCTAATAGAAATTCAGGACTTTAAACCCAGAAATATAGTTTTAGAATTTTGATCTTCACATGAGTTTTTGAAGAGGCGGCGTAACGCTTTATATGAATCCCATATAGCTCGCACTGTTTTAAAACTACTCGCTACCCAACGAATTCCAAGAATTCGTCCTACCTTTTTAAATTTTAGTCCTAGTTCATGGCATATACTCTAACGCATGAGAATTTTTAGGAGACTGACTATATAACGTAAATTGTTTGTCTAGAAAAGATTTAAAATGGTTCATGCCACGTACATCTTTTATAGCATCAGATACAGATAATTTGAGTCTATGATTTAAACAATGCCAAGTAAAAACTTTCAGGTATCTTTGTTGAAGTCGGGTTACCACACCAGAATATTTGCCTACCATTACACTTGCTCCATCGGTGGCAATTGCAATCCAGTTATTTTTCAAATAATCATCGTGAAAACCGTGTATTTTTAGGATCGCTAAAAGTTTGTTCTCGATATGTTCTGCATCTTGAGAATCCAGCTCGCACAAATCAAGAATGTAGTAATGATTCACCGCCGCTCATATTATTGTATTTGGTTATTACAGTTAAAGATAAAAATTTTGACAGCAAATATTAACAATTTAAAATATTTAAGTATTTGAAAATTTAATATCTTCGCATGTTTTGATTTTTCAATAAGCACAGGGTATACGCTATTCGTTAAGATCAAACCACATACCCTGTGGTTTGATCTCGTATTCTCGTTTTGACGCCGTATACCGCCGTATACCCGCAACTTTTTTAGCACATATTTTGCTAAAATCGTGTTTTCGTTTGATACCACAAAAATTTAAAAGAAATTATTTTTTTATCGACAACACAAAAAATCGATATTTTTCGAAAAACTTATCTGATCAAAAATTCCTGTTGAACTATTTCGGTTCCCATCAATGTTCATTATGGAGATTTTTTTCAGATTTTTAGATCAACGCTTCTGAGAGATAGGGTGGGGGACAAAAGATTTTAGACATATTCTCGAAAATACCCGAAATAAAAAAATCTTGTTGATCCATGTATTAAGAGGTTTCATTTGGTATGCCCCACAAAATTTTAAAAAAATATTTATTTTTTTTCATAAATATATAATTGTTTATATATAATTGGTGTCGTGTGGGACATATGGTGGTAGGTTGTAGGTGTACAAATTAAGGGAGGTTTTTTCTCGACTAGTTTCGTGGATATCTCCACATCATCAGGATTTTTAATGTCATGAATTACAAATTAATACAATATCGTCAAATGTAACAATAATAAAATATAAAGCATACAAATATATATAAAATTTAAATACTGACCTATTCTGAATCGCAAATTTAGAATTTACATGGTTGGTACTCAAAACGTTTCCAAGTTCAGACTACATCGGAACTGAAATTAAAATAACGACGTAAAATATAGTAAAACAGTTAAAAGTAGATCTCATACCACGTATAATAATAATAATAATAATAATAATAATAATAATAATAATAATAAGTTTATTGATCCAATTACAGACTCAGTGTTTTAAGTCAGTAGATATTACAATATATTAATGTTCTATTAAACTTTACAGATCAGAAATTACATTGACAACATTAAAGATACGTTGAAAGATTTGTACATTTTATAACTTTACAAAACTATGAAGTAAGAATTCCTCTATGGAGTAAAATGGATTTTTAATAAAATAGTCCTTCATGACATTTTTAAATTTGTTGAAGGCCAATTATTTGATGTTAACCGGTACTTTATTCATAAATTTAATTGACTAGTAATTAACAGCATTTCTTGATTTCGTCAGTCTCAAGAAATTGGGATAAATATTTGACTTGTTTCTTGTGTTGTAATCATGAACTTCTGGGAAGGTAGTAAGTCCAGTTTTATTTTTATGCATAGATAAGAGGGTATAATATAATAATAATAAACCCATTTATTATAATTCATTGAATCATACATGAAAAGAAAAAGGTACAAAGTACAAGTGAATATATGTAGATAGATGGCAACGTCATAATTTTTAAGGTTTTAAATGAGTTTCTACAGTCAGATCTATAAGGAATGGATGCAAGAACTCGGATAGCACGCCTGTGCAAAGAGAAAACTCTTTTAGCTGCTGTAGAATGTCCCCATGCTAAGATGGCATATGAAATCTGGCTGTGGAACAATGCATTGTATGCCACCATAAGAACATCCCCACTAACAGAATTATAGAGGTTCCGTAAGAGAAAGGTTATGGAACATAATCTGCCGGAAAGGATGTTAACATGGTAGTTCCATGTAAGATTAGGGTCCACATGTATACCAAGAAATTTGACATTATCCGTGTTATCAAAATTATTATTATGTTTGCGCAAGGTAATCAACATTTTTTGGGTCTTTTCAAGGTTGAGGGATAGTTTATTGGTGTCAAACCAGTATTTAGCTTTTTTTTAACAAAGATTCTGTTATTTAAATGGTGTTATTCAGACATGCAGATTTAACAACAAAAATTGTGTCGTCAGCGTAAAAGATACTGGTTTGATCAATAAAAGTTGGAAAATCATTTATAAAAATGAGGAATAGTAAAGGTCCCAGGATGGAGCATTGATGAACTCGTGTATCAAGAGTCAGAAAATCTGAATTACCGTTTTTGGTAATTGTAGAGTAATGCTGGCTTTATCAAATCCATATCTATGAAATTTATCCAGCAGAATCTAGTGGGATACACAATCAAAGGCTTTCGAAAGATCGAGTAGTGTTGTAAAGCAAAACTCTCCAGCCTCGATGCCAGTAGATATTTCATCGATAAAAGCCAGAATTGCATCGGATGTGGATCTATTGGCTCTGAAGCCAAACTGCATATCATAAAACAATTGGTTATATTCAAAGAAGGTTATTATTTGTTTTGAATACAAAACTTACTAAATATGATCTATGGACCCTGTGGACGGAATATATAAAGTAAACGGTCAGAAATTGGCTGCAAGTGGCACAAGACCAAGAGGAGTGAAGATGCAAAGGGAAGGCCTATGATCAGCAGTGGATGTCATGGCTGATAAATGATTACGATGATGATGATTCTGCATAACGTACCTACTCATAATTATTATGGTGTATCTAAATGTTTCTTTGCAATGGAGAATATAAAACAAAACAAAATTTTACAATGATATTAAACAATCCTAAAGTACATTAAGAGAAAAATAAATTTCCAGAAATGTGCAAATACTGCCACTAACAAAAATCTTATTGAAAATGGACCGTTCACAATGTCTTCCGATAAATAATGTTCTTTTGCATCGTCGAATGTTCGTGATATATAGGGTACTTCGGTATATCCAAAGCATAAACATATGCTTTTAAAGATGTTTTACAACCTCAACTAAAAAGCATAAAAAACATAAAAACGGAGTTTCAAAAAAAAATCGTAAAACGAGATGAGATTTTTTAAAATTTTGCATACAATGAAAACATTTTAAGGGAAAACATTATTCAATATTTGTTCATAAAATTAGGGTAGAAAATTTTAACTTAGTAAAAGTACAAGACCATAAATTGCGAAGGAGGTTGCCTTTAGAATTCAATTGCTTACTGAAGGCACTGAAAATCATCTCTTGTTGAATATTTCTAAAAACGAAGTACTGGATAGCGAAAAATTAACTTTACAATTCGGCCGCCATTATGTTCTGGTTATTTTGACATTTGGTATTTTTACAGTTCATATTTGATAGTCATGCTCTTTAGACATGGCTTTTTTTCCATTTGTTTGATGGCTATAGCATACACCTTGCCAACAATAAAACATGGCGGTGGTGGTGTGATGGTATGGGGCTGTTTCTCGGGATATGGTATGGGTCCTCTATGCCACATTGAAGGAATAAGGACATGCTTCAGAATAAGATGAGGAAGTAATGGTATTCGGACTGGTCAGAAATTAAAATTAAAACAATATTTTAACTTCGCTAACGTTTCGATTTAATATTAAATCTTCATCAGAGCTAGAATGAAAATATAGCTATAATTTAAGATGATACAATTAGTTTTACAATATAAAGTATAAGAAATTAATTTTACAATATCAATTTATCAATATCTAACTACAACTAAATGTGAAAATTATGGTAATATTAAAAGATGAAAATAAATAAATAAATAGATAAATAAAATAATAATACAATAAATCACAAATTAAGATTTTTACATACCTAGGTTAAAAAGTCACAAAATAAAATAAATTGGTCTGATAAATAAAATAGATCGTCTACATAATGTGAGAAGTCATTGAACTTAGAGAAAAAAATAATCCGTGAACTAATTAAGTTTGAATAGGAAAATTAATAAGTTAAAATCAAACAACTAGTGTAATCTATGAGAATAAAAGAAAAAATGGTTAGAACTGTTTAAAAATATTGCAATAGATAGCGCTCATGTTATCGCAATCGGTTTTAAAATTAACTACCTTATTATTCCTTTGTATATTAATACTTTCACTAATAAGTCTTTTACTTAAGTTATTGACTGTTTCTAATATTCGAGTTTCTTCAAAATTAAATGTATGTCCTGTTTGGAATGTGTGGGTGCTAAGAGCTTATAAGGTGCTCATCTTATTATATTTTACGGACGTAACCATCTAATTCAATGCTTCAGAATGTTATGGAACCTTATTCTGATGAGTTCATGCCTTTAAAACATATTTTTCAGCATGATAATGACCTAAAACATTCTTCGAAGTTGTTCAAAAAATGGTTCGAAGATTCAAAAATTAACGTAATTACTTGGCCGTGACAGTCACCCGATTTAAATCCAATAGAAAACCTTTGGGAGATTGTCGACAGAAATATTAGAAACAAAACGCATTCAAATATTGAAGATTTGTTTAAAGCTTTGCAGGGTGCCTGGTCTAATACTGATAATGAAATGATCACGAAATTATTAGAATCAATGCCGAAAAGATGTCGGGAAGTTATAAATACTGGTGGTTACTATACAAAATATTTAAAATGATCTGTTAATAATAATTAATTTTCTTAATTAATAAAAAAAAAGATTTTTTTAAGAGTAGTTGCTATCTTTTTGTCCAGGTAAAAAATAATAAATGCTATAAAAAAAAAAATAGAATTTACTATTAAAATTTGATTTTTACTATAATATATGTAGAGGATTATTAAAGGTAAGAATTACATTTTTTAATTTCAAAAATATTGAATAGAAAAAAATAAAACAGGATTATCAAAAGTTGCTATCTTTATGTCCAATACTGTATATATATATATATATAGAAACGGAGAATTTCTTTCTTCTCGTTGAAACAAAGTATATACGTTTGGAATAGTTGGGAAAAGAAGATATTGTGTCGATAGTAACCACAATTATTTCATTAAGGCCTATATTTCGTTAGCCATTCGCTAACTTTATTCAAGGTCTACAAACAAACATCAAACGCAGTTAGATTTATGTATACATAACCCTAGTTTTATGTTACTTACTGAAATACTTAAGTGAGACACATGGATGTAAAATAACTAGATGTTATGTAGAACTGAACCGAAAGTGAACAAAAAAACTTCATAGTTGTAAACTTTTAGAAATGAAACATATTTAAGAAACTAGCGAAAACCAAAAACTAAGTCACATTAAAGATGACACCATTTTGTATGTAACAAGGTGGCGGAAGTTAGAAATCAAATCAAGTGTAGAGGGATAAGCACTTGACTATTTATGGGAAATTAATAACTGCGCAGGCGCAGCAGATTTCAATGTTAAATTTTGAAAAAGAAAAAAAAGAGAGGATGAGCGGGAAACACATATTATATATAAATGAGAATATTATGAAAGAAAGGTTATTAAAGACCTGATAATTATGTATACTATCTCACCGATCACTACTAAATTCCATTCCCGAACTGAGAATTTTTTATATTTTTAAACGTAAGCAAAAAGGAATAGATTGAATGCAATTTCTCCGTGTCGGTTTTAGAATTCAGTGTATGTTCGTAATGATTAATGTAGCACATTTCTTTAAAGAATCTACTAGAATCATGGGAAAACCGATCCAGAATCTTAGGATTATCAAAATTTACCACATGTTTGGTACTATTAATGTGAGCGCCCAAAGTACATTTTTTGGGGTTAACCTCCGCGTCAGAACGGTGTTGAATAATCCTGTTTTTTAGTTTTTGTACCGTGCTTCCAATATATATTTTGTTACATTGGCATTCTAATTTATAAATACACTTTTTAGTGCTTGTGACATTATATTTAAATTTTAAAGTTGTATTAAGAGAGGAAAGTTTCAACAATGGTTTATCCGCAACCACTAAGTTCTTCAACTTAAGTACCTTTTTAAGGCTATTGGACATATGTCCCAAATATGAGAGAGACCTGTACTTGACAGGTTCTGCCACATGTGAAGTCCTATCCACCGATCTCACCTCCCCACCCCCAGGACCAAGGTCTTGTGTTACATCTATATTGAAAATGATTCTATAAACCAATTTTTTTGGATAAGAGTTTTGGATGAAAATCTCAGCGAGACGTTTTAAATTTTTATTAAGAAGAGAAATGTCAGAAATTTTCGTGACTCTATGTTTCATAGTTTGGAGGAGAGCAATTTTATATTTAAGAGGATGAAAAGAATAGAAATTTAAATATCAAACCTGAGTAGGTTTTTTTAGTGTACCAATCAAATTTAAGATTGTTTTCAAGGTCTCTAAAGAAAAAGGTGTCCAGAAAAGGTACGCCTCTCCTACTAGAATCTTCTAATTCTATGGTAAATTGTATGCTAGGATGATATTCATTAAATATGGCTAATATGTGGTCTGTTTTGTCACTAGGGACAGCCAAGACCAAATCATCCACATATTTTTTTAAAAAAGGAATCTGGAATTCAATTTTTTTCAAAACTGTATCCAGTAAAGTATCCATAGTGATTTGAGCTAGTATGGCGGAGAGACTAGAACCCATAGGGCAACCTATCTTTTGCAAGTAGACCTTGTTTTCGAAGGCAAAATATGAAGAGTGATAAACTTTATGTAAAATTTCTAAGAAGATTTTTTTTGAAATGGGTGTGTTTTTGGATATATGTTTCCATCTTAAATTAATTTCTTTTAACACTAAATCCCAAGTAATGCTGGGGAAAAGAGAAACAACATCAAGACTGATCAAGGAGTAGTCAGAAGGGATTTTAGTGCCCTTAAGCTCATCAATAAGTTCAAAGGAACTGTTAACAAAGTATTTGTTGTTACTGTCATACGATTCTTTAAGGATATTAGTAATAAAAAGAGTTAATTTTTTAAATGGACTTAAAGAATCGTATGACAGTAACAACCAATACTTTGTTAACAGTTCCTTTGAACTTATTGATGAGCTTAAGGGCACTAAAATCCCTTCTGACTACTCCTTGATCAGTCTTGATGTTGTTTCTCTTTTCCCCAGCATTACTTGGGATTTAGTGTTAAAAGAAATTAATTTAAGATGGAAACATATATCCAAAAACACACCCATTTCAAAAAAAATCTTCTTAGAAATTTTACATAAAGTTTATCACTCTTCATATTTTGCCTTCGAAAACAAGGTCTACTTGCAAAAGATAGGTTGCCCTATGGGTTCTAGTCTCTCCGCCATACTAGCTCAAATCACTATGGATACTTTACTGGATACAGTTTTGAAAAAAATTGAATTCCAGATTCCTTTTTTAAAAAAATATGTGGATGATTTGGTCTTGGCTGTCCCTAGTGACAAAACAGACCACATATTAGCCATATTTAATGAATATCATCCTAGCATACAATTTACCATAGAATTAGAAGATTCTAGTAGGAGAGGCGTATCTTTTCTGGACACCTTTTTCTTTAGAGACCTTGAAAACAATCTTAAATTTGATTGGTACACTAAAAAAACCTACTCAGGTAGATATTTAAATTTCTATTCTTTTCATCCTCTTAAATATAAAATTGCTCTCCTCCAAACTATGAAACATAGAGTCACGAAAATTTCTGACATTTCTCTTCTTAATAAAAATTTAAAACGTCTCGCTGAGATTTTCATCCAAAACTCTTATCCAAAAAAATTGGTTTATAGAATCATTTTCAATATAGATGTAACACAAGACCTTGGTCCTGGGGGTGGGGAGGTGAGATCGGTGGATAGGACTTCACATGTGGCAGAACCTGTCAAGTACAGGTCTCTCTCATATTTGGGACATATGTCCAATAGCCTTAAAAAGGTACTTAAGTTGAAGAACTTAGTGGTTGCGGATAAACCATTGTTGAAACTTTCCTCTCTTAATACAACTTTAAAATTTAAATATAATGTCACAAGCACTAAAAAGTGTATTTATAAATTAGAATGCCAATGTAACAAAATATATATTGGAAGCACGGTACAAAAACTAAAAAACAGGATTATTCAACACCGTTCTGACGCGGAGGTTAACCCCAAAAAATGTACTTTGGGCGCTCACATTAATAGTACCAAACATGTGGTAAATTTTGATAATCCTAAGATTCTGGATCGGTTTTCCCATGATTCTAGTAGATTCTTTAAAGAAATGTGCTACATTAATCATTACGAACATACACTGAATTCTAAAACCGACACGGAGAAATTGCATTCAATCTATTCCTTTTTGCTTACGTTTAAAAATATAAAAAATTCTCAGTTCGGGAATGGAATTTAGTAGTGATCGGTGAGATAGTATACATAATTATCAGGTCTTTAATAACCTTTCTTTCATAATATTCTCATTTATATATAATATGTGTTTCCCGCTCATCCTCTCTTTTTTTTTCTTTTTCAAAATTTAACATTGAAATCTGCTGCGCCTGCGCAGTTATTAATTTTCCATAAATGGTCAAGTGCTTATCCCTCTACACTTGATTTGATTTCTAACTTCCGCCACCTTGTTACATACAAAATGGCGTCATCTTTAATGTGACTTAGTTTTTGGTTTTCGCTAGTTTCTTAAATATGTTTCATTTCTAAAAGTTTACAACTATGAAGTTTTTTTGTTCACTTTCGGTTCAGTTCTACATAACATCTAGTTATTTTACATCCATGTGTCTCACTTAAGTATTTCAGTAAGTAACATAAAACTAGGGTTATGTATACATAAATCTAACTGCGTTTGATGTTTGTTTGTAGACCTTGAATAAAGTTAGCGAATGGCTAACGAAATATAGGCCTTAATGAAATAATTGTGGTTACTATCGACACAATATCTTCTTTTCCTAACTATTCCAAACGTATATATATATATATATATATGGATCAGTACATCATTAGAACACAGCGCCCGTTACAAGTAACTTAATCTGTATTTGTACATAGAATAATAATATAGTGTTATCTAATACATTGTTATGCTTACTGATTAATTCAAGGAAAATTTGCAAAAAACCTTATAAGTAATGTATGAGGTGTAGAAAAGTGAGTGTGTGAATAAAATATGAATGTTATGTGTTTAGATTGTCACATAAGGTGGTCATGGGGTAGATGCTTCAGAAATCTTCTACTGTGTCTAACTGGGAGTTAAGCAAAATCGTATTGTCCAAGTTAAATTTAATAATAAGAATATGTTACTAATATTACTGTTTTGTTCTATATTTTTGTTTTTGTAATATATGTTGAAACAATAAAATAAAACTAGTTTAAGTTAAACATGCACACTTTTTCTTGGACATAATTTTTTTTAACTATTTAGCAAAATATTATGTTAACCCTTGTCGGAGCATTTATGGGTCAAATTTGACCCGAAAGTTGAACCCGAAAGTTAGTTATTTATTGTCGTACTAGGACTTTTCCTTATATATTATAACTATTTATTTTATGATGATAAACTTTTTTTTTATCAAGCCGATTTCTTGTTTTACAGTACGGGTCTAGCCTGACCCGATTTTGGGATTTGTTAGTAATGTCTTATATCAATACGTAATGCGTAATTACACACCTGCAATAATGCAAGTTTTGACAAGTTTATTAGTTTCACAGTTGCTTTTTCATCATATCTCAATCGACCGAGCTAAGATACTGTTCTGTTTGTATTATAATATTATTATTATTAATATTACAAAAGATCCGAGCAATTCAGGAAATAAACGAGGCCGTTGTTTTAGTTGCCATGGAAATGATAACAAATATGCAAAGAAATGTGACAAATGCAATAAATTCGTTTGTCCAAAACATTCAACTGTAATAGCAATAAAACAAATTACTTGCAATTACTGCCAAAAAGATGAAGATGGAGAATAATTAACATTCTTCTGATATGTTATATGTAATTATATTTTTGTGTCTATGTAATTATTATATTTTGATATATATTACATTTATGAGTTCTGTTTGATTTGGCAATGTCATAAATAAATTTTTTTATAATGCTTTACTCACTTTTATTATTCAAAATTAAATTATTTAGACCCTATTCTGTGATTTTTGACATGGTGTTAAATTGACAGATTACTATGAAAACATACTATGTACAAGTAAAATTAACATCTTAAGATCTTGTTTAAAGTTACAGAATAGGCCCCTTAAGTGGACATAAATATGAAACTTGAAATATGGGTCTTAAACACATTTTAAAAAGTGGGTCACGTATGACCCATTTTTGGTCACAAAAAAATCAAAATTATTTTGGTCCGGCTAGGGTTAAATAAGAAATGTGTACATTTTTAATAAATATAAAATTAATACTAAAAATAAAAGTACATGCTGATGCATTCAAATTTCGCGGTTCCACAATTTTAGTTCTCGATGTGTTGGTAGAGTGCAGGTCATACGGTCTAAATTTCTAACATGGGTATGTCGTTTCTTGAATCTATTTTTCTGTGGCAGCCATCCTGATAAATGCCAATAGTTTATTAAAACTATTTTTTTTACTCCTTCAAATTTTACTATCTGTTATGTGAATCAATAAGTAATTGCGGTATATAGTAATAAAAAATTATATAAACACATGAACGGAATATTGTTCAGTGGCAGTATCCTAAATATAACTAATTATCATTTTTATGACAGCTAGGCTAAAATCTAAACGATAGAATGTCAAAATCTAAATGATAGAAATGACTTGTGTCTCAACAATCTTCTGACTTCGTCACAGTTGTCCAGCAGTTATACAGCATAGTTGTGTGGAAGGTCTCTTCCAATTTAGAGACATATTTCCCACTGCATTTTGTTATTTTTCCTCTAACTATACTCGAGTATAGGTCTTGATGAATATTATTGTTGGATACATACCATGGGGTACTAGTTTTTACTCTCAATGTTTTGCAATGAAATCTCTGGATAATTTATATTTGTATTACAAGTGGATCCCCATATACATATATCCCATACATTCATATAAGTTTTAACATTACCTTGTATAAAAGAAATTTGTTGCTTATGGCCAGCTGTGATCTTTTCCCAATCAGCCAATATAATTTACTAAATTTCATTTCCAGCTGCTTTCGTTTTATTCACTGTCATATGCCATTTAAATTCACTGGAGGACAAAAGTCCTTTCTATTAATAAAGGTAACATGAAGAGATTTAGTTTCATTTACTTTAAATTCTCCCATTCTTCAGCCAATTCTGAATTTAAAATAAGATTTTATAGATTTTGTTAAAGTAATTGGAAGGCTTCAACAGGATCTTCATGGGAAGCAAGTACTGCTATATCATCAGCAAACGTTGACATCCCAGTGTTATTTTGACATGGGCAAATCTACTGTAAAAAATAGGGTACTGGACCAAGTACACTTCCCTGCGGAACTCCAGACAATATCGGGAAGATATCACTACATTCAATTACAAATAATGGTGAATACGTAATAGAATAAGGTACAACTGACATTCTTTATTCAAAATAAATTTAATATATGAAAAACGAATTTATTTACAAATCGAGCGAACAGAATAAAAATTTACTTTGCAAAACTTTTGTACCTTTGAAAACTTTAAAATTTTAGAGTACACAGTTAAAATATTTAGAATTACAAACTGTGTTTTACAATGTACTCAGCCGGTACAAACCAATTTGCCAACATGCAAATCATGTGGCCATGAAAATGATAAAAGAGAACGCAAACTTGTAATACAAAAGATATGAAACTTTTCTGACGCGAAAAACAGACAATAGAAAATGTTTCTTTAAAAGTTTTGTTTCATTTTGTTGTGGAAAAAAAGGTGAGAGCATTAGTACTTGAATTTTTATGTCTGTTACATATTTATAATATGTAAATTAACGAAATGCATGTACTTTATTTATTTAAATAAATGCAGTGATATTTAATATCATTTTGAATTTTTAATAATATCACGTAGAGATCTAAAATGCAAAGTTATAGAAATTGTGAGTAGTTAATATGTGCAAACAAAAGAAAAATTGCATTATTTCATCGATCGTAGTAGCTCTAGAGTTAAATTTTCTCACCAGATGGGAAAAGCTTTTGTATTCTGCCACGTAATGCACCGAGATGATGGCCGGTGGAGTAGTAAATTTACCAAATGGCGTCCGAAACCAGGTAAATGATTCGCTAGAAGACTGAGAAAGCAATAGAGATTTTAAAGCAGTCAGCTAAAATGAACTGTCTTAAATGGTAGGGGGTAATATGTAATACAGAGGTAGACTCTATGGGTATACCCCTGCAATTTGTTCCATCTACTGAGCCCTCCAGTATGGTATTGATTAGTCCTGTGTGTCTGATAATAATGTCCGATCCAAGAATTTCTTCTTTTACTTAGAGCATTCATCAGACACGGTCTCTCTCCAATCCTCCGAAGAACATCTTTATTTGTGACTCTGTCCACCCAGGGGATCTTGAGCATTCTTCTTCCCATTACTCTGAGTGTCCAGGTCTTACTGTCGTAAAGCTTTACACTCCAAACGAATGTTTTTACCAGTTGCTTTCTAAGCTCAAAGTTGATATTATTGGAGGTACTGAGTGTCTTTTTTTTTGTTTAAAACTATCTTGGCCTTTTGGATGCGACTGACAAGGTCTTTCTTGCTTCGTCCATCGGATGTGATTTTGCTCCCAAGATACACAAACTCGTCAACATTCTCTATTGGCACTCCACCTATAGCACTGGTTCCCAACCTTTTTTAATCGCGACCATTTTTAGATTTTTTTTAAATGTTTGCGACACCCCCTTTCTCGTCCGCCATAGTTGATCAATAAAACAAAAAATAAAGGGTTTGACAAAATATATTTTAGGGCTTAACAAAAGTGACGATATTTTTTATTAAGTATTAATTATTAATGATTAATATGATAATTGAGCTTGCATCTGCTTAACAAGTGTTATAATTCTTGGTGGAGTTTTTGTCAAGCTCAACCTTATGTCGTCTTGAACATCCAGCTAATTTTTGGCTATTGTCTTGATTTGCAGAAAAGTTGAAATTCCACTTTCGCAGAGGTAAGTAGAAGCAAATGGCACTAATATTCGAAAAGAAAGCATTCGAAAAAAAAACATGGTTACGAACGACGCATAGCACACCAAAATTGAGATAACGATTTTTCCTGAAATATATCACGCGCAGAGGAGTCATTTCGCAGCTCCAAAAATTCATCCTGTACTTTATGAGGAATGTCGGTAACCGAGCCGCAGTAAGGAAAACTTGCGCTAGGGGCAAAACTGTGTTTTGGCGCCCTTGGCAAAAAAAAGGTGGTCCTCACTGCCCAAAATCCAAGTAGGAGCAAAAAAAAAGGTCCTTACCTCCCAAAATCCAAGTGATGAGCCAAAAAAAAGGTCCTCACCTTCGCAATGTGGCGCCCTTTTCCTTAGTGCGCTAGGGGCTGTCGCCCCCTCCGCCCCCCTTTACTGCGGCTCTGGTCGGTAACATCCAAAGATACATGAAATGGGTTTTATACTAATGCAGCTTCTTGTTCAGAGAACTCCGGGAAATAACGTTGAATTTCAGATTCAAGGGCTTTAGGTGGTTATTAATTTTTTCTCTGACTGTCGACTTCAGCATGGTTTTCTAGAAGACTCCGACCAACGTTTTTATCCATTTCTAGTAATGAAGTGCAGTGCTACCGACATCAAACACTCATCTCCCGGCTCCAGCCTCATCAAACCATAACTGAAGCAGGATAATGACTTCTCTGAATCGTCAGTGCTTTCTCACGAGCTTCACATGAATTTGTAGCATAACAAGGTGTATACCTTCTGGCAATTGAAAACCTCCTCATTGTCTACAATTCCCGTCTCCGATTCTTCAGTCTTGGTGCAAAGGTGTTCAAACATAGCAAGGTTTCCAATATTTACTTTACGGCGCCAGTTTTGCAGCTTTAATACGAACGCCTGGATATTATCTCCGAAGTGAATAATGTGCGATTCTTTACCCTGCTGTTCTAAATTTAGCTTGTTTAGCTGATCTAAGATATCAGATAAATAAGCTACTCTTTGGATCCAGATCTCATCATTAAATTGTGTCATAAACTCATGTTTTCCTTTTATTTCTAAGAACTGTTTTATTTCGTTTTTCAATTCAAAAACTCGGCCAACAACATTTTCTTTTGATAACCAAGGAACAGCAGTGTAAAAAAGAAGAACTTCGTGTTTAGAGTTCATTTTTTGCATAGTGCTTTGAACAGACGAGTATTGAGACAACTAGATTTTATACAATTGACAATTGTCACCAATGAGTCGAGTACTTCTTGCAAAGGCTTTGGAAGAGTGTTGGTTGTAAGGGCAAATCAGTGAATCATGCAGTGTAATCCCTTTGCTTGGGGTGCAAGCTTTGTAACTTTTGACTAAAAGCCCGACCTCGATCCAAGCATGGCTGGTGCTCCATCGGTACAAAATCCACACAAGTTTTTCCATTGTAAGGCATTACTTTAAAAGAATGAACTTATCATCTCCATGACGTCTTCACCTTTGGAAATAGTCCTCTTCTTTGATGTCCTCCAAGTTAATATATCTCACGAAAACGGGCGACCCCCCAAAAAATACAAGGCAACACCCTTGCGGTCGCGACCCACCAGTTGGGAACCGCTGTCCTATAGTCAATAGAGCCCGCGAGACGTGTTAGATGGACACATTTTATTAACAGCCTATGCTCTTTTTAAATACAGTCCAAAATTACTCGAAGATGGACAAGGCTTGATTATGATGATGATGTCCTGGTTTAATTTGATTAAATATAGACTGAAATTCCAATTTTAATTATTTTTATTACATCAAGTACAACTTGGTATTGTGCAGTCATGTTCTGGTAACATTTACTGATATGTCGCAATACGCCATTTTAGTCAGTTTCCGTATTCAGATGAGAGTAGTTTAAGTCCCAAGTCTTTCATAGCATTGCATTTGTCGTTGAACATTGCACACAGTGTTATTGTGCCGCAAATGTGTGGCTTTTATTTTAACTTATTTAGGTTTACTTAATACTCTTGAGAAAACCTTGTTTATTCTCGCTGTTTGCTGACATGTTATTTCTGTCACAACGAACCTTTATGCAGTTCTGAGATAATAATGTTAAGAGTAACTGCATAAAATGATGTAATTTTAATTAAGCAATTTGAAAAGATAATATTTATTTATTTCAAAGTATATACATACAAACCAACATAAAATAAGTGTTACATGCAAAATAAACAAGAAAATTAGATCTACAATTGTTAAAAATAAACGTGCTGTAATAACTAATGCATTGGAGACAATCGAAATTGAACGAAGACGTGAAACTATAAGGAAAATTATCAACATTAATTCATTAAATCAAACGGGCTCGCAACCCGATTTTTTAAAAAAGCTTATGATCTCTAGAATTCTAGTGTCTTTCTTAATAAACACGTGTTTTTTTTTTTGTCCTTTGGGGGGTCTCAAGTCTCTGAACCCCCCTTTCAGGTGTACGCCTAAATTATAATCTTAATATAAATACTATCATAAAGTTTTCATTGAAATTCCATAAAATTCAATAAAGATATTTTAATTTTCTTCCAGTACACTCTGTTCCAAACGGTTAGGCGGAACTAAGTGGGAATTTTGTTCTTTTAAGTTGTCACGAGAAGGGACCTAGCTTGGGTTATTTAATTTTTCACGTTGGAATGTCAAAATTTAAAATTTCAACAATGAAACCATGGAAACGAATGACATATGTCAAAATTAAATTATTTTTTACTTGCCCGACCTTAATATATAAGGTATATATAATATATAAGTATTGTAATCGCGAAAATTTTCGATGTCGAGATTTTGATGGATGACCACGTTTCATGGTCCAGGGAATCCAAAAAACCTATTTTCGAAGTGCCGTCCGTATGTGTGTGTGTCTGTGTGTCTGTGTGTATACACGATAACTCAAAAACGGTTTAACTTAAAGAGTTTGTTCTGGTACTAAAAATTCTCCTAATAATTGGGAAGAACACTATTGTTTTTTATTAAAATCCGAAATCGGAAACGGAAGTTATTACACTTTAAAATTTTAAAAAATTCGTAACTAGTAAACCAAGCCTTGGACAAAAAATTGTATAGAACATAATTTGATGTATTTTTGAAGATTTACCTAAATATTTTTTTAAATTAAAAAAAAAATATATGTATTTTTTTTATTTATTTATTTTTTTTTTTATGGGAGGGCAAGTCTAGCGGTCTGCCTTCGCCACTGGTTTTACGTATTTTAATGACAAAAAAATAAATAAATGGGAAATTTGTATTAAGAATGACACAAAAAATCAATATATAAAGAAAATTACATTTTAAAATGATATTAACCTTAATCAAAAAATGTTTATTGAAAGTATGATTTACAAAGTTTAAACAAAACGGCCGAAAAGCACGATTTAAACGATGAAAGTAACTAGATTGCAAAATCTAGTTCCGCTTAACCGTTTGGAACAGACTTTACATCATACATAGGTGTATTTCAAATATAAAATACCAATCAGTTTTCAAACGAACCACCTCTGGCAGTTGCACAACTCTTAAGTCTATGTGGCCACTCGTCAGTACTACCACGAAGGGTTTTTACAGGAAAACTGTCTGCTGCCTTCTTCATGGAGTGCTTCAGACTTACGATATGAGGATGTCTCTTTTTGCACAGACCACAATATGTATTCCAGCAGGTTGCGTTAAAAGCGGCTAGACGGACAATCAGCAAGAGAAATGAAGATACCGGACTTCATTTCTTGCAAGCCACTGCTGCGTAGTTTTCGTCTTATAGCTCTTACCGGCGTTAATCTTGCTGGAAGCACGAGTGGTATCCAGAAAAGGGGTTGTTTAGATCTTTGACTGTGGACTTCAGCATGGTTTCCTAGAAGACTACGGACCAACGTTTTTACCCCTTTCTAATAATGAAGTTTAGTGGTACCAACATAGCTCCCGCCTCACCAAACTATAACTGAAGCAGGATAATGGCCTCTCTGGATCGTCGGCGCTTTCTCACGAGCGTCTCATGAATTTGTAGCATAACAGGGTGTATACATTCTGGTGGTTGAAAACATCCTCAATATTTCAAATATTTTCAAGAAACCCTTCGTTATTCTATTGACAAGCTGCCACAGGGGCTTAATAGCTCTGTAAAACTGATTGGTATTCCATGTTTAAGATGCATACATGTATTATGTACAAAAAGAAAATTAAAACACTGAAAACTTTGTGACAGTATTTATGGTAAGGCATGTATAAATATCTCTTAATTCTCTCATCCACAACTGTCCAACACTTTTTGGTAGATCGTTTCTCCATCTCTTCCTTGTTCTTCCAATGGATCATTTACCTGTTCTCCCAACCATTCTGTAACTTTCATATTCTATCGGCTCATTTCTAAATATTTCGTGACTCGTTGACTTCCATTTTAGTTTGACTATAGGCTGTACAACATCAGTCACACCAGTCTATTGTTGAATACAGATATTTGTTTTCCTTTCCAGAAGATGTAATTTAAGCATTTTTCATGATGTGTTAACCGCATATTTTTTATTCCTTGCTTGGTTATGATCGTAGATAAATATTTTTATCTACGACTATCAAATAATAATTGCATTATGTGTCCAGCTGTAACATAAAGCTGTTCATGTTGCAGCAAGGGTAAAAAAAGAAGCACGCATGCTCACCCGTGAAAATATAACGTTTTTTTTTTACATTGTAAGTTTTTATTTAGTGAGTTAAAATGTTTGGCGCACAGCATTGACGACTATTTGCTCTTCACACAGTTCATTTTTATAACTAGAATATTACTTACAAGTTAGAATAAATAAATAAAACAATAAATAATACGATTTTAAACTGTTGTATAACACAATCCGCTGATAGTTGCTAATCTTGATAACGTGGGTTCTGAACAGTAGCGGATTGGTAAAATTTTCCAAGTCTGAAAAATTGGAATAAATCAGCTCCACAGGGACAAGAACTGGCTCCATTGATCCAAGAATTGGTCCTGTTGGGACCGGCCCACCGGGAAATATCCCGGTGTCCTGGCGGACCAAGCCGCCATTGGTTCTGAAATTAAACAATTGACGCTCAGAATTTCTGTGTTTTTAAATTAAATTTACTAACGATAAAATTATATAGTCGTAGATAAAATATTCTATTTGACTCGCATATAATGGAGGCTATATTTCACCCGGATCATTACAACTTCATCCTCGTGAAATATAATCCCCATTTTATTGTGGGGGCAATTCTAGGGTCGATCGAAACGTCACGGTTGTCTGAATGAATTAAAATAAGGTCATTGTACTTCATGGTACTTACTGTGAAAGGCCCTTCTACATGTGGATTCCAAGACTTGCGAGCGGAATCAAGTCTGAAACCCTAAAGGTCCGCCTATCGGTTGCTTCGATTCTTTATGACAGGTATAAGGGTGTTTGATTTAAAGTCTGCATTTTACTTAATTTACGTTTAATGTTTAGTTAAGACTGAAGTTAATAATTACACTAGAACTTACAATTACAAGATGGATACGAAATCCCATGAGAGACACTCCACAAAAATCTCATAATCACCGTACACCACATAAGCTTCTTAAACACCTCACAATCCGTTAAACATCTCACAACACTCACAGTGTTTTACCCGTTATCGAGGTTCGTTCAGTTCATCAAAACTGTCCTTAACACTTCCAGACTACTTCTGGTTCACTACACGCTACCGGGTTTCTCAACCAAATATGCTTAAGAAGTTTGTTCGACTCCGGTGATGGTTTACTCACGACTCCCCTGTCTCTCACACGATTTCCCCAGCCCTTTTTTTTAACTAATAATTTGATCTCTGAACCCCATTTTTTTGTCGTTGCAAAAATAATCAACTCTCCAATTAACTACAAAAACCTTTTAACTTGAAGACTCATATTTCTACCGCAATAATTCATAAACCCAACTAATTAATTTTCACTCTAATTACTTACGAAGTCCATATCACTGAAAATATATGGCCGCATATCAGCATCTGTATAAACATTCGACCATGTACTTGAGATAAACGGTGACAATATTTTAAACAAATCATATAATATACGATCGTAAATGTGTACCCTTGTCTCTCAACATTCAACTAAAAAAATATATGAAAACTCTACTAATCTCTGAGGATGTTTATTTTAAAATATATCAGTTTTTATATTTAAATAATTTGAATATTTTTAATTAACTGAATAATTTTATCTTAAATAATAGTGAAATTTTATTTCTGAAATTGCCGCTCCCACATTATGCTTGTGAATATAATACTATTATTTTCAGATAGCGTTTTTTTTTTTTTTTTCAAATGTGTTTCAGATTTTAAATTTACTTTAAATACAAACATCTTTTCTGTGCACTAGGGTTGTAAATCGAAGGCAAAACATCGATGTTGAACATCGATGTTAACATCGGCGCTGAAACATCGATGTTGAAAAAACATCGAAGGGATAACATCGATGTATCGAAAACATCGATGTTTTATTAAATATAAAAAAAAACTATTTTTTTATATTATATAGGTTTTATTTAATAATATAAAGATAAAATACGAAAAAAGTAACATATAATACACAAAAAGCATTTATTAAATTTTTAAATAGATTGTGTAACAAACACATTCAAATGTCCCGCCGCTGCTTATAACCGTTTGGAACAGCTTATATAAGCCGTTCACTTTTGTAAGGACAAACTAAATCTGGTTATTTTGGTGATTTTTATAGTGTATTACTGATATTTATAAACTTTGTTATATTGTAAAAAGGGCTTTACAGTTTGTATTATTTTAGGTTAGTATTATATTTACAAAATATTTAAGATGTCACTATTCAAAATGAAATATGACAAACGATATTTTTTTAAATGACATTTAAATGACGGCACGTTGCCGTTCCGTCGGCGTTCTTACTTAAATACTGCCAATATATACTTTTTGGCGGCATTTTTAGCAACAATAGATTATTTCTATTAAATTTCACTTTATTTACCTCGTTCACTTATACAAAAAATGGCTCGACAACAAAACTCAAAGAGCAACAAGTGTTGGTTTCGTTCGTCGTTGTCATTATTTGCAAAAATTAGAAGAATCTTCTTATTTTTTTCTTATTCTGCTAACTGCTAAGAAGAATAAGAACTAATACTATTAGTATTGTTATATTACAATAGATGGCGCTTATAGTTTGTGCACTAATTTTAATAAAAATAAAAATTTTAAGATTTCAGCGCCTCTAGCGGTAGTTTCTGAATTTCAAAGTTCAAAACATCGACATCGGTAGCAGACATCGATGTTTTATCGATACTATCGCCACCTGAACATCGATGGTAAAAACATCGATGTTTTCAGGAGAGACATCGATGTTATCGATACATCGATGTTTTTTTCCCATCCCTACTGTGCACTGCTTGAATACTTTGCACATAAAGAAAATTCAAATATTTAACGTCGTATTTGCCAACGGAGTGGACGAGCTCGATAAATCACGCAGTTCTGGCTAAATAATATGCTTACATTACTCCCATTTTCACAATCATTCACCCCTCATCCAGGAGCTCGCTCCCTGGCATCGGCGATTATCCTCGCTGCAGAAATAGGCCGATGTAAATTAAATAAAAATTAAATAAAACTTGTATTTAGTACAGTTTCAAGATCGAATTGCGTGAAACCTACAGAGCTTTCTTCAAAACCACAGCGTCTGATAAACTTGCTGGATACTCTCTGTGATTATGCATTCAGATATGTCAATGTCGATTTTCTCATGCTTTTTACATCTTTATTATTTCTATTTAACAAATTAAAACTACACATATTAATCTAATTAACAGAAATATTGCTTATCTAATAGGAACACTATATTATGCAGAACATTTTCTTTTATTCAAGCTCTAATAAATTTTATTTCCTTATTTTTCTCTTGCACGTACAATCTTGTCGCTGTGACGGTTGGTGTTACTTTCCTTGAAGTTTTGAATGTTTGATACAATGCAGCAATGAAATAATAGAATAATTCAACAACGCTTATCAAGGAACCTCCTAGACAAAGCCCGAATATTCCTCCAAAGGAAGCTGAAACAAACCCACATTTAAAATGTTGATAACAAACTATGAACACTTTTTATTCGCAAGGGATTTAATATCAAAAACATTACTGTTAAAAACATAAGTTCTTGTTCTTGTTCCTGTTCTTGTAAGATTTACTACTGAATTATCGTTATCATGTTGTTACAAATGTAATTCTAGGTCAGTATTGCGACACTTAGACATTGTGACGTTCAGCTATTTGATTAAAAAAACTATTTGTCACCATCTAGCATATGTAACCTGATTATTTAATACATACGCTGCATTTTCGTAATAAGGTAATATTTGTCATGACGAATGAATATCGGAACTAGGTCAATCGGAGGAATAAGTAAATGTATGTCGTACGGAAGCCGGGCAATGAACCTAGCCAACTCTTCTACAAGTTCTACTCAATAAAGTGACGACCAAGAGAATGACTCCATATACCGATACATCCGATGAGCTCTATTGCTTAATGTATAAACAAAACATTTTTTTATTGAAGTGTCTTTCAATACAGTTAGAGATATAATACAGTAAGACTGACTCAAAAACGGCAAATCTAAAGACGCCTACGGTATTACTGTAGATCTCCTAAAAACAATCAAGGACACCATTCCTTCCGCTCATCAAGGTAATGAACTGCTTTACTAGAAGCAAAACGTTTCTCAACGCATTAAAAATTGCAAAAGTGATTCCACTGCACAAGAAAGTTGATAAACACGAACCTTATAATTATCGACCAATATATCTTCGACCCGTCTTTTCTAAAGTTTTAGATAAAATTATGAACATTCAAATAATTTCACATTTTGAAGTACATAGTTTGTTTAATGACTCGCAGTTCAGCTACCATACGAAGAGATCTACATGCGACGCTGTATTACATCTCATATCCGAATCTATCGATAGCATGGAAAAAGAAAATTTCTGCTTTTCAACTTTTTTTGATCTATCTAAAACACTTGATTGTGTTTCGCCCAAAATTCCCATTGAAAAAACAGTTTCAAGTAGACACATCTTCCACTCGATATCGGTGTTCCACAAGGATCTATTCTTGCAGCATTACTATTTATTATATACGTGAACGACTTTCCATGCGCTGTAAATAATAAATGTGTATTATATGCTGATGACCAACATAGTAGTGACATCTAATTTCTTAGAAAGTACGATAAGTAAAAATAACGAAGTTTTTAACAAAACCAAACTGTGGTTTACATCAAAAGGCCTCATTTTAAATTATAGCAAAACTGAACACCTCCTATTTGCATTAAGAAACCATAATTTTGACAACCCAGATTTCGTAAATTTCTTGGGTGTTCATTTCGACCCCACCCTCAAGTGGCATCATCACGTTAGCTCCCTATCCAATAAATTATATAGCACTGTATATCTATTTAGAAATCTTATGGCATCAGTTTCCAGAGAAATTGTTCGCATTACTTATTTTGCATTGTTCCAGTCGCAAATATCCTATGCCATTTTAGCCTCGAGACATTCTCCTGCAGCAGAAAGAATATTTTCCTTACAACGACGAGCTGTAAGAATTCTAGCCGAAGTCTCTTACCAAACCGACTGCAGGGTTTGTTTTTCTGAACTGGAAATTATGACACTGCCTTCTCTATTTATTTATAATTCCCTGTTGTATGCGTACAGAAACTTAAATGAACTTGTAACACATGAACAGGTACGTAACTACAACACTCTAAATAAAGGCAAAATATATCCAACCTATAAAAGACTCCAAGAATCAATTAGTACTAACTATTATTCAGTAGAGTTCATGAATTTACTGTCTGATAATTTTAAATCTTACTGTTTCAATACTTTTAAAAATAAAATAAAATAATTTTTAACAGACAATCCATTTTATTCTGTCAATGAATTCTTGTCTTATAAATTTTAACGCGCTTGGTAGCTAGTATAAATCTCTCTGAACTCTTGTTTTACTATTTAATGCTATATTTATTTTTTCTTCTTATTTTGTTATTATTTTGTGTATATTATGTGTAATTAGGACTGACTTTAAACAATTTATGTATGGTAACATAGTCAATAAATTATATTATTATTATTATTATAATAATGGACTGTTGGAAAACCACCAGCAAGTAATGTGATGCTCTACTAAACATCAATTTAAACGTCAAAGTAAAATTTCAATCCCGATAAACAATCATATTGGATTCTAGGAAGGTAATTGCAGACATAGGTGACAAAATCATAAGAGGAAAAAGGGCAACTCGAGCAATTCATGGCCCCAAATGGAATAAAAATATAACAAAAGAAAGAATAAGATAACTTTTCACGGTGTCGTAGGAATTACAAAACATGGAGGAGAAACTTAGCCTGTTACAGACAAATTAAGGAACAGAATAAGAACTGCCGAGTTGGACTTTATGAGAAGAAGTCAGTAGAAAAGATAGGATTAGAATAGAGAGAATATGGAATTAAATGGATGTTACTTCAACAATTACACATCGATTGGATAATAAGACTCCAAGATGGTATGGACATATTGGAAGGATGATGGAAGATAGGTGGCTTGAGGAGATTCTCCAGTGGTCTCCTACAAGAAAGATAAGAAGAGGAAGACCAGCAATGAAATGCACAACGCAATTCAACAACTTAGTGTGTGAAAAAGACCCATCTAAAGGAGACTGGAAATATATAGTAAAATTTACTCCACCTTGAGCATTATTAAACGCAAGCTTATACAAAATCTAAAACGAATTTATCTTTATGATAACTGTTTAAGATCCGCCTTGAAAAAATTTAAGTGAATTGTGAATGTTCACACATTGCAGGGTTTCGCAGGTATATAATAAGAGAAGGCGGCATGCTGAGTGTGTCGGACAAATTTTGCTTTGTAGTAATCATGGCAAAATGAACGATATTTTTAAAATAATTTATCGTCTGTTAATCTAAGAGCTTTAAAAACAAATTTTATGTTAAAATATTCTTTTGTTAATTTTAATACGAATACCTTATACCATTATTTAGGTTTCTATTAAATACTGTACATATTTATGTACAGTATTTTTTTTATGTAGCAAGGTTCATTAAGATTTTGAAAATTGCACCTATTGGCTTCCATTGGTTGTTTTAATATGGCTCCGCCCCTCTGGTTTCGTATACATGACAAGATAGAAGAAAATGTAATTTCAACTGGATATTAAATTTACGCTCTTAAAAATTAAATGCAACATTTGTCAAAATATAACTAGAATTTTGACAAAATAATTTAAACAAAATAAAAATGAAAAAAAAAACAGAAAAAATAAATTTGTCCAGTACGTGAAACTTTTCCGAACGGTTTTTAAATTGGGAAGCCAGATCGCTAGCGACTGAGCCACCGAAGCTAGTTGATTTACAGTCTTACATAAGGAATTAAATATTTTACTTCATCATCAAAAAAACACAAAAAATGCGTTATTTTCCGAAAAGATAATCTGATCAAAAATTCCTGTTGTACTATTCCGGTTCACACCAATGTACATTACTAAGAATTTTTTCAGATTTTTAGTTTAAACCATCTGGGCTACAGGGTGAGGGACAAAATTTGTCCCACATCCTGTGGGACAACATTTTTTTGCACATTTTTGGCAAAAATCACATCAAAATAATTTATTTTGCAAAAATGAAAATTTGATCGTTAATCCATGTACTAAGGGCTTTCATTTGATACCCTACTCAGAATTTTAAAAACATATTTTTTTTTTCGATGAGCACATATTTGTTTATATTTTTAGGGTGATATGTTTTTGAGATGTTTTAGTATTTTTCCTATTTATGGGTCAAAGAGTTGTATAAGTATGCCAAATTTCAACTCTCTAGGTTAAGCCGTTAGGCCACAATTTTTACCGAACAGACAGACAGACAGACAGACAGACGACAAAATGACGGTATAAGGGTTTTTTGGTCATACCTACAAAACCCTAAAAACGGTTACGGAGCCGGATACGGATTTAGTTTTTTGTGGATCATCCTCGGATACGGATCCAGCACACCACTATTACTTACAACTTAAATAACTTACCCAACAACATGTCCCAAGTCATATTCAAGCTGGTAACATATTCCACACACCAAGACTGTTGAAAATAAATTTGTATTGTAGCATATTTACTGTAAAAACATAGTTATTAATATCCAATTTCCTTGTATTTTTACTGTTTATATTTACTTTTGCATTGAATCCTTGGCAGTATTAACATATCCATCAAAACTGACATCAATACATTCTGGTAAACATTTGCATAGCGTTGTTTCATTTCCTTCCTCCCCTTTCTTTGCTAAATTAGCAAGTTTGAAACTGTTGTAAGTTACTGCAAAACAATAGATACATTAAATGAAAGGTAGAGTTTTGGCAGAGCTAAGCTATTTACAAAGGACTGAAAGGTTCAGTTTTGATTTAATGTACGATTTCAGTTTGACATTACAATGACAGAAATATTATTCATACTCTAGGAATTTGAAAGGAACTGACAAGCTTTTATCAGGGTAAAACTGATTTAATTAAACGTTTATCAGAAATATAATATTAGTGAAGTGCTTTAAATTTCGGACAGTAGATGATTTTTTAAACAAAGCAATTTTTGGTTGCCAAGAGCCTCAGCTTATCGACATTTTTCTGATTTGAAACGTTTCTACCTTCCTGATAAAAGATATTAGCAACAGTGCTAGGTTTTATCAAAATAAGTATAAAATATTGAGGGCGTTTAGTGAACTCAACTGTTTAACATGTCTACTTATATATTATGATAGAATAGCACCTGAGGAACAGAAAATTGTTAGGCGACACGTTGGGCGAGTTTATCGAACGCAACTTTTAAGTATGTTCACTTAAAGTCCATTCACGATAAGAATGAGATGACGTCACTCTTAGTTAATTTAATTGCCAACATCATAATGTAATTTAACCAACATGAAAGCATTACTCAATTGTTACATTTGAGTATTATATGTTGGTACCACTTTCCTACGTTGCCACGCTTAAATAGCATTGTTCAGTCATATTTCTGTTAGACATATGAAAGAGCGAGGTTAAAGAAGTTGTACTAACCTAATTTTTTTGACAATTAACTAATTGGAAACAGATCAATTTTCTCATTCTTACCGTGAATGCACTTTATAGACCTCATTATTACGCTTACTATACGTTTAGGTATAGTATTTCAAAAATGAAATGGCCACTCTTGATAAGAAGCTTAACAATGCCGTAATGCATTTATGGCAGTAATCTTAAGACTCGTTGCTGTAAAAAGAATATAAGGGTATTAAGATAATTTTAAATTTAAATAGAATACATGTAACACTAGTTCAATTGAAGTTTCTAAAAAACCATTAAAGATATTTTCCAAATTTATAATCCTATTGTTTCTAAATTTTAGGGGCAGTTATACACAAATATATACAGAAATTAGGAATTTCTGCAAAACTTAAAGAAAAACATCCTAGATTGGTCAACAGATCGACTCCTATCATGGATATGGCACTAAAAGAAGAAGAATATTACGTATCAGGAAATGAAAGGCAAATGGTAGAAAACACATGATGACAACAAAAGAAGATAAAATGGTTGAAAGGATCTGGGAAAGATAATTGAACATTTGTTAGCCAGTGGGTCAAAATATAAATATATTAGCTAACAGAAAATTGCGAATATTAGTATTCAAGATATCTGAAACGATCTGATACTAGCATATTAAGATAGAAGACTTGTAACTGATAGAAGAATTGTAACTGAGTCCAAAAGCTAGTATTCAGAGAGAGAGAGAGAGATGAGAAATAGGACGTGTGGGAGTGATAACATTATTGTACAGTTTTTATTTATTTTTTTTGTAGTCAATACTTACGTTCATGTTTTTTCAAGCAGAAAACGTCCATAAGAGTGCATTGTTTATAAGAACCTGTAAAATAAGAAAATAAAATATAATTTAAAATTTTAATGAAAAGAATAATTAACGAAAATTGAGAATCAAAAGACCTTTCAAATCAAATACTTTGGATATGCGGATTACGAATTTGAACTTTTTCAGAATTTCATAGCTACCAGAAAACCCTTATCCTACTACATGTAGGGAACCTGCGGGCTTCTTAAGTTTCTTTTGCGGCCTTATCTCTAATTTACAATTTGCATCAAAAAATAGATTTATTACGGATAATAACACAGGTCAACAAAAAAAAAATGTTTTTTGAGTCTTTAATTTAATGACTATTTTCCGATTCTTTATGTCGAAAAATAACTAAAACCTTCGTTTATTTTTTAAAAACTTTGCTTTTGTACCTTTTACAACGATCAATATATATTTATTTATTTTTATGACCATATATGGAGAAGCGCGTTATATTAAGTGAGGGTGGGGACGAGCGGGTAGAAAGCAATTGGCATTTCACTCACGTGTTTCATAATCGGTATGCGCATACGCATTGCAGCGATACAACGCATTTTGTGTGACGGCAGATCCAAAAATGGCGTCAAGAAGTTGTAAACACGAAGTAGACTCATTCTGCTATATTTACGGCGAATTTATCAAAACAAGAGAATGGTTGGATTTCTGATGGGAATGCATCCCATAAATACCAGAATACCAGAATGGTAAAATTCACTTCCAGTATAAAAACTATAGAAGAACGCTTCAAAAGCTGAATCAGAAAATGAGGTGGAGTAGATGCTATTTTTTATGTTATTTTTTCTTTAGACTTGTTTATTTTAAGTAATGTTAATGTGAGTTACTGAAGGGATTAATAAATATTTTGCATTTCACTAGTGCTTTTAACTTTTGACCAAGTAATTTATCATATATTATTCAACAGCAAAAAATATCCAAGTACTATTTTTTGTTTAAACAACAAATAGTATATTTTTCGTTTTATATTGTACTTTTTTTAGTAACACTAATGAAGCACTCTGTTTAAGTCCTACAAAGTTACTTTGACATTAATTTAAAATTTTTGAAAAATATATGAACTTCTTAACTTTGTCAATATGTGACTTGAACACTTTTCGCGGTAATCCCACGAGATATAGTTTGGTTTAAGTAAGAACGGTTGAATAAGGCTTTTGATAATTTTGTTTAGCAAAAGTCCACTTCAATTGTTAAACAGTAACAACTTCAGAAAATAATTCCATTTAGTTATCAATTGGAATAGAATTTACATGAGTTTATTTTTGAATTAAATTCCTGAGTAAGTGGAGTATACAATGAAAGCTCTTAACTAGGATTTTGTTGTGCAATAATTATCATAATCTTCCAGCTTTGACTACTTCAGCCGTGCATTATTAACAAAATTCACCATTAAATTTCAAATGTTAATTACATATGTAAATTGAAATATCAGCTTACCTATTGTTGGATAATAGAATGGCACACATCCACACAAGTCGAAAATTGCCTTAATTTTGCATTCAATGATACAGTTCTTGAAGCTGTATTCGGATTCCGATATAAGATGTCCCTGAAGAACCAATTCAATTAAACGTTTCAACAAATCCGTATCATTAAGTTCCCAAAACATTAATTATTACTAATACTAATACAGATTTCTACCTACGAAATGCTGTACAAGAACTTAATACTAACAACCTTATTTGGAATTTTAATTAATTATTAATTTGTGTTAAACAAACCAAAGTTCAATCTTAGACGGAAGCAGATTTAGTAAATATTGAACTAAGATGATTATTCCAAAAATAACGCAAAAATCAATAAAACAATACATCGATTCCTATTTAAACATTGATTTATTTTTTTGCTATGTTAGATACAGTTTTTGATTGCTAGTTAAAATTACTGTTTTACCTGTCAAGTTCGTGGCAATGCATGATTATTTAAAAACAAATTCTTTAGAAATTTTACCACTTTTCTTTGCAAAAGAAATTAAAAAAACTGTAAATATCAAATTCAATTGCAAACGTTTTCGATATCATTAAAAGCGGGTAAAAATTCTCTTTTGATTGATACCATTACGGAACTTGTAAGTTAATATTGGTGTCCCTCAGGGGTCGCACTTGGGGCCAGTTCTTTTTTTAATTTATATCAATGACATTTCAAAATTAAAAAAACATGCAAATTTCTTATTATTCGCCGATGATATGAAATTATAACTTCCAATTAGGAGGCCATCGGATACCGCCCTCCTACGATCAGACCTTGATAACGTATACCTTTATTTCCAACAAAACAAATTATTTCTTAACCGCGATAAATATCAAATAATATCATTTACGAGAAACAAAAACGTACATTCCTTTCAATATAATTTTAACGGTCAGGCTTTGAAATGGTCATCAGTAATTAAAGACATAGGAATGCTTCTAGATTCAAAACTTTCTAAACTACATGTCGAATATATATGCGGCAAAGCCCTAAAAATGTTCGGTTTTATAATTCGCACTACTAAAAATTTTAATTATATAAATGCCTTTAAAAATCTTTGCGTACGTCTCTAGTATCTTAAACTATTCATCCGTTATCTAAAATAGTTAAAAATTCACTTTCAAACTTGAAAAAAATCAGAAATAGGACATAAGGTATTTCTGCTTCATATGTCCAATACGATAACTACTACGATTCCTGTCTAGGAATAAATATTCTACCGCTTCAAAAACGTCGTATTTGATCTGAAATGTTAATGCTTTACCGAATACTTAATAACCTAATTTCTTCTAGCGAACTCCTACATCTTACCGAGTTTTGTATCCCTACGTACAATACCAGAAGTACTAATCTATTCCATCAAACCAGTTCAAACACAAATTCATTCACTAACTCGCCCATCATTAGACTTTCCACTACGTATAATCTCTTTTTTCCTCATATAGATATTTTCGATTGTTCCAAACAAAAATTTCGGAAATTATGTATTAATAAATTGCATACTATAAGTGATCCTCAATATTCTTCTATTTAATCTAGTAAAAAAGTAAATATAATTTTGTAATAACATTGTAATTTGTAAACACTGTAAACTGTAAATGTGTGCACTTTACTGCAGGGATGGATAACGTAACGTAACGATACCCGATAACGTTATAATAACGATTCAACTACAATTTTTAATACAATAACGTAACGATATAATAATAACGTTATATAACGTTATAATAACGAATAACGGTTCATAAAAAGTTATTTTATAACGTTATTTTTAATACGTTATTAAACATCTTTAAGAGAAAATTTAGGAGATGAAATTTTACAAAATATTCTTCTAGTGAGATTAAATAAATCTTTTTAATTATGTGTTTGATAATCTATAAATCCTTATAATTTTGTGTTTGTTAACCTATAAATCTTTCTGGTTTTTTGTAACATAAATCTTACTAATTTCGTGTTCGTTAACCTTAAAGACTTTAGGTTTATTTCTATATGATCGTAATTTTAGTCATTGTTAATTCGACTGATTATTGTAAGTTCGACTGTATTTTTATTATTTATAACTTGTTGATTATTTATAAATTTATATTTTATGTGATATAAGTTTTTTTTTTTTTTGGGTATTTCAAATTTAATATCTAAAATCTAAACGTAATTTGATATTATTATATTAAATTTAAACTGTACAGATCCCAAATACAGTAATACCTCACACATTACGGTAAATCGGTTCCGCTAATATACAGTGCTTTTTTAATCCATACTAATCGAGGCATGGAAACAAACAGTTTTGTCAAACAATAAATTAATATATATATATATATATTTTTTTTATCCGTACTATAGAAGCCGCTCTGTGCGATGTATTACAGTATAGGTAATTTCAGTTACAGTGAAAAAAATAATTATAACGTTATATAACATAACAATTAATTTTTTTAGCGTGTTATAACGTTATGTAACGAAAACAAAAAATAAATACCGTTATACAATAACGTAACGATTTGAAACGTTATCCCATCCCTGCTTTACTGGGTTAGTCCCGTCTGTGCTCCGATCATAATAAAATGAATTAAAAATAAAAGGAGCAGCAATCGCAAAAAATGTAGATTTAAATATTATTCTCCTATGTTCCAAGGTAAAAATTGTCACTCTGTATAAGTAAACATTATATTTTTTATTAGCGAACCACATGAAATCACTCGGCAGGTCAAATTCTTCCATCGGGTCGTATGTTGCCGACCCCAGCTCTATGGTTACAGTTCACATATGATACCATTAGAGTAGATGTCCCCCAGCATTAAACCGACGAAATCAATTATAACTGAACTAAGCAACTAATCTAACTATACTGAGCGTAATATTGAATTTTATTCCTTGTGGATAGTAATGTAACAAACCAGGCAAAGCAATAATAGTAACCACAACCCCTTACTCTAAAGGCCATGTCTCTTGCTGATGGAATGGTTCCAATTGAGTAGTTGTGCATTATATAATGTACTACAGAATATAATAGGATATAAATATACAGGTTATTTTTGGCAACTGTTTAAGCATTACTAAGTTCTTTATTATAAGAGATAAGAAGATTATTATTATTTATTTTTTTTTTTATTGTCCAATTTACAACTAACTTACATTTTTAAACTAACAAGTAAATGTGTTGACGAAATTAGCGTGTGTGGAGTTGTCACTCATTAGTGAGCCTCCTTAATAATTTTTAATGCTATTATAGTAAAGTAAATAATTTAAATTAAATCCTGGGGTTTTGTTCTATTTAATCTTCTGATTTCATTTTCGTTGTCCAATAGATTGATGGCTAACTCATTTGGATGCCTGTGTAATCGATTCTCGTGTTTTTTAGCGAATTTTGAGACTTCGGCTTTGACCTAATTTATTTTTAGGTCAATGTGCAGGCTTTCTTTGCGAATATACCAAGGGGCGTTAACAATATTTCGTAGTGTTTTATTTTGGAATCTCTGTATAATGTTTATGTTAGAGCTTTTTGCGCAGCCGCAGAGCTGTATTCCATATGTCCACACAGGTTTCAGTATAATTTTGTATACTAACAATTTATTGTATGTATTTAAGGATGATGTCGGTCCTATGAGCCAATATATTTTTCTCATTTTCAAGTCCAATTGTTTTCTTTTTAGGGTTTTGTAGGTATGACCAAAAAACCCTTATACCGTCATTTTGTCGTCTGTCTGTCTGTCTGTCTGTCTGTGTGTCTGTTTGTCTGTCTGTCTGTCTGTCTGTCTGTCTGTCTGTCTGGCTGTCTGTCTGTCTGTCTGTCTGTCTGTCTGTCTGTCTGTCTGTCTGTCTGTCTGTCTGTCTGTCTGTCTGTTCGGTAAAAATTGTAGCCAAACGGCTAAACCTAGAGAGTTGAAATTTGGCATGCTTATACAACTCTTTGACCCGCACATAGGAAAAATACTAAAACATCTAAAAAACATATCCCCCTAAAAATATAAACAAATATGTACTCATCGAAAAAAAAAATATTTTTTTAAAATTCTGAGTAGGGTATCAAATGAAAGCCCTTAGTACGTGGATTAACGATCAAAATTTTATGTTTTCAAAATAAATTATTTTGACGCGATTTTTGTCCAAATTGTGCAAAAAAAATTTTGTCCCACACCCTGTAGCCCAGATGGTTTAAACTAAAAATCTCAAAAAATTCGAAGTAATGTACATTGGTGTGAACCGGAATAGTACAACAGGAATTTTTGATCAGATTATGTTTTCGGAAAATAATGCATTTTTTGTGTTTTTAACCAAAATATGTTAAATATTTAATTCGCTATGTAACCCAGTAGATAAGCCAGTGCTCATAGCGATGTGCGTTTAGTCATTGGTTTTCTAATTTGCTGAACAGCAGGTAACTTGCGAACTTAGAGTTCGAATCCTGTCAGTTTTAAATTTTTTGTTTTTTTTTGCAGTTTTCTTTTGCTTATATAATTTTGTCGAAATTATAGTTATATTTTGGTAAATGTTTTTAATTTTTAAAAGCGTAAAAAGCGTAAAAAGCGTAAAACCAGTGGGAAGTGTTGAAATTATAATTTAATGCTATGTTTGATGTATACGAAATCAGAGGGCGGGGCTAATGATTTAAGCAACCAATAGAAGCCATAGGCGCAATTTCCAAAATCTTAATGAACCTTGCTATGAAAAAAATACTGCACATATTTAGAAACTTAAATAATGGTATTAGGCATTCGAATTAAAATTCATAAAAAAATATTTTGACATAAAATTTGTTTTGGCATCCCAAATAATCATCATTCAGTTACTAAATATCTGCGAAACCCTGAAACGTGTGAAAATTCACACTTCACATAAATTTTTTTTATTAAATGTGTTTTTCCATGTCAGCCGTTGGCTAAATATATTCCCAAGTATTTGGTTTCACTTGCTGATGGAATCATTTTATTATTTATAAATACTTGAGGACATGTTACTTGCCGGTTGGTGAATGTAACATGTGCTGACTTACTTTCATTAATTTTAATCCTACATTTTTGCAACCATTGCTCTATGGAATCGATGGCTCTTTGTATGTTAGCAGAAGCTTGGTATGGGTCGGTACTCGAAGACAGTATAGCAGTGTCATCTGCGAAGGTTGCCATTGCTGTATTGTCAAGTATGGGAATATCCGAGGTGAAGATTTGATAAAGCGTTGATCCCAAGACACTTGTAGCACCCCCAAGATTAAATTAGGAAATATATTGTTATACTCTGACACTAATGCCTCGTTTCATAAAAGAATGCAAAATCCTATGACATATCCTGTTCTTAATTCAGATATAGTTATAAAATCACGTGAAAGATTGAACATCATATAAAATTAACGTTAGTTTTTTTTTTTTTTTTTTTTGGCGCACAGCAACAAAATCTTTTTGTGCCAAACGCAGCCCATCCTAAGTTAACGACTCAACGAACGACGAGAAATTGACGAAATTACCACGTGAACAGTGTGTGATTACTATCCCTTGATTCTGAATAAAGTATAGCTAACATTGATGCTAAAATAGCATGTTGTTAAAACTTTTTTTCATGAAGAAATCGCATCTATTTTAACTCCGTGTTAAATAATTTCAATCCTATGTTCAGTTTAGGATTTTTATTTGGTAGAATGGTATGAATGTCAATTTCACGGTTGATTTAACATCAAACAGACTTATTATAACCTAAATAATGCTTGGAATAATTTAATTAAATATATTCTAATTTAATTAAATTTTGTCCGATGCAATAGTTAGTATCTTAATTTACGGAGTGGAGATTTGGGGATGGAAGGAATGGGAGATTATGGAAAGGGTACAAGAGAGCTACATGAGATGGACATTGGGGGTAGACAGAACGACACCAGGATATATGTGAGAGAGGAAATGAAGAGGAAAGAGTGGGTGCCGGAACGAGGGCAGTCAAATATGAAGATAGTCAGAAGGGAAGAATATAGAAAAATACTAAGGGAATGTTGGGAAGAAAGAATGAAGGAAGAACCAAAAAGTAAATTGTCGGCATGGGGAGAGGCAAGAAAAGAGTACTTTTGGAGGTGTGGAATAAACATAAGAGAAGCAGAGAGAAAGAGAAACGGAGCAACAGTTATAGTAGAATAATTTAGAAGGGGGGATAAGGAGGTACAGGAACAGGAAAGAACGGACAGAATAGACAAATCTCGGAGAGTGAAAAAATATAAAGAATTACGAATGATCGGAATACCGAGATTGTTCTCTCAAGAGAAGAGATCTCCGAGATTCGATCTCAAGGAAAAAAAATCAGGGGGTAGAGTTAGGAGGATAGCGAGGTTAAGATGCGGCAACGAAGAGGGGAAAAACAGGTACGTGTAATGAAGAAAAGGAAACCTTAGAGCAGCTCTGTCCAACTGGCGACCCACGAAATATATATTAATATATTAAATATATTAATTTATTCAGTGATCCATTCAATATCGATATTAGCTCCGCTGATCCTAAACATCAAATGGAATTATGTGACCTGCAGGCTGACCCATTTATTGCATCTAGTGGAGCAACTGGAATAGAAGTGTTCAAACTTTTGGATAGAGAAAAATATTCAAAAATGAGAGACTTTGGACTTCAAATCGGAATGTTCGGAAGTATATATATCTGCGAGTGTGCATTCTCTGACATGAAATATATAAAGTCAAAATACAAAAACAGATTGAAAGACTTGACAATATAATTTGACTTGCCACAACAAATATTGATATGGACATAAAAGATATTGTTGCTCAACAACTACGGCCACAATACTCCCATTAAATACCTTGGTAATATTCTGACTGTGTTTTTATTATTCTAGTTATGTCTAGTTAAATTTTTAGTTATGTATTATTTTTATCTTTATTTTTTTCGTATAAATAAAATAACGTTTGAAGTGATATGAACTGACTTTTCATTTACCTATCCATTTTTGCCCCCGAAATGACTGCTAAAGAAAAAATTGATGTGAAGTGTGAATTTTCACACATTTCAGGGTTTCGCAGGTATTTAGTAACTGAATGATGATTATTTGGGATGCCAAAACAAATTTTATGTAAAAATAGTTTTTTATGAATTTTAATTCGAAGTTTCTAAATATGTGCAGTATTTTTTTTACATTGCAAGGTTCATTAATATTTTGAAAATTGCACCTATGGCTTTCATTGGTTGCTTAAATCATAAGCCCCGCCCTCTGATTTCGTATACATTGAAATATAGAATTAAATTATAATTTCAACACTTCCCACTGGTTATTAAATTTACGCTTTTAAAAATTAAATGCAACATTTACCAAACTATAACTAGAATTTTGACAAAATAATTTAAACAAAATAAAAATTTAAAAAAAAAACAGAAAAATTAAAATTGACAGGAATCGAACTCTGGTTTGCAAATTAAAAAGCGACGACACAACGCACTACGCTACGAGCGCTTACTTATCTACCGTGTTACATAGCGAATTAAATATTTAACATATTGTAGTTAAAAACAAAAAAAATGTGTTATTTTCCGAAAACATAATCTGATCAAAAATTCCTGTTGTACTATTCCGGTTTACACCAATGTACATTACTTAGAATTTTTACTTGTACATTACTAGAGATAAAGGAACTGATGAGTGAGGAAGGCAAGGGAGATGTGCGAGAGAACTGGAGGCAGGAAGAAAGGAGATCGGGAGGGAAGCCGAAATGAGAATAGGAAGAACGAGAGTGACACCGGAAAAAGAACAAAGAAATGGAATAAAAATGTATTGTAGTAAAATTCATTGTAATGATATTTTATTTTAATTTATTTCTTTGTAGTAATACCCTAAATGTCGCAAGGCCCAGGCAAAAATAAAGATTATATTAAAACTATACTCTATTTAGCGAGTAATAAGAAATTATAAACTAACTACTAATATCATTCTGAATTGGGCATGTTTATTGATAATATGATATTAAATAAACAACTAAATAAAAAGTAGACAAAGTAACACGATAAATGGAGAGATACACCTACACAGAACATAAGAACACGAGAAAGAGTAATTATATTGTGAACATAATTACATTTTTACATCGTCATGCTTTTAAGAGTCACGAAAGAAATCACTAGTTTAAATTTAATTTTGATTAGTTTCAGACTAATGGTTGGTTTGAGTAAAAGTTGAAAAGTAACATTTTGATTCTTATTTAGCGTGCTAGAAGTGCATTCAGAATTGGAATAGAATATTTGGTTGAAAATTTTAGAAGTCAAGTTCAGACAGATTTCCTGAAGATAAAATACTTTCAATGCAAATCTGTTTTTCAACAGTAATGCAATTTTAAGATAATTGCAGAAAATATTATAATCCTGTTTCCAATAAGTTCGATACGTAATTTTTCGACCCATTTATTTCAAGATCTAAAACATTCAATTTAAATATGACATCATTTAAATTAACAAGAATACGAAAACCCAAGTATTTAAATTTGGGCAAAACGCCTTTTGAAAGAACTTCATAATCACCATCATTAATCAGCCTTTCATGTCCACTGCTGAACGTAGCACCCGAAGCTTTTTCGCCATTGGGCCATTGGGCCATGGAGGCATCCATGCCCAATGGCTTGGGACCGAGACGCGTAATCTCTAGGATGCGGGTTCGATTCCCGGTGAGGTTGTATTTTTGATATCAAATTTTCATTATTAAAATTATATATTTGTTAATTCAAAAAAAATCTATTCATTTTAATCCTACCACTGATCTAAAATTCTGAGCGTACTATTTCGGTTCACATTATTATGCATTAGTTTATATATTTTCAGATTTTTAAACCAGGCACGCTTAAAAATAGAATGTGCAACAAAGTTGATGAATGATATATTAAAATTTACTATAAGTTTTACCAAACCAAGTTCTGGTACGAAGTGATTAAAGCTAGTAAAAGTTGTTTTCAAATATCTTGGGGTTTTCTATACATGTAATGATTCTTTTAAATAAAATGTGCAGTATCCTTTTAATAAGGAATTAATATATTAAATTAGAATACAAGGTGTTCAATCTAAGTGTGCCACCATTGCTATCTCGAGACCTATAAGAGCTACGAGGTTGGTTAAATTAGCAAACAAATACCATTTTGCAAGTCTATTACAAACAATTTTTATGATCAGTGGTTCTCCAAATATGGAACCCAACTTTCTTATTTTAAATGAGAACATATTTTTTTTATATTTTTGTTCGGAAGGGAATTTTATTCTGAATTCAACGAATACATAGTTTAGTACCCTTACATCAAACAAAATTTGAGAAAAATGCATATTAAATTGACATTAATTTAAATCAAATCGCACAGGAATCAGCGTGCTATTAATGAAACAAATGAATATCAAAATGTATTGAACAGTTTAATTCTATAACATAGTAAAACTTTAATTATATATTGCTCAAAATTTCCTCCATTCTTATTAATACATAATTCAATCCTTAAAAGTAAACTATTTCGGACCTTTTTACCGACCGCCAACATATATAAGGGAGGTATTGTGATCATACCAATTTTGACGTTTCGAGATTTCGATGGATCTCCACGAATTGAGGTCCCTACATAACGTTTTGACTATTTTTTGCATGATGTCTGTCGGTCTGTCTGTCCGTCCGTCTGTCTGTCTGTCCGTCTGTCTGTCCGTCTGTCAGTCCGTCTGTCCGTCTGCCCGTCTGTCTGTGTACACGTGCAGAGCAAATTCGGCTGAAAGGATTTTTATGAAACTTCATATTTAAGCTTCTTTCATCAATGGCACGAGTTGATCAACTTTTGGTAAAAATCGGTTGACTAAAAATGGGAGTTTACTCGTGTCGATTTTAAGATTTTTGCGAATATTTCACAACAGAAAAATATCTCGAAAAAATTTATTAAACAAAAGTTGCTATAAAAGCAATAACTAATAACTTTTATTTGAGACGTTTTTTGATAAAACGAAAAATTTCGAATAATTTCTGTAATATTTTTCGACATTTTTTCACATTTATATATAACGTTTCCATGGTCATGATAAATAATATCTCTGTTAGAAAATATTAGGTTAAATATTAAGTTATTTCTACTCTGCTGCTAGAATGTAATTTATATAAGTACTTTATGATGGCGGTCGGTCCTGTGGTGGCCACAGCTGATATTTTAATTTTCTCTCATCAATATTAGACATAATTTCTTTAATATTATCTTTCAAATGTTGTACGTTTGGATATACAGTGCTATAAACAATATCTTTTACATAGCCCCATAAGAAATAATCTTGGGGATTTAAATCTGGAGACCTTGCGGGCCATGCAATGGGGCCATTGGTGCCTATCCACTTATTTGGAAATTGTTCATTTAAATATTCAGCTACTAGGCCAGAGTATTGAGTTGATGCTCCATCTTGTTGAAAGTATACATTTCTACATTTGTTTCACTCACAACACGCTTATTCTTGTGCGATTTAATTTAAATTAATGTCAATTTAATATGCATTTTTCTGAAATTTTTTGTGATGTAAGGGTACTAAACTGTGTATTCGTTGAATTCAGATAATAAAATCCCCTTCCGATCAAAAATATAAAAAAATATGTTCTCATTTAAAATAAGAAAGTTGGGTCCCATATTTGGAGAACCACTGATCATTTAAAAAAATGGTAATAGTCTTGTAATAGACTTGCAAAATGGTATTTCTTTGCTAATTTAACCAACCTCTTAGCTCTTATAGTTCTCGAGATAGCACTGGTGGCACACTTAGATTGAACATCCTGTATACTGCTCGGATATGTTCATTCCTGCAGCTTCCAATTCTGCCATTGACTTGGTCGGTATTAAAAATCTGGCATTATTTTCAAAAACTATAGAATGTTCTCGACCTCTTATTGTTACGAGAATTTGTATTTCAGAACCATATTTAATTATTATGATTATTACTAGGTTATTACCCGTCAACAATGACGGATTTATAATATAAAAATTTCAATTGTTTATATGTGTATTTGGTTTTATTTTTTAACGTATCTTAATTTCGTCGCCGGTCATCGAATCACGGGACAGGATATCACCAGTTAGCCAATCACGAGAACAGCCTCTCTCTCGTCAGCCAATCAAGAGACAGGGTGTCCCCAGTTAGCCAATCATGAGAACCTTAGGAACAATTGACGTCATAATGTTACCAACACTACAAACAGACACTTGCTAACTATGTAGTTAGATGAATTTATTCATGAACTACTTAAGATGGGAAAACGATTCATTTTTACTTAGTAAATTACATTTATATTGTTAAAACTAAAAATATTTTGAGACGTTAATTTATGCCTACGAACCCTAGACATTTATGTATTTAATTATATTTGTTGACTCTTAAAGAATAAATCTGCAAAATATTGTTCATATCGGTCTAAGGATAGAGTGTCTAAAGTTTCTTTTTTTCTTGCCTACGAAATCCTAGATATTTCTATATATAATTATATTCGTAGATTCTTAGAGAATAAATCTGCAAAATATTGTTCATATCGGTTAAAAGATATAGGCGTGTCTAGAGTTTCTCTTTTATGCCTACGAAATTCTAAATATTTCTATATGTAACTATATTTGTAGATTCTTAGAGAATAAACCTGCAAAATATTGTTCATATCGGTTACAGGATATAGGCGTGTCTAGAGTTTCTCTTTAATGCCTATGAAACCCTAAACATTTCTATATGTAAACTTATCCGCAGTTTCTTAGAGAATAATTCTACAAAATATTTTTCATATCGATCATAGGATATATGATCGATAGTTTCTTGTTTATGCCTACGAAACCCTAGACATTTATGTAAATAATTATATTTGTATATTCTTAGAATATAAATCTGCAAATATTTTTCATATCGATCATAGGATATAGGAGTGTCTAGAATTTCTTGTTTATGCCTATGAAACCCTAGATATTTCTATACGTTATTTTATCCGCAGATTCTTAGAAAATAAATCTGTAAAATATTTTGCATATCGATCATAGGATATAGGAGTGTCTAGAGTTTCTTGCTTATGCCTACGAAACCCTAGACATTTCCATATGTTATTTTATTCGCAGTTTCTTAGAGAATAAATCTGTAAAATATTGTTCATATCGGTCAAATCATATAGAAGTATCTATAGTTTCTGGTTTATGCCTACGAAATCCTTCACATTTCTATATGTAATTATATTCGTAAATTCTTAGAAAATAAATCTGCAAAATACCTGTCTATCAAGAGACCTCAGTCCCCAGTTAGTCAATCACGTGAACCTTAGGAAAAATGACGTCACAGTGTTACCCAGATCACAAACACACGCTAGCTAATTATGTATATATGTACGATAGCTTTGCAGAGCCAGATCGTTGTATTTCTAGTCAAAACTTGTTTAGAAAACAGGAGATAGTGCGAAGAAAGATGAATTAACAACTGGAATACTAAGATGAATTAGTCCTCACTAAGGTAGTCTCTAAATTCATTGTTAGAACATTAAATCATTAGATGAACTTTATTAGGATGTACGTAGACAAAGTTTTAATATATTCAATTATAGAATTTAGTAATTTAGATGTTAATTTTCTCAAATTATCTTCCTCAACATAGGTTAAATGAAAACTTGAATAAAATTTCATTAAAACACATGTGCCTACTTTCCCATTTTAGTAGTATAATTATTCCCCAAACCTACATTCTCTTAACAGCTTCTGCCATCAGGGGTTTACATGTTAAAGACTTCTAAATTAATTCTATTTCTTACCACTATAGAGCTACGTATTTATAGAGAATTCTAAGAATTCCACATGGAAATAGATGGTTCAGTGGATGGCTCAGTAGACCTCGGCAGGCCACTGATGTCTAATCGTCACCCATCTATATCTTCTGTGCCTTTTCGTATGGTCGGTTCAACGGGTAGTTGGCCTGCCTCGGTATTAGTACTATCTCAAGGTCGCCATTCTGGTACTTTCCTGTTGCACCTACCATCATTGACTGTAACACTGTGGTCTGGCCACTGTCAATTAATGCAGGGGTCGGCAATACGGCGCCCTTTGTTGGATTTTTAGGCGCCCTCGCTATCAAGACACACATATACTGAGCCCAATATCCACACGAGGAACGAGGACCTTTTTTTTGCTCATCACTTGGATTTTGAGAGGTGAGGACCTTTTTTTTTGCTCGTCACTCTTGGATTTTGAGAGCTGACCTTTTTTTGTTTTGCTCGTCGCTCTTGAATTTTGAGAGCTGATGACCTTTTTTTTGCTCATCACTTGGGTTAAGACCTTTTTAGGGTTTTGTAGGTATGACCAAAAAACCCTTATACCGTCATTTTGTCGTCTGTCTGTCTGTCTGTCTGTCTGTCTGTCTGTCTGTCTGTCTGTCTGTCTGTTCGGTAAAAATTGTAGCCAAACGGCTGAACCTAGAGAGTTGAAATTTGGCATGCTTGTAAAACTTTTTGACCCGCACATAGGAAAAATACTAAAACATCTAAAAAACATATCCCCCTAAAAATATAAACAAATATGTGCTCATCGAAAAAAAAAATATTTTTTTAAAATTCTGAGTAGGGTATCAAATGAAAGCCCTTAGTACGTGGATTAACAATCAAAATTTTATTTTTGCAAAATAAATTATTTTGATGCGATTTTTGTCAAAATTGTGCAAAAAAAATTTTGTCCCACACCCTGTAGCCCAGATGGTTTAAACTAAAAATCTGAAAAAATTCTAAGTAATGTATATTGGTGTGAACCGGAATAGTACAACAGGAATTTTTGATCAGATTATGTTTTCGGAAAATAATGCATTTTTTGTGTTTTTAACCAAAATATGTTAAATATTTAATTCGCTATGTAACCAAGTAGATACGTCAGCGCGCATAGCGATGTGCGTTTAGTCATTGGTTTTCTAATTTTTGAAGCAGGTAACTTGCAAACTAGAGTTCGAATCCTGTCAATTTTAATTTTTTTGTTTTTTTTTGCAGTTTTCTTTTGTTTAAATTATTTTGTCAAAATTCTAGTTATATTTTGGTAAATGTTGCATTTAATTTTTAAAAGCGTAAATTTAATAACCAGTGGGAAGTGTTGAAATTATAATTTAATTCTGTTTGATGTATACGAAATCAGAGGGCGGGGCTAATGATTTAAGCAACCAATAGAAGCCATAGGCGCAATTTTCAAAATCTTAATGAACCTTGCTATGTAAAAAAAATACTGCACATATTTAGAAACTTAAATAATGGTATTAGGCATTCGAATTAAAATTCATAAAAAATATTTTGACATAAAATTTGTTTTGGCATCCCAAATAATCATCATTCAGTTATTAAATACCTGCAAAACCCTGAAATGTGTGAAATTTCACACTTCACATCAATTTTTTAGATTAGACGACCTTGCCAACTACGAGTGTTTACATATTTTACGTTTTTATGCGCCCTCAATAACATTTGAATTTATATTGCGCCCTTATTGACAAAAAGGTTGCCGACCCCTGACTTAATGTATAAGATTCTTTCAGTTATGTCGAAAACTTTTCTTGATTGTTGTCTGATCCACAAATTAGTTTACCATCTAGAAGTGTAACGCCAATAATTGCTCTTGCCATTGTTCTCTGAGGGACTGGTATGATTTGTTGATCAAATATCTTGCTTTTGAGATATATGATGAGATCACATTTTAATATGGGCCTTAGTTTTCCAAAATCTACCCAGCCTAAACCATTTTTTTTATTATTATTATCAATTTATAAGGTCTTGTCCGAGAGTTCATCATCATCATCATTTATCAGCCATTGACGTCCACTGCTGAACATAGGCCTCCCCTTTGCATCTCCATTCCTCTCTGTCCTGTGCCACCTGCAGCCAATTGCCGACTGATCTCTTGATGGCACCCGTACAACGGGTAGGAGGTCTGCCTCGGTTTCTTGTACTGTCTCTAGGCCGCCATTCCAGTATTCTTCTGGTCCATTTACCATCTTTTACTCTAGCAACATGGCCTACCCACTACCACTTCAAACGTGAAATTCTACCAATTATATCACAAACTTTTGTTTGCTGTCGGATCCACAAATTTGTTTATCGATCTAAAAGTGTAACGCCAATCATCACTCTCTCCATCGATCTTTGAGTAACTTGCAATTTTTCGCGTGAGAGTGAGAGTCTCAGCACCATGAAGGTGAAGACTGGTAAGACATATTGATTCAGTACCTTTCTCTTGAGGCAGATGGGAAAATCACCTTTTAAAATGTACCTCATATTTTCAAAAGCTGCCCATCCCAAACCAATTCTTCTGTTTATCTCTATAGTTTGGTTGTCTCAGCCGATAGTGATTTCGTGTCCCAGGTATTTGTAGTGAGAAACTTGATCAATTGGACTACCCGCGATTGACAAATTACTACTCAGCACTAAATTTGTCATTATTCTGGTCTTTTTTATGTTGATTTGGAGTCCTCCTATATAATCCTTTATTTCCCCTCGACCTTTCGGTGTTTGGGTATTTACTACATCGTCCTATTAAATATACATTACGTTTCATTACTTTACATTACAATTACAATTTATTTTATTCCATTCTCTTCCCTTCCAACCATTTCTTCACCCCTCCTCCTATCTCCCTTTCTTCCCATTTCCAGGTAACCTCAGCCCCCTTCCATTTCTTCCCTTCCATTTCTTCCCTTCTGCTTCCCACCGGGCTTCTTCCTTCCTTCCTTTATCCCTTCCTGTTATCCTTCCCCAATCTCAATCCTTCTTGCCTCTAATTCCCTCGCCCACCTCTCCCCCCTTCCATCTTCGTGCACCAGGTCTAATGTGCTCCCCGACCACACTGTCATCTTTCTACACCTCTTCGCGAGGTGCTTTTATATCTTCTTCCTCCTCCCCGCACATCCTCCACATCTTATTCTCCTGTTTCCTCCAATATCTATTTCCTCTCTTTTCATTACCGCACCGTAGCCTCGCAATCCTCCTAACCCTCCCTCCTGACCTTCATCTCTCGCCCTTCAAGTAGCTTGGAACTGGTGGAGTCCTCCTATATCATCGGCTTAACTATTTAATTCTTCCATCATTTGGTCCTTTTCTCCTAAGTCGTCACTAATTAAAAGAATATCGTCGGCGAAACGTAAATGGTTTAGACGATCTCCATTAATGTTTAAGCCTCGATCTGTCCAATTTAGTTTTTTTTAACTAATCTCCAATGCAGCATTAAATAGTTTAGGAGATGTAGGATCTCCCTGGCGTACACCTCGCTCGATTTTAAAACAATCTGTTTTCTTGCGGACCTTCGCAACAGCGTCTGCCTTTTTGTACACATGACTTATTACACGAGAATATAAATTCAACATAACCATAATTTTGCAGTTTAGGGGGTTATTTGGCATTAAAACGCCACGCTTGCCATGCGTGTTGGCGAGTGTAAATATTCAGCCGCCCAATATAGGAACAGACACTGTTTGCAACGGCCCACTCTAGGTCAGACGTTGCAGTAGTTGTAATGAAATTGGGTCATATGCCTCTTCCGCCGTTGGAGCTTAATGCTCTCTTCCGCCTTCTGAGCCGTTGGCCAGCCTCATCGGTATTTATTAACGAAATATTGCTCCGCGGAGTTGGTTAACGGGTCGTTATTCTAGGTATTTTATTCAGACCAGCCCAACATATTTGCTGGGCTTACCTATAAACCGCTGATTGTGGATGTAATGGTAAAAAGTAATATTTAGGGCGAATATATAGTGATTTAATCCATATCTGCCATACAACTTGCATCATCTACAGGACTAGATGGTTGTTCCCCTATTAATTCAGAAAACAAATCACTGTAGGGTTTAGTAGGTAGAAGAAATTTTCACCAGCGTACTGGAAATTAATTTGATAAGATTTTAAGTTGTACTCGTATATAGAAAGGTCATTTTTTAAATAAGAACCGTTCCGGTTTAAAAGTAAACACAACTAACGTTTTTTCAAAATTTTTATTTCTACAAGAACAACATCCTTTCGCTATTTTTTGACGAAATCCCCGTTCCGCTCGAGGCATTTTTCCGAACAGGTGTTGAGTTTGACGATCCCCTTGTTAATATAATACTTTATAAGTTGTAGAATAATATGACCTTTAAAATAATGTATTATGACCGAATGTTTTTATACTTTTTACTTTATTTATTATTTTTAATTCGGCAAGACAAATGTTTTTTGCATTTAAAAACCCAATCACAGCGTGTACTTCGCAATCGGTGGGATTAGTAATGGACATAGCTGATATTAAATTGCTACACAATATCGTCTACCTCCACTAACATCTTCATACTGACTGACAACATTGGCAAATGATCAGAGAACGCATTAGTCAGTAAAACGACTGCGGGAAACTTTTTGCGTGGATAGGATGCGCAAACGGTTCTTATTTAAAAAATTACTCTCGTAATTACGGCATGACACAGGATTCTGAGTATTATTATTTAAATCAAACTAATTCTATATTTTACTATCTCTATGGTATTATCTTACCTCACTATCAAACCAGCATCCTCTTTTCTCAACTTTCACCGACTTCATACTTTCATCCGCGTTAAAAACTGCGGGTGTTATTTGCATAAGTGTAAAGTCTCCAGGCTGTACGGCCGTGGAGAAGGTCGAGGTGTCGGGGTAATCCAATGAATGATGTACCATTACCTACACAACATACACCCGATCATTAAAAATACAAATGTGCGTAAAATAACTGACCATAAAAGGGAAATTTCCAATATAGCGAAGTATATAACTGATAATGGACCTGCTTTAGATATAACGGATTATAAGGTTTAATAGATGTTGTTTCCAAAAATTTAATGTTTGTATTTATACGTATTTCGGTTTAATAGGCCATCTTCTGAATGAGATCTTCACGTCTTGTATGACTTTTTGAATAAAATATAACCAAATTTTGTACAAGGTATCTCATTTATATAAAATTTTATAGAAAATCTATAAAGATTTGCATTAAATTCACCAAAATTTTATTGTCCATTTTATTCATCTCGTATATTTGAATTTACAGCTTCAAATACGAACCAATGAATGCATTACCATAAATGTGTACATTTCCGATAAACTCATACTACTTCGATATAATAATAAATAATACAATTCCTACGCGATTCCTGTAATTTTACTTTACCATTATCAGGGGAAAACAATGGACTAATGTATACGCCCATGAATCATTTATTTATGTTAAGTCGGCTATAGACATCGTTATTTTTCAATTGTCTTATTTTACGGTTCGATACGGTCTGATAACTGCCATCTTAAACAATGATGGAAAACATCTATTGGAAGTTGATTTTTAAGTCAACTATTCAACAGGTTGAGGCAAGTTTGCCATTGACACCACGTACGGCAAAAAGATAAATATAACTGGGTCCACCAGAACCACATAGATGAACTAAAATAGCAGTGGTTACGGCATCGAAATTATAGTGGAAGATCAAGTACATAACAGTTCCTGACAACAAGTAAATGATCCATCAGAAGACCAAGCAAGCGATGAAGAAAAGATATATTCGAAAGTACCGAACAACTGAGGATGAGAGCAGCCATTGGTCGTTACCAATTGGAGGCGTATAATAGCGTGACGAATATGATTTGGTTTCCCTGATGAGAAGACTATGGTTTGTAGGTTACTATGGAAATCACTTCTGAATTGTAATAAATTGTTCTCTAGTTGTATGTTTTATCCGTGGAATCCGTCGCAGAATCTAGAATCTAGAAAAGGATGGATAACAATGTAAGCGTTTTCTTGGTAACCATAAATGTTTACTAATTCAGTCAAGTTTTAGCTCTTGTTCAAGCAAGAGATCTGATAGTTTGGGCCTCAGGGCAGAGTATAGTTTGAATTCCGTATTCTATAACAGGTTATGGACTCAGATTAGGTTACAGGTTACAGCATCCTGTTAAAATAGTGTAATTTAAATTAAGTGTAATCAATTATCCTTCCAAAAAATCTGCATGTTATGTGAAGAACCCGAACGTGTTGCAATAGTAACTGACGTGTCAGATATCAAACCTTAAAGCATCAGTCTGATTATGTACAGCATATAGCCAATCTAGAAAGGCGCGCCTTTTAATGTGTCGAGTGGTGATACAGGATTACGAAATGATGACTGGGAACAGATAGAAGATCCATCAGAAGACCAAGAAAGCGATGGAGAGGCGACATTAAAAAGAACCAGACAGTTACGGTTGAAAACCACCACTGATCGATACCAAAAACTAAAGAAGGCTACAACATCAACTTGCTCTACTCATTCATTTACAAAACATATTACGACATTCACAAAATACAATCAAGGACAGACATACTATACACATTAGAACGGTAGCCTGAATCTACCTGCAGTTTTACAAGTCAGCTGTTAACATTAGATTTTATTCTGTACACAATCAAATTATAAGGCTTAATACAACTTTGCGGAACTTGGAGTAATTCATATTGAATAAATCAACAGATCTGTCTTTAATGAGAACATTGTTATATAATGATTTCTCGATACGCTAATGTTTATTTCTTTAACGTTTCTCCCTATGACATACGGAGAAACGGACTCATTTCATAATGCATGGTAGTCGTTATTTTACGTGTAAAGAGTGTGTGTCTAATTCTGAAACCCCGGGACGGCACTATTAGAAAAGATTTGGAAAAGATGTCAGGACAGTCAACTAGTTGTTAAATATCTTGAACCAAAATACCACCGGTGTCACATCTCTCCTGCCAGACAATGCCCTAACATTATACTTAGATAAAATACTGCTCGTTGATATGTATTTAGGATAAACTCCTATGAAACGCAATTCAACAACACGATAATACCGCGATTGGACAGTCTTAATGCTTCTAATATATTTACTGTGATATGGTGACCATATCACCGAATCATATTCCAGAGCAGGTCTTACCAAGGAGTTAAAGAGTACAGTATACATTTGACTGTGCCGAAAGTCTTTTGTTAATCAACGCATAAACCCGATTTGTTTCATAACATTATTCACAACATGTTTAACTTGATGCTGAAAAGTCAACTGTGAATTTAACACTGAGATCTCTAATCGTGTCTATTCGTGGTACAGTGCAGCCATTCATGGTATAGTTGTAGTCAATAGCCTCGCGTTTTCTTGTATAGCTTACAACTTTGCATTTTGAGGTATTGAATGCTAAACCAGTGGCCTCACTCCACTCGCACATTTTGGGAGGATCGTTTTGTAGCTCGGTTATTAGTGTCATTAGATTAAGGAGTTCTAAATATGTTTCTATATACAAAGAAACATTTTACATTTGCTTTTAGATATGAAACTTTAAATATTTGTCACTTACTTTTAGTATTTATAGGGAAATTACAAAGAACAATTTAGGAAAACGAGCTGTCAAGGGGTGCGCAAAACAAAAAAGGATGAGAATCACTTTTCTGTAGTATTTGTCATTTCATTTCAAGTTCAGTACAATTTGTGAACAACCTTTTTTGGGGACAAACATAATAGCACCAATATATGAACTTACAACTGCTGCGTAGTAAGGATATATCCTTGATATATATTCATAGGGATTGATATCAACTGTTATGACAAGACCTTGTGCCGATCCAGCTCCCATTTGACTTTGACTGTCTTCGTATACTTCTTCCAGTACCCTGCAATTGATTTAGTACGATTGTTAATACTCATAAAAAAGACCTTTTCGCACAGTATTTATGTTATAGCTCCAATCCTAAATTCTCGTGCATATTTAATAAATTCATGTTACGTACTTGCGAAGCTGATCTGTGTGTACATCGAAATTGCAACAAAATCCAAGTCCAGTTTTCATTGGTTTGAATAATTCGGAACAGTTGTAAATTACTCCACCCCAACGACAGTCCATCATCATCTCATCACAGGGATGGGCCAACTAGAAAATCAATTAATAATAAATAATATTAGGTTTCCATAATCTAGATAGCGCATAGGGCAAAGAAGGTATGTTCTTCGTTTCTTAACCTTTGACATTACAACATGTTCTATTATTTCTTTATGAGCAGGTAATAATTCTAAGTATTAAATACTTGACACTGAGTCAACCACTGAGCTGACGAAAGACGAATATTGCTAAGCGTTGTATGGGATTTGAACACATCTCCATTTCAAGGGCTACAATCGATATTGGACAGTATAGCAAATTCCAGTGAAGAAACCTCGTATTCTATCGCTAAATACTAAGAAGACCAAATACATGATCATTAGCAAAAACCCTATAAATGAACCCTTATGAAGCCATAATAAATGAACCCTTCGAAAGATTCAGCAAATTTAAATATCTAGGATGCACTATCGATGACACGTTGAGTCATTCTTTGGAAATCCGATGCCGCATTAAAGCAGCGAGATCAGCTTTCATCATATAAACACCAAACTTAAGTTACTGGGATGCTATTTTTATTCAGAGCACTTTTTTGGTGTGGAAACGTGGAGTAGTGTCTAAAAAACAATAGGCTTTTAAAATGTGGACAAATCGCCGAATCCTCGGAATTTCTTGGAAACACCATGTCACCAACAAAACTGGCGTAGGTATATGTTATTAGAGAAGCTCAGGAAGGAAGCAGAAATCATTTCCACGATAAACCTCAAAAACTTATTATTAAAAGAGTATCTCGGGCACATGTAAAACAGTGAAAGATATGGATTTTTGCAACTTATTTTGCAAGGAAACAAGGAAAAAATTTTGAGAGAATGGTTCTCTGCGGCAACTACACAGCTCTTCAGGGCAGCCATTAACAAAATCAAGATTGTCATTATGATATCCAACAACCAGAACGATTAGACACTAGCAAAAGATGAAGATAAAAGATAAAAGATACATTTATTTAGTCTTAATTTTGTCCGGTTTTTCTTTTTTTTTCCCTTTTTTGTTAACTAGAGCAGTGTTTCTCAACCTTTTCTGGCATGGGACCCTCCAAAATTATGTAAATATTGTCTGCGGCCCCCCCTATATTAATGGTGTATCAAGATAATGGGAATACGAGTTTTTTCGAAAAGGCGACATGTAAGCAAGTCAAGGAAAATTTTGAACTAAAATTTATCCACAAAATTGAATGGTGGTATTGAAATTTTCCGGAAAAATACCGGAAGTACAGGACATCAAGAACAATTTAGAATTTTTAAATGGGAACGTATGTCATATTGGATATCTTTCGATAGAGCTTTTCAACAACTTTTACTCAAACATTTTTTTAATATCTTTTACGGTTGACAAAAAATTGTGATATTTTTAAATGACGATTATATTCCCTATAACGACTTGAAGTAAAGTATTTTTATTTACAAGTGTTCAAAGTGCCTTATATTTTAATTAAAATACATTCGCATCCTTTCTCTTGAATTATCTGTAGCTCGGAGAGCAATTAAAAAATATGTAATAAAATATATTGCACTTTCAAGGCGTACCTACTTCAAAGTAAAATTTAAAAATACTTGAAGTTCCTCCAAGGCGAACCATTGCCAGAAAATCCCATCAACCGACACATACAATTTATTTGACCTTCATATAGTCTACTTATAGTCTGTTTCTTTGGTTAAAGCGGAACTAGATTTTCAAATCTAGTACTTTTAATCGATTGAATGAAGCTTTTGATCATTTTGTTTAGTAAAAGCCCATTTACTCATTATAAAGTTAGCTAGTGACAACTTGAACGTTTGAAATAGCCTGTAGTTTAAGTTAGTTGTCAAAATAAGTATATTATGTACAAAAATAAATAGAATATTTATTTTATTTCTGTTATGAAAGGTATATTTTTATGAATATAAATATAAGATACTCGAGTTATGTTTCGGACACTTACAAGAGCCTTTTTAAAAAGACAAAATTTTATTAAGATACAAATATGTGTACTTAGTACAATGATACAAGTAAGATTAAAAGATTTTACAAAAAACCAAGTATATATAATATTTCTAAGACATGCTGATGCAGCTTGTTGTCCGGGTATCCTATTCCGTGTACATAGTCGTGTTTTATGGAATATAACTCCTTGGGCCTTACTGGAGAACTATGGGGTTACCACAGAGTTCGATCAATTTCTTGAGCTGCTGGATCGGCTGATGTTCCTTCATTGGAGTCGGTGCAGGTGGATGCCTTCTTCTTTATTAAGTGATATCGATATGCACCGATGATGATGGAGATCCCAATTAAAATGTAGATTACTATCGTATATATATCGATTATGTCGTAATAGATAGGGACATTATTAATTTCTTTTAATTTTAGATTTTGATCAGTAAGATGGTTATGTATTAGTGTTAGTCCGTCCATTTTAATTGATTTTAATTTAAGTGTCCCAGATTTTATAGGAGTTTGATTTAATATTTCAGTTTTAACTTTTATTTGCGGTAATTTAATTTCTTTAAATTTGTGTCCAGAGTCTTTAACGGTTTTTAATAAAAAATCTCCAACATGCACTTCACAATTATTATTATAAAGTTCTATTAAGTAACTTCCATTTAAGGGAACATTTTCTTCATTTTCCTCGCACTTTTGCGTGGCTACTACGCTGTTAGGGGTAGTGATGATCCATTTATTCCTGTCGATTTTACTAATTTCTATTTCTTCTACGGTAACTGGTAGCTGTAAGCAGGCGTTTGTGTCGTTCAAATATCTTAATAGTTGAAGTTCACAGGGCATTTTATGAACTCTAGTTTTCGTCAGATGTACTTCATTACAAAGGAAATTTCTTGGCTGGATTTCTTGGCAGTTATCTTCTAAGTATGCGTAATGCTGCTCATTGGAAATTATGAATTTGGAATTGGGTATAATGACCTTGAATGAATGTGGTATATCGGTTGGTGTAGGTAATGGATATAATCGGTAATAGTCAAAATTTCTCAACTCTACGATAGGGATTTCCATGATACAAATTATTTCGTTTCCTTTGCTGTAACTTTTAACTTCAGTAATTTTTTCCAATAATTTTATATTATTCAAATTTGGTTCGAAAGGAAATTTACATTTCGTCAAGTCTTTTGTCGTTTTGTTAATTTCTGTCAGGAATAATTTCAGGTCTATGATAGAGTCATGTAGTACGTTTAATTTTGCAAATGTGACTGCCACTTCTATTTTTTCGAGATTATCGTATATTATTTGTAAAGAGCTAGCAATTTGGGAAATTACCATTTCTAACAAGAAGTATAGAGAATTATCGACTTTTGTTACGTGCGTAATCTGAATAACCTTTTCTAATTGCAGAATTCTAGAAGTTAGAATTTCTTGATTATGACTTAAAATTTTTGAGTTTTCTTGGAAATTTTTTATAGTAGTTTGTAGTAGCGTGATTTGATCTTCAATAGTGGTTTTAATTGTTTCTTGATTTTTCTTTAGAACATCGATGGCTTTATCGTACCTTTCCGCATCTTTATGGTCGAGATTTCCAGTAATGGATTTAATAATCGATTCGAGACCATCTATGAGTGCTCTTTTGGGTCTAATTTCGTGAAATGGATTTAAATTCGTCAATTGGTTCTCAATTTTATTCTGGAGTATTTCAATGATTCTATAGGAATTTTGAAATTCTTTTTCATAGTCATTGTGCTTTGCATTTTGAATAGAAGTCTTAATTTTTTCAAAAGAATTTTGTAATGTTGAAAATTCAGATATTAATTTAGAAATGTCATATACTTGTACATAGCTCCAAAAATTAATTTTGTTATATGCTTTTCCGAGTTTTATTAGAAGTAATCCGGGGTTGCTATTTAGTTCGTGGAATCTTGGTTCAGCTGCGACGGTGCAGATGAGGTATCTGTGAAAACGGGGGGTTTTCTTAATTCTTTTATATGTATTATTTCGGATTTATCATTTTTTGATTTTTCGCTATAAATTTCGACACGGTTTCTTTCTAAGATTTTTGTAATTTTATATGGACCTAAAAATTTTCTATATTTTTTATTTCTACCTTGAGGGTTCTTTTTATAAACGATTTGACCTAATTTAAACTCTTTATTAGTTTCACCTTGTGTATTTAATTTTTCTACTACTTTTTCTTTTCCGGTTCTTAATTTGTTGTTAACATTGCGATAGACATGTTTTAGTTTGTCTTTATGGTTTTGAGCATATTCGGCAAAGAAGGAGTCAGGTGTGAAAATTTCGATAGGGTTGCGAGAGTCAGTGTGTCCAAAAGTTAGTTCTAAAGGTGTAAAGTTCGTGGAACTATGTATAGAATTATTATAAGCGATAATTGCATAGTCCATCAGGTTTTCGTCAGTTTGGGGATAAATTTCTTTCAATATTCTTAAGTGTTCGATTATGGTAGAATGAAATCTCTCTACTACCGAGTTCGATTCATGGTGTCCGCTAGTAGTGAAATGGGTATTAATATTGTGGGTCTTTAACAATTCTTTGACTGTTACATTGTCAAATTCCTTGCCTTTATCTACTATAAAATTTTGGGGTATGCCAAATGAGGTGAAGTATTTTATTAATGCGTTCGAGATATGTATGGCGGTTTTTCCAGAAATTTGATAAGCTTGTGCAAATTTGCTGAAAGCGTCTACAACTGTTAGATAATTTTTTGCGTCAAACGTGAAAACGTCTATGTGAACTATTTGAAAAGGTTTGCTTGGCGTTTCCGTGACCATTAATGGTACATATGGCTTTTTCCTAGCATATTTAGATCTTTGGCATATTTCACAGGAATTTATAAAATTTGAAATTGAATTTTTCATATTTTTCCAGTAATAGTTTTTTCTCAAATGTTCAAGGGTTTCAACGATTCCTCTGTGATTCGTTTTTCCTTCGTGATGATGTTTCATAAGAAGAATTTGTTCTTCAGGGTCTGACACGGTATTAACTTGCTTTAAACAGCGAATTAATTTAGTTCCTTTTTCAGAAAAGTTTTGCAAATAGACTCTACAAAAATTTTGATATAATTTGTCCTTTTGAAAGTAAATGTAATACGTATTTTTGGGATCTGTATAATTCTTTATGAATTCTACGATTAATTTATCGTTGTTAGTTTCGGGAATTTTTACAGAAATAATTTTACAATTTTCGTACTTATCATTTGTAACTTGTAATTTAGGGTATGGACTCGTAAAGACTAGAATTTGGTGGATTTTATTATTAATAATTTCGTCTAAAATCGGGATACCGTCATTCGTTGTTTCATTGTAAGTCGAATGTTGGGTAGATGCGGTTAATGTCTGTTCTTGTTCAGACGCGGTGTCAGTTTCACTTGTCTCAGTGATGTCTATGAACTCATCAGCTGTGTCCGTCTCTTCGTTGTTCGCAATGTCACGATTCGCGATAAGTTTATGCGTGGGTGGATCAGCTGGACGTATTAATCTATTTTCTAATATTTTAAATTTAGGATTCTTTTTTCCAGTAGAAGTGGAAGGTTCTGGATTTTCATAGATTGAGGGTGGTGGAATATTTTCCGCTAGATTTCTGAGGAAGTCTAAAACGTTTTGATCTACATCTCCGGGGTTATTAATAACCGATTCATTTTCAAGAGCATTAATTTGAATACGTGAAAGAGAATCTGCTACTAAATTATGCTTTCCCTTTTTGTATAGGATAGTATAGTCAAATTCTTCTAAACGAAGTCTCCAACGTACTAGTTTAGAATTTGGTTCTTTGAGACTAAATAACCATGTGAGGGGTCGGTGGTCGGTATATATCGTAAATTTGCGTCCATAGAGATATGGGCGGAAGTGTTTGCAGGCCCAAACTATAGCTAATAATTCTTTTTCTATAGTTGAATATCGGGTTTCTGAATCGTTTAGGGTTCTAGATGCGTATGCTATAGGTTTATCGTTAGGTACGTTACCTTGGGATAAAACAGAACCGATTGCATAGTTACTGGCATCTGTAGTCAATATAAATGGTTTATCAAAGTCTGGGTATTGAAGAATTGGTTCATTTATAAGTACGTCTTTACAAATTTTAAAACAATTAACAAATTCCTTGTCGTGTAAAACTTTAGCGTTCTTTTTCAAACATTTCGTCATTGGTCTGGTAATTTTTGCAAAATCGGGGATGAAACGTCGGTAATAACCTAACAATCCCAAAAATGATTTAATTTCTTTTTGTGTCGTTGGTATGGGAAAGTTTTTTATAGAATTAATTTTGTCGGGGTTTGGTTTAATTCCGTCTGGTGTAATTATGTGTCCTAAGTACTGTACTGTCTTTTGCAAAAATTCAGTCTTATCTAATTGTACTTTAAAATTTCCAGATTTTAATCTTTCAAAAATTGATCTCATGGTTGCAAGATGTTCCTGTAGGGAGGTACTAAAAATTATTACATCGTCTAAATATACGAGGCACGAATTTACTCCTCTCAGAACATTGTTCATTACGCGCTGGAAGGTGGAAGGGGCGTTTTTTAATCCGAAGGGCATCCGGGTGAACTCGTAATGACCTTCATTAGTGGAAAATGCTGTTTTTTGTATGTCATTGGGATCGACTTCGATCTGATGAAATCCGCTCGCCAAATCGATAGTTGTGAAGTAATTAGCTTTTCCTAGTTTGTCTAAAATATCCGTTATATTAGGTAATGGAACTTGTCGTCGATCGTTTTCTCATTCAACTTGCGATAATCGATCACAAGTCGCCATTTTCGCTTACCGGAAGCATCGAATTTCTTCGGTACTATCCAGATCGGGCTAGACCAGGGGGATACACTTTCTTGAATGATACCTTGCTCTAATAATTTTGACATTTGCGATTTTACTTCTTGCTTATGGACTTCGGGAAACCGATACGATTTTGTGAAAATCGGGGTATCGTCCTTTAATTTAATTTGATGTCTAATTTGGTTTGAGAAAGTCAGAGGAATTCCTTCGCAATAAAAGATATCCCTGTACTCGAAACAGAGTTTCCTGATCGCTTCTTTCTCTTCGCGATTACAATGGTCCAATCTTAAATTTTTTAAATTTTGTTTTAATTTATCGTCATGTTCTTTGGTTAGAATATCTTCTGTCTCCATTTTTTCTACAAAGTTGACGTTAATTAAAGGTTCAATTTTGAATGGTTCAGAAAAGTCTAAATTTACAGGTTGATCATTAACATTAGTAGTTGTTGTAATTGCAAAATTGTTGATAACATTTACTACTGCTTTCGGGGTATCTACTCCGTCTCCTAGATTTTTGTAATCTAATATTCCTGTTCCGTTATCTAAGTTCACAGGTAATCTGACTACTTGCTGAGTACGTGGGAGTACAGTGATGGAATAAATTTTTGAATTACTTTTTTCAGCGTTATTACTATCGTCTGAATTAAATGTAATTGGAATTTTTGAATAAGGGGTTTCTAATAATTTGGAACTAATATTCACGGTAGCGTTTAATCGTTTGAGCAGGTCTATGCCAATTAATCCGTCAAATTTTGGGCTAAATTCAAAAAGATAAAATTTGTGGGTTTGATCTACATTAAAAATATTAAAAATTGGAATTTCGACTACTTCATCGTGGTATGATATATTATGTGCAGATTGTATGTTAAAGTCTTCTTTAAAAATGAAATTTGCATAAAATTTGTAGGCTAATTCGGAATTCATTAGACATTTAGTACTGCCGGTGTCTATAAGAAATCTGGCATTAATTTCAGGAATATGTATGAATGGTAGGCTGTGGGTTAAAGCGTGTAACTGGATTACGTTGGGTTGGTTTTGGGTTGAACCATGTGAAAATTTACGTCATTACCGTCATGATTATTAGAAGAGTTTGGCTGATCAAATATTTCATTGGAATTATCAGTGTTCTCGTTATAATAGATATCATTTGGATCGTAGCAATAATCATTAAAATCTTGATCATAGCAGATATCATTACTTTGGTTATCAAAATTTTGTTCAGGGTTGTATTCAAAATTTTGTTCATCACAAGTGTTTTCAAAGGACTCATAAGAATAATCACTTGGACGTACACTATGGGTGAAAAGTTCTTCAGAAATGAAATTGGGTTTTTGCTTTATGTGGGACCTTGCTGATGTTGTATCCATTGGTTCCGGTTTACATTGCTTGGCTTGATTTTGATTGGTTTGACTAAATCTTTGAAATGAATTTTGATTATTCATTGGATTACTTGTATTAGGGCGTGGTTGAAATTGAGAGTTCTGATACGTTTGAAATTGAGGGTTTGGACGTGTTGGATATTGCGGTCTAAAGGTAAATGAGCTTGGGCGTATATTTGGTCTTTCATTGGGGTTGAAAAATGGGTTTGATTGTCTTGAACCATATGAATTAGAATTGGTGTTTGGTTGTGGAAAATTGAATCTCGGTTGAAAATTTTGAAATGTAGGTCTTGTACTTGCATTACCATAGGGCGTATTGTAAAAAGGTCTTTGCTGTACATTGGGTCTTACGTGCTGTACTGGAGTCATACGTGTCGCGGGTTTGTAAGAAGTGTGCGTATTTAAATTATTAATTTTTTGGCTGGAGTATAAGAAATTTTCTTCTTCGATAACGATACTCATTGCGTTTTCTAATTTTTGGGGATTTCTTAAACGTACGCTTAGTTGTAGCTGGGGTGGTAAACCACGAATAAAGGTTTTTAAAGCCAAATCGTCATAACTACTGAGAAAAACAGCTTTTTGTTCTTCCGTAAGTTCAGTCATAGTATTTAATTTAGCGGTTATTAAACTTCTACTGTCCTGACATCGCATTCCAAAATTGTATGGTGATTCGTTCTTAAATGGTCTTAAATTTAAAAGATCTTGTATCAGACAATCTACGTTTCTTTGGTCTCCGAAGCAGAGTAAGAGTGCTTCTTTTACTTTGGACCAAGTTCTCAATTCTAATCTAGAGCCGATTAATGATAGCGCTCTACCAGATAATCTACCAATTATAGCTCTTATAAGAAAATTATTTAAGTTAATATTGGTTGGGCTAGCAAAAGTTCTTATTAAATTGTCACAGTCATCGACAAAAACCGATAATGTGTGAGGGTTGCCGTCAAAGTGAGGGATACAGTCAATGTGTAATTTGAGTAATTGATAATTAGTTCTGTCATCGTGTGCCATTGTGTCAGTATTAAGTTGTATTTCGTTAATTCTGTCACTTAAATTATTTAATTCGTTTTCTATGTCAATCATTAATTAGTAAATTTCCTTTCGTTTTTTAAAATTTTTTAAATTTTAAAATTCTAGTTTTTATTTAATTTGGTTGCTATCGTAAAGTTTTTTGTGTCAAGGATTAATTAAGGATGAGCAACTTACATGAATATCCAATTTTTCATTTTTCTTATCTACTGCCTATAGGGTGGTTCCGATTTTTGGATGTTCCCCAGGACTTCCTATTTCTAAGGTTTGCCTATAGGTTCCCTCGATGTTAGAGTTGTTCCCAGGACTTGCGATCTTCTTGCACTGTTTTAGTTGTCTTTTCACGGCACTTCGCGGAACTGCGACGCGAACCAGGAGCGATTTTTGTCTCCCTTAATTTCGATTTTTGAAATTGTCCGTGTCACTTTCTGTCCGTTTGTCACTTAACTTATTTCTTTGTTCTTTAGATACTCGTTAATCGTTAACGAACAATTAATTCAGCGATTGAACTAATTTCGAGTATCCTACCGCACTGCGCCAGTTATGTTTCGGACACTTACAAGAGCCTTTTTAAAAAGACAAAATTTTATTAAGATACAAATATGTGTACTTAGTACAATGATACAAGTAAGATTAAAAGATTTTACAAAAAACCAAGTATATATAATATTTCTAAGACATGCTGATGCAGCTTGTTGTCCGGGTATCCTATTCCGTGTACATAGTCGTGTTTTATGGAATATAACTCTCGTATTTATAAATATGAATAATATTTATATCTTACAAGATTGAGTGCATTTTTATTATATTTTCATATTTCAATTTTGTATGACTCGCGGCCCCCCGGTTGAGAAACGCTGAACTAGAGCATCATATTATCTAGTGTCTGTATCCAGATATTTTGATTAATATTATCTCTTATCTGTTATCTGGATATAAAAAGAAAACATTATCTGGATAAACAGCGGTCTGAACCTATGACTGATGTAGCTCTTATAATATTGCCACAAAAGTATCCCCAGGCCAGGATTGCGACACTTAGACATTGTTACTTTCAGCTGTTTGATTAAAAAACTATTTGTCGTCATCTAACATGTATAACCTGATTACGTAATGCATACGCATTTTCGTAATTATGTAATATTTGTCATGACGAATAAATATCGGAACTAGGTCAATCAGGGGTATAAGTAAATAGATGTCGTACGGAAACCGCACAGAGGAACCTAGCCAAGTTCTCTACAAGTTCTACTCAACAAGGTGACGACCATGAGTCCGACTCCATGTACAGATACATTCGGTAAGCCAAGCAACAGCTACCACTCACAGAGAGGTTGTTTGGCTCACCAAAAAAATCTTCCAGGATCCTTGACTCCCTGATCGGCAACCACCACCTTGGAGATGGGTCCAAGCCAATTCCGGCCAACATGCGGTGGACCGTAGATTTCCCCGAACTCCCATAGATGAATACAATCAAATAAGACCGTAATTTTATAAATATTTAATAAATTGTATTGTTAAAACCTGGAATTGCTTTTCAAACAACCCACGAGACAATATTTTTTACAACAGATATCAAATATCATATGACAGTCCTTTGTAGTAAACTTCTGTATTTTACTTAATAAAATATTCTACTCATCCAAATTATACTTAATATTTGCATAATCAATTTTAATATTGTGAAAATTAATTCTAATAATTCGCAAAAAAATTTAAAGTAAATTTTTCGAGTAAATTTAAATGCTAAAATGAATGTTAATGCGAGATCCTTAGAGCGTTTCTGAAAGTAATTTACGAAGTGAAATTAAGTTTTCATTTCCCAAGCACTACATATAAATTAATACACAGGAATGCTTTTACATATAAATAATGCTAGTTATATTTCACTTCACACCAGTTCAACAAATACAAATGGTGTCAGCAAAACATCATTTATTCTAAAGTTAATATCTTAAATATACACTTCCTGTATCGTATCTAATATTAATAAGTTTAAATATTCAAATAGCATAACTAAAAATGAAGATTATATATAATATGGGACATAAATAGCTTAGAGGTTCAATATTCAATACCTAGCATTTTTAGGGTATTTGTAGGTACGACCAAAAAACCCTTATTCCGTCATTTTGTCGTCTGTCTGTCTGTCTGTCTGTCTGTCTGTTAGTTCGGTAAAAATTGTAAACCGGAAAAATACTAAAACATCTAAAAAACATATCCCCCTAAAAATATAAACAAATATGTGCTCATCGAAAAAAAATATTTTTTTATAATTCTGAGTAGGGTATCAAATGAAAGCCCTTGGTACGTGGATTAACGATCAAATTTTTATTTTTGCAAAATAAATTATTTTGAAGCGATTTTTGCCAAAATTGTGCAAAAGAATTTTTGTTCCACACCCTGTAGCCCAGATGGTTTAAACTAAAAATCTGAAAAAATTCTAAGTAATGAACATTGGTGTGAACCGGAAGAGGATTTTTTGATCAGATTACGTTTTTGGAAAAAAACGCATTTTTTGTGTTTTTTTGCTAATAATGTACACAAATTATAGCTTTGTAACACGCTACACTGGAACGTGTATGCTGGTGTAGTGGTTTTGACGCTCACTTTTCACCTAAGTAACTCGATCCGAAAGGGATCGAACCCTGCGAGAAGAGACAATATTATTTTTTGTTTTTTTTTTCTTTTAATTTTTATATTGTTTAAATTATTTTTTCAAAATTCTCGTTATATTTTGGCAAATGTTGCATTTAATTTTTAAAAGCGTAAATTTAATAACCAGTGGAAATTGTTTAAATTATAATTTAATTCTGTTTCAATATACACGAAATCAGAGGGGCGGAACTTATAACAACCAATGGAAGCCATAGGCACAATGTTTAAAATTCTTAATGAACCTTGCTATATAAAAAAAAATACTGCACATATTTAGAAACCTAAATAATGGTATTAGGCGATCGAATTAAAATTAACAAAAAAAATATTTAAATATAAAATTTGTTTTGGCATCCGAAATAATCATCATTCACTTACTAAATACCTGCAAAACGCTGAAATGTGTGAAAATTCACACTTCACATCAATTTTGTATTACTATTATTACTTTTTTAGTTTAAATTTAAGTAACAACTCGTAGAATTTGTAAAAGAAATATACACAAAGGTGTTAAAGTGACTGGTTTTTTTTTTTATTTGAATCCGCAAGTTAATAGTTTTATCGCAAACACCGTTTCGTAGATATTTTTAAACAAGTTACACCGACTAATTTCATGACACGTCCTCTAATAGCATGGTTTGAGCAACAGGGATTAGTAGCGAATCAGTCTTGAAAAAAACTACTAATCTGTCAATCTAATAAAAATATAAAGCTCGTCAAGGTTAGTGTGATAGAAGATCTTGTAATTTCGACCAGTAGAAGATCCCTGGCAAATATTTTTAGTAAATAATGGTACCAACATTTAGGCCGCGGTGTTAGTATTTATTAGATGGAAGTAGCTCCTATATAATCAACATAGATGTTTTAGTATAGTATGCTGGGCCGATGATACTGTTAGATGCGACCTAATCAGTGGTACGTATTTCGAAAAGAATCAGCGCTTTCTAATCAGATCCTATCGAACAACTTGCACCATTATGGTTTCAAAATGTGTACTCGATAACATATCAAAACTGGCTAGTACTTTTTTTTCAGTTATAACGTTTGTGAAATTTTAAATACGTAGTGCTACAAAATATAATTTACTAAACAAGAGCAAGAGGAATTATGAGCAACTGAAAATATTTGGGATAAATTACCTAGAAAGATGTACGTACATGTACAGAAAGATCACCTCTGGAGGAGACATTATTACTTAAAATTTTATAAACTCATTTCAGAAAATGAGACACAATATAAAAAATCGGTAGACGGAAATGAATTGATCCCATAAAAAGAATCATATCTAAGTTCCAGGATCGCAGCAAATTATTTACAGTAAACCTGTTGGCAAAAGACAAGTAAGCAGGCCAAACTCAAGTGAAAGGATGGTGTCTTACGATATAATAAAACTAGTACATAATGGAGGGGAATTCTTACGAGGACCGATGCCCAGTCTGTGCTGTAGTCATACCCCTGGCACTCTTATGGGCGATAAATCCTACCGTGACGTCACCAGTTTTAGTATGTCTTCGGGCCGGTAGTGGCGCTGTTGTTGGCTAGATAAAGCGAGCGACAGCTAACTATTCTTTTCTATCTGTGTTTTCTATGCAGTTAACGTCGTTATTGTTTATTGTGTTTTTCATGACAAAGAATTTTAACAAATCCAAGTTTAAGTGAAGTGTTTTACTGTGCAAATAAAGTGTGTTGTCAAACAATAGCAGTTTATAGTATCGAGAATTAGTGGTGTTTGAGAAATGTGTATTATAAATTTTCAACTAGTTTTAGGTTATGTTTTTAACATTTACGTTGATAGCGTCTAGTAATTTGTTGTGGCTCATATGAGAAGTTATTTAAGAATTAAATAATAAAAAACAAAACCATCGTATTAAATTTTTTTTATTGATTGTAAAATTTGCACTGTTTTTTGATTGTAAATAATGTAAATTTTAATTTTGCAGAGTGCTCGCATTCTACAAAATTAAAATTATTAACTAATATTTCAAAGCATTTTATAAAAATTATACTATTTAATTATGTAAAACAATTAAATCAAGTAATTATTGGCAAAGACCTTAGAGTAAATGATAATGCATCGAAATATTTTAAAGATGCAAGAAAAATGTATGTAAAATTAAGGTTTAAAAAATAAATGTATTTACAAAATGTGCTTTTGTTTTATTTACCAAAGAATAATAGCATTAATTACAAATTTCAAATACTGGCGCCGGATTGGAAATATGTAGTATCTACATTATCGATTGAAAATACAATTAGTTAGGCAACATTCCGTTTCTGGCGCTAGTACTAATGTAAAAAAATTACTATACCAGTGTCATATCTATCTTGTCTATGGCTGTAGTTTCAATGTTGAAAAGAAGACACCACTATACTTAAAAAATTTAGTTCTAACTATTGGGCTTAAGTAAGATGTTAATCCAGGTGTTCCTGACTGGGTCGATGTTGACCCCCTGGCGTTCAGTCAGCTTGAAGCTGGGGTCGATATTAGAGGGACCGATTGGGGATCTATATTCAACATTAAGGATATACGAAATAAATATGCAAAATTGAAAACAATTGTGGAAACGTTGTTAATAGGGTTCTCTGGTTCGTATTTTGTTGAAGCTGGATTTGGTAAAATGATTAATTTGTTAATGATAAAATTGAGCACATTTCTACCACACATAAAAAACTTGTGGTTATTCAACTCCCACAATAGGGTATAGGCATGATTTTATTTTAATTTTTTTATTATATTCCTCTTGTTGCATATAAACATAAAAAACAGTTTTGCATTTTTTTTTTTATTTGAAGGCTTAAAAAAATCATAGTTGTATGTAGCGCGCGAAAACGACGTTTGACGTCATACCCCTTCTAAGTGACGCAGTACACTACTAGCCTACCCAGTGTACTGCGTACAGTCTACCCAGTGTACAACGTTCAGCCTACATAGTCTGTTGTGAAATTATTTGCTTGTATAACTTTTATAGGTTATGTAAAATTAGAGTTATTTTAATTAAAATAAAGTTTAATTCTATAAAAAATAAAAACAATTTATACATGTTTACCGAATTAAATTTTTATTAAAGTATATAAAATACGAAAGATCCAGGCCCCAGTAATTCGAAACTTAGCCGAAAATATTGTTTAGTACCGATGTGCACAAATAGTTCAAATAGAAATCCAAAAAAAACAATTTATATCATTACCTGATGGCGAAAAACAACAGAAAAGGCGAAATTTGTGGCTGAAAGCTATGAGGCGAAATAAAACCGATATTTCAGAAAAAAGTAAACTTTATGTTGTGTGCATAAATGTATCAATGTTGGGTAAATTATCACTCTGAGCCCTAACAAAATCTTTATCTGCCATTTTAATAATAAAAAATTGTTTAAAAACAAATACAAAACTCTCGAACAATACAATATACACACGTAAAGATTATGTTGTAGCTGTATCTGTGACGTCAAACCTCAGTCGTTTGACGTCATACTCAGTCGTATTTACTCGGTAACGTTCGCGCCGTGGTCGGCTTACTTCAAATTTACAAATTTTAATTAAAAAATTTGGCTACAATATTAATTAAATTGTGATTTTTGTTTTGTTAGGTGACAAAACTAACATTAGCATATCAAAAAAATTTAATTTTAAGGAAATTTTTTATGCGTATCCCCTATTGTCCCATTGAATTATTGTAACTGTGATTTCAATTGTAATACATGGTTACTGACTGACCAAAATATGTATTTATTAGTTTAATTATATTTATGCAAAATTATTTTTTTTTAATCAATACATTCTTTAACAAGATTTATTATTATTTATGTATAACTCAATAACTAAAGCATTTTATATGGACGTCGTCAAAGGATTTTTTTCGTATGTAGGGGATCGATCGATAAAAAAGGTTGGGAAATCCTGTGTTAATCGAATGTTCGGTATAAAACTGGATTTACTATTTGATTGGCAGATGGAACACCTCGGATCGTGTTTAGATCGAAATCATAGCCTCCTGCCATACTAGCTCTATATTTTCCTTGGTAGGGTTGGTTTCTGGTCGCCCTGAACGAGACTAGTCAACGAAAATCCTTGTTGCTCTAACTGAATAAATATACGACAAATCTTAAAATTAGACTACAGTTCTAGTTAAAGACAGCACATTTGATATTTACTTACTTTTTTCATTAGAGTCTCTGAAGTGTAGCCCAATTCACCAATTACTTCATAAATATATTTATACTTGTTAACATCAATATAAGCTGGCGACATCAGATATCTTAGGTCTTTAAAAAACTCATCAATTGTGTCTTCATCAATGCCAGCCTCTTGTCTAGAAAAAGCAACTATTTAAAATTGATTGCTATTTCATAAATGACAAATATTATACATGCTAACCAAAACTATATATTTACAACGTTTGATCTAAAATATCCAGTTATTTAAATTAAATTAAATAGGGTCCGTTGAGATTAGTCCCCGGCAGAAGCTCCATACGCCTGCTAACGTCTTTTTCACTCTTAGAAGCACTCCAATTAGATATCGAAACTTTTGGAAATCATGTTTAGATCAACCGATATTTCTCTTCAGTCTCAAAACTTTATTTATTGGAATAAAATGAAAGTCTGAGGGAAAGAATTAAGGCAGAATCGAACGAATGATAATGCTGCTGGGAATGTGGAATGGCAGTCTGAAAGAGAGAGAATAATGTGGGAATCGAATGAAAATAAGATACTGCTGAGAATGTGGAATGAGTCTGTGGAAGAGAATAAAGATAGAATCGAATGAATGGGGATTACCAGGAAGATTGTGTTACTGTTTGTGCGAAACTGACGAAAGAATCAAATACCTGGTATATACAGGGAATGAAGAAGGAATTGAATGAATAGACGATATGGAGTGACAGTCTGTGAGGGATAATGAAGGCATAATCGAATGAAAATCCATAACCGAATGAAGATATTAGTGAAAATGAGGAGTGATAATCTGTGGAAGAGAATGAGAAAAGAATCGAATGAATGGGGATTACCAGTAAGATTGTGTTACTGTTTGTGGGAGAAACTGACGAAAGAATCAAATACCTGGTATATACAGGGAATGAAGAAGGAATTGAATGCATAGACGATATGGAGTGACAGTCTGTGAGGGATAATGAAGGCATAATCGAATGAAAATCCATAACCGAATGAAGATATTATTGAAAATGAGGAGTGATAATCTCTGGAAGAGAATGAGAAAAGAATCGAAAGAATGGGGATTACCAGTAAGATTGTGTTATTGTTTGTGGGAGAAATTGACGAAAGAATCAAATACCTGGTATATACAGGGAATGAAGAAGGAATTTAATGAATAGACGATATGGAGTGACAGTCTGTGAGGGATAATGAAGGCATAATCGAATGAAAATCCATAACCGAATGATGATATTAGTGAAAATGAGGAGTGATAATCTGTGGAAGAGAATGAGAAAAGAATCGAATGAATGGGAGATAATAATGGAAATGAGGAGTGACAGTCTATTGAAGAGAACGAAAGATAAATTGAATGGATGGGAGATATTGGTGAGTATACGATATGACATTCTGTGAAGGAAAATAAAGAGAGATGAATTCAAAACAGTAGTAATATGATCAAAAGTCCCAAGGGAGATAATCGAATGATTAGGAGACACTAATCAGATCGTAGAGAGAAAGTCTAAGGAAGAGAATCGCATGAAAGCGAGATGCTGAGTAGAATCAGTTGAGTATGGTGATAAGAAAATTGACCGATAAGGTGACTATTTTATCAAAACTTGCCGAACCATGATTATATTTTCCAACTTTAAGATCAATATGAATTAGGCCGGAGATATTTGAAGAAGTAATGGAGAGGCGTATATTAAGCATAAAAAAATATCCCATAAATGAAAATATGATGAAGACAAAATATGATGAAGAAAATTTATGACGATAATTTTTGAAGTTGAAGATCTACTCGGTCTTCCATCATCTTTGATTGAAATTTTGACGTCATTGAAGCGCCTGAACTCCTCTAATTACTGTTACGAATACGTCCCTACCAAAGAATACAGTAAGCTTGGAACGGACAGCAAACTTTGAACATTGAGTTACCTGAAAGTACTAGAAATCTATGGAACGTTTTAAGGTTCGCTATATAAATTATCAAAAACAAAAACAAAAATCATTGTAATAAAAAACATGTAAAGGAAAGTGTAAGACCAGCCACTGGCTAAACTTTTACCTAATAAATGTATTATTATTATTATTATTATTATTCTTTAAGCGCGCGATCTGGAACCGAAGTGTCAGCATTCAAACAGTAAAGCTCAGCGAATCATTAAGATTCGCACACAATTAGTTGAATCTATCTTATTCAAGCGATTGAAACAGTTCAGATGGACAATCATGATCGTCAGTAAGTCAGTTTCATGCCTTCAACGGTTCAATGGTTGGTTTATATACGGAACAAGAATAAGGAATAGGAAATAAGAATAGTACACAAGATGTTAAAACATGGCTGCGTCGTATATCGGTTTATGTAGGAATGAAATTTAACTTAAACATAAGAATAGTTGGTAACATTCAACATTTTATTCTTATTTCAAGAATAAGCCTGCGCACAACAATCAAAATGTCTGCCGTAATAAAGTTTGTTCAACTGATGTTTTTCAGTTGTGATCAGAGGGTTGTAAACAACAATAAAATGTTTTTATTATTTTTATTTATTCTTCTTGTAAGTTTTAAGAACCTGTCAAGTGACAAACGTTAAACACAGGCCAACGCAAGTACGCAGGCGCAGCGACGAAATGTTATGTCCTATATAAACGGTTTAATGTTTTTTATTCTTGTGTACTATTCTTATTTCCTATTCCTTATTCTTGTTCCGTATATAAACCAACCATTAGAGTTAGATAAGTGATGAACTCAAGTAGAGATACTGAGTTAGTAGAATTCAGTACGGTAACTGAATAATTTAGTTAATCGAATACCTGGACTTGTCTGGACTATGTGGTTATATACTTGGAACAGTTAACTGTGAATTAACTGAGACATAAATGTAGTGAGTAGTGGTATGTATTGTTTAAGTGTTATTGTAGTCTATAAATCGGTGTACAAGTCCAATATTTAAGTAGTTTAATAAAGATTCAAAAGCACAACTAAATTCGTCTTATATTTTAATTTTAACCACGTAACAATACGTACACCAACTCAGAGGATCTTCTGTAAATATTGTTTATAAAATTTTAAGTGGTTCTGTTGCCTACTAACTTTTTTGACAGTTTTGTTCGGAACTTTTTATCAAATATATATTATTTTTATTATTATTTTAATGAGCTTTTAACTTTTGACAATAGTCTGGGTATTTTTAGATCAAACATCGTACTAAAATTTAACTGGCATAAATTGATTTATAATATAAAATGTTTTAATCTAAAAGTTTATATGAAATCTTTAGTAAAATTTCTTTACTAGAGTTCTCCAAGTTCTAAGTTTGCAAACTTAGAGAAATCCTATATATCTCCGACCTTGTTTCAATAATGTTGTTAAAACTTACAGTTTAGCCTGAACGGTGAAAGTATTTTGTCTGAAAACTGTGTTACTGTTGCACACTGTTACTGCAGGAAATTGAATATTGGATATTGGATAAGCTGTCGTTCTTATTGTGGTCACAGTTGGTTTTGTCTCAAATCTGAAAATAACTTTTATTTTTTATTTCCTCGTTCGTTTTATCTGTAAAACAACTTTTATATCCAATGCACGGGGTCTCTAAACATCAAATAAAAATAAGAAAAATCATTCTGTGATTCTTTTTCAGTTTATTTTGTTGATCTTTCATTTCATTTTTGAAGTTGCATCTGGTCGTTACATATGAATATACCAACAGAATTTACATATCTATCCACATAAACAAAGTTGAAAACTTTGTCTGTCTTTTCAAGTTAATACTTCCATTTTACGTGTTTCAAGTAGTTATGAAACGATACAAATAAAAAATATATTTCTGTCTGTCTAGTTGAGTATTTTATCTTTCTCTATTTCTTTGTCTATTCGATCTCTACGAAGGGTGATCGGAAATTTTCTAGAACGCACTAAAAGACGGAGATGCGCGCGCATATCGTTCATATGTTTTGAAAACATTATCTTTCATATAACAGTCAAATTTCCAAATTGATCGTGCTTATAGTATAGCCGTGATAGTCAACTGAAGCAACAAATTTAAAAGAAAGAAGTTTTAAAGAAAAAATAAATAAATAAAAATGAATGCAACATTAGCAACTGGAAGGAGAAGACGAAGATTAAAAAAGGATGGAGGAAAATCGTAAACCAAGCCATGGGCCAACTGGGCCTGCAGAGCTAAATTATTATTAAATGCTAAAGATATAAAAACGGAGTTCATAGTGAGTCTGCTCCTTCATATGCAACAGTTACAAAATGGGTTGAAGAATTTAAACGTGGTCGGTGAAGAACAAAGGCTGCACCATGTTCTGGTAGACCAAAAACAGCTATTGATGAAGAAACGCTCAGAAAAGTCCACGGAATCGGGATAAAAGATCACCGAATAAAATTTCGAGAGACAGCAGAGGCAGTAGGTATTTTTATATAATGAACATTGCATTTTACACCAACATTTGGACACCATAACTCTCACTGCAGGATGGGTGCTGCGTTTGCTAACAAACGTCCAAAAGCAAGTCCGAATAACCATTTCTCAGCAATGTCTAGACGTGTTCAAGCCAATACAAAATATTTTTTGCGACATTTTGCAACAGTCGTTGTAACGTGGATAAATCACTACACTTCCGACACCAAAGAACAAACAAAACATTGGATAGCACATGGTTAACCAACTCCGAAAAAGCCCATGATGCCATCTGCTGGTAAGGTTATAGCAAACGTCTTTTGAGAACCCCCGGAATAATTTTTATCGACTACTTGCAACATGGAAGAACAATAATAGGCTAGTATTATGCGTCGTTATTAGACAGATTGAACAAAGAAGTCAAATCCAAAAGGCCTCATTTGTCAAAGAAAAAAGTCTTGTTCCACCAAAATAACGCACTTTCCCAAATTCAGTAATTTTGATGACGAAACTGCATGAATTTCGATTCGCATTAATCGAACATGCACGTACTCGCCAGATTTGGCTCACTCAGATATTTTTCTGTTTCCAAAACCAAAATAAGGTTGCCTGGAAAGAAATTCTCATCAAATACTGAAGTCGTCGAAGTTGTAAATGGATTTTTCGAGAGTTTAGTTAATTCTTATGTTTTTGAAGGAATGAAAGGTCTTGAGACGCGTTGGACTAAATGTATAGTGCTGAATGGAGACTATAGAAAAATAAATACAATTTTACCCCAAAACGTTATGTTTTCTATTTCGTTCTAGAAACTTTCCCTCGTAAATCACCCTTCTTATATAGAGTATTAACTCGTACAATGCAACCTCGTTAGTTAACTAGTTACTAATTTTGGCGCAAAGCAACTATGGCTATTTTCGTCTAACACAGACCATCTAAATGACTGAGTCAGTGAGAAGTATCTCCAAATAGCAGTTACGGAAAAAAATAATTGTTGGAGACCCAAGACGAAGTATATGGGGATGGCCTAAAATAACTGTTGCTAAAAACAGGACAAAATAAAAAAATAAACTAGAAAACGGCAAGACTAAGATATATCATATTTGTCGAGCCAAAATTGATGATGATGGTCTCCAAAAGGAAAGAGAATAAGAAGAAATCTAGCAAATGTAAAACACCATTAAATAAGGTGTGAAAAAGAACTATCTGAAAGAGACTAGGAAAATAGGAGTCGGTGACAACTGAGAACGGCAGAAACATAATGGAAGAACGCCAAAAAGAAGAAAATTAAGCTCTTTTGGTGGCCTTTGTGTAAAAACAGGTGATGATGGTTTGATATTTTCGATGTGTGGCAGTATTTTAGAATTTTTTATAACTCTAGTGCCCAGTTGCATATAAGTTTGAAAACTAGATATAAGCTAAAACTAGATATAAAACACAAAAATAACTAGCAACATAATGTGTTGAATGTTCATTTTGTAATTCCAATTGTATTATTGTCTGTTATGCATAAATTTTTCAAATATTCAGGTAACAAATTTATAGTTGTTTAAAAATATTGAACTGGAATATTTTAAATTGAATATAAAATATGAATCATAAAGTAATTAGATATAATAAACCTTTGCTATTTAATGTTACAACCAAATGGAAACAACAAAACGGTAATGCAATTTTATTAAAATTTTCAGTTGTAATATGCCACTATAATTGCTGGAAAGAGATAATATTGAAAACTGTGGAGTTAATAAATAATTAAAATGTCATATAATTAATTTTAAATCGAAACAATAAAACTGGATATAAAATAATAGAACATGGACGGAAAAATACACCTGTTGTTTATACATTAATGTCCGGTTGCATAAAAATCTTTTCTTTTTTTGGTTTAGCTACTGATGGCCATTAGCCAGTATATTTTGGATTGTATTTTGGGAACATTAGTAATTTTTATAACAAATACAAATATCCATGTCATCACCCGGATTCAAACCCGAGCACCGGTACACCATGGCGACCGGCCATAAATATCTTTAAACTAGTTATAAGCTAAAACTAGAAACAGGGCCGGCCGCGAAATATGGAGCGCAAAATTAAGGATATTGAATTTTATATTATGTATATATATTTTTTATATATGATATTATATTATGTATGATATTATAACAATTCCAGTAGAAAACTTCAAAAATAATGTATTTAATGTAATTTTAGATAATGCCATAAAATCACTTCAGGAACGCTTTCAACAATTAAATGAGTTTCACCAAACATGGGGTTTTTTGTATAATTTCAATACATTATCAGTCGATGATGATTTGATTAATTTATGCAAAGATCTGCATCTGAAATTAAAAATAGACAGCGATTGTGACGTGAATGGAGCAGAATTATTTGATGAGTTGAAATCTGCATCAGTTCTTTTGCCTAAAGACATTTATGAACCTTTAAATATTCTAAATTTTATAAAATCCAATAAATTACAAAATGTGTTTCCTAATATTTGGATTTCATTAAGAACAATGTTAACGATAGCAATTACTGTTGCTAGTGGTGAGAGAAGTATTAGTAAGTTAAGATTGATAAAAAAATATTTACGCTCTACAATGAGCATGAGAGATTAAATAACCTGGCGATATTGCCAACGGAGTGGCCGAGCGCACTAAGTCGTGCGGTTTGTACTGGTGGAACAGTCTGGACTGTCCGGTCGGTGGTTCGAGCCTCCTTCGTTGGGGATATTATTCGGGCGAGAATAATATGTTTACATTACTCCCATTTTCACAATCATTCACCCCTCATCCAGGTGTAGAAGCTCGCCCCCTGGCATCGGCGATTAGCCTCGTTGCAGAAATAGGCCGATGTTTAATAAAATAATAATAAAACCTGGCGATATTATCTATCGAAAATGATATCGTATCGAAATTAGATATCACCGAAATAGTCAAAAATTTCGCTGATTTTAAAGCACGAAAAATTAACTTGTAGCTTGTAAGTAATATGTAATTTGTATAAACTATTATTTAACGTTGTTGTTTTTTCAATTTAATAAATAAATTATTAATGTACATTCAGTTGTCTTTTTTTTAGTAGATGATTCTTCCTTTATAATAATTTTATTTTATTTTTTATAATATATTTTCAAAAATGGGCTTAAAACCAATATAAATAATATATATATATATATATATATATATATATATATATATATATATATATATATATATATATATATATATTAAATATACCTATAATTCATTAAGGGGCGCAATTCAAATATTTGCCCGGGGCGCTAGAATTCGTCGGGCTCGGCCCTGACTAGACACAAAACACAAAAATGCCTAGCAACGCAATGTCTTGCTACACACTTGCTTTTGTGCTTTATATCTAGTTTTAGCTTATAACTAAATAGTTTTCAAATTTTTATGCAATAGAGCATAAGAGGATATTCTGTTCCGCAACCTGTCGCCTTATTAAAACTTAGTCTAAGCTTTCGTCGAAAAATGCTGTACTTGATGATAATGAAATACCACACGTGTTCTATACAAAAATTTAATTATTTTGGGCCACACTACCTCTTTATGAACCGATGTAGATTCCAAATGACGAAAATATTGCCCCCCAGGTGCAAGGACTATAAGTTATTTTCTCGATTTAGCAAAATAACGATACTTACTTGAAGTCTAAGCTACAATTTCCCTGATTTTTTTTTAATTTGCGTCGATAAGGTCAAAAAACGGAGATTACAATTTATTGCCTAAAAAAATTATTTCCGAAATGCCAGGCAAATTAGGCACGTTGCATGAATATGTCACCTACGATTTTTCGTCCACTTTTTCCGAATTTAACTAAAGTCGTAAAATTTAATTAATATATATATATATATATACATCAGAGTAGACCGAGAAAAAAAATCATATACTAGGTGTGTAAATTGAGAAACCGGACTGATTTTTTAAAATTTTTTTATTCGAATAAAGTTAAAATTCAATATTGTCTCCCTCAAAATAACTTCCTTGGGAAGCCAAACAGCGCTGGAGACGGTTCTTCCAATCCTCATAGCAGTGCTGGAACTCGGATACTGAAATATCTTTCAGCTGGTGGGTTACGGACGTTTGAATGTTTTCGAGTGTCCCAAAATGACGTCCCTTGAAGTGATTTTTCAATCTTGAGAAGAAGAAAAGTCACAAGGACTCAAGTCAGGCGAATAAGGACGCTGAGGAGCCACAGGTCAATATTTTTACTCTCCAAAAACTCGTTTATTGAAATTTCTGTGTGACAATGCGCATCCCCAATTCATTGGTCAAAATCTGATAAACGATAGTGTGAGTCTAATTCAACTTTTCCCCGATCATTCTGACTGTCAACCGACGATCTGAACGCACAAGATCCCGGGTTCTGTCGACATTTTCATCGGTTCTTGAAGATGAAGGCATTCCGCTGCGTGATCCATCTTCAATCAGCTCTCTTCTTTCTTAAAATGCCTTAGTCCACCAAAAAACTTGGGATCTTGACAAAACACTGTCTCCGTAGGCCTGCTGAAGTTTTGCAAAAGTTTTCGTTGCACTGTGCCCAATTCTGAAGCAAAACCTGATACCATACCGTTGCTCGAAATTAATGTTACTCATTTTTAGAACGCAGTAGAAAAAACTGATTCACGAAAAAAATCGCTACAGACTACAAACTCCTACTGAAAGTTTATCACATGTTCACCTGCCGCTTCTCCAAGTCCTGCGTCCCAAATGTTGCCAGATCAAACGCTATGTTGCCGGTCCGGTTACTGAATTTACACACCTCGCATGTTTCTCCCACAAAACCTTTGACACTACTTTAATTTTGCTATAAACAGTCAAATTTTCCTTAAAATTAAATCATGTTTGTTTGTTTATTAATTTATTTGTTTTTTATAAAATAGCAAATAAAAATTGACACAAACACAAACAAACAACCTTAAATAAATAAAATGAAAATTTAAATTAAACAACATGGCATATGTGACCACCTCCTTCATCAATACACAGGGGCGTAGCGACGGTCCCGCAGCCGCGGGGGGGGGGCTGTTAGGGGCCCATGAAAATGTAAAAAAATAAAATAAAAACGCAATATATGTGAAAATAATTAATTTCTGTTCATATATATTAAGCTCGTATATATTAAGTAATATTAATATTTATATAAAAAATGTATTTAAAAAAATTCTAACATAAAATATCGGCAATTATATTTTAAGTTTCAAGGGCCCGCAGACGGCTGATATGAAAATAATTACATATGTATTTTACTTTTATTTATTTTACTTAAAATAAAGTATGAAAAACACAAATAAAATTTATTTTCTAAAAAAATAGTTATAATATAGTATTTTTATTTTTATTGATATGAATAAATTTACTGATATGAACAAAATGATTTTATTGAAACATTTTAGACAGAAAATAAAAAATATGTATATAAACTTCACTGTCTTTTTATCACTTGATAAATGCGTTAGAACAGCGGTTCCCAAACTTTTTTGACCGCGACCCGGTACGAGGTTTTAAAATTTTTCGCGACCCATCTTAAGAAAAAAAAAAACATTTATTTACAAAACAAATTTTATTTTAAAGCAGTAGCTTTATAGTAATAAAGAGTATAGTATAGTAATAAAGAGTATAGTATAGTAATAAAGAATATAGTATAGTAATAAAGAGCACAAATACACACTATTCCAGTGATTAAATGACTTTAAAAAAAATAATATGTACAAAAAAAATCTTTTTGTGTTTTTACAATTTTTTTCGCGACCTGGCAAAATTTTTCTGCGACCCGGAGCCGGGTCGCGACCCACACTTTGGGAAACGCTGCGTTAGAAGATTTGAAATAACTACCTATTTTCACGTTCAGAAACTATATGCACACACTGATGTTGACGAAATGGGGTTTAATGTCTATTCCACCAACTGCAGTGGTGGTTCTATGTACGGTATTACTGATTAGATTCCTCAAATAGACTACAGTGCAGAATATTTTATTGTCAAAAATTTTATAATAGCAATACATAAATAGATTTCGCTTTATAATTAAATAACTTATTGATTAAATATAATCACTATTAAATAGTTATTTGCTAATTTAACTAATTTCATTTAAAAGTGCCGAAAAACGACAAGTTTATCAGATATCAGATATACTTATTTTACGTATCACAAAAGAAAAACTGGTATATAAATTAAAATTGAAGCAGAAGAAGCTGCTAAAATAAATTTAGAAGATGTCATCGATCAATTTGCAGCTGTGAAGGCAAGGAAAAAACAATTTTATAAGTTTTTTCAGTTTATCTTGATTATTTAGTTCGTGAGAAATTTTTAATCATTAAATTAAAATAATATTTTGAAAAAGAATTGTGTTGTTTTCTTAATATACCTTTATTTATTTTTTTGTTGCAGAGGGGGAAGGTCCCGGTGAAAGTTTTGCGGGGGGGTGGGGCAAATTTGTCGCTACGCTACTGTCAATACAGATTCTGATTCTCCTGTTAATTAATCTTAATAATTAAACACAAATTCTTCAAACTTGCTAAATTATGAAAAACGATAGTAATAAACAGTTTTTATTTTTGTTGCATGATTATCTCCAACATATTTCTGTTTTTCTCATCCACAGTTTACCCTAATGTATTTTTTATATCTTATAGTTTGAGATCCCCATGCTTAAGCAGATATTTTGAACACACTGTATAATAAAATGGATGAACATTGATAGGTTTGGTCTACTAAAGAGTAATGTAAGTTTTATAAAGAAAATAATTTCACTTACCTTAGCCAATGTATAGCAATAAGCCACAAACACATAGCAAAACAAAAACTCAAAACAAAGAACCAAAATATCATTTCCGGCAGAGTTTTAGCTTCAGAAAAATATATAAAGCCATGTAAAGTAAGATTTCTTGAATATTTTTGCCAGTTTTTCCAAAATGTAGACGCCATTCTAACTCTAATGTGCCACCAGTGATTTCAATCAGAGAAATAATTTTATTTTTGGAAAATTTCCATTGTAATTAGAAACTTTATAATTAAATTACATTTGAAAGTTGACAATCAATTATTCATGAGACTTCTTGACGGTGCTTTTCAATAATGGAAGAAACTAGGACAAATATGTCAATAATCTTAAGTGCATAGATTTCTCCTTGTTATCCTGAGAGCCGCGCAACAGATATGTAATAGTGGTTGCCTGTATATAAAGGCGCATACATTGACTATGAATTATTAAAAACTATACGGGATGTTTTTGGGAAATATTTAAGCATTGATAACTTCTTTATTATAATAGAGACGAAGGAGGTTAAATTGGGAAAGATTGAATATACCACTCTGAAACTAAAAATATTAAATTGTAAAAATAATTGAACATCAAATAAATATTTTTTCCACGACTATATAGATATTTTATGGCCAAAGTCCGAAGCTCGGCCAGTTCCCAAATTGGCCGGCCATTTCGCACTTTGGCCATGGCGTGTGGCCAATGCTCGATGTACTGTGTACATGCTACATGGCTGGCCACTTCGCGAAGTGCCGGGAAATCCCTGGCCAATATTCGATGTCCTGATGCAAGACTGTCCGGTAGTGATGCAAGACTGCACATGGTAGCAAGGACAGTGACATAGCGATTTCATTGTAAGTGCTGTATTCCTCGTGTTTGTATAGTATTCTATATGCATACTTTTCAGTTCAAAGGTTAGGAATACTTTCTTCGTAAGTTCGCGGTAAAACAACTTTGTTCAGGACTCCCCGACGGCTTCTTTTGACGAGACTAATATGCTGGACCAACATTTCATATGAAAACTAAGTTCTTAGATACTTCGAATACGTTGCTGCAAAAAAAAAACAAAACAAATAATAGCGGGATTATTAATTTAGTATAATTAATAATCAATATAATGTGATAATGATTATACATACACCCAAAATCTGCATTTTTCTTCGGACTTTAGCTGATCGCCCCATGCCATTTCGCAAACTGGCTGGCCAAATCCCAAAATCAAGAAAAGATCGGACATTGACCGATCAATGTGTGCCGATATTGACCAGTTCCCGAATTGGCCGGCCACTTCCGACTTCCCCCTTCATTTTTATTACACACCACTGACCTGCTACGTAATGAGCTCATTACGTAACAGGTTGAGCTCATTACATAACAAGTATAGTGCGGTCATTTATTCCTGAGCGTTATGTAATACTTGCCAGAAACATTTTTTTTTTTTTCCTTTTATTTGTTGGCTTTAGCTGCTTTGGCTATTAGCCATGTATAAATACAGGGATTACAATATTTTAAAAATTACATTTATAATTTGATATTTTCTGCTTTAACATAGTTATAAATAATTTCATAAATGTCTAGAGAATTAGTAGCAAGAAGCGTTTGAATATTGGTCGGTAAGGAAATTTTTTTGACAACTAAATTTTGTATGAATAAGTTACGATTACGAAAATGAATTGGGCATTCAAACAATAAATGGTTCGGATCACTGACAGACAAATTATCACACGGACATAAAGGAGACGAAACCATGTTAATTCTATGCAGGTGATATGGACAGAAACATTTAGTTATCAAACTTATTTCCAAGGACATGTATGCATAAGCGTACATTCCATTTTTATTTTCTTATACGAATTAATTATTAAATTAAATACTGTTTTTCTATACACGCCAATGAGTTAATAACAAATAGGAGTATTAAATTCGGAACAGATTTTCGTTGTTGCTCGAGTGAGTTCGGGCCAACGAAGTAATCTGATTGGTTCTTTGATAAATTGGGATTTTCAGCTGTGAATTAGAATACAGTTTTGATATTTTAAAACGAATTGTTTACAGTACAAGCAGCAATGGCAGACCGTTGCTAGGTAACGTAATAAATTGGTTGAAAGCTTTTGTCAAATCATTGTTAGTTTGTAAAGGAAACCGGATTAAAATTAAATATTACAGTTAAAGTTGTCAAATTTCAAAAATATATTTTTTGATAGAGTTGTTCTTTGTCAGTAAGTTAATCAGTTGATGCAAATATTGTTATTTTAACTGAATTTACATTCCGTATGACACGCACATGACCGTTGCTAGACAAGGTAATGAAAAGATTGAAAGCAACTGTCAAATAATTGTTAGTTTTTAAAGGAAACTGAATAAAACTTAAATAAGTAATAAAGTTATAGTCGTGGAAAAAACATTGTATGAAACTTGCATGGAATAGTCATTTCTCTAAACTCAACCATCATTCCATGCTCATTGCATAATATACTATTTTAGGCAACCATATCGAAAACAGTTCTTTTCTATCAGCTAGTACTAGACTAAAAGTAAATCTTTTTCGGCCTAGGCCAATTCGCTTACTTTTTAGGTCGCTGGATGCCAACGCCATCTACGATACTGATGTTTGTTCAATAACAAGCGAATGTTTAAAATTATGTAGCTAATTAAAATAAATAAGTTTAATTTTTCTAATTAAAATTACTTTTAGTCGCCCAAAAAATATAATGTGCACCTTTGCCAAAAAGTTCTTTTCCGTCCTCATCTATTTGAAGGCCTCGGCTCTGCCTCGGCTATCAATTTCAGATGCTGACTTTTTTGTTATGGTACACAAATAACTATTATTTAAATGGGACGCCCTATATTGTTTTAGTCTATCGCCTAGAAAATGTATTTATCTTTAATTTAATAATTATGCCATTATGGGTTTAAAACCAATTTTGAGCCAATATCTTTTTATACATTATGCCTACATTTTGTTAAATTGATATTTTTTAATTGTTTTTTTAATCAATTTTTTTAATTTTTTTCTAATAACCTTTTTTTAACCCAAAAATTTCTCTCATACGTTTCCGACTCAGATTAATGTACATTACCTATAATTTTTTCAGGTTTTTGGTTGAATCGCTTTGGGTACCAGGATGCGGGACAAGAACTTTTTTAACACTTTATTTATTAACATTGTGTTAAAAAAAAAAAAAAAAAAATTTAAACTTGTTTTTGGCGAAAATCCCATAAAAAAAATGATTTTTCAGAAATAAAATTTTGTTTATCTGCGCAGTGAGAGGTTTCATAATGTGATATCCAAATCAAAATTTAAAAAAAAAATATTTATTTTTTTATTAAATAAATTATTTATAGTTATCTCGGGATGTGTTTTTTCAACTCAGTATTTTTTATAAATGTGGGTCAAAGAATTGTATAAGCATCAGTGGCGGCGCTAGTCCCTCAAAACATTGTTACCCCCCCCCCAAGCTTGAAGAAAATGTATTAGGCGAATAAGGACTTTTGTTTTTTGTTACACTTGTGTTTTAGAGGTATCGACCTTTTTTTTAAGGCATCACTTGTATTTTAGAAAAATGAGGACCAGATCATCACTTTTATTATGACCTTTTTTTGTCATTTGTTTTCATGAGTATTAATAATCAAAAATTGTGCCTTCCTCAAATGTTTTCAGCCCCCACCTGATTTTAAGAGCTAGCGCCCCCACTGATAAGAATACTAAATTTCGACTTTCTATGTACAGCTGTTGGTTATACCTACAAAACTCTAAAAAGTACTCATCCCTAAGATGACCAATAAAACACAGCAATCTCGGGGCTTGGTGCGCTGCATTAATTTTCGATCCCTAGTTTTTGTATTCCACTATTTCATATACAGAATAAATAATAAGAATGATGTACTTGCATAGAATTTGTTTATTTGCTCCATATAATAGTCGCGGGCTCTTTGAGGGTCCAGTTTAGATATAACAGAACTACGTACAATTACAACAACAATACATTACATTATGATACAGTTATAAAATTTCAGTTTGGATAATAAAAGTTATTAGTAACCATCTTTACTTTAGCAGGAGTAATATTTTGCTGTGAAACTTTTTTATTTTGAAGAAGTGTTCTGCACAAAGCCTCGAGGAAATAATATATTAATTCAATTAAACTTATCAAAGATCCCCCTAAACATAATCCAAATATTCCGCCGAGCGAAGCTGAAACAAAAAGTTTTGTTTACTTTGAAAAATTAACGTTTTATAAGTTACGTTACCAAGGAGCATGTCCCATGACATGTTGAGACTTTTCATATATTCCACACACCACGAATGTTGGTAAAATATTTGAACGACAGCATATTTACTGTGGAAAAGAAAACAAAATTTAATTAATCTGGCCTTATTGATATTTTCTAGAATACAAAAGGGACATTCTTGGAGGAAATAACAAGATTTTGAAGACGATTTAGTGTAACACAGGGTTAAGATATGTGATATGAGAGAAAAATAACACAAGTCGGAGCTTTTACAGAAAATTACAACAAAAAATACGATGTTGTCACCAACTCGCTTGCTAAGATGTGGGTGTAGAATAATAGTTTACTTTTAAGTATAAATTTAAAGTAAAATATCAGTTATATAATAATAATAATAATAATAATAATAATAATAATAATAATAATAATAATAATAATAATAATAATAATAATAATAATAATCTCACTAGTCTCTAGTATGACGCGGCTCAAAAGGTTGCTGAAGTTTGAGATTAGTGGACGCTTGTCAAGACCTGACAAACCCAATAATAATAATAATAATAATAATATTGTTATTGTTGTTGGGGTCCAAGTATATGGACCTCTTGTCCGAGCTTAGAAAGCTGTATCCCGGGTATAAAGTTAAGCTTGTAGTCCTGATAGTTGGTGTTTTGGGTGGCATGAAAGCCTCCTATCGAAGGGAAATCGAGTCCATTCCCGCCTGTAGATCTTCTGCCAACTATTTGATCTGCAGGATGCAGAAAGCAGTGCTGATCGGGTCACTCCGCATTGTGCGGGCACTGGATCTGGCGTAATTTCCGCGGCTGCATATCGCCAGGGTTTGGGATGCAGTCGTGTGTATTTAGCTCCACTAGTCTCTAGTATGACGCGGCTCAAAAGGTTGCTGAAGTTTGAGATTAGTGGACGCTTGTCAAGACCTGACAAACCCCAAAATAATAATAATAATAATAATAATAATACTTTATTGCCCGTAAATATAAACTGACCAAGGGTCATCGTGAGCAATGTATAATAAACACAATTAATAATAGCTTTGTTCCAGCAGAAGTTTTGGAATAGTTCTAACTAGAACTGGAACTATAAATACGCACATGCGCACTGAATTGGGTATTTCGAAACCGTTCTAATTTAGTGTTTGCTGAAACGCACACAATTGGAACTGCGATGAATACAGAATTTGAAATTGAGGTTAGGTTTATGTGTCAATCTTACTTGAACAGAAAAGAAGTGTTTCCGGTTTAAATAGGAATCTGCGTCTTCACTTAGTTTGTCAATTTTGACATGAGGCCGATCGATGACCCCCACAACTCCTGGAAAACCTTTTCCCTCAAAAAATAATTCAATTTCAATGTTTTCGTGATTTGTAGGCCAGGTAATTATTTCGCCAGATAGTGAACTTAAAAATGTTGTCATTTTATCTATTACTGGGCTTAAGGTACTTATAGTTATATTACAGCTGTCAGCAACATCACGAAATCCAGCTGTCTGATGGCCCGTAAACCATAAAAAAATTAAAACATGTTGTTCGGGATCAAGTTTTCCAAATCCTCCACTATGTTCAGGAGTAAATAACCGGCTCGCTTGAAATCTTGCTGCTAAATTATTAAATACTTGTCTTGAAACCCGAAAATATTCTACAAATACTTCATTATTATATTGTGGGACAATTTCTTCATAATAATTAATATTTTTTGGCCTTTGATTCCACGCTCTTTCATCTTCATCATTCGACGAGCTAGAGCTAATGCTCACATGCTGGAATCTGATGAGGAATCAGATAACATCTTATTTATTTACAATTTTTTGTTTTTTCACAGGTACGCACTTTCAACCAAAACATAAATTCATTGAACGAACGTAATATTTCCAAAATTACTTAATTATAAATGTTTCTTTTTAAAAATCCGATTTAAATTTGGAAACTGATTTTGGTGTGTTTCTAACAAAATTTCTCGTAAAACATGAGTTGTTTACACTTTAACAGATTATGATACAAAACGGAATTTGAAATACTTGGTTGAACTGTAGAACTAGTAGAACTGTTCCAGAACAGTTTTTATTTTGAATTCTACCTTGCTGGAACAGTAGTATACAATTCAAAATCCCTAGTAGGTTCTAGAATTTCCTGCTGGTACACTATTTTGAAATTGAACATGCGCAGTTAGTTCCAGAATTGAAACGATACTCTGCTGGAACAAAGCTAATATTAATAAGGATTAATAACATATAAAAAATTAAAAAAATGAGAAATTTGTACAATTACAAAATATAAAAATACATACAATTAATAATTCATGTATCCTGTATTACAATGTATGAGATTAAACTAATCACGCATATATTCCTTGACCGTATAGAAACAGTGTTCAAGCAAAAAGTTTTTAAATTTTAATTTAAATGTACTTGCATACAGGGATGGGGATTCGGACTCGGAGTCGGGAATCGGGAGTCGAGGAGTCGAAGCTTTTTGGAGGAGTCAGAGTCGGAGTCGAGAGTCAGAAAAAATTATCGACTCCCGACTCTTTAATTCAATTTTTATCAAGGATGAGAACAAACCGAAAACGAAAGCAAAATAAACACCAAAAATGTTACCAGAATTTTTTAAAGCTCGGAAACAGAAACGACATTTTGTTCTTTGTTCAAGAACAAAAATTAAATTATAAATATTCAATATCGGTTCATTGCAACCAGTTGGATGCGGCGGGGATTTCATATTCACATGTACCTGAACTATGGATAAGAGAGTCTAAATATATCATACTGTCAACAACTTCCCAATCGGCAATTCTATGGGAAGACTCGTATGCACGATCAATGAACATAATTTTAGTCTTGTTACAGTTTATTTTCAACCCGTAATCTATACTAGTAGTCTTCTGTTTGTCCAAGAGATTTACATGGTCTTCCTCAGTTCTAGCAATGAAAGGGTGTCATCGGCGAAACGAAGTTTCAATATTTTTTTGTCCTACTGAAATGCCTCCATTGCATCCATCCAATACAGATCTCATAAGATGTTCGTTATAAATATTGCACAACAGTGGCGATAGTGCAGAACCCTGACGAACACATTTTCTTATTTGACATTTTCGTGATATGGTGTTGCCTACCTTCATGACAGCAAGGCTCTGTTCGTAGAGTTGCCTTATAATATTAGTGAGATGGAGGGGGACACCCATATCTGATAGAACTAACCATAGTTTTCGAAACGAACATTCGAATGCCTTCCCGTAGTCAACAAAACATAAATACATCGGTATTACTTCCTTGCCTTTTCAATAAGAACTTATGTTTAATATTTGTTCGCGAGCGACGTCTTTTCACCAAACCGGCTTGCTCTGGGGCAATTTGGCAAGATGTGAATGGTAGCATTCTAGATCGAATGTACAACATGATTTTACATGCATTTGTCAGAAGAGCTATGATACGGGAGTTATTGCAGTTTGTTGTAAATTCTTATTCATGTAGTAGAATAACTACTAATGTGGTTCAATCAGCTGGCCAACTGCACATTTTCCATATGTTTTGACATAGTTCGTGCATTGTAGGAAGGCACTCGTCTTGCAGGATGTTCCACATTTCGGCGGTTAAGCCGTCAATGCCAGGAACCTTGCCACTTTTAAGTTTCCTGAACGCTGCTTTAACTTCAGTAAAAAGCAGAGCTAGCTGAATAGCTTCTAGAATTCTTTATAGGAATCTATGTCGGCCGCATCGTAGTTATCCATATAAATCTTCACAATAATCACTCCAGACGTTCACAATTTGATCCAATTCCGCAAAGAAGACATCTCTTCTCAGGGCCGTCTTGGCCCTTGAGCACATAGAGTTTGGGGCTCTTTTAGAAAGTAAAAAAAAAATGTAAATAAAAACATCATTATGTACTTTTATTTAGTGACTTTATTGGTTATTATGGTTAGCTTTATACAAATCAAATATAAGTGAAGTGATTACTATTTTGAGAATTGGACTTTAATGATGATGGATTCTTCAGGGATTTCTGTTATACAAAATCTTCTATTATGTCCTCAAAGTCTAATTTTTGCAGGATATCACTTTCTATGCACATGACTGACAAATTAGTAAGTCGTTCTTGTAACACACTCGTTCGTAATTCATTTTTTATTCTTTTTAGCCGTGAAAATGAGCGCTCTCCACTACAATTGGTGACCATAAATCTCATATTGTTTTCGATTTATATTTAAATTTAGAAATTTTAACAGCAATTCTTAGTAAAATTGCACTAAAAATTGAACTCTTCTTTTTTCCGAATAAACGATGACCACGGCATTTTGATGCCTCCATCAAGCCGGGGGTCCTGGTATCGTGCCCCATGTACACTTATGGAAAAGACGGATCTGCCTCTTCTATTAAATATCGCCCAGTTCTTTATTTGTATATTTTTTGTTATGGATCGAAATATCATGAACACATCTTTTGTGTTTTTGCTGTCTGCATATTTTTGTAATTCCTTAAACATATTAATAAAATAAGTCTCTTTGTCTCCAGGCCCGGATTCTAGCGTAAGCTGGACAAGCGGCCACTCAGGCCCATTCATGTCAGAGGGCCCCATTTCTAACCAACCGACATAATTTTTTTTTTTTTTGCTCCTCACTTGGATTTGGGAGGTGAGGACCTTTCTTTTGCTCTTCACTTGGATTTGGGAGGTGAGGACCTTTTTTTTGCTCTTCACTTGGATTTGGAAGGTGAGGACCTTTTTTTCTTGCTCTTCACATGGATTTGGGAGGTAATATTTATATAATAATTATAGTTTTATAATTGACTTTTTGTTTGTTGTGGATTTGCGTTTAAAGTCAAGAAAATTTTTTTTTAGGGGCCCACTTTTTTTGCGCGTCAGGCCCCCCAAACTCTAAATCCGGTCCTGTTTGTCTCTTCTGCATTTAAATTGAATTTCGCTGTTTAACTTCCGGTATAGCTCTTGTTGTTGGGGAGTATCTAGACCTTTGTTTTTGACATCTCTTCTATATGAAACAAGGTGGAGAGCCTCATCAGAAATCCAAGATTGTTTCTTGACAATATGGGTTTTTGTGTTCGATTCAAAAGAAGATGTTAATTATTTATTCTTTCAATTATTATTACGTCAAGTATGACACCAACTATGACGGATGATTCGTTTATCCGGTTTGAGTATGTTTTAAGTGTGCACAGTGAAAAAATACCAATAATAGAATAGATTTTATAGAAAAAGTCATTCATGCCAATTTTCCAATGATCGCAGACCCCTTCAATTACTATTTTAATAGTTTTCTGAATTTATGAAAGTTTAATGAATAAATTACCGCATATTTTCAAAAATATGCCTTCATATTTTGACCGCCGCGAAAGTAATTCTGCGGTTGCCCATGGTTGTAGACTTGATTGCTATGTGATCATATTTTGGACTCTAACTGCGCTAACATTTAATATGAGTAGTGAAAACTTCTCATCTCAAAACTTTTAAAAGTTTAAAGTGGTCACAACATGCATGAAATAGGAGAATAGATTTTATTCTATTTTCCCTAACTTACATCTGAGGTCAAAGTAATTATTTATATATAAAACTTCTTAAATTGTGCCTTTAAACTGAATTTTTATTTTACAAAGTAATAAAATATCTTGTACTCCACCTGGATTTAAAGACCGCTTTCCCAAGGCAGACTTGAATATAGCTTCCACGTGCTTATGTATCTAATTTATTATTTATTTAGACTCATACATTTCAAACCGAACGTAATGTTAACTATGACGTCAGACTTCGAAACTGGTGGAACTTTGTCCAAACTGGTGGAACTTTAATGTTATGACGCAAATGTACAAATTACTATTTCCATATAACCCACTTGATAAATGGATATATGGATATACAGGACATAAAAAATACAGTGACAAAATTCCAGAACTTGCAAAGGAGACGATTTCAATAAATATGAGTCACTTGTAAATAGGATCAATATACATATTATGTTTTCGTTCTCAGTGAGCAATGTTGCTTTTACTATAAATGCCAATACAGCAAAAGTCCTAAAATTTGGATGCCAAAAATCTGGACCACTCGAGAATCTGAACATCCCGAAAAATCGCAGAATTTTTAATTTGGGCGACATTCATTATTAAAATGGAAAACTACGGCACCACTATCACGTTCAAGTATATATTATTTTAGTGACGTCACAACTGTCAAACAACCATTTAAAAATTGCAGAGATAGGACAAGTAGTATATTGACGCTTACGGGACTATGTACAAAATCATAAAATATGTCATATGTTTTTGTGCAGTTGTGGGGTGTGGGAGTAGTGGTGGTGGAGATGGTGGACATGTATCATTTCATCGATTTCCAAGAATATTAAATTAGAGATATAAACCGGATAAAAATAATTTATCAACTAAAAGGCGCCAGCAGTGGATTCGGGCACTGAAGAGAGAGCACTTACCAGAATCTAAATTAAAACATGCGTTTGTTTGTGATAAACAATTTATTTCCGGTATGTTCTTAAAGATGCCAGGTACAGTGCCAAACAATTTAATTAACTTATTTAATAAATCAGTTAAAAAAAGTCTAACTTGAATTAATTAAAACCACATTCTTATGAGCGTCAAAACTACCTCAAACGCGTCGAACTAAATTCGGCGAACTCCTTTGTGTTCGCGACAAAAACCAAATGGATCAAGTCGAGCGCTTTGCAAACCGCTCGGTTTGTTCGCGCGATCCTTTTCAAACTAGACAAAAATGTTACACGGCGTATAACATTACGCGATACATTACAGAATCGGCTCGCTGAGCTAGACTCAGCTTAAGTGAAAAGTATATTGAAGGGGAAAAGTAGTTGAAATGTATGATTTCTTCATTTAAATTAAGTTACAGCATCAATCTCGTTGTTTAACAAGTTCTGCTCGTTCTCGTTCTCCTAACAGCATAGTAAAAAGCAGCATGATGTACGGAGCCGAGATTTGGGGATAGAGGATCAAGATAAACTAGAGGCAGTGCAAGAAAGGTACATAAGGTGGATGCTCGGTTTAAACAGAAATACGCCATCATACATTGTGATGGAAGCAATTAAAACTGACCACTTAAAGATGGAGGCAACCCGATGGTCTATAAAGTTCGAGGAGTATATAAAAAGGTATCCGGAGAAAGAGATCATAAACCAGTGCTGGAAAGAACTGGAACGAAAAGGAGAAGAATGCAGTACTCTCTCGAGATGGGAAGAGAATAGGAAAAGCAGGTACCAATATTGCGACCTCTCACTAAAAGAAGTAGGATGGAGGACAGACGTCAAAGCGTCATTGAAGAAGTTGGATAGAAAATGAAAGACATACAAGGCCAAGAAAGACAGGGAAGAATTAAAGAATCCAGAAACAACAATATGTATGCAAAAATTTGGACAACATAAATAACGAAGTACCTAATGGAAAAAGGAAATAGAGAAACGAGGAGAGAGACAACCAATTCTGGAGAGAAGATGAAGAAAGAGTATGCAGGATGTATCGGAGAGAAAGGGAAACCATCGAGCACCTACTCCACAATTGTGAGAAGTCCGACCCAGAGGAGGAACACGAGAAGAAGTTTTAAAAGACACAGGATCAAGATGGACATGGATGAATGAAATTTCACAGGGAAGAACGTTCATTCAACAAAGACACAGCGGCGGAAAAAAGTAGAAAGAAATTAAATGTAAATATAGCATATAGTGCAGGGCTGCCCAACCAGTCGATCGCGGCGTGGTTGTAAGTAGAGTATTGGTTTCTCTTGCTTCCATGTACTATAAAATGCATTTTATAAATTTAAAGTTAAAATTAAAACAAACTTCTCACTAGCCTACGTTCAAATGTCGTATTGAAATGTTTAATAATCGTTGTATGTAAACATTATATACTAGATTCTTATTTTTTCAATAAATTCAGGACCACCTTAACACATTCATTGCCATGGGGGTGACCGGCAAAGAAAATTAAATCAAAACTACTAACGTAAAACGCGCGTAAAGTAACTGTCCGCACAATCGCTCACGTTTGCTTGAGTGGGATAAGTGATTGGCAAGATGAAAGCCTGGTGCAAAGTAAAGTATAATTTTCCTAAATTTTCTTTAACGAAGACCGGTAATCGCACATCAAAAAACTCTAATTTATAAAAATACACCGAAAAAAAACTTATCTTAACATATCCTAACCAACAAAACTTAAAAACAAAGAACCATTTTCTAATCATCTTGCATAAAATTCGTTGGCGATCAATGTGTTAACCGTCGGGTTAAAAGTGCAGCCTTGGAGAAAAATCATTGCCATTTTTTTGTAAATTTCTTTTTGCGTATTAGGTTATTTTTACATAAAAAACAGCTTTAAAATTCAATATGTAATGAACTTTTTCAAAATCCCCCCCGTGGCCGGTTACGTATTCTGGTCGATGTACTAAAAAAATGTAGAATTGAAGCCGAAAGGCAGAATTTAATCAAATTTATTATTAGTATTAACAAGTTCTCCTCGTACGTAAATAATTTAGAATTGTTGGTCGACTGCTTCAAAGAGACCTGAGAAATGGTTAAATTTACTTACTTCTGCATAGAATCCTTGGCAGCATTCAAATATCCATCATAGTTGATATCCTGACATTGGGGTAAACAGTCACATGTCGTGTAGTTGCCAACTTTATCACCTAAAATGTCATATTATATTTTCATTAAATTTTCAACACCATCTATTATCATATTTTGTCAATCAATTATGTATTAATGGCGATAGATCTGGTTTTGAAATAATAATTTGATTTAAATTCAACATATTTGGTGTTTTTATTACAATTTTAATTTATTTGATTGGTTTTTAATTCAACTGACAATTGTGTGAGTAGTTTTAAATTCAAGTGCTATTAAAATGAAATTTTAAATATACAGTTCACGGAGTATTAATTTTGTTTTGAAATGCATGTAAAATATTTATGGTCAATCGTAAAATATTAAAATAAATCTAACTAAAAATATTTATATAAATTCAACAGTGACAAATAATAGAGGAATAAATAGTAAAATTCAGCTTCAAGCCAGTGAAACAATAAAAAATGTTTCAGACAATGTTCGATGACGTAACCGCACAAGAATGTTCACGCAAAAAATGCCCACAGAAAAGTGCGCACAGTCGTAAGTGCTCACATGGAATTATGCTCACTCTCACTTCTCACACGGAATTATGCTCACGTAGAAAATTCTCCACACCAAAAATAACACAAAAAAATGACTGTAAAATATATCAGGATAGCAATAAATGTGTATGTGCGTTTTTTTTTTAGATTTTAAAAGAACATTTGAAACTATTAATAGAGAAATTTTAGTAAAAAAATTGGTTATATATGGTGTTTCTGGGGATGCTCTAAAATTACTTGATAATTATTTAGTTCATAGAAAACAAAGGGTAAATTGGAATGGTAGGTCTTTAGAAATATTAAACAATGACTATGGGGTGCCTCAAGGAAGTGTATTGGGCCCGTTATTGTTTATTATTTATATAAATAATATTGTTAAATGTTAAATAAATTTATTTGCGGATGATACATTGATATTTCACACTGAAGAAACCCCAAATGAAGAAACAGAATGTATTGTAGATTAATAAACTTAAAATAAATGTAGATAAAACAAAATGTATGTTCATAGGAAATAAGAACCAAATTAAGGATATGGCGAGTAATAAATTTTTGAGGTGAGAATGTTAATTGAGAAAAGTTATATTGAATGGGTACAGAAAATAAAATATCACGGGGTAATTATTAACAATAAGTTAAATTTTAAATCATTTGTCAGTTTACTTATTAAAAAGGTTAGGATTATTTACAAGATAATCACGTTATTTGTCAATATTCTCTAAAACTTTAGTATATAATACAATTATGCAACCCCATTTTATATATTGCAATACAATTCTATATTTTTGTAATGAAATAGAAATACAGAAAATTCAAATATTGCAAAATAAAGCCATGAGGGTAATTCTTAGTTGCAGTAAATACACCAGAGTTTCAGATATGCTGAAACTCTGTCTAAATGTAAATGTAAATGTCTAAACTGGCTGAATATAAAACAAAGAACAGAGTATTGTGTTATGGTATTTTTGTATCGAATGGACCATAATATGTTGCCATCCTATTTTGATAAATTAGATAGTAATTTAGATCTTTTTAAAAATGAATTAAAAATATTTTACGGGTTAGATATTGTATAAAGGAATTCTAAGAATTCTAAATTGCTCACACTGAAAAATGCTCACACGGAAAATTACCCACTTTTATAAATCCTCACATGGCAAATGCCCACAAAAAAATATTTTTGCCATAGTAATTAGATTTCACATTAGTTGAAAAGCAGCAATGTATTTGTTTTAAAATGTAGAAATATGTAATATATTAATTTGAATATTTTATTAAAATAGTGTTTATTTTTAATAAAATTAAATGATTTGATATTAAATTACCTAAATTCAGAATAAATTATTAGTGGTTATTATAAAAAAGATTTTCAATGTACAATTATAGGCTATAAAATATTTTCAACAAGTTTTGTCATCGTTAAGAATAAGGAAAATAGGTATAAATAAATAAGAATAAATAAATAAGAATAAATAAATAAGAATAAGTAAATAAGAATAAATAAATAATTTTCTTGCAGGAAATTATTTAACAACAAGTGCTGGCTAAAAGCATTTTATTTTCCAAAATGCAAGAGTTGACCTACAAAAAAGGTCCTCATTTCCAAAATACGAGGGCTATCTTTTAAATTTTTACAAAAACTAAGAAAGAAACATTTAATTTTTGAACCATTTGTTTTATTGCTTTTCAAAATATTTGCTTTTAAGTTTTATAAAATTTGGCATAAGTTCAAACCAATTCTTGAAACATTTTTTCACTCTGAAGTTGGTATCTCAAAAACATGGTTTTCGAAGGCTTTAACAGCTTCTTGAGGTGATGAAAATCTCTGTCCACGCATTTTTTGTTTGACATTGGGGAACAAAAAAATGTTTTTAGCATTCCCTTACACCAATCAACACGATCCTTTTTTTGAGCTTTGGTCAAATTATGTAGAATCCATTGGGAAGAGATCTTTTTCACAGCTAAGTGTTCATGCAAAATCGAATGTATTGCAGAAATATGCCAAATGATGCCTCTATCTCACAGTTAGTCACATGCCGATCTTCTTCAATCATTTTGCGCACAGCATCGATATTTTTTTGAATTGCAACAGATTTAGGTCGACCTTCACGAGATTCATCACTGACGGACGCACGACCACAATTCTGCAAACTAATAATTGCCAAAAGTTGAATGAAGCGAATCTATGCATTGTTGTTGAGTTAGGCCTTTACTAAAATCGTGAAAAATCATCCAACGAAAACCTTCACGAGTAATATCCATTTTACCACAAACTTTAAATGCTCACTGTCAACAAACTACTTGATCAATTTATAAGTCGCCTCTGATTTCACAATAACAAATGTCAAATTTTACGAATATAGCAATGACACATTTCAATATTGCCAACTAGTTGTCGTTTGTAAAAACATAAAAGGTAACCCTCGTAGACATGTTGGCTAATGCCATAAATACGTTTGTCGCTGTTAATCATATTATTATTATTTCGAAGTTTAAGATTAAAAGTGTAATCTCTAATGTCGAGCAACATTTTCTTGTCGACATGTGATTGCACACCGGATATGTTCAGTACACGAACGAAATCGTTTACTATTTATCAATATCCGGTAAACTTCCTTGGGAATTTTTACAAATTTCCTCTCACATAAATGTAGCAATACGTACCTGACAACTGAATGTTGTTGTATATCACTGAAATAAAAACAAAATTAGTTATTTATTTCTTTTAAATAAATAATAATTAAAGAATTAAGATATGTAGTTATATGTAGTTGCATTTTTTGGCACACAGCATCTGTAGCTATTAACACTTATCACAACCCAAATTAAGATATTAATGGTAAGAGTAAACCTTACGAAAAAATATATTAAATATATAATATATTATATATTAAGGTACCTAGATATCTAGCGATAAGGAATGAAAATGGGTCCCCGAGTACCCGCTATTCGACCCAGGGTTGCCAACTATACGGTATCTGAAATCGCCAAAAGATGGCGCCAAAGTCGCCCAAAATCGCCAACATTTGCTAATACAGTCTATTCCAAACAATTAGGCGGAACTAATTGGAATTTTCACTTTTGTAAGTTGTCATTAGCTATTTTTTTTATATATTGAAGTTGGCTTTTCCTGAATAAAATTAGCAAAAGCTTCAATCAATCTACAAAAGTTTCTAAATTTGAAAATCTAGTTCCGCCTAAACGTTTGGAATAGAGTTTAAATTGAAACTATGGAAATCGTATATTTTTTTTTTTTTTTTTAATTTAATGGCCTTTACTGCTAGAACAATTTTTATTTGAGAAAATTTCCATGCCTGAACGGGATTCGAACCCGAGACCAAATCGTATATTAAACTATAGTAATAGCATAGCATAACAGAGGCATAAACATGAAAACACATATTACATCTTATGAATTCAGCACACAAATGTTTAAAAAAATATTTATAAGTCACCAACTTCATTTTACAATTTTTATTTATTTAAATTACAAAAATCATAAGAAAATATAATATTTACGTTACACAATTAATTCCCATACATATTTTTTCTTTTTTTTTCTTTGGTCCTGGTTAATTCACATATAGTCTATTTATTTATTTAATATTTTTTTTTTATATATATGCTGATCACTTTTATAAGGACAAACCAAGAGGAAATTTTGATTTCAATAGTTTGCACCTTTGAAATTTTATGTAATGTTGGTATTAAAAAAGTCACTTTTTTAAAAAGTCGATCCATTTGACATATGTCATAATGAAAAATGATATCTTAATTATAATGATCATAACCTTATCAACCTAAAGTCGGTTTTACAGCGTAAGGAATATTTTTAATTGATATTTAAAGTCAGTAACACACCATAAAAGTAACCAAAATAACCAGATCTACAGTCTGTTCCAAACGGTTAAGCGGAACTAGATTTTGCAATCTAGTTACTTTCATCGTTTAAATCGTGCCTTTCGGCCGTTTTGTTTAAGCTTTGTAAATCATGCTTACAATAAACATTTTTTGGTTAAGGTTAATATCATTTTAAAATGTCATTTTCTTTATATTTTGATTTTTTGTGTCATTCTTAATACAAATTTCCCATTTATTTATTTTTTTGTCATTAAAATATAAAAAAAATATATCTAATTTTGACATATCTCATTCGTTTCCATGGTTTCATTGTTGGAATTTTAAATTTTGACATCCCAACGTGAAAAATGAAATAACCCAAGTAAGGTCCCTTCTCGTGACAACCGTAAAGAACTAAATTCCCATTTAGTTTCGCTTAACCGTTTGGAACAGACTGTAGTGTGTTCTTATAAAAGTGAACAGCTTATATGCGAGAAATATGAATTTGTAGTTGGTATTTCGTAGAATCGGCCATGTCGCTAAAGGAAAAAATCCAAATCGCCCAAATTGCGTTAATCGCAAAATGTGAAATATCAGTCGCAATTTACAAATTTACATCGCCCAAATTGCGATTAATCGCCCAACTTGGCAACCCTGATTCGACCCATTAAAACTGTACCCGGTTCCGATTTTAACTACCCGCGACCCGTTATCTACCCATTACCCGTTAATTATTAACGGATAGCAGATAATTAGTGAGGTATTTCTGTTTATCTATGAGTAATTTACTGTAAAAAAATGTCTCATCCTTTTTCATAATTGAAAAAATTAAAAAATAGTCCTATTCCATCTTTAATTACCGGGTAGCGGATAATTGACGGGAATAGCGGTTAATTAACGGATAGTGGGTGATTATGGGGTAGCGGGTAATAACCGAGAAATAGTATCGGATACCTGGTTCCAGATAATATATTTCTCGTCATCAGTGGCGCACTCAGGAATTTTTGTTGGGGGGGCCCGGAAGACAAAATTATGAAAAAGGTTCACACTTATAAATTTCAAGTGATGATCTAAAAAAAAGGTCCTCGCTTCGGAAATACAAAGTGATGACCTAAAACAAAAAAGGTCCTCACTTCTAAAATACAAGTGACGACCTAAAAAAAAGATCCTCATCTCTATTTTCTTGTGTGTTTGTGTGTTTTTATTTTTATTTCCTTCCGTCTTAGGGGGGACCCGGGCCACCGGGCTCCTCACCTGGGTGCGCCACTGCTCGTCATTTCTACTATCGATAAAATATATACACATATACGCGTCAATTTCAAAAAAATTTTACAAATCAATATTCTTCTATTAATTTAAGTAGAACTTTTAATACCATAGATGAAATTTCAAAAATATATATTTTCAAAACTTTGTGCTTTTTGTATTTTAATTCACAACAGTGTGCATTATTCAAATTTTTTCATATTTTTAGACCAATCTACTTTTATGTTGTTTTTTGAAAAGGTCTTTAAACGTTACTTTTCCTCCTTTAATATGCACTTTAAGAGCTATTATTTGATACAACACAATAAATTTTTATATTTTTCGAAACTTTTGTTATTTTTTAAAATATATTAGGTCGTCAAGAATGAAATTTGTAGAAAAAAAGGCAAACTATGCACCCATATTGTCTATACACTTTTGCCATTTAAGCGGCAGGTTGTTCAGGCCGGTGGTATAAAACCCTGGCGTACGAGTGTTAATGAATTCCTGGAAGGCCAGCATTGTCGAATTTAAACTGTTTTCCTATTAAAAAGTTGTCCAAATTGCGGAAGTAGTGGTAGTCAGTGGGGGCTAGGTCTGGTGAGTATGGAGGATGATGAAGAAGTTCTAACTCCAATTCCTGTAGTTTTGCCACAGTCATTTGTGCAGTGTATGGTCTAGCGTTATCATGCAATAAGATAGGAGTCGATCTGTTGACCAATCTAGGCTGTTTTTCTTGAAATTTTTGCATCATTTTGTCCAGTTGGTTGCAGTATATTTCTGCTGTGATAGATGTGCCAGTTTTTTTTTTTTTTTTGTTTGGTTTTTATGTTACCTGTACGAAATTTGACGAACCAATTTGATATTGTCTGCTGCGTAGTAACACTAGAGCCAAATATACTATTAATGTTTCGCGCGGTCTGGGATGCCGTAGTTCCACGTAAAAACTCATACTTCATAATACTGCGAATTTCTGCCGTTCCATTTACAACAAAATTAATTTTAAAAAAAGTTTTTGATATATTTTAGTTCATACAATGATTTTTTTAAACAGGCGAGATGTGTAACTTTCCAACAAAAAAAAAACAGAACGGTAAAATATTAAGCCAATGTCAAATAATAAGCTGTTAAAGTTGACAATATTATTAACCACAAATTTCATCCTTGACGACCTGATTTAGGAAAAGAATATTAACATGCCAAAGGAGCAGAGGGCTCACTTCGAGGATATAATTTTTCATTAATATTTTTACTTTAATAAAATAATAAAATTATAACATTCAAGTATTTTGTGTGTTTTATTATTAAATTTAAATCGGAAGGTCAAATTTGGACACCCTTTAGTATTGCTTTTTTGCCGACGTGCAAACTTTACATAGGACATCTCTGTAAATTTAGTACTGTCCCCTTTATATTAAATTAAATCATTGCTATCTCAACATTTTTCCAAAGCATTTTTACAGTTTAAACATTTATTTTTTTCCATAAATAATACAAAATCCCACATTTTTGTTTATCATACAACAGAAAAATCGCTGAATATATAAATACACTCTTAAAAATTCCTGTATGCCATGTTTAAATATTAAATAAGAGAAAAAATGTATTTGCAAACATGAAATGTAAACAACATAAATGTCTAATATTAGTTTTAATAATAGACAAATATAACACACTAGTTCATTCACGTATTTTGTTTAATTTTAAATTTTCTTTTGTTAACATTTCACTTTCATTTCCTTTTCATGAATCCATGTTTGCATAATCGCCATGTCATGTAACTTTTCTCATTTAGCTAGATTCACATTCATTTTCATTCAGTAATCGTTTGTTTTACATCTATATGGAATTCCAGATGTACTATGATTCATGAATGTTGATTCATGAAATGAAATATTAGCTAGCAAAAGAATTCTTTTATGCCCATTGTCTTCTTCTTCTTTTTTGGGCAATATCAGTTAGGTTGACTTTTGGCCTCATTCACATAAGTCCTCCATCTTGATCTGTTCATTGTCAGATCCTGCCATGTACCCTGTATATCAATACTTGTTAGATCTTCAGTTAGTTGATCTCTCCATCTCTTGCGAGGTCTTTCCACTGGTCGACGGGTATTCAATCTTCCTTCCCATATCTTCCTAACCATTCTGTCCTCCCACATCCTCATAACGTGTCCTATCCACTGTAATCGTCTGCCTCTCAGCTCGTGTGTGATACTCGGCCTTAAGTACAGTTAACAAATATCTTTGTTCTTACGGATTCTCCATTCACCATTAATCTGAATGGGACCAAAGATTCTGCGTACTATTTTAATTTCGAAAATATGAGGTGTTGTCGATCTCGCTTTGTTAGAGGCCATGTTTCGGAGTCATACATAAGTACGGGACGTACTATAACTTGATATAACCTGATCTTGGTGTTCCTAGACATTAGTTTCGTTTTGAAGAGGGGACCAAGTGCAAAATACAATGCATTAGCATCTTTAATTCTATTCGTAATTTTATGCTGCATCAGATTCACCTGATTTATCATGGTGCACAGGTATTTGAAAGTAGAAACTCTCTCGAAAGTGTTGTCATTAATTTTTAAGTCGGTCCGGTAGGATGTACATTTGGCTTCCACAGTGGGTAGCCCTTTCCTACAACATCTCCTTGACGAGTCAGATTAAATTTCCGTTTTATTTTGGCTTGTATGGAATATAGTTACAATAAAAATGCCGAAAACTTGCAGTAACCGTACCGAAACGATAATTTTGCCCCTTATTAATTATTCTGAAAGACGACGAGAAATTGGCGTGCCTTTAATTGATCAAAACAAATAAAAATATTTGGGATTCAAACATTTAAAAATTTTAGATGTAAATTATTAGAATAATAAAATGTTGAACTCTTTTTATAACTCTATATCATATTTCATATCAACCCCTTTAATCACTAGAAAATTGGATTTCCAATCTCTTTTTAGAAGTGATTGGTTATAACCTAAGTTTTTTGACATTTGTAAACAAATAACAACTGGCAACACAGCAAATTTCTCAACTGTGACATCATTTTATAGTTAACTTGAATCGGTATTATAGTATTTCAAAAATTAAATGGCCACTCTTGTTAAGAAGCTTAACAATTCGGTAATGGGTGTATGGCAGTAATCTTAAGACTCGTTGCAGTAAAAAGAATATAGGAGGTATTAAAGAAATTTTAAATTTAAATATAATAGATGTTACACTAGTTTAATTGAAGTTTCTTAAAAACCATTAAGGATATTTTCCAAATTTTCAAATTCTATTGTTTCTAAATTTTAGGGGTTGCTATATTTGTTTGTTGGTTAATTGTCAACGTTCATAGCGTGCATACATTACCAACATGGCATGGTGACCATTTGATTTTGCAGAAATTCCTAATTTCTGTAGTGAAAATAGTGAATCTGTGCAAGGTGATTTGGAGTGCGAAAATGTGGACGTGGCTACAATTTTACGACTACCGCCATATTATTGTGTTTTAAACCCTATATAACTAATATGGAGCCAATAAAAGGTAATGTACGCCGGAAAAACACAACACCGACAGAGAGTGACACTGTAGTACAATGGTTCCCAACGGGGGCAGTACCACCCCCCAGTGGGCGCTGGAAACTTTCATGGGGGCGGTAGTGAGTCAAGAGAAAAATGGGGGGCGTTAAGGCAGTCAAAGGGGACGGCGTACCTTTTAAGAAATTAATAATAAAATACTTTTAAAATACCGTTTTCATGAATAAACATTTTATTTATCTATCTATCTAAATATAAAATGTCCCTCTTATTGTTATCGCGTAAATAAGCATTACCCCGAACCCGACATTAACAAATTATTGAAACTCCATCAGCCTCAAACATCTCATTTTTTTTTTTTTTTATTACTTAATGATTTTTGTGTCAATTTTTAAATTTTCAGTAAACATATTTTTAATCTACTATTATTGGCCTTTTTAATTTTTACTTTGTGATTCCTAATAGACAGATGGATAAAATATAGATAATGTGCACTCATATTTTAATTAGGGTGACCATTTTCTTCAGAAGGCAATGCGGGACGGAGCAAAAAAAAAAGATCGTGTCTTCCCAAATATAAGTTAAGAGCAAAAAAAATTGATGTGAAGTGTGAATTTTCACACATTTCAGGGTTTTGCAGGTATTTAGTAAGTGAATGATGATTATTTGGGGTGCCAAAACAAATTTTATGACAAAATATTTTTTTATGAATTTTAATTCGAATGCCTATTACCATTATTTAAGTTTCTAAAGATGTGCAGTATTTTTTTTTTTTATATATCAAGGTTCATTAAGATTTTGAAAATTGCGCCTATGGCTTCCATTGGTTGTTTTTAGTCATAGCTCCTCCCCTTTGATTTCGTGTACATTCAAATATATAATTAAATTATAATTTCAACAATTTCCACTGGTTATTAAATTTACGCTATTAAAAATTAAATGCAACAATTGCCAAAATATAATTAAAATTTTGAAAAAATAATTTAAACAATATAAAAATGCAAAAAATAAATAAAAAATAATATTGTCTCCTCACGTAGGACTCGAACATGAGTCCGATTACGAATTCTTGGACAGAACGCAAGTATCTTAGCCACAGCACCAAGAAACACGTTACTGTTTAGCGTATTATATAACTATAAGTTGTCAACATTATTAGCAAAAAAACACAAAAAATGCTTTTTTTTCCAAAAACATAATCTGATCAAAAATTCCTGTTGAACTATTCCGGTTCACACCAATGTACATTACTTAGAATTTTTTCAGATTTTTCGTTTAAACCATCTGGGTTACAGGGTGTGGGACAAAATTTTTTTTGCACAATATTGGCAAAAATCGCTTCAAAATAATTTATTTTGGAAAAATAAAAATTTGATCGTTAATCCACGTACCAAGGGCTTTCATTTGATACCCTACTCAGAATTAAAAAAAAATATTTTTTTTTTTCGATGAGCACATATTTGTTTATATTTTTAGGGGGATGTTTTTTAGATGTTTTGGTATTTTTCCTATGTGCGGGTCAACGAGTTGTATAAGCATGCCAAATTTCAACTCTCTAGGTTTAGCCGTTCGGCTACAATTTTTACTGAACAGACAGACAGACAGACAGACAGACAGACAGACAGACAGACAGACAGACGACAAAATGACGGTATAAGGGTTTTTTGGTCATACCTACAAAACCCTAAAAAGGTCCTCACATCCCCAAACCCAAGTGAAGATGAGCACAAAAAAAAGGTCCTCATCTCCCAAATCCAAGTGAAGAGCAAAAAAAGGTCCTCACGTCCCCAAATCCAAGTGAAGAAGAGCACAAAAAAAAGGTCCTCATCTTCCAAATCCAAGTGAAGAGCAAAAAAAGGTCTTCACCTCCCAAATATAAGTAAAGAGCAAAAAAAAGGTCCTCACCTCCCCAATTAAGTGAAGAAGAGCACAAAAAGAGGTCCTCATCTCCCAAATCCAAGTGAAGAGCAAAAAACAAAGGGTCCTCACCTCCCAAATCCAAGTGAACAGCAAAAAAAAGGTCCTCACCTCCCAAATACAAGTAAAGAGCAAAAAAAAGGTCCTCACTTCCCCAAATCCAAGTGAAGAAGAGCACAAAAAAAGGTCCTCATCTCCCAAATCCAAGTGAAGAACAAAAAACAAAGGGTCCTCACCTCACAAATCCAAGTGAAGAGCAAAAAGAAGGTCGTCACCTCCCAAATATAAGTAAAGAGCAAAAAAAGGTCCTCACCTCCCCAAATCCAAGTGAAGAACAGCACAAAAAAAGGTTCTCATCTCCCAAATCCAAGTGAAGAGCAAAAAAAAAGGTCCTCACCTACCCAAATACAAGTCAAGTGCACAAAAGTTAGAATTAAAAATGCGAAACATCTTGCGGGACATGTCAAAGTCAAGTGCACAAAAGTAATTTAGAATAAAAAATGCGGGACATTTTGCGGGACATGTCATAAGGCGAGACACCGAATCAAAATGCGGGACTGTCCCGCGAAATGCGGGACGAATGGTCACCCTAATTTTAATGTTTGATTAAAGTTTAACCAAATATCAAAATAAGAGTTTAATCGGTTTAACCTATTATGGGAGAGAGGCGTTGGAATTTTTTTTTTATTGTAAAGGGGGGCGATGGTCCGGAAAAGGTTGGGAACTTATGCTGTAGTACAATTAATTAAAGACGAAACAAGTGCAATAAGTAGTGATTGTGAAAAAAATGTGTAGAACATGTAAAGACAATTGACGAATTTTTTTTTTTTTTTTAATATAAATCCACCTAATTCATCTTCAATAATTGTTAATTTAAATTACAGTGGTAGTGACACAAACAATGATAGTGTTTTAAAGTACCATAAATTGACATGTTCAAAAAAAGAATGATTTTTGTTTGCACAAATTTGAAGTATTTAATATAGACTATAAAGACTTCAAAACAAAAGGATTTTTAAACATGCCTATATGTATAATACAAATATAGCCAGTCCTAAGCCTGATAAAATGTGACGGAATGTCATGTGAATATATACAGTTCGTTCTAAATAGCATATAAGAAAACACGTTTATTTTAAATAATTATTACGGTCCTGGCAACTTTTGGCAACATTTTTAACAGAACCATAAACTCAGTAGGTATAATGGTTATACTATCAGTCATTATTGGAATCAGCAAGTGAAAGTGGCCATTTCATTTTGGAAATACTATACCTCTTATTTCTATATCGTGATGCAACCTAATGAAAAATATCAGAGTCTACTCAGGTGAGGAAATATTGTTATACGAGCCCTGTCCACTATCAGTTGGCCCAGCTACGAAATTTTTACTTATTGGTGTTCAATTAACAGAATGCGAATAGCTTATGAAATCTAGGTAATATTTTATTTTCAATTAAACATTTTAGAGATTTACGACTAATATTTACAACTATTAAAGTAAATTAATAAGAATAAAATAATATTTCCATTGGAAAGCCATTAACTTTGAAACCTATTTCAGAAGTTACCACTGGGTAACGTCACCTTTCATTTTTATAACGGCATTAATTCTTCTAGGCATAGTAACTACAAGGTCTTGGCATTGTCGAGGAGTAAAATTATCCCATATTTCTTGAAGCTTTAGTCTTAATTCTGGAATTGTTCTAGCCGGTGTTATACGCAATAGTTTTTTCATTTCGTGCCAAAGTGTCTCGACGGGGGATAAGTCTGGGCTACTTGAAACCCACTCTAAAAGTTGAATAGAATGATCACGGAACCATTTCAAAGATTTTTTTGACGTATGGCAAGCGGCTCCATCTTGTTGAAAAATAAAATCCTCCCCAGAGATTAATGCATGTTCCATAGTTGGCAACAGAGACTCCTCTAAAATACTTAAATATTTGGCTGTGTTAACAATGCAATCGATAAAGTGAAGTTTTCCTACACCTCTTTCCGACATTGAACCCCACACCATGACAGATGCTGGAAATTTCACCTTCCTTTCCAAGCAATCGGGATGATATGCTTCATGTTTCTGACGAACAATTCTGCTCCGGTTGTCCCCTACACAAACTTCAAACCTAGACTCATCGCTCCATTGCACGCTGTTCCACTTTTCACAATTCCATATTTTATGTTCTCTTGCCCATTTCAACCTGTTTTTTTTTTTGCTTAGACATCAACAATAGTTTTTCCTTGGCCTAAGAAAGTTTTATAAATTTCTGTAAATATACATTTAAGAGTCCGATTAAAAAAATATTACCTTATAGGTTCCAAATTCTAATTTTTTAGCTTCCTTATGACATGTAGACCTTGAAACACGTCTTCCAACAACATCGCTCCACAGTACACTCAATTGACTTTAGTTAGCACGTCTGTTATCCTTAATAATTCTTTTCAATGCACGTTTGTCATTGTCCGTCAGTGTAGTTTTTTCACGTACTGGGGCTTTGGGGCAACTGAACCACTTGTTTTGTACAATTTTACGATATTTATAATACTGTATCTTAACAAACCTAATAATTTTCCGATTTCGGAATTGGGTTTTCTTCTTTTTGCTAAGTTCACAATGATTAACCGAATTTTTTCATCAATAGCTTTGCCTCTGCCCATGTTTTAAATTTATTTAGACTTAACACTTTTAATACATCACATTCAATAAACAAACTTTGTTTTCCAACGCCTACTGCGCATAGCTACCGCAAAAACCCAGTTATTTTATATACAGTACAAGAATACATGAACTCAAAAAATACGTTTGTTTTACGAATATTATTTTTATAATCACAAATTAAATATTACGAAATAAATTTTGACCCCTTTGCTTTTAATATGATCATATTGTCAAAAAATGTACAAAGCAGCATTTACTTTTACTTATTATTTAATAATTTCTAAATAAACTGAAAATTTCATAGCTGGGCCAACTGAAAGTGGACAGGGCTCGTATACAACATTGTGAATGGATTATATACACTTCTCCTTTAGATACAAGGTGTCTCAAAAGAAATTTTATATTTATTTAGCTTACTGCGTGAATGCAACGTATCCGAGGGACGCGGGGGTTATGTCAATCGGTAGCCTGGCTCTTGGGAATTCCGTCGCTATGGAGCGTTTCTCGGGAGCAGACCGCGCGTTATGCGTGCGAGAGTTTTACAAAAACGGTGATTCGGCGACTGTAGCGCGTAGAAAATTCTGCAGTATTCGAGGTTTTCGCCACTTAAATGATGCGCCAAGCATTCCTCTCATTCGACATTGGGTTAAAAAGTTTGAAGAGACTGGTACAACGCTGGATAAATCAAAATCCGGGCGACCTAGGTCATCAAGAACGGTAGAAAACGTGGAGAATGTTAATCAGTCTGTTCGTGACGATCCGAACCTTTCAATTCGGAAGCGCGCAAGTGCTTTAAATGTGCATAGATCATCATTACATCGCATTATGCACAAAGACCTAAAGCTGCACCCCTACAAAATTCAATTGGTGCAAGAATTAAAGCCCCAAGATGCCAGTCAGAGGCTTAATTTCGTAAATCAGGTGATTGAGCGATTTTCAACGTTTACCAACATTTTGTTTTCGGATGAAGCTCATTTTCATCTTAATGGCCACGTAAATAAGCAGAACTGCCGCTACTGGAGTGCAACGAATCCGAAACGCAAACATCAGAAACCCCTACATTCGCCTAAAGTGACCGTATGGGCTGCGATGTCGGCGCGAGGAATTATCGGCCCTTACTTTTTTGAAGACGAAAGGGGGCAGTGCAGTTACAGTGAATTCAGAGCGTTATGTGGAGATGTTAGGCAACTTCTTGGTACCTGAACTGCAAAACTTTCCTGGCTATAACCAAAGAACATGGTTCCAACTGGACGGAGCAACTTCACACACGTCCAATATGTCTCTGCCACGTGTTCGTGAAATTTTCTCAGGCAAATTGATCTCCCGGAGAGGTGACATAAATTGGCCTCCACGCAGTCCAGATTTAACCCCTATGGACTTTTTCCTATGGGGTTATCTTAAATCTAAAGTTTACGCCAATAAACCGACTTCACTGGCGCATTTGAAAGAAAATATCCGTCACGAAATGGCAGCCATCCCTGAGTCCACCTGCCGAGACGTCATAAGTAATTTTACTGTTCGATTAAATGAGTGCCGAGAACGCGAGGGTCTACATTTAGACGATATTATTTTTAAGAAATAAATCCCCAAAAAGTGTATTTTAATAATTAATAAACATTTTTTCTATATACGGCTTACTTTTTTTTTAATCGATCCACTAAATATAAAATTTCTTTTGAGACACCTTGTATTATAAATCCATTCATGATTGTGTAATACACAATATAACCAATACAATTTTGTATAAACAATATTGTCAAAGTATTTTTCTTAAATACCAAAACATAAATTGAACCAAAACAAGCATATTAATTTTATGAAATTGTCACAAAGCTGTGTATTCAATTAAACAATGCTTTGTAGGACAAAGTAAGTGTTTAAATTACAATTATTTCACTCAAATTTAGATAATAATTTCAAATATTAATTTCAAATCATTATAAACCGTTTGTTCAATTAATAGCAATAACGATTTTATGACTAGTTAAAATTATTTACGTAGGATGTTAACCACAAATGTATTAATATCGGTAAAGAAATAAAAAAATAAATTGTGGCAGCGTAAATTACAGTGACATTCATTCTGAAATTTGTGTAGGTGGTTATAACTATAAATTGATTGGAAAGTTAACTCTTAAAATCTATAATTAGAGCAAAATAATTATTTAATGAATTTATGGAAGGGATTAAGCCCTTCAAATATCCTTTAAAGTAACTAGAATAGATAAGGGGTAGGAGATTACAAAAATCATCATAATCATCAGCATTATTCGGTCCAGTATTGAACATGCGGCTCCCTTAGATTACTGCTTTGGGTTAGATCACCAGATCTGGCTCCGAAGGACTTGTTTAATTGGGGTTATTTGAAAGCCACAGTTTTTAATGACGATAATTTAAATTTGATACAATTAAAAGCTAGAATTACACATTTTTCAAGTGAAATAACGCCTTTACAACTAAATAATGTTTTGAATAATTTTTATAATCTCCTTGGCGCATTGTTTGACAGTAAATGGAGAGTTTTTTGAAATTTTGTTGTAATTTTCTATACCTTTTTAATAAATATTGTGTTATTGTATTTACTTATTCTTATTTCCAATTTAAAATAAACGCTTTAATACATTGCTGTCAATCATAACGTAACCATTATTATGAATACGCTATGGTTAGAGCCCTGCGCGGTTAAATTTTTCTACATCCGCATCCGAACCGCATCCGCATATCCGATATTTGCGTCTGTAGCTTTTACAAATATCAGTACTCATATCCGTATACATTCTCACATTTATTTTCATTAATTGCTCAACATAATTAAAAAATAAACCACATGTCTATACCTACTCTCATCAGGGCTGGTAATTAGTAAAAAATTAACCGATTAAAAACCGGTTAGCAGTTATATTTTTCAAAATTTTATGAACCTAGTCCGAAAGCAAAACTAAAATAATTGTTTGATAAATCCACGTACTGACACAGTCCTGAAAGAGCTTCAGATTAGCTCAACCAGTAATTTCACTATTTAACCCTCGTAATACTAGATTGTTTGTGACACGTGACACCAGTGGGGTCAATAGTGACCCCAAAGCTCTCTACTAAACAAGGTAATAATATTTGTAAAAAAACTATTTTTATTTGATATATGAGGGATGTTTCCTAAATTCTGGGAATTGTGCTATAATTAAATAACGCAGAACTTATAGGCAATGTTATTGGTGCCAAACAAGTCTTGATATTTTTATGCAACTATATAGTGCAATATTGTTCAGTCTGATTTAGGTGTTCGACTGATATAGACGCTTTTTCATAGCACTGTTTTTGTAACCATGGAAGACGCAGCAAAATCTCAAAGAGCAATAATTTTCTTTTTGTGGAAAGAAGGTGTGAAAACATCAGAAATTATTCAGCGTCTGCAAGGAGTATTTGGTGAGTCTGCAGAATCCAAAAGTACTGTTTATCGGTGGATCGATCGTTTTAAATCCGGTAGAACATCACTAGAAGACGATCCACGCAGTAGGCGCCCAAGAACGTCGGTAAATGAAAGAAACATTGCTGCCGTCGAAGACCTACTGAAAGAGGACAGGCGAATGACTATTCGTCAAATTAGTGTGCGCCTAGGGATAGGTTCATGACATCTTGCATGATTGTTTGGGCGTTAGCAAGGTTTCGCCGCGATGGGTGCCAAGGCTGTTGGGACCAGAACAAGTTTGAAGCATTTGAAGTTCTTTGAGGACGGCTTAAAAAAAATAGTTTATCGTTGGGATAAATGTATTCAGTTAAATGGAGATTATGTTGAAAAACTACATTGTAATATTGACGAAAATTAACAAAATAATAAAAATTATAGCTAAATTCCCAGAACTTTGGAAACATCCCTCGTACATACAAAAAATGTTAAACAAATTTAAAACTTTTATATTACTATATATTTTTAGAAAGGTGATTAATAGATTTTTATGAATCGTTTGTTTTACGTTTAAAGCAAGTAATTATCTGATGATTTCATTGAGCCCCCCAATGAAAACGGACCCGCAAGTCTGCGGGACTTACGGGTCCGTCGCTACGCTACTGAATGTCAAGATCCAACTAAAATACATATAAATATATAGCAACGATAGTGCTCCGCGACGAATTCTTCTCGTGAAAAGTGCTCCGCGACTCAAAAAGTTTGGGAAACTCTGCAATGTGTTAATACATTGCATATTGCCATGGATTTCCTTCGCCGACAACTATTTTTTTAAAAGAAACTTAATGATGCGATATTTATAATTTTCCATTTCTTTTACAAAACCACACTGATTGGTTCTCGATACTCTCAAAACCAAACTAAATATCAAAACGTAGTCAAATAATACTGAAAATATACTAACGTGTGACAGAACATAACATCATATTTCAAGTTTTATCTGCACCATCTAGGCATAGAAATTGGCACCATTTTCATTCCACCCTCCTAATTAATACTTTTTTGTAAAATACTTACTTTCATACTTTTTCAAACAAGGTACATCGAGTAAAGTACACTGCACATATTCAGCTAAAACAAAACGTATTCAACAAATAAACCCAGCATATATCCCAGGATAATTCTTACAGCTCAGAGGATAAAAATACGGGATGCATTCGCATAATTTATAAATAGCCCTGGCTTTGCACTCAATAATGCAGTTCTTGAAACTGTAATCATTGCTAGATTCCAAATATCCTTCATGTTCAAACCAACACCCTCTCTTATCAACACTGACATCATGTAAATTGTCTTCGCTATTGAAAACGGTTGGTGTTATTTGCATTAATACAAAGTCGCCTTCTTGAACAGATACTGAGAATGCGGAAGAGTCAGCAAATTCCCAATTCGGATGAACCAAAATCTAAAAGTGTTTATACATTAAAAAATTATGTGAAGTGTGAATTTTCACACATTTCAGGGTTTCTCAGGTATTTAGCAAGGTTCATTAATATTTTGAAAATTGCGTCTACGGCTTCCTATGGTTGTTTAAGTCATAAACTCCGCCCCTCTGATTTCGTATGCATTCAAACATAGAAATTATAATTTCAACACTTCCCACTGGTTATTAAATTTACGCTTTTAAAAATTAAATGCAACGTTTGCCAAAATATAACTAGAATTTTGACAAAATAATTTAAACAAAATAAATTTGCAAAAAAAAAAAGAAAAAATTAAAATTGACGGGTAGTTTCAACTCACGAAGCGACAACGTTACCACTGTACTACGCAGGTTTACTTAGTTAAATAGCGGATTAAATATTTTACATATTTTAGTTAAAAACACAAAAAATGCGTTATTTTCCGAAAACATAATCTGATCAAAAATTCCTGTTGTACTATTCCGGTTGACACCAATGTACATTACTTAGAATTTTTTCAGATTTTAAATTTTAACCATCTGGGCTACAGGGTGTGGGACAATTTTTTTTTGCACAATTTTTCCAAAATTTATTTTGCAAAAATAAAATTTTGATCGTTAATCCACGTACCAAGGGCTTTCATTTGATACCCTACACAGAATTGTAAAAAAATATTATTTTTTTTTCGATGAGCACATATTTGTTTATATTTTTAGGGAGGTATGTTTTTTAGATGTTTTAGTATTTTTCCTATGTGCGGGTCAAAGAGTTGTATAAGCATGTCAAATTTCAACTCTCTAGGTTTAGCCGTTTGGCTACAATTTTTACCGAACAAACAGACAGACAGACAGACGACAAAATGACGGTATAAAGGTTTTTTGGTCATACCTACAAACCCTAAAAATTGATGAAAGTGTGAATTTTCACACATATCAGGGTTTTGAAGGTATAGGGTGTTCAATTTAAATTGTCTACTATTGCTATTTCGACAACTATAAGAGCTATAAGAGCTGACGTTGGTAATATTGAGAAAAATTACCATTTTATAAAAGAATACTTTGCAAAGCAATTTTTTGTTTCTACCTGTGGTTCTCACAATTCATTGTGTAACTTTTTTATTTTAAGTGGAAACACACAATTATTTTTTACTTATTCGAGCGAGTATTTTATTCTGCACAAATATGATATGATTCTTCCAGCACAAATATAATAATAATATATATATATATATTTATGTTAGGGGACGAGCTCCTACACCTGGATGATGGGTGAATGATTGTGAAAATGGAAGTAATGTTAACATATATTTCTCGCCCGAATAATATCAACAACGGGGACTTGAACCACCTACCTCACAATTCAGATTGTTATTACGGATTGTTGTCAGGGGACGAGGTGTCCGGATCCTCCTAAAAATTGCTGTGGCTCTAGCTGCCCTCCCTCCAGATATGCTAAGAGATAAGTAAAAATTTTAGATAAAACTAATTGTTCGGTTTATTTTGAGAATATTTCGAATCGTGAAAGATGGGACCTGGCCAAAGACCGCTTGCGGAACGCTTTCATCTTTTTAAAATTCAAAACTATAATATTTTCATTAATAGCTATAACGATAAAAAAAATAGTGCCACCATAAAATATTTCCTGGTATCAGCTGCCCCCCTCCCAATTTCAAATTTATAATATTTATCCTTTTTCAAATTACAACTGTGCAGTCACTATTAAAATAAAAAAGATGCACAACGGATTTTGAGAACCACTGGTCGACAAAAACTGGTTTTGCTCGTTAATATTCTCTTATAAAATGGCAATTGTTGTCTAATTTAACCAACCTCATAGCTATTATAGTTCTCAAGATGGCAGTAAAGTAAAATGAATACCTGTACAGTAAGTAATGGCGACCAATAGGTAGTGCCTGCCTGCCAAAGAGCGTTAAAGTGAGGAGGAAAATAAAATAAACACAATTTGCCAATAATTTTGCTGTAATCACGTCAAAATGAACAACATTTTGAAAATGATTTAACAATATAATATAATCCCTCCGACCGAAAATACGGTATATATTACTTTAAAAAATATTAGATTAACGAAAGTAATACTATCTTCATCTTTTTTTGTTTTTATTTCTAAATAAGTGGTTGCTAGGCAACTAATAAACAAATGGCGCGCAAATAGTTTTGAATATGTCAAAAGCAATTCACAGAAAAAAAAAACGCGTATTTTAGACAAATTAAAGTGACACGGTCTGTTTTAACAAAATGGTGAATTTCGATCAAAATTGTGTTGAATTGCAAGGAAGAAGTTCCAAATCTACTTAAATCACAACCAGATAGTCCAGATTTTGAATGTATTGGATCTTGACTTTTTCAGTTCTATGCAATCCTTATAACATACAGCTTCACCGAATACAATGGACGAACTGATTGAATGCATAAAAAATGCATTTAATGCATTAAACATACAACCCTTGATAATGTTTTTCTAACATTGCATACTTGTTTAGAAGCAACCATGTTAGCAAAAGAAGGGAAATCCTATAAGATTTCGCACATCAATAAGGCAAAACTTCATCGTAAGGGACGATCACAAACAACATTATCATGTTCCAAAACTTTTTGTATTATTCTTTGTTTTACTAGATATTTGTAACTATTTCATAAATAAAATCATTCTAATTAATTAAAACTGTAAATGTATATCATATTTTCGGACAAGAAAAAAATCAAAATGTATAAGTATTTTCGGATGGAGGGTAATGTCTTTTCCAAACCTAGGTATTTTTCTCATATTTATGTGGGTCAAAAACTGTACATACATGCCAATTTTCAACTTGCTAGGTCCAACCGTTTTGTCACAATTTCAACCGTACAGACAGACAGATACATGGATCACAGTATAAGTGTTTCTTGGTCATACCTACGAAACCCTAGGTGTGTTAATACACAATACATAAAAAACATTTGAAATAAATTATCGAGCAACCTTTGGCTGAATTCTTTAGTTAGCTTTAGAAATTCGCATGCCTAATTTAATTAAATACTTACTATTGCTGCATAGTATGGATATATTTTAGAAACATAATTATATGGATTTATATTCACAGTTATGAGAAGACCATAGGATACACCAGAACCTACAGCAACTTCAAGGTCTTCCTCCTCTTCGTGTTTACTAAAAATGATGCAAGATTAGTAAACTCATAAGGCCATTTATGCTAAATAAACTTACACTTCCTTAAGATCCACATCCAAGTTGAAAGAACAACAATAGCCCAACCCAGTTTTGGAAGGTTTGAATAATTCTGAACAATTATACGCGCGACCAGACCAATGGCAATCGACAAGCATGTTGCCACATGGATGCATTAGCTAAATAGGATGAAAATTTTAATGATTAATACAAAATAAATAAGTGTAGAAGAGAATAAATACACAGTATCTGCCAGTTAGGCCAAGAAAGGTCGGCAACCGGCGACCCGTGGGATGAATAAGAAAGTACAATGTTTACTTTTCTTATCCAGCGTAGCCAGCACATTATTGCCACGCTGCTTTGAGCTTCTTACTCACTAGGCTTATTGATTCTGACGTAAATATGTATAAACCGGCGTAAACAAGAACTTAAGAGCGCAAAAAATATAAATTATAAAAGCAAGTATGCCAAAAAAATTGTTAAGGAATGCGGGCCACGACTTAAAAACAAAAAAGAAGTTATTGAATGAGGCCCGAGGCGTAAAAAAGTTTGCCGACTCCTGAGCTAAAGGGAAAATCTAGTAAATGTAAGCTCAGCTAACAAAAGTTCTAGGTAATATTGGTATACACATACAATCCTCGAAAATAATAAACATTAGTCAGTCACAATATGTTATGATAATTCGCTAGCTAAAAAACAAAATGGTAAAAGCACCCACAAAATAAAAGTTGATGAAGATATGATCACTGACAAAATCCTGATCAGTAAAGTGGTACGCTAAGGTGACCCAATATGTCCCATACTGTTCACCCTCGCTATGGAGGATTTCTTCAAAAACTTAAAAGGGTACAATTCAGTTTTTAAAGAAGTCTATTCAATGACAAATTAACGAATCAACAACCAATTTATTTATATATTTCTTTCTCGCACATGCTTGACAAGCATGAGTTGACTGAAATTTATATACATTGATGGAGTAATCTTGAATCATCTTCGTTTCGCCGACGTAGTCATCATTAGCAGCGACATTACAGAGCTAGGCACTATGCGAAAAGAACACACCGAAACATCCAAATGTCTAAGTCTTCAGGTAAATAGGTCCAAGTCCAAGATAATGAGTTAGAAGATCAGGCAGATTGCTATTGAAAATAAGCCTCAAAAATCGAGTGCTAACATACTGAAAACAACACAAAAGACAATGGAGCATCACATGCTTGGTATCAGTTTGCGGTACAGAATCAGAAATTCTAAAAGTCGAAGACGCAGCAAAATTACAGACGTAATACACCATATTGTGAAACTCTATTGTGAAAGGAAAATAGGAAGGACGCTTAGCAAGACGGAACTCAACTAGGTGGTCAAATACGATAGTCCATTGACGCCCGCGCCTAGTCAAAAGAATCGTGGGAACATCTCAAAAACGCTGGCTGGACGATATACAGATCATTGCCGGGAATCAATACCATAGAAAAGTTCAAGATAAAGATTCGTAGAATAAGACAAGGGAGACCTATACCTAGCAGTGGATGAATACATCCTGAGGACAAAGAAGAAAAAAAAAAACAAGAAGACGGATCGAAATGAGAACAAAAAAAAAAAAAAAAAGGAATACAGATCAAGTTGATGACCAAAAACAAATGGAAGACGGATCAAAGTGATGACCAAAAAATAATCTGTAATAGCTCAAATTGTAAGCTTGTATTTTGCGAGTGGAAAAATACCATTTGCGAGTGGAATTTTCGAGGGTTGTACACACATCTGAAAACAAAACTAAACAGAACATGATCGAAAACGTTTTACTATGGCCTAAATTCCCCAACTAATAGCGCCCAGAAAGAGATACATAGCTAATAGCAAACAAAGAGAGAGAAATAGAGAGAATTCCCATTCCCCAATTGGCACAATGGGCAAATATGGTAAGTAAACCAATATTCAAATCATTAATGGAATATTTTAGGCTCCATTTCCACAAGAAATATGCTATAAAAACTCGGCCAATAAAAGAGTTGAAGGTGCACAAACAGAGCCGACGCTAGTTCTTTTGGCGCCCGGGACAAACCCACCAAACTGCGCCCTTTTTTAGAATATGCACTGGCGTACCGAAGAAGGAAGTTTAGGTGCTCGCAATCTTATTTCAAACATATTCTTTTGATTTAGATGGTTGCAATTTAAATATTTTAACATTTTAACCGAATACTAGTTATGGCTAAGGAAATTTGCTAATACAGTGGTACCTCGACTTACAAATCTTTTTATATACGAACATTTGGAGATACAAGTTATTTTCATATCCTATTTTGATCTCTAGATACGAACCGTGATGTTTTTCTTTTCAAATGAATTAAAGCCTGTTTACATTCTACTTTTTTAAACTTTTTCCCTAGTACTAGAAACAGGCTACTACTACAGGTAAAAAATCGAAAACGCCTGAACCACAAAACCAGACACAAGAAAATTGTCCTTTTTTTACAATATAATGGAAAATGATTTTCATAGCAATTAAGTAAAACAGAAAATTTTATGAAAAAAAAATATGTAATGGTATACAAAATGCATATTTATAGTGAAAAATGTTCCTCACTCATTCTCCATTTCTTTACATTTTCTTCATTTAGTTAAGAATATTTCCTTTTTTAATTTTCTTTATTATTTTTTAATCTGGGAACGGACTAATTGATTTCCCATAAGATATAATGGAAAACTGGGTTTCTAAATACATACTTTTTAAGATACGAGCCGCGGTCGGGAACAAATTAAGTACGTCAAGGTGCCATTGTATGTGTAAATATGCCACCAAAATCAGTTATAAATGTTTTCAGATGTGTAAGAAAGTTAATACAGTCCAAAAGAAGACTGAATATTATTATATAATCAATAAATGTGTACATCTTTAAACTCAATTTTATAATTAATGTGTACAAGATTGATATAGAAATGAAAATTTATAATTTTGATTTAAACAAAAATAGAAAAACTTAGAATATGTATATTTAATCATCTGTTTTGTCGCCCCTAAGAGCTGGCGCCTTGAGCCTGTGCCCCTGTCGCCCCTGCCTTTCACCGCCGCTGTGTGCAAAGATGACCTAAATATCGTTTTACCAACCTACAATGGAGAAAATATCAAATTAGAAGAAAATAAAGAGTGAATACTTACATTAGCCATGACTGTATCAACATTCATATCTAAATCGTCGAGTGCAGTATACAAGTTGGTAAACTTAGATGTATTCATATCTGTTGGCGTTATTAAATATTTTAAATTCTTCAAAAAATCATCAATAGTCTCATTATCTATGCCCATATTCATCCTTCGTCAAAATATTATTGTTATTATTTTATTAAAATATGTGTTTTCATTTGTACTTACAGTGAATTTCGTATTTCCTTTGTATTCTTTTTATAAACAGTATTACTATTGCAAACAGTTACGGCGGGAAATGGAATATTTGATATTGGGTATGCAGTTGTTTTGATTGTAGTCACTGTTGGTCGCGATTCATATCTAAAACGAACAATATAACCACAGGGTGGACAGACAAAAGATAGGTGTATATTGTGTTTCGGCTGCCATTTTGGTTTGTTATGTTCCTGCTATACAGCATATTAGTTGAGCAGTGCACACAAATTTATAATTGAGCAGTTATACAGTTCAGTAATGCGTTGCCATTGTGAAAAATAGTTCATCAAAATCAGTATTCGATTACGGTCACCTTAACGTTGAATATGAACGATGAAATATATTTCAGCCTCAATGCCCATATGAACAAACAGAGTAGCGTGTCATATACAGGCTAAATTTTCAGCGTGTCTGGCCCGAAATGCCAGATCCCTCATGGAAGATTATGGACACATAACCTTACTACAAGAATTTAAAGCGAATGAGTCAAATGATTTTAACCCTTTGACGCCGGAATCATTTTTTTTAAAACTAATTATACAAGGTGTCTCAAAAGAAATTTTATATTTAGTGGATCGATTAAAAAAAAAGTAAGCCGTATATAGAAAAAATGTTTATTAGTTATTAAAATACACTTTTTGGGGATTTATTTCTTAAAAATAATATCGTCTAAATGTAGACCCTCGCGTTCTCGGCACTCATTTAATCGAACAGTAAAATTACTTATGACGTCTCGGCAGGTGGACTCAGGGATGGCTGCCATTTCGTGACGGATATTTTCTTTCAAATGCGCCAGTGAAGTCGGTTTATTGGCGTAAACTTTAGATTTAAGATAACTCCATAGGAAAAAGTCCATAGGGGTTAAATCTGGACTGCGTGGAGGCCAATTTATGTCACCTCTCCGGGAGATCAATTTGCCTGAGAAAATTTCACGAACACGTGGCAGAGACATATTGGACGTGTGTGAAGTTGCTCCGTCCTGTTGGAACAATGTTCTTTGGTTATAGCCACGAAAGTTTTGCAGTTCAGGTACCAAGAAGTTGTCTAACATCTCCACATAACGCTCTGAATTCACTGTAACTGCACGCCCCCTTTCGTCTTCAAAAAAGTAAGGGCCGATAATTCCTCGTGCCGACATCGCAGCCCATACGGTCACTTTAGGCGAATGTAGGGGTTTCTGGTGTTTGCGTTTCGGATTCGGTGCACTCCAGTAGCGGCAGTTCTGCTTATTTACGTGGCCATTAAGATGAAAATGAGCTTCATCCGAAAACAAAATGTTGGTAAACGTTGAAAATCGCTCAATCACCTGATTTACGAAATTAAGCCTCTGACTGGCATCTTGGGGCTTTAATTCTTGCACCAATTGAATTTTGTAGGGGTGCAGCTTTAGGTCTTTGTGCATAATGCGATGTAATGATGATCTATGCACATTTAAAGCACTTGCGCGCTTCCGAATTGAAAGGTTCGGATCGTCACGAACAGACTGATTAACATTCTCCACGTTTTCTACCGTTCTTGATGACCTAGGTCGCCCGGATTTTGATTTATCCAGCGTTGTACCAGTCTCTTCAAACTTTTTAACCCAATGTCGAATGAGAGGAATGCTTGGCGCATCATTTAAGTGGCGAAAACCTCGAATACTGCAGAATTTTCTACGCGCTACAGTCGCCGAATCTCCGTTTTTGTAAAACTCTCGCACGCATAACGCGCGGTCTGCTCCCGAGAAACGCTCCATAGCGACTGAATTCCCAAGAGCCAGGCTATCGATTGACATAACCCCCGCGCCCCTCGGATACGTTGCGTTCACGCAGTAAGCTAAATAAATATAAAATTTCTTTTGAGACACCTTGTATTAGGTCTACCGGAAAGTTCTGTCCGGTAATGCCATATCATGTTTCTATATGTATGCGCATGTTCATTTGAGACATGTATGGCTCTCTCACTTTATCATTGCATTTTTACAAGTGTCACCTTGTAAATAAACCAAAACCAAAGATGATTCATGTTGGTATAAACTGCGACGCAATCGTGAACATGGCTACTGATAAAGTTCATTTACGGCACTGTATTTTGTACGAATTCCAACAAGGAAGAAATGCTACAGAAGCGTGTAGAAAAATAGTGAAAGTATTTGATGAAAGTACAGTTTCGGATAGAACGTGCAGAAGATGGTTCGAAAAATTTGAAGCAAGCGATTTCTATCTTAATGATAAGCCACGCTCTGGACGGCCATCTTTGATTGATGACGATATGGACAAGACCATATTACAGCAAGATCCTTTTTGACATCTGAGATTGCAGAAAGGCTTAACTCAGCTCAACAAACCATTTTGAACCATATTCGGAAACTAGGATTAGTGTGGAAATATTCCAGATTGGTGCCTCATGAGTTAAGTGAGAAAAATTTAAACGATCGAGTCGTCATATTGTCACATAGATAATCCTAGGTCAGGATTACGACATCTAGACATTGTGACGGTCAGCTGTCTGATTAAAAAACTATTTATCAGCGTCTGACGTATGTGGCCTGATTACGAAATGCATACGCCGCATTTTCGTAATGAGGAAATATTTGTCATGACGAATGAATATTGGATGCAACAGAATATGGAAGCAGTGGAACATAGCCAACTCCGCTGCACGTATTAGTCCACAAGGTGACGAACAAGACACTGACGCCAGATTCTTGTACCGAGGGTGAATCCAAGCAAGTAGTCACCATGTGAGTGGGAGAAGACTTCTCCAGGCTCCTCGACTCCCGGATGGATAGCCCCCGCCTCGGAGATAGGTCCAAGCCGATCCTGACCAACACGGGGTGGACCGAAGACTTCCCCAACTCCATGGACCAATTCAAACATTATATTGTAAATTTGATAAATGTTTAATAAATTTGTTATGTTGAAACCAGGAGTTGACTTTCAATCAAACCACCCACGTGACAATATAAACATCTCTGCTTGCTCGGAACAAAAACAAACCCTTCTTGGATCGGATGATAACTTGGGATGAGAATATTACCTACGAAAACATCGAAATAAAAATAACTATTATGAGCCCGGACAATCTGACCCACGTATAAAACGAGCTTGAGCGTGAATAAAAGAATGTTGTGTATATGGCGGGACATTCAAGGACAAATACATTATGGGCTTTTGAAACCAAAGCTTTTGAATAGGTCAATTCGGAGAAATACTGTCGGCAAATGAATGATTTAAACAAATCACTCAAAGAAAAGGGGCCTGCGATGTTTAATAGGAAGCTCATCATACTGCATCATAATAATGCCAGGCCATATGCTGCTTTGGGGGCTCGTCAGAAGATCGCACAACTAGGCTGGGCAATTTTATCGCATCCATCATACTCCCCAGACCTAGCCCCCTCTGGTTACCACCTGTTTCTGTCTTCACAAAATTGTTTGAAGAGAAAAATATTCAAAAATGAAGCAGATGTCAGACAAGCACTGCTTGAGTTTTTCGCCTCTAAAGATATACGTGTCATATACAGGATGTATCAAAATATAAGAAATACGATTTTTCTCGAAAACGCGACGTGTGAGCAAGTTGTAAAAAAATTGATAACCAAACTTTGCCTAAAGAATTGAATGGTAGTATAGAAATTTTCCGGAACATACCAAAAGTACAGGATATTAAGGACTACTTTGATTTTTTAAATGATAGTATACATCGTGTTGGATATCTTTGGATAGAGCTTTTGAAAAGAAACAACTTTTACTATTTTTTTTTTTTTTTTTAATAGCTTTAACGGTTTACGAAAAATTGTCTTATCTATAACGACTTGAAAGTATTTTTATTTACTAGTGTTCAAAGTGCCTTATTTAAACACTTTTGCATCCTTATTCTTTGAGATGAATAAAGTACTGAATGGAATTTATTAATATCAAGAAGAGATAAAGTTACACAGTGAAAAAATTTTTTTGCTTTATGGCTGCACACTGAAAAAATTGATGGGAAGTGTGAATTTTCACACGTTTCAAGGTTTCGCAGGTATTTAGTAAGTGAATGATGATTATTTGGGATGCCAAAACAAATTTTAAGTTATTTATTTTTTTTTTTTTTTGTTTGTGTTAATTCGAATGCCTAATACCATTATTTAGGTTTCTAAATATGTGCATTTTATATATATATATATATATATATATATATATATATATATATATATATATATATATATATAGCAAGGTTCATTAGGATTTTGAAAATTGCGCCTATGGCTTCCATTGGTTGTTTTACGACATAACCCCGCCCTTCTGATTTCGTGTATTCAATTTCAACAATTTCCACTGGTTACTAAATTTACGCTTTTAAAAATTAAATGCAACATTTGCCCAAATATAACTAGAATTTTGAGATAATAGATAATTTAAACAAAATAAAAGTGCAAAAAAAAAACAAAAAAATAAAATTGCCTCGAGAGCGGAGCGAACTTTAGTTAGCAAATAAGAACGCGAGCATGCTAGTCATTACACTATCAAAGCATGCTGGTTCAGTGTGTTAGATAAGTTATTAAATATTTTACGTGGTCAAGCAAGAAACACAAAAAATGCGTTATTTTCCGAAAACATAATCTGATCAAAAATTCCTGTTGTACTATTCCGGTTCACACAAATGTACATTACTTAGAATTTTTAGTTTAAACCATGTGCGCTACAGAGTGTGGGACAAATTTTTTTTTGCACAATTTTGGCTAAAATCGCGTCAAAATAATTTATTTGGCCAAAATAAAATTTTGATCGTTAATACACGTACTAAGGGCTTCCATTTGATACCCAACTCAGAATTAAAAGAAAAATATATATTTTTTTTTAGATATTTGTTTATATTTTTAGAGGGATATGTTTTTTAGATGTTTTAATATTTTTCTTATGTGTGGGTCAAAGAGTTGTATAAGCATGCCAAATTTCAACTCTCTAGGTTTAGCCGTTTGGCTACAATTTTTACCGAACAGACAGACAGACAGACAGACGACAAAATGACGGTAGAAGGGTTTTTTGGTCATACCTACAAAACCCTAAAAAAGAGCATTAATAATACTCCTTTCGAAACAATTTATCCCGAGCTTCATTGGGCAAACATTGTTTCAGTGTCTCCCCAACAAAGTCTTCCATTTCGTCTAAATTATATTTTAAAATAAACAGTAGTTATTCACAACAGCACACACACTTTAAGAAAGCAAAATTAAATAATAACGATTTCCTGATTTAGCTGTGATCACGTGACTAAATCCAGAAGTGTGATTAGCTGCAATGGATATGACGGACTTGGAAAACGAGCTCCAAAAAGAACTCTAAGAATCTGTCGGGGTTTCAAACTGAATATCTTTTTGACCTGATATTTACACAAAGATTTATTGGATTTAGAAGCTAAATAATAGTTCTGATGAATTCACATTAGCGAAAAGTATAAACTGACATCTGCAGCTTATTTTTCTTAAAATTTGGATTTAGCGGGATTTGATTCTAGGCGCCTCATATGTTCCCATTATAAAAATTATTCTTGATCTCCTGTACTTTGTTCCAGAAAACTTCAATACTACCATTCGATTCTTTGGATAAACTTTGGTAATAAAAATATGTTCCCCAACTTGCTCACACGTCGCGTTTTCACAAGTATCGTGTTCTCTCTATTTTGTTACACCCTGTACACATATATATTTTTTGAACGATGTGTTTTTATGAATTCTTAGTATTTTTCGTATATGTGGATCAAAGAGGTGTATACGCATGTCAATTTTTAACTCTTAGTCCAGCCTTTTTGCCACAATTTCTACCGTACAGACAAACAGACACATGAGCAAAATCCTATTTTTAAATTTTATTATTACAATTTTAAAATACGGGTATATTTTGAAATAAAATCAATGTGATACTTCATTTTATGAAGCAATTAAACGCAATATGCAAATGTAATTCCAAAGTAATTTTGGCTAAATATAAATTACTTTTGCAACGCATAAGCTGTTCATATTTTTGATTGACAAGTTAAATATTAAAACAAATTATTTCATAATTCAAATCCTACCTCATCCAATGTATAGTCATCAGCCATAAACACATTCCAAAACAAGCAGTAAAAACCAAAAGCCAAAATAACATTTGTGTTACTGATCTGGAAGAACAAATATTGTTAACTCCATGCAAAGACAACTTTTGAAAACTCTTTTCAAGATTATTAATAAATAAACGCCACATATTGTGAAATCAGGGCGAGATTTAAATAAGAACTAAATAGGTATTCAGGTAGAAGGGTAATTTTCATATTAACCTACTTCGATAATTACTGAAATTAATTTAATAAATGTCTAATTGTTCTTTTCTTAAGTTTAATTGAGTTATTAGTGCTGAAACAATTATTTCTATAGGTACATTTAAAATTATTGATCAATGTAAAAATACTATTTTTAAATCGAGAGGAATTTTTCATATTTTGATACTCCTGCTGCCACCTAGTTTTATAAAGTTGAACTATATTAATAACACTACAGTTGATAACCTTTTAATATTTTTTTGTATTATTGTTTGCTTATCTACTCCAGGAATATCAATAATATTTATATTTAGCATAATCTCTACGTTTTATATTATTTTTTACGTAAAATATCCTGATTGTGTTTTGAAACTTAAATGCAAGTTTTCATTGCATAAAATTGTAAATATTGCTTAGAAAAAGGAATTTTTATATCAATTTAGCATAAAATAGTATGTGCGTTATTTATAGCGCGCACCATCTTTACGTGAATACTAGAAAAACGTTTCTACCAGTGGCGGGTGGTTAATTAGGGCTACAGTCCCTCTAAAATTGTATGAATTTATACAGAGCTGCCGCGGGAGTGTTAGCAGCCCGATTGCAAACATTCATAAGACTACTTTTTCAGGGCCGACCAAATGGGGGTGCGATAGGTGCAGAGCACCTGGGTTCTGTAATCATGGAACAATAAATGGTAATATTTCGAATACATATTATGTAATTTAGGTAAGGGTGCCACAAATTATTGTTCTATACCCTGATTAAACTAGCCCTGCGCCCTCTAACAGTAGGATTATACTAAAATCGACCCAAAATATGTGCCACTCATGTGCAGCGTGTAACTTGAACATCCGCACCCGGTGGCCCTGAAATTACGGATTAAAAACGTATAAAGTGCCGGCCTAAGGCAATACATTAAAATTGACGCCCATCGAAATTGGTGATTTAAACTAGGGTTACCATATTCTGATCACTAGAAAAGAGGACACCTAAAATGATTAATGTTTATATAATTATAATATTTATCTTATTGTGTCCATTTATACTTTTCTGAAGATTGTGTCTATTTAAATAATGTTTTATTACCTTTTGATACCTCTAAACCCGACTTCAAAAACCCGGCCAGACAAATGTCCTGGAAAAAGAGGACGGCAACCCTATTTAAACCATACCTTAGCTATATTTTGAGCTCTTTTCGAGCCTAGTTCAAGTCATCCAAGGGCTGGCCCTGACAGCGGAAAAAGTTTAGCATGAAAAATCAGTTAACATGAAAACATATTCCAGTCCAGATAAAATTCTATGTGATATCTTACTTTCATTTTCTTTAAGTTGAAACAAATAAAAAAGAATAGGATGTGAAGTGTGAATTGACACACATTTCAGGGTTTTGTAGATATTTAATAAGTGTGCGACGCCAACAGAAAATCGAAATCAACAGTTGCTTGATAATCACTTTCATTAATTTGTATTAAGAGCTTTCTTTTAATATGTTTAAACAATATTTGCGAAAATTTCGTCGCAATAAAATTTAAATTGAAAATCCCAGCGATTTTTTTCTGCGATTTGCATTATATCTAAATCTTTATTATGTTAATAAGAAATATATTGATAAATGGCTTAATTTTTTATTTTTTCACTTTCACTAACGGAATTCTCGCTATTAACAATGAGTTATTTGATTTATAAATATTTCACTGCTATAAATAATTGATTCCTCTTTGATATCTAAAAAACTACTAAAATAATTCAAATAGGTTAATATATCAGCTGTATTGGGAACTGACAATAACTGAAGTGACGCCTAGCGGAATATTTTTAAACTTAACGGAATAGGATTTTGTTGGATGTGGATCATTTAATTGCATTGTTTGTACGTGTTTAAGTGAAGAAAATTGAATAAAATGTCTTTAAAATCGCAACATAAAATTAACTGCAATATGAATTCTTGTGTATCAAATGGCAAATGTCAAAAAATCCTATTGAGAAGTGACATTACCGTTGGCAGCGCTGTAATTCATGAAAAAATGGCTGAATTGTCTAGTATTCAGCTGTCAATATGCTAACAGGGAACAGGTTAATTTAAGCACAGTACATTTTTATTTTATGAAAATGTATCTATCGACCTTCTAACAAAAAATCAACACCAGAACATATGTAATAATTTCAAACAGTACTACTATTTCGCGTAGTACAATATTTGACCACCAGACTGCGTATCCGAGCGTGTCAGTTCTCAATTCCAATCGCAATTTTGTAAGCGAAAACAGCGCCAAATATAATGTAAACAAAAATACCTGCTGTATTATTTCGGTTCATATTAATGTGCACTACTCAGAAGTTTTCCAGATTTTTAGATTAACTTCCTAGGTTATAGGGTGCGGGATAAGAGTTTTTTTTTTTTGCAAAAAGCCTGTTAAAATAAAGATATTAAAAAAAGTACTCTTCGTTCCTTAATCTTTGTCTCAAGAGCTTTGTTTTTATACCTACCTCTCTCAATAATGTTTTTTTTTAATTATAATTTTTTTCAACCACACTAAATATATATTTTTCGAAAAAGTAACCTGATCAAAAATTCCTGTTGAACTATTCCGGGTCCCACCAATGTAAATACATTATTGTGATATTTTTCAGATTTTTAGGTCAACTCCTCTGGAAATTAGGGTGGGAGAGGGTCCGGACCCGTTGGATCCCCCCCCCCCCGTCCTTATGTGCGCCAGTACCCTCAACATTTGTTATGGCGAACCACTTCTCTGAAATCGTACAGGGTAAAGACTTTTATGTAAAATATTATAGTAGGTACTTCAAAATACCAAATATCGAAACATTTGATAAAAAAAAAATAATCAATGCCGTTCATCAACCATCCCCTCATTCAGAATCAAATATTTCCGAAACGGCAAACTTTGTAATATCGATGTTTCGCATTAAATCGGCTTTATTTAATATCTACTTTATACCCTTAAAGTTTGTACTGTTAATTTATCACACCCTGTTTAACAGCTCTGAATTTTTGTTATTTCCAGTTCTAAAATAATAAACCTAATAATGTACCATAAAGTACACTTACTTTAAAAATGGATTTTGAGAATAAAAAAATAGCATGACAAATGACAAATAGCGTGAACTCACTCCCATTACAAAACTTATAATACAAACCCCCTAAAATACATGAATTCCCGGGGGGTTCGCGAACCATCGGTTGGTAACCACCGCTGGTCTAGTTTCTCTACATTAAATATTAACTTTAATGTAGAGCAGTGTTTCTCAACAAAAAAACGCACCGCGGACCAGTATAATATATAATTTTCTAACGCGGAGCACTAATAATAATTGTTGGTTCATTTTTTACAAGAAAACAAATATATTTAATGTGCTACTAAATACATTTATTTTATTTGTAGAAAATCAGAAAGTTTACAGAAAATAAACAAAATATAAATTATTTACATAAAAAATGTGCATAAAAATAAAAATTGCAAAAAACACATATAAAAACTTTCGCGGATCACTAAAATTTTTCTGGGGACCACTGATGGTCCGCGGACCACCTGTTGAGAAACACTGATGTAGAGAATTATACTTACAATCAGAGGCGGATCGCTTTTACTGGGTCGATGCGATTGCCGTTATCCACTCAAATACCTATAATCAATTCTATATTATTTTAGAAATCACTCACATTTTTTAGTTTTTCTAACATTTTTTCATTATTTTAGAGACTGTATTTTTATTTTCAATATTAATATTAAAAATATAAATTCAATACGTTTATTTATTAAATAAATTATAATTATACTTATAATGAATTTAATCAAAAACAATTAGTGAGTGATTTTGACTTAACTTAGTGGCTTGGTACCGCGCAACACATCACGTTATCGCTTTAAGTTACTAGAATTCATAATCTAATTCTGATTAAACCAAAGAAACAGACTATATGTTTCCTTTTAGCAACAGTTTATCCAAAAATTAATAATTTCGAGCTCGAAACCCAGAAAAACAAGAATTTACCTCATTTTAAATCAAAAATTCAAACAAAAACATGGGATAAGAAATTATTGATGACTGGGGGGTGGGGTTACATTTAAAAATTTAGTTGATGACTAAGGGAGTAGAATTTCAGATATTCAAGTAATGACGAGCCTGTAGAAATTCAGAAAATTATTTGAGAAAACTAAAAATTGTTTTGTGTACAGTGACCCCAGTCATCCATGCGTTAAGCTGGCCTTGATTTGCAGCCCGTCCATTAGAAGTTCTCACGAGCCGCCACTGGCTTCTACACCTAATGTTTGTAGTGTTTGTACATCCCTACCACAAAAATTATCAGATTATTTAGGTTTCCTACTATAGACACAAATACAAGGTCGAGTATATTACATCTTTTGATTAGTCACGGTTAGACCTTGTGAAGTGAAATATTACACAATTTTTAATAAAAAAACATAAATTAGCACTATGCCTATATATTGGCCGGCGATTGGTGCGACGATATTCCCAAATTTAGGCGGGATTGCAGGTGGATTTATCACAAAGAAGGAAATCAAAAATTGGTATGAACAGCTGAAAAAGCCAAGTTGGAGACCACCAAATTGGGCTTTTGGACCAGTTTGGACTACATTGTATTGTTCTATGGGATATGCTTCTTATTTAGTCTATAGAGATGGCGGCGGTTTCGATGGTAAGGTGTAAATTTATTATTCAAGATTTATTTTAAAAAAATATGATTTACAGGTCCAGCGCGCTTACCTCTTATAGCTTATGGAACTCAATTAGCACTAAATTGGGTCTGGACACCTATATTTTTTGGAAACCACAGTCTTAAAGGGGTAATTATAAAATGAATCGACTGGAAAAATGTTTTTGTTGAATTTTTTGCAAGCGATAAGTAAATTTACACCAGGTTTTAGCATCCTATTATGTTAAATGTAACAAAAACATGTCTTCCAGTCAAGGATTCAAAAATTTACTTGAGAATAATAAATATATTCTATTTTTCAGGGATTGTATTGTATACTTGCCTTAGACGCAGCTGTAGCAGCATGTGGTATTTTGTTTTACGGCATAAACCAGACGGCAGGGCTCATGATAGTTCCATACGCAGCTTGGCTCGCACTGGCAACTACCCTAAACTATGTGATTTACAGAGATAACCCTGATTCAGGAAAAATAAAGGAAATTAAAGAGTAAATTTTCTTGAAAATGTAGTATACATACATAGTTTTAAATCTGTAATCATAAAATAACATAATAAAACAATTTTATTAATAAGCACGTCATTTATTAGAATAGTTTGTATTTTCCTATCAAACATTCTATACAGATGACTACATTTTTTTTGAACAAAACTTTGGATATAATTTTTTTTTGTACACTTATTAACTAAGTATACTATATTATACGATACAAAGTAAAGATGTTATATTATCGAGAAATATAGATTCAGTTGAATTGATATTCGCAGTGAGAAAACACAAAAAACTGGGTAGTTTCAATTACAAACTAGATCAATTATCCTTCGCTTTCTCATTTTTCTTGGCCACTTCTTCTTTGGAAGCTTCATCGAAGTTCTCGACTAGATCTGGAACCTCATCGTCTTCATCAGCCACCAACTTCCCACTGACACCTGAATTCGCAACACTGCTAGCCAGCCTTTTCAGTTGATTCAATCCTTCTGGTCCTAACTGACTAAGAATTCCGGGCAACATTTCTGTGATTTGTTTGTTTTCGCCATGTCCTGTGATAGCAAATGTGTTTGCCGCAAGTGATGCTTGTGCTTTAGGGTTATTAAAATGAATTACCGTGCCGTCATCTTTAATCATATTCACTTCTTCGATGCCAGGTATTGTGTTTACTGACAATTTCTTTAATGATGACTGTAATTTCTTGTCATCAGTCGCTTGTGTTGAATGAACAACCTTCTTTTTACGGCGGGGGGTACCTTTACCACCAATTCGCACATGCGTTTCCATTTTCTTCAGCTTTTCGACATTCATTTTGATTTCTATTATAACTCACACTTCACGTTATATATAAACTAAACTGATACACTAACAGAATTTAGTATACTTTGTTTTTACACTTATATCATTAAATGATTACTTGAGCACATGTGCTCAGAACCGGTCACGACAAAGAGAAGATGGTTGACTCCACTTCCTTTTTACAACGTTGTTAGCACTGCGCAACTGCAAGCTGAAAACATGTTGCCCGGCGTTTATACGCATTACAGAATGCTAACATTTGATTCGTCAACAGAAACGCGGAAAATTATTTTTTTTAAATTTATTTTAAATATTACAATATCTTACAGTTTCTATCCGTATTTATCACTATCTAATCATATAAAATTTTAAATCATTTTGTTTACAAACAACTGAAAATTATTTGTAAGACTATTTTACATCATACGTAAAACCCAGTACACAATGCTGTTATTTGATTGGTCAATAGAATAACGCGCAAAATAGTTTCACTATAAATTTATTTTCGTATTTTGATTACATTTTTTGTTTCTTTTTCTCTTTTTCTAATTTTTCTAATTTCATAAACATATCAGTTTGTAAATTATAGAATAGTTCAATTTCAGGATTTTCAGGTTCTTCAACTTTTATTTCCGTCTCAGTTAACAACTGTTCATCGAAGCTCTAAAAATAAGGACATATTAAAAAATATTACAACATTTATATAAAATCACTTACATCTGGAATATCACCCAGGTTAATACCAAAATGTTCCATACAATATTTCACAAATGTATCGTTCAATTCGTTTTTTATTCGGTGATAATTATCACAATTTATTTTTAATTCCCCTTGTAAAGTCAATAACGTTTCTTTCATTTCTTTCAGTTCTGAATTCAAAGTTGCTATCGACTCTTCTATTTTTTTTTCAATTTCATTTAATTTAGCATCCTCGTCAAAACAACAATCAACTTGTTTGCTATCTCTGTAAAACTGAATCTGTAAAAAAAAAAACATTGATATAAAATATGAATTTTCACATATTTCAGGGTTTCGTACGCTTTTAGTAAATAAAAATACAATCCGGATAAAAAAAAGAACCAGATCCGGGTTTACTCAGTTTCGAATACCCAAGCCTAGAATCGGGTATTCGGAACCATATATTCGGGACTCGGGACCAGATACCCGTAAAATCGAAGTGATGAGCAAAAATAAAATTGATGTATAGTTGAATTTTTAAACATTTCAGGATTTTGTAGGTATTTAATAAGTATAAGAAACCAATAGAATGATATCTAGGACCAGGGCCGAATGTAGGGTGTGGCTAGTGAGGCACTCGCCTTAGCCAGTTCCGTCTTTTCCTTAAGGGCACATGGGGAACGAGCCCAGGGCCCCCGGCTTGATGGGGCCTCAAAATGCCGAGGTCGTCGTTTACACGAAAAAAAGAGGAGCTCATTTTTTAGTGCAATTTTACTACAATTTTACTAATTTTATTAAAAAACCAAATAAAATCAGATAAATTAGAAGAAATTTTCCCGAATGTGGAAATTGCCACAATGATATTCCTTTGCACCATTAAGCAAAGGAATATCATACCAACTGTAGTGGAGAGCGCTCATTTTTACGGCTAATAAGAATAAAAAATGAATTATGAACGACTATGTTACAAGAACGACTTACTAATATGTCAATCATGTGCGTACTACGTGATATCCTTCAAAAATTAGACTTTGAGGACATAATAGAAGATTTTGCACAACAGAATTTTCGGAAGAAACCATCATCATTAACGTAAGTCCAATTCTCAAAATAGTAATCACTTCACTTATATTTGATTTGTATAAAGCTAACCATCATAAAATAACCAACAAAGTCACTAAATAAATCTACATACTAATGTTTTCATTCACTTTTTTTTGTCTTTCTAAAAAGGCCCCAAACTCCGTGTGTCGGTCCTGGCCTCAGGCGCAAAGTTGGTAAGGCCACCAAAACATTCCGGTACCCTTTTTTACGTTTTTTATGAGGATTCGAAACCGGAAACGGAAGTTATTAAACTTTAAAACCATGCTTTGAACAAAAATTTGTATAAAACATAATTTGATGTATTTTTGAAGGTTTACATAAATCTTTTTTTTATATATTTTTTTTATTTTTTTTTTTTTTATTTTTTTTTTTATTTTTTTTTTATTTTTTTTTTTTATGGGAGGGCAAGTCTAGCGGAGGACTCCCTTCGCCACAGGTTTGTCATAATTTCGACCCGTCATTCTTATTTATTTAGTTATGACCAATGATGGCGACGAAAGACTGGTACTTTGCCTCGAGCGCATAAATACCTTTTTCCGGCTCTGTGTAGGACAATATATTTTCTAAAATTACATCAAAATCAAAAGTTTTTGATAATGATAAATATTCGTTGTTTTACTAAGAGCTTCCATTTATTTTTTTTAAACTAAATTTAAATATTTTGCGAAAGTTTCGTCACAATAAAATTTAAATTAAAAAATCCAAGCGATATTTTCTTCATTTGCTTCGTATATAACACTTTTTTAAATTAATAAAAAATATTTTGATAAATGGATTATTTTTTTTCAATTTCAGAAATGAATTTCGCATTATTAACAATTTTTTATTTGATTTATAAGTATTTCACTACTACAAGTGATTTATTCCTCTTTGATACCTTACAAACGAAAAACTAAAATAATTCAAACAAACCTATTGAATCATGACATATAATAGACACAGAAGAACTCGATTCCCTGTTAAAACATTTTTAGTATATTTTTAATTTCAAAAGTAGAACATTCACTACCTTAGCCATAAATACAATAAATCCATAACATAACTAGCCAGAATTTAGCCACGAATTAAAAAAATATTTACTTTTGTCAAAAACACAAAAACTGCAATATTTTCCAAAAACGGAATCTAATCAAAATTCCTTTTGTACGCTCCCGGTTCATTATAATGTACATTACATAGAATTTTTTCAGATTTTTCGTTTAACCCTTTTGCGTTAGAGTGTGCGGGACTATAACTTTTTTAGTACATTTTTAGAAAAAATATCGTGTTGATTCCATATAATTAATTTTAAAAAATCAATTATTATTTTCAACGAAATAAAAATAAGTTATTTTTCAAAAAACTAATCTGATCAAAAATTCCTGTTGAACTAGTCCGGTTCCCATCAATATTTTTGGCAACAACCCCATAAAACAATGATTTTTCAAAAAGAAAATTTGCTTGTTTATCCACGAATTAAAAAGTTTCATTTGATACCCCGCACTCTAAATTTTTCAACAGTAGTTATTTTGCTTTGGATACATAAAGTCTGTTTTATTTGGTTTAGGCGGAACTAGATTTTCAATTCTAGTTACTTTTATAGATTATTTGAGACTTTTGATATTGACTTTTTTGTTTAGAAAAAGCCTACTTCCAACTTTCAAATCACAAAAGAAGAGCTCATGACAACTTACAAAAATAAAAATTCCAGTTAATTACGCCAAAACGTTTGGAATAGTCTATATTTGTTTATATACCCCCCCCCCCCACCCCGTGTTTTGATGAACTCTCAATAGTTTTCCTATATGTGGGTCAAAGAGTTGTAGAAGCATGCCTTATTTCATCTTTCTAAGTCCAGCCGTTTGGCCACAATTTCTATCGTACAGGCAGACAGACAGGCAGACACATGAGTAACGTTATAATGATTTTTGGTCATACCTACAAAACTCTAAAAATGGAAGCCGGATTGAAATTGCGTATCCGGAAACGGGTTCACAGAACTGGGAATCCGAAAACGGGTACCCGGAACCAAATATCCGAAAACGGATATCTGGAAGCAGGTTACTCGAAAATTCCGTACTCGGTATTATCAGAAAACCGAAACCGATTACCCAAAAAACTTGTTACGATTTCCAGCGCTACTTTTGATAAAATAATTCCTAAGTGCTATAAGTATGTAGGAATTTTTGATTAGATTATTTAATAAATAATTAGTTTTTAAACAATACAAAAAATGATAACTTTTGAAAAAATAATCTGATTCTAATTCCGAGGTTACTATTTCCGTTTATATCAATTTACAATATCTGTACTGTTTTTCAAATTTTTAAACCAGTTTCCAGAGCCGTGCCGAGGTTGTTTGTGGTGAGTGAGGTACTCGATTCACTTTTTGTTGGCAAAGAGAGGCACCAAAACGGGGTAAAGGGGGGCTAAAACCGAAATAAGGGAAATTTTTTTAAAAAACTTACGGGTGGTACAATGCGTTCATTAAATCCTGACCGTTGCACAATGGTAAACAATGAGATTTAAAATATCAAAACTGTATTCTAATTCACAGCTGAAAATCCCAATTTAACTAAGAACCAATCAGAATACTTCGTTGGTCCGAACTCACCCAAGGAACAACGAAGATGTGTTTGTAACCTAATATTTGTTATTAACTCATTGGCGTGTAGAGAAAAATAGTGTTCATTTAAAATCAATTCGAATGAGGTAACAAAAATATAATGTACGCCTACGTGTACATGTCCTTGGAAATAAGTTTGATAACTAAATGTTTCTGTCAAGTATTGCATAACGTTCAAGAAATAATTATCGCACTATAAAGGTAAGTAGGTTTACGTAAGTGGGTTTAATAAATAGGTTTAAGATTACGGCAGGTTTGGCGGTTGATCTTAACGAAATCCACACGAATTTCGAAAGATGAAAGAACGCTAGTGGGCCACTTGCGGTCCGCTTTTTTTATCAAATTTTTCAAAAAAAATAAATAAATAAAAATCACATAGTAGCATACGAAGGTCATTTTCCTGTGGGTCACCGTTAATACAGTTTGCCTCTGACGTCAAAATTGCTCGGCACGGCCCTGCCAGCTTTACTGGTAGATAAGGTTTATAAGATAAGGCAAACATTTTTTGACGTGCTATGGGCAAGTCGCAATAAATTAGAAATATATTAAAATTACCTGAAAACCCTTCAGTTTTAAAAAAATAGCAAATTAGTGAACCCTCCTGTAGATTAATGAATTGAAGAAATAGAGAAACGGTTTCCTACCAGGAACTGTCTAAAGTAGGCTTTCTTACATTTGGATAGTGACTAGGATAGACACTAGACCTAGGCCGGGGGGCGCGCCTTCAAGGGGCCCATCGAATCTGTACATAAGGTTTTTTTTTTCTCATCGAATTTTCTTATGGACTTTAGGATTGTACATATTTTTATCACTAGGAAACTAATGATAAAGATGAAGTGATCGATGTGAAACAGCTGATCGAAACGAGTAATGTGAAAGTTTTCCTCATTTGTTTACATTTTAAATCTTTGATTTACAATTAATAATTAACAGCTATCCTTACTAAATCATTTTAATTTTTTAAGTGCAACACCTTCTTTTAAGTATGTAGTTGAAAAGGAGTTGTTAAACGCCAGTTATACTATACGGAATTTCGGAAAAAAATGATGAGTATGTCGACATATGTGGGTTATGTTTACAAACAAGCAGTCTAAAATCACCACCTCACAAAACTCACTGGAAAATTAAAACTGCAAAATAACCTGCACCTGTAAACCTTAACCTTTGTTAGAAACTCGTTGCCTAAAAAAAATAATGAAAAACGAAAGGAAACACTTCAGTGAAGCTGTATCAGAATATCTACTTACGATATTTGAGATCGCATGCCCTAATCCTGTATTAAAGTTACACGGGTAGATATTTATTTATGCTCGAGAAGGATTTTTATAATTGAGTATTTCTTATTTGTTGAATATTTTTAATAAATACTAGTTTGTTAAATATTAATAAGTTAACAATATTGATGTAATCTGTAGCTTTTAAAGGCTTTTAGCACACTCTCACTCTTTTTCACGTATTTATAGCATTTTCCCAAGCTTTTTTACCTATTTATCTCTTCCACAACACCAAATATATTTATTATTTTCACAAATTGTTTTTCATTTGGAAAAAATGGAAGTGAATGTTTCTCCACTTCTTTTCTTAGAGTGACAACCAAATACACAGCAGTTTGTGTTATGACAACTCATTATAACAAAAAATAATATAAAAAAGAATAATAGTTGCTATCAAAAGTGAACGTTACAAACAAACTGCAACATTAAAGTTTAAACGCGATACAAACAACACGAGGTAGCAACTATTAATCAATAAACAGTTACTCGTTATACTAGTTTAAATTATGTCCGCTTGGTGTCACTTCATAGCGCTGTTTAGCCAATAGCTCGCGTAACGTAGAGATAATATAACAAAAGAGAACAGAAACATTCGATGTGCAGTAGAAATGAGGCGCGCTGTAGTAATGTAGTTAACCTGCAGCATTTGACCACAAGTCCACTGCGCATTCAAGTTTAAAATATTAGGCTATGTTACGTGAGCTATATTATCCAAATGCAAACGCCTCAATGTACCTTCATTTGATATTCTCGTTTCGTTTCTAGCATTTGGTTACAAGTTTGAATTTTTTTTAGTTGTTCGTTGTAGCTGTCCATTGTATTCTTATATGCAGTCGTAGCTAATGTCAATTGAACTTGATAAATTTCATAACCTTCTTCAGTAGTAAATAAACTCCACGCTTCGTCATGACTTTTCATTTTCGAGCAACTTTCAAGTTCTTGATTTGTAGTATCTGTACTTTCTCTCGGCGTAAGTGAAGTTTTCGTACTGGATTTTGTCTTGGATTTATTTCTAACAATGGTTGAACTCTTTCTACGGGATGTAATATTACTAGAAAGTTGTTTTCCAATAGATTTTCCATGAGGATCTACATAGCCAACAGTACTAGATTTTCTTGATTTGTCTGTAGCTTTATCTACATTTTTTAAATTTGATCGCCTAGATTTTTTCATTGTGACACTGGATTGTTTAGATTTGATTTCGGAGGAAGCCTGAAACAAAAAAATATTACAATATCCAATAGTCCAGAGTTTCTCAAACTGAAATCATCTTAAAAATCATTTACAAAAGTCTTAACTTTACCTTGCTTAATTTCGATGGTGTTAGAAGGGCATTTAATTCCTGTTTCAACTTTAATATTTCTTCATCCTTTTCATTAAGATTATCCAATAAATCCTTGTTAACTTGCTGATGAATCTTCTTAAAGATATCCAGAGCTATTTGCGCATCGGAAACATTTAGAAGAGCAATATTGCTAGATTTGTCATTGATGTAATCATCAAGAGCATTTCTCATTTGCTCCGCTCTTGCTAAAGATACATTTTTAGAGAAATCACTATTCTTGAGCATTGAATCCAGATAATTTTGATGTATATAGTAATTTAGATGATTCTGAAACGTTAAAAAACAAGGAAGTATGGGAAAATTCAAAATGCAGACATTACTTGCTGTTGCATATAAGGTTCCAGACCGTTCTGATAAGCAAATTTCGGTGTAAAGGGAGTTATTGTACTGTCATCGGTATAAATATGTGTACAACAGACGTAAATATAGCATGTAAGTATAAGTCATGTAGCTGCCGAATCATTGATATATGTATAGTCACAATTTAAAATCGTTGTACGAGCAAAGCGTTGAAAAAAAAATAGATCGTTGCAAAACTGGATCCTTGTTGACTACAAAAAGGGGTGGAGTATTCCTTGTTGTAGTCAACCTATCGAGAGAGTAGCAAAATGTACCTTAAGTAGCGAAATTTTTGTTTCCCGGGGAATACATTCCTCCCAGATACCCCCTTGGATTCAATACTGGGTACCATTAAGCTTAATTTTTACGAGAAAGAGAATAAAATATCAGTTATAGTTTACTAGTTGACGTGTTGACGTCGAAAGTTAAAGAACTGAACAATTCCCACTTCACTGGTCACCACTGGAGCTTCTGGCAGAATTCAGTGCTAGCTCGAATGCGAAGGCTACGTAACAGTGGCTTGAAAGCAACGTAGCGGGCTTTATTTCTCCTGCTGCTTGGCCGCTTAGCAGCTCTGACCTCAACTCCCTGGGCTACAAATTTGGATCCGTGCTTCAAGACATAACTTGCAAGAAGCGACACCATAAATCATAAAACGCTCGCTGATGAAGGCAGCACTTGGTTTTTGTGTAAAAACCCTTCAAAATTCTGTTGACGTGTGGTGCTGTGCAACGGCCAGAAGTGGTCATTTTAAAAACTGATTTATGTTTAAGATACATTTATGTATTATGTACTAAAAGAAAATTAAAATATCTTTAAACATCTTATGAAATTTCACTGAAACTTTGTAATTATGTTAAACAGTATTTATGGTAAGACTAGGTACTTTTGAGATCTTAGAGTAGATCACAAGAGACGCATATTAAAAATTTTCTCCACTCTCCTTTTTGGTGCAGAAACCTGAACTATGTTACCAAAAAGAAAGAGCAAGCTTTTGAAATGAGGTTCTACAAATGTCTGCTCATCTAAATCAACCGAGTCAATGTTAACTTAAGATCATGCAGTTTACAAAGAAAAGAAAGCTAGAATATCTTGAACATAATATTCCCTGAGGAAATATTAGAGTTAAATCCACAAAACTAATTCGGATGGCAGCGAGTAAGGCGCGGATTGCTATTTCAACCAACTTATATAAAAATAAATAATTTAACATCATGATAGTTTCGTAAAATTTAGAGATAATTTTAAGACAGAATGAGAAAGATGGTATGACAAGGAAGGCTAAGCATTTATGTGTCCGTGAAAAGACTTCAGATATCAGCCAGAAGAAGAACTATATTTGAAATATACGATATTTCTTTCAATTTCTATCAGCAGATAAATCTCGTTAAGTCCACATTAAATATTTGCTTTTTTTTAAAAAATTTTATCAGCGCATTTCTAAAACAATGTTAGTTGAAGTTTGTTATACTTAATACATTCTTTATCACTAATAAACATTTATCTAAAACAAAACCACCTCATATTTTTGTATATTTGAATTCTTATCAACTTGATAAAAATAAGAAAATAAAGTTGATTAAAAACTTTCATTTCAATTCCAGTTACAAACGGCTCTCAATATATGTAAATAACGTACCTATGCAAAAAATATCCGACATCATCAGAAGTGTAACCAGGCGCGCACCCAGGAATTTGGGGGGGTCTCAGAAGACAAAATTGTTTTAAAAGTGTAAGAATCAGGAAATTACTCGGCAACAAATGCTAACTAAGAGCACTTTATTTTGCAAAATGCAATTGTTAACCTAAAAAACAAAGGTCCTCACTTCCTAAATACTAATGATGACCTAAAAAAAGTTCTCGCTTCTGAATATAAGTGATGACCTACAAAAAGCTGCTGAGCTCTAGAATTCAAGTATATTCCTTAAAAACACTAAAACCACTTGTTTTTTAGCTCTTGTGGGGAGGCGGGAGATGGGTGGGGGCTCAAGCCCATACGCCTCTACTCAGGGTGGGTGTTTGAGCATAACTTTACTCTTTTTTAAGAGCGATGTACTTAGATCTGCTATCGCGAAGCGTTTTCCACGAGAACAAATTAAATAAAATTTGGCTAAATATAATAATAATAATAATAAGTATTAATTGAAATGAATAAAATTGCTATTATTGTTAATTTCTAAATAAATTGTAAAATATAGTAAAATGAACAGTGCTCATTGGCTCAATTTTCAATACTGCTGCATTAAGCTGAGTCCACATTAGCGAGCCGGTCCTGTAATGTTTCACGCAAGGCGTAAGGTAACACGCCGTGTAACGTTTTTGTTTAGTTTGGACAGGACCATGCGCACAAACCGAGCGGTTGGTTAAGCGCTCGACCTGATCCATTCTGTGTCGGTTTTTATTACGAACACAAAGGAATCCACCGAATTTATTTGGACGCGTTTGAGGTAGTTTTGACGCTCGCAAAAACGGACGATTGACACAAAATTTACATAACCTAGAGTAAACAGTAAATGTTCATTAATAAATAAGTTTCGCGAGCAGTTTACCTTTTTCAAGATTTTTTGTGTATAATATAATAATCTAATATATAAAGCGCAATCTATGTTTGTTTGTGTATCATGTCGTAAGACTTCGTGAAATTGACCTGCTCGATCGAATGAGTGTTGGGCTGGTATACGTTACACGTACCAGTTGATGACAGATCGTACGCAGCCTACGTCCATTGTTAAAACCCTACATAAAATTATTTTGATAAATTAAATGCTCTTAAATTAATTAAGTAAAGTCGAAGGTATGTTGGTGTTAAACTCCTCATTGAAATAATTTGATTTTTTTTGATTTTGAACCAATCATTTATTTTTTTTGAACTAAAATATTTTTAAAAACAAAAACAGTTTTTAAAAATATTTAAATTCCAAAAAATAAATGATTGCTTCAAAATCAAAAAAAAAAAAAACAAATTATTTCAATTTTTTATAACAAAACTTTAAAATATATATGAAGTTTTAACAAGAATTTAATAAATCTAAAATGTAAAGTATGTCTTAACCTAACATATCTAAACCTAGTAATGCCGGAATAATCGTTTCTACGGAACTGTGCATAAAATTATTTACACTGTGTTACAATATTTAGAATACCCTCTAACTGGAATGTCAATTTTTTATTTTCCGTTCGTAGTTCGTAGCATGTTCCACTCTCGGACTGTTTTGATAGATTTCAAGCGAGAATTACCTTACGTGATACATTACAGGCTCGGTTTGCTAATGTGGACCCAGCTTAACATGTAAAGGTTGGAAGGGAGCTCAAAAATATTGGTTGCCCCAAGCAATTTCATCTGAAAGGCGTTGGTTTTATACGTACTTTCATATTTTCTATTTCCAATTCTTCCGAGGTTTTAATAGTAGGTATCAATTTTGCTGGAGCTATACACATTGCAATATGAACAAACCTCATATGTGACAAAGTAACAAATAAATCTTCTCTAGATGTGTTTATATGTGTTATGAACCTAAAAATATAATTTTAAAATATATGATGAAATTTTTTAAAACATGATATAATTTTTAAGGCACATTATCAAAAATACAAAACATGAAGTACACTCAATCTTCCAAATAGATAATTATATAGTATATGATAAAGACGTTGAAATATATTTTTAGATTACGGTGTACTTCCAATCAGGGCCGGCTTTCTCCATAAACGAGCATGAGTTTAATTATTTTTTGGGGGCACCCATTGTACAAACTTGAACACTATGACATTCGTGGCAAACTTCTTAGAAGGACTAAATGTTTTTTGTCCAATCTCACATTTAGATTCAAGATTAATAAATACCTGACCTCCCCTCATGCTGTACAAAGTGGCGTTCCTTAAGGTTCAATTTTGGGCCTCTGCTATTCGTAATATATATGACCGTTCTTCATGGTATTATAAAATCGAAACGTTCATTTTCTACTGATAACTCAAAACTTTTCAACTCTCCTATTATTGACGTTCACACTCTTCTGGATGATCCGAATTAGGGTGACCATTCGTCCCGCATTTCGCGGGACGTCCCGCATTTTGATTTGGTGTCCCCAAGGGCGAATTTTGCTCTGTACTTATATTTGGGAGGTGAAGACCTTTTTTTTGCTCTTTACTTATATTTGGGAGGTGAGGACCTTTTTTTGTTTGCTCTTCACTTATATTTCGGAAGTGACGACCTTTTTTTTTGCTCCGTCCCGCATTGCCGTCTCCAAGAAAATGGTCACCCTAATCTGAATAGTATTGTCATTTGGCAGCTATAGTCCGTCGAAGCAAACAAAGTCCCTGGGTAGGCGTGTCTTAACGCTCTATGCATTTCAAGTACACTCAACGGCATATTACACTCGCGCGAAATTCTATATATGTGTGAACTATTATATACATATAAATATTAATAATAATTATAAATACAAATCAATTTTGAGTTATAAATTCAAATCAACTTGAATTATATCAAACACAAATACTGAAGCACAAATTATACAAATGAAGCGTAACATCAGTACTTATCAGTTCTGCATCAGCCTATACACTTTCCTTAAGGTGATTCCTAATTGGTCAGATGGAAACCTGCCTAAAAATTTTCCAATTCATTCACATATTTTCCGGAGTTCTTGTTTGCTTCGTAGCACTATAGATGATTCCCATCAACAACGTTAAATTTACTGTTCTGTATATGGGATATAATAACCCGTGCCTCGACTACTTTATTGATGGGCAAACTTTTACCAAGGCGTCCGAACATGTTGATCTGGGAGCCACTGTATGTAGCGACCATTCTTGGTCTAAAGACGTAGTTGAGGTGGTAGAGAAAGCTAATCGAATAATATACCTCACTAGGTTTTCATTTAATACCTACGCTTCTAGTAAAAAAATTGCAAAATACGTGCAACCTTTACTCGAATTTAGTACTTCAGTATGGTCATCCAACCCTCTCAAGGATATAGGCTACTAGGAAGAGGGCAGAGCGTTTCACCAAGAACCTATCGACACTTCGTTCTCTTCCCTATGAACCAAGACTACGCATACTAGGGCTACCGTCTTTTGAAGCTCGTCGCACTCGTGGTGATTTGGTATCTATTGCATTTTTACCAACTGCGATATGACTGCACTAATTAATCAGAATACTGACGCACGCCTTCGTGGCCACGGGTACAAACTCAAGCATGAAAAATACAAAAAGAAAGTGCGTGGTAATTTTCTGACCAACCGAGTATTTGTATCGTGGAACTCTCTGCCTGTAGAAGTTGCAAAGCTCCAACTATTAATACTTTCAAGGACCGACTGGATGAGTACATTAATTTATTCGATATTAGTTAACTGTTTGTTTGCATTTATTGCTGTTTGGCCTTTTTGCTATTTATGTTCTGCTATATTCTTATATTTAGGTTGAGATCTTGCCACGTATTGTATATACTTAGGTCTTGTATGTTCAATCTTTTTTGTATCGATTTTTTGTAACATTAATAATAAAATAGAGGAAGCTAGTGTGGTTTGAATAAACATAATAGAATAAGCAATTAATCACTACTAAAAAACATGGAGTCCAAAAATACTTTGAGTATAACGTATTTCATAAGAAAAATAATGCTCAGCAGAGAAATAAAAGAAAAGAAAATAGAAAGATAACAGTGGAGAATTTACTTAAGATTTTAAATTAAGTTGAAATCATTTTTTTGGTTCAATATTGTTTTCATTACTATTATTTTACTCCCCATATGCATATTGAACATAGCTGTATTTCATCGTCTTTCTTCCCTTTCCGGTTGTATAAATCTTGTACATCTAGCGTTTTTGGTCAGTAATACATCTCATGTTCTCAGTGAAAACCCTAATTTTAAATATTACTAAGACCTTACCTCAATAAATTGTGTGGTTTGAGAGAATCGCTTAAATATTCTATCAAACAACCAATGCCCCTTATTAATTTATCATTTTTAGTTTGGTGTTTTTGATAAATTAGTAACAATTGCTCCAGTTGTGTTTTTCCTAAATTTGCTGCTCCAATCTGAAGACTTTTTTTAAATAGGCAGGACTTGTTACCACTATGATCAGCACCAGACATATCAATTATATGAACCTAGATTAGAAAGGAAGTTATTAGAGAATGTTGTAAAATAAAGACGAGGTTTAATAAAAAGACGGAATGCGCGCGTTATCGAATACCTAGTAAGCGATGAGGGGGAGTGTCAACTTGATAAGATACAGCTGAAATTATTAAGTTTGAGTGAAGTTCAATAAAATATAATAAGGGATCAGGTAGGCCTCCAATTTCTAAAACAAGTGAAAAGGTTTTCCAGATTTTTCAATTCTTTTTATAATACAATGGCATATTGTTTATTACAAAATGGTAGTTTAGTTGAACATTTATTATAATAAAAATAAGTAATAATAAATTTATTTTAAAATCTAATTAATAATCGTTTTATTGTTTAAATTTAATTAAATAATCAGATCAATTCTATAAAAAGTTGCTGTGTAGTAACGTTACTACAAGATAAAATATTATAAAAGTATAATGACTTTCATTCATGATGGTAACTGACCTTGCTCATAGTGACAAATTTAGTTACTACGATCATAGTAACTGAGTTACAGAATTGGTCTGAAAGTATCTAGTGTTGATTTGTTTAGTAATTCTAAAAGGTGTAGGAATTTTTCGGTTGCGGACTGGCAAATTTTTCCGGCCCTGGATAATTGGAATAAATCTGCCCCATTGGGTCAGGAGCCGGCCTCAATGAATCAAGGACAGGATCAATGGATCACGGCCCCATTGATCCAAGAACTGGTCCTATTGGGGCCGGCCCACCGGGAAATTTGCTGGTGTCCCGGAGGGCCAGTCCGCCACTGGGATATTTGATATAGTTTTCAATTGATACCACTACGGAGCTGGTAAGTTAATATGAGTAGCAGCAACCACAAAAAATGTAATGTTATTCTCCTATACAGTGGCGGCGTTAGGCGTCGGCGACGTCGGCGACTACCGACGGCCTCGAGCTTGAGGGGGGTTCGCAAAAATTTTACAAGTTATTGAAAGTTTAAAATATTTTATATTAATTATGACATGATATTTTTACATTTCTCATTTCGCTTTGTTGGACAAAAATATGTTTATTTGTATATTTATCGGTTTTATCATTGGATTCTATTACTTCGACTTTAAATAAATAACGTTTTCTAAGTATTAATCTTATTCTATATATTATGCATAAAAATTCACTGTTTAAAAATGAAAATCGGGTCCGCAAATATTGAAAAATAATATTTCCCATTCGAAATAATTTCTATTAAAAATGGCTTAGTAGGTGAAAGATAATTTAAAAGAAAATAAAAATATAAGAAAAAATTAACCACGAAAATTTTTTCGTGTAATTTTTGTTATTAATTCATATTTAACAATAAAATTCATATGGTACTAAATTTAAGTATAATTCAGCTTATTTAATTTAACATTTATTTGACCAAAAACTTTAAAATCATTAATTTAATTTGATAAACATGAAAATTAATATTTAAGTGTCAAGAACAAATAAGTGTAAATACTTATATTAAAATTAAGTGTATATAAATATGTGTTTAAAATTAATAATAACAGTTATGAGTTGTGTTTATAACTTTATACAAAATATAGAAGTGTTTAGTGCCTAAAAAGTCAAGACAGAAGACTAGGCCAAATCAAGGTTTGTTTTTATTATCTTTTTTTTTTACTGAGAAATGAAAGCGGCCTCGCAAAACTAATTTCGCCGACGTCCACGATTGGTCTAGCGCCGCCGCTGCTGTTATATTCCGGGAAAAGTGGTCATCCTGTATAAACACATATTATTTGTCTAAGTATATTACTTAAATCTGTGCCGCAACAAGGGTGGTGCGAGAGGTGCCGCCGCACCAGGCGCCGGATTCATAGGGGCGCCGAATGGCCAAATTTAATTTTTTTTATTATTATCTTTTATATTAATAAACTATAATCAACACAAATTTGATTTCATAATCGAAAGTTTCAAATGGCAGGCAAGATTATTAATTGATGACTGTACAACTGCCACTGCAATGCAATTATTAGAAGTGATCCACACCATTTAAAAGATGTGTACCCTAATATTGGCAATGCACTGCGCATATTTTTAACGCTCCCTGTGACTGTTGCTTCAAATTAACGCAGTTTTAGTAAATTAAAGTTAATAAAAAATTATTTGCGTTCTACAATGGGCTAAGAGCTTGTAAAATTTAGCTTTAATATCAATAGAAAATACTACAGCGCAGTCATTAAATTATGAAGACTTAATTAACAAATTTTCCATTCGTTTAAAGTGATTATATAATATACTAGCTGAGTACCCGTGCTTCGCTACGGTATATTGACGATTTGCCATCATCGTGCAATTATTATAAGTCATGGTTCTTTATAGATCACATTGCTGACTCTCTCCTCAGGTGTAAATTTACCCCGTTAGAGGCTCATTAGTGTAAAAATCGCAGTTTGTTTCTAAACATGTGCACGGGTAACTTTTATAAGCTAAAACCTAGTCGATATCTCATCTGTCCTAAGAGATATTGAGGAATCCGTGAAAAAACATTTTACTCCTTTTCACCCCATAGGGGTCGCAAAATCTTTTCTTAGTGGGTTTTTACGTCATATCGAGAAATGTACTCTTGGAATTTCTTATTTGTAATCAAAAATTCTTTAGCAATGAAATTTAAAAAACAGTCAGAACACTATCGAAAGATTTTAAAAAGTCACCTATATGCCATAAAGGAATGTTATAACCAGTGGCGGCGCTAGCGGGGAGACCAGGGGGGTCCGGGCCCCCCTAAAAGTGGCTCTGGCCTCCAGTTGGCCCCTAGAATTGCTTGGAAAAAAATATATTTTAGAAGTGAGGACCTTTTTTTTTAGGTCATTACTTGTATTTTCATATGTAAATGATAAAAAAATATTTCCTGGCCCCACCAAATTTTACTCATTTTTTTTTGTTATTTTGAAGACACCTATACGCCAAAAGGAATTTTATAACTCAACAAACACAGGGAATATGACGGCTTGTATAATTTACCCTGTCCGGAAATTCACCACTTTAGGGGTTGATTAAAACAAAATCCTGAAATAAGTTTTTCAACATTTATATAGGTAATTTTTTTAAGTAAAAACCAAGACGATATCTTATTGGTCCGTAAAGATATTTAGGAATCCTTGAAATTACATTTCACCCCTTAGAGGTTGAATTTCGAAAAATCCCGTCTTAGTGTATGCTTACCTCATGGAGGAAATATACTTTGGGAATATCTTGTATCTATGTCCAAGTGATGTTCTATCAAATAAAAAATATCCTTTTACCCCTTAAGGGGTGAAATTTTGAAAAACTTCAAAACCATTTCGAGATATTTTAAAAAGACATCTATATGCCAAATAGGAATTTAATAACTCAACAAACTCAGAAAATACGTTGGGTTTTATAATTCTCCCTAATTGTAGATTCACCCTTTTAGGGGATGATTAGGACAAAATCTTGAAAAAGGTTTTTTAACATTTATAAGGATAATCTTTATAAGCAAAAACCAAGGCGGTGTATTATTGACCTAAAAGAAATTGAGGAAGCCGTGTAAACACATTTCACCCCTTGTCACCCCTGAGAGGTCGAATTTCGAAAAATCTCCTCTTAGGGGGTTCTTAAGTCATAAAAGGGATATACTCTCTGAATTTTATGTTTCTTTGTCTAGACGAAATTCTATCGAATAAAAAATACCAATTTACCCCTTTAGGGGTGAAAATTAAAAAAACGGTCAAAACACTTTCTAAATATTTTAAAAAGGCACCTATATGCCAAAAAGGAATTTTATAACACAATAAACACAGAAGATGCGAAGGGTTCTATAATTCACCCTGATTGTAGATTCACCCCTTTAGGGGTCGATTAGAACAAAATCCTGAAATAAGTTTTTTAATATTTACATGAGTAATCATTGTGAGCAGAAACCAAGTCGATATCTTATTGGACCTAAGAGATATTACGAAAACCGTGAAGCCACATTTTACCCCTTTTAACCCTCTTTTCACCCACTTAGAGGATGAGTTTCGAAAAATCCGTTCTTAGTGGGTGCTTACGTCATAGAGGGAATATACTCGCCAAATTTCATTATTGTAGGTTCAATGGTTTGGGCTGGGCGTTGATTATGAGTAGGTAGCTTAGTTACGATTTTATATATATAGATTATTAAAATACCTAAATATTTATTATTTTTTGTTCAAATATCCCTTTTTTTTGTCATTAAATATATATATTTTTATTTATTTTGTTATTCAATTATGTAATATAATATATCTTTAGTCCTTTTGTGTTTCATTTTAGGTGTTTTTCATTTTGTGTTTCATTGACCTAGAGTTCATATTTTCTCCCTTTTTATATTAGTTGATTATTTACACAATTTGTTAATATAATCGTTAATATTGCAATTTAAACCAAACCAAAGAAAAAAGTTAAAACTAAACAAAAAAATATTACCAACTAATTTTTTTTTTAAATTTTTTACACATTTATTGTTAAAAAATGACTTTATAATAAATATTTTTGTATGTTCCTTTACTGGTAATAAGATAGTTCCTTTATTAGGAGTAAGTGTTCCTTTTAAAGTTATGTTTTTTATTTTTCTAAGTTATTCTTTTATTTTCACTTGCATCAAAATATAACAATAGGATTCTCTATAAAATATGGTAAGTAAACATCTTAAATAACATTTTGGTGAAGAAAACAACGTAAGTAAATCTTTTAAACGTTCCCTTACTGACGCAATCACCCTACCATAAAAATTTTAAAAATTGCGTATGCAATTAGTAAGAGTGGGGGGGGGCGCCAATATATTTACGCACCAGGCGCCAATTTTTGTTGTTGCGGCACTGACTTAAATTCACATACATACGTATAAAATAAGTAATGATTCCACATATGAAATAATAAATGACTAATCGCCAGAGAGCTCGCCTAAGAAGTTAGTATTATGTACTAAAATTTTGAGTTTGTTTAAATTTTAAGTATTTTTTATCTTGAACAATCAAAAATTTATCATTATGTTTACATTTGTACATTAGTTTCGTAATAAATAAATAAATAAATAAATAAATAAATAAATAATATTGTAAATGTAATTAGGATACTCGTTAAAAAAAATGTCTTCTCTTCAGGCGAATGAAATACTTATATTTTTTTGTATTTAAGGTAATAATTATTAACAATAAATATACAAAAGCTGAACATTTTGTGTTTTTTAAATATCCTTATACAAATCTTGTGTGTATAATTACAGTAAATAATAGGGGATAGGCATGATTTTTTAATTTTTTTTTATTATATTCCTCTAATATTGGTATATAAACATAAAAAACAGTTTTGCAATTTTTTTTTTTAATTTGAAGGCTTAAAAAAATCATAAATGTATGTAGCGCGCGAAAACGACGTGTGATGTCATACCCCTTCTAAGTGACGCAGTACACTAGCCTACTCAGTGTACTGCGTACAGCCTACCCAGTGTACAGCGTGCAGCCTACACAGTCGTGAACTTATTTGCTTGTGTAACTTTTATAGGTTATGTAAAGTTAGAGTGATTTTAATTAAAATAAAGTTTAATTCTATAAAAACAATGTATACATGTTTACCGAATTAAATTTTATATTAAAATATATAAAATATGGAAGATCCAGGCCCCAGTACTTCGAAACTTAGTCGAAAATATTGTTTAGAACCGATGTGCACAAATAGTTCAAATAGAAATCCAAAAAAACAATTTATATCATTACCTGATGGCGAAAAACAACAGAAAAGGCGAAATTTGTGGCTGGAAGCTATGAGGCGAAATAAAACCGATATTTCAGAAAAAAGTAAACTTTATGTTTGTATATGTTTTTTCATATATTCCATTAGCATAAATGCATCAATGTTGGGTAAATTATCACTCTGAGCCCAAACAAAATCTTTATCTGCCATTTTAATAATACATGCGTGAAAAATTGTTTAAAAACAAATACAAAACTCTCGAACAATACAATATACACAATACACAAGATTATGTTGTAACTGTATCTGTGACGTCAAACTCCACTCGTTTGACGTCATACTCAGTCGTATTTACTTGGAAACCTTCGCGCCGTGGTCGGCTTATTTCAAATTTACAATATTTTAATTAAAAAAATTGGCTATAATATTAATTAAAATGTGATTTTTGTTTTGTTAGGTGACATAACTAACATTAACATATCAAAAAAATATAGTTTCAAGGAAATATAAATTTTATGCGTATCCCCTATTGGAGTATAGAAATACAAGATTTTTGTCGTTACGTCCATCAATAGATAGAAATAGTGCTATATTAATGGACAAATTATCCCGATTACAAAAAATTATGTTCAACCTACTCTTTACAAAAGACCAAAAAGATAAAATTAGCAAAAACCACCATAGATTATATCATCACAAGTGATAAAATTTAGATTTATTGCAATGACGTGGAAACAAAAAGTTAGTTATTTAATGGAAAACACTAAGTTCTATGAGACCGAAAGAAAATTCCAGTCGAATGTGAAAATTATGTTGATCATATTCTTTGATTCTCAAGGGATTGTTTACCGTAAATGGGTACCAAAAGGTAAAATATTAAATACACATTTTATGTTTCTGAAGTCAACAAGTTCTGAAGTGTTTACGTGAGACAACAAAGAAGGAACTGCCTGATAGCTGAAAAACAGATAATGGAAGTTGCATCAAACTCACACTTCCCTTATGGTGCAACAGTTTTTAGCAAATAAACAAAGTCACTCTCCTTCCCCTCTCACCATATTCTCGTAACTTGGTCCCGTTGGACTTTGAATTTCGAAGGTGATAATTTATATGTTAAATAATTTCTTATTAATAAAATTTTATGACGCTAGTCCACGTTTTTTGTTTTTTTATTAAACCTCGTAGTAGGAATGAAGAATACAATGGAATAACTAGGGGCGGACTAGCCATATTTGTGTATGGTAAAATTGCCGGACCAAGAAAGGACCGATCTCGGGCCTCCTACTTTATTTATCAGGACTGTCTTAGTCCTGAATTCCATACAAATTGTAACAGATGGAAGTACTTTTCCGTCTTTTCAATTTAAGAATCAAATTTTAAAAGGTGATTTATTTTTTAGGTTCATCTCCTTGAAAAAAGAACCGGTAAAAATTTCAAATAACTGGGCCGAAATTACAGTCTCAGTCCACTCCTGGGAATAACTATATCGAAAGAGCACTTTATCAATCAATTTTGATAAAGGTATTGAATATTTACCTTTGAAAATTTATCTACAGGATTGGCACTTAGTAATGATACATTTTTAATATATATGGTTAAAATACAAGGTACTACATGTGAATTGTAGGGGGCATTACTAAAAATGGTTCTGTTCACTTCCGCTAAAAAATATAAATTGTTAATTCAATGAAAAAGTTAGTTTTTTACTAGTATTACTAAGAAAAACTGTTCGATAACCATCATCCAAAGTATCCATCGCCAGTTTTGTTACATTTTTGAAAGGGCTGAATATTTTCTTCTTCTCTGTTGACAAAATGTCAACTATATGAGTTTTTTTAATTTCTACACATGAGGTATGATAGCCAATTTTCGATTCTTTTTGATATTTCTCTTTTAGCTCTAGTAACTCTGATATTATTCTCAAAGCTATTCCTCGATTCTGTAAAATAAAATATCTTTAAATATAAAATTGATGTAAGTGTAAATTTCCATACGTTTCAGGATTTTGTAGGTATAAGCAGAGCCTCAGCAACCTGGGGGTACAAGGAATGCACTGTACCCGGACGGTAGATTTTCGGGCGGGAAATTTTTAGGAATAATAATAATAATTTATTGACCATAATACAAAATAAAACATTGTTTTAGTCAGTCAAGCAATACAATACAAAGTATAAATATAGGGTGTTTTTTTTAGAGGTATAGAACTTTAAATTGCATTAAAACAACGATGGATTATTCGATTGACATGAATTTTTTTTTTTTCGAAAGATAATCTTGTGGCATTACATTAAATCATACCAACAAGACGGCGCAACATGTCACACAGCTCGTGCCACAATCGATTTATTGAAAGACACGTTTGGTGACCGCCTAATTTCACGTTTTGGACCTGTGAATTGGCCTCCAAGATCTTGTGATTTAACACCGCTGGACTACTTTCTGTGGGGCTATGTAAAGTCATTTGTCTATGCGGATAAGTCACAAACGCTTGACCATTTGGAAGACAACATTCGCCGTGTTATTGCCGATATACGGCCACAAATGTTGGAAAAAGTCATCGAAAATTGGACGTCCAGATTGGACTACATCCGAGCCAGCCGTGGCGGTCATATGCCAGAAATCATATTTAAAATGTAATGCCACAAGATTATCTTTCGAATAAAAAAAAATTCATGTCAATCGAATAATCCATCGTTGTTTTATTGCAATTTAAAGTTCTATACCTCTAAAAAAAACACCCATTACATGTTAATAAAGAGCAAAATAAGGGGCAGTACATAAATAAATTTAAAATTTAACATTCAAAAATTCGTCAGTCGAGTAAAATGGGTTTCTAATTAAAAATTCTTTTACAGTTTTCTTGAAATTCAGAAAACGCAGGACTTTATATTCCTCTGGCAGAATATTGAAAAATTTTATGCTGTAATAATTAGAGGCATTGCGTGATTTAGTTAAACGTAAAAAGTTTGGATATATATGGTCTTTATTCCTAGTAGCATACGAGTGCATTCTGTCACCAGATGGTCATATATTTCTATTTTTATATTCATACAATACACACTGATAAATATAGAGGGAAGGTAATGTCATTATTTCTAATTCTTTAAATGCATTCTTACAGTCAGCTCTATAGTTAATTTTTGCTAAAATTCGAATAGCACGTCGTTGAAGGGAAAAAATTCTATTAGCTGAAGCAGAATGTCCCCAAGCTAGAAGAGCATAAGAAATATGTGACTGAAATAGGGCATAATATGATATTAACATTATTTCTTTTGAGACAGTATTGACCAGATTGCGAAAAAGAAATATAGTTTTGCAGATTTTTTTGGCAAGAATCTCTACGTGCTGATCCCACTTAAGTGCAGGGTCAACATAAACACCCAGAAAAGCAACAGAAGCAGGATTTGAAAAATTATGGTTTTTACAACTAATTAAGAGGTTTTGAGTTTTCGAATTATTGAGAGATAATTCGTTCGAAAGAAACCAGTCATTTGCTTTTTCAATGATTATATTATTTTCATTTATTAAATTTAATGATAGTGAGTGAGAGATTATGGTGGTATCATCTGCATATAAAATACAATCATTTTCAATGCAATTGAAGAAATCGTTTACGTAGATTAGAAATAGAAGTGGTCCTAATAGATCCTTATGGAATACCTCGTTCAACATTCAGCGACTTCGAAGATTTATTATTAAAAATAACAAAATAAAAACATAATAAATGGTAATTAACAAATAATAAGTTCAACATTATTAAACATTGCTTAATTGTTCCATATTATGCTTTTCCAATGATTACCATTATTCAATAAGTAAACAATTTGAATCAGGAAAATATAATGTGAATATTGTTGACAATTGACAGTTATTAATGGCCGCGCAGACGGTAGGAGAATAAATAAATTCGCATCAATGCGCATGCGCATTATTAATTCCCGCGGGCCTTTATGGCAATGACAATAGGATGTTGAATTAAGTTAAATAGCAGTCATTATTTTGTATTTTCTTTAAACATCTTGTTAAAATCAAAAATACGCTAAAGCCGGGCCCAGACTAAATGCACTGATCTATGTAGAACAGCGCAAAACATTTTTAATTGCAAGCGCATAACGATCAGTGCGCGAAATGTTCGATTGTGTTTCACAGGGCCGTAACGAGGATATTAAGCGCCGGTGGCAAGTGTTCAAGTTGCGCCCTTTCGAATATTTTGGCGCCTCTATTTCGAATGCTGATGAGTAAAAAAAAAGGAAAACGAATATAATAAGTAAAAAAAGCATTTTTAAAAATTACTTTTCGTTCTGCTATCTACGCTTAAAGTGCTTCCATTTGATATCTCAAAATAAAATTAAAAATAATAATAATTTCGCTTCGACCTGTTTTTAATGCTTAAGGGTTTTTGGTTTTCCGATAAATAGTGATTTTTGCCATCTAAAAGTTATTTAAAGTACGTTCAACTTAACTTCATCACAGGCTGATATTACCAGTTCCCTTGCGCAGAAACCAAATTTCGTCCATTACGTAATCAATAGTTAGCTTAACATATTTCAGTGGCATCACTTACTTTGATTTGTGTTTGACTACGCGTATTGTGCGATGTTGTTTGTTTATTTCCGTTATTATTATTTATTTCTCGTTCGTTTCAAGGTATACCGTGTACTAGAATGAGTAAAAATGTATTTGAAATACATGATTTTGTGTGTTTGGTTTCCACAACAATTATTTAAAACCTTAATGTACGTCAATGTGATCAGCTGTTTTCTCACGCAGAATTGATGACGTAATTTATGATACCCTGTGATGAAGTTAAGATGAACGAGTTCTAGGTGATTAAAGGAACAAAATCTTTCCTTAGGAATGGATACGAGTCCGCCGCAGGTGAACGAGACTTTTTGGGTTGGTTGTTGTGATTTAAATATTATGTAGGAGATAAAAAGAACAAAATCTATCCTTAGGAATAGGCCGCGGTCTGACTGATCGAGTCGATCGTTTGCTGTCGAGCAAATTTCAAACACACGTTAACTAAGGGCATGAGTCGCACTGAACCATCGTTTGCTGTCAAGTAGCATCAAGTTGTTTGTATTTCAAACCGGTTTGAATTTCACTCGACGCTCGAGGCAATAGCACATGCGCATTTAAGCATATACAGTTCATAACCATATATTATTTGACAGTTGGAACGTCAAAAAAAAATATATATAATTACAATATAGAGTAAAATGGAGTCGCTAATTAGTATTAACTGTTTGATAGTATTATTTTAGGTTGGAATATGCACTATTTGACAAGTGAGAAACAAATTTACTTGACACAGAATGATCGATAATACTCGACAGTCAGTCCAGCTTTTAAATTTTTTAATGACACTACACGATTCGGCGCTACGTTACACGACGGCGCTCAATCAGTCAGACTGCTGCCATATACATGAATCACACTTATATTATTTGTTACTGATGTTTCTTCCTCTTTAATCTTCTTACACTTACATCCTTGTTTATTAAATTTTGAATAAGTTCATTTAGATGAATATTTAGTCGATCTTTATATTTGCTGGCTCGTATTCGAATTTCTTCTTTAACATTTTTTACTTTCAGATCTTTGTGTATGTCACAGTTTGCAATATATCACGGGGCTTTAGTCAATAAGCGCAGAGCTTTGTTCTGGAATCGCTTAATAATATTTAAATTTGAGTTTTTTTACGCAGCCCCATAATTGGATTCCGTATGACCAGACAGGCCAAAAAAAATAGAGGGTTGTCTGCAACTAAGAATATATAACGCAATGTCCTGCGAAGCAAAGTGCAGGAGGAGGGAAAATGGAGTGTTCGGACTAAGGCGATCATCGGATTAACGCGGCACCACTGTATTCCGGTGCACATCGTCGAGTAATACTTTTTTTCTGTAGATTAACCTGTCTTTACTGGATAGGGTGTGGGATACAATTTTATTAGCACAATGTTGACAAAAATCGCATAAAAATAAAGAATACTTTTTAATATGGATCCGTTTATTAATCTACATATCAAAAGCTCAGTTATTAAATACGTACAAAACCCTGAAATGTGTGAAAATTCACGCTTCACATCAATTTTGCTACACTTACTTTTCATTTTTATATATTAACGGGTAGTGGGTAATTAACGGATTACGGGTAATTATTGGATACCGGGTAATTATCTGGTACCGGGTAATTAACGGGTAAAGGGTAATTATCGGATACCGGGTAATTATCTGGTACGGGTAATTAACGGGTAAAGGGTAATGGGTAATTATCGGATAGTGGGTAAGTACCGGGTAGTGTGTAATATCCGGGTAATTGTTGTGGGTACCCGGTTCCATAAATTTCTAGTTCTCGTCATTCCTAGTTGCATACCTATTGATGTCTGGATCAAAGAAAGTCGCGCCGACACTCATAGTGTGGACGTGTCAACTGTGCCAAGCGGCATACAAATACAACTTGGGCTTACAAAACGTATTTCACAAGCTATGTTGACCACGCTTAATAAAACACTGATGCGCTCTAACTTGAGCTGACAGTGTGATGCGTTCCTGCTAACTAGCAAAGCCACTTGGCCTTGCCAATTTTTAGTGTGGACTCAGCTTAATACCCCATACATAATATAAATGTTTTGCAAAACACATATATATTTTTGAAGTTTCATTATATTTCTTATACCTATGTAGATCAAAGCAATTCGGGAAGGTACAGTGGGAGCGAGGCCGTAAAGGACCTCCCATTCCATTACATATGGCCCAGAAAGGGGACAAAAATATAAGAATAAAAATTAATAAATAATAACGAAAACAGAATCGAATAGAGACCGAGTTTTGACGCCCGGAACCGTTTATGACCCCCACTTTTCAAGTATTCAAGGGCAATTTTCTTACTTCCATTCAACAATTGTCTGAACTGTTTTGACCAGAATTTCTGCTACAAAAACTACTGTGTTAAAAATGGGTGAATGCGCAGATTTTAGGTTTATAGAGGTTTTTTGCTGTCTGATCAAGTTTTATCAGAAATATTATTACAGATATCGACAGATCTCGCGGTATGTACTATCAGGTCGCGGTCCCGAGTTATACTAATTTTACCGTGAATGCCGAGCGCCGATTTCACCACAAAATGTCAGACACGCGCATCGCTTACTATTGTGTCATCTAATAAACGCTATTTTGGTAGGCGCTTTGGACTTTCCTCTCTTCAACTCGGTTATTATATTATTGCTAGCTTATTTAGTTTTGAAATTATTAAAGGAAGTCTGGGGTACATTTTTGGGACACAGAGTTTTACTGAGAGACCCAGTACTCAGGGGCTCGCGAAAGGAACTTGCCGCCCGGGTGCAAGGTAATATTTTCATTTATTTATGCACTGGAGCAGAACTTCTTGTCACCCCTCAATGCTACCGCCCGGGTGCAATGCACCCCTTGCACCCCGTTTTGGCGTGCCCCTGCCAGTACAGGAAGGAAACGATAGACGTATTCTACATAAAAATGAAAATATTAATTCGAGTGAAATTGTAGAAGTAATATTGTCTGTTGTTGAACCGGTACAACATAAAGCAGCATTTATCTCCAAGGGGTCTGTTTTGAATGTTCATTGTGTAAATAAAATTGAAAAATATCATGACTGCAATCTTTACCAGTCTTAAATTAAACCATTAAGTTCCGCACTTTAATTTTCCTTTTCTTACCTTATATGAAGTATATAGTCCATTTACAGTTGTAGATTTTCCCGTCCCTGTTTGTCCATACGCTATTATTACTACATTATTACCTCCCAGGGCCCTAAAAGTACAGGTTAAAAATGGTTCTATTTAATTCTTATTTACATTATTACTTTTCCAATAATCCTTCAGTGACATTTTCATATAAATCCTCAGGCTTTGAATTGTAAAATATATGATCTGCATGAAATAACCAATAATGTTTATCTGGATTTAAATTCCCTTTTCCAAAATCTTGAAGATATCTCACATAAACAGATTTTCGGTCTTCAACTAATTTGACATTTTCCCAAGATAGATCTTCACTAGGTTTTATTTGAACATAAACTTTTATATTTCTTGTATAACGTTTATTGTAATTAATATCCTCAGGATTCATTCTAAAAAAATATATTTAGTAAAATATCATTTTATTTACGAATACAAAAAGTAGCTTTTGAACCCTATAACGCGGCAAAATTTTGCGCATGCGACATTAATAAGTTGACATTTGAAAATGTTTCTGACAAGTTCAAAACACGTGCTTTTGTAAAAATTGTTCATACATAGCTTTATAAATTAAAAATTAAGTTTAATGCATAGCTTAGTTTTATTTTTAATTTTTCAATGAAGATATTAAATTCTTTTTATATATTTTCTTAAAAATCACATGTTAATGTTTCTAACCTATAAAACAGATTATAAAAATGGTTAAAGTTAATAATAAGAAACGTATGCTGTCAGATAAAGTAAACAGCAAAAAAAGTGACAAAAAACAAGGTACTAATCCTTTTGAAGTACATATCAATAAGCAAAAACATCAAATTCTTGGGCAAAAATTAAAAAATGACAGAGGTCTACCTGGTGTTTCTAGAGCGAAAGCTATTAAAAAGGTAAAAAATTAACTACATTCAATGAAAGCACTACTTAAACACAATTCACTTTTAGCGTAAACATACCCTTTTGCAAGAATACAATCTACTTAACAAATCTAACAAATTTGTCGATAAACGTATTGGTGAAAAGAACTTTAATATGACAGCGGAAGATAAACAAATGGCTCGATTTACAGCAGAGAGAATAAGGTCACATAACAAAAAGTCAATATATAATTTGGCTGATGAGGAAGTGTTGACACATCGTGGACAAACGTTGAGTGAAATTGAAAAATTTGATGATCCAAGATCGGATGATGATGATGACGATGATGAGTTGGATGGAAGGAAAAATAGTGGAAAACTTGATGGTAAGTTAATCAATAAATACATCATATTTGTAACAACATCTGATATCTTTTTATGTCGTGGCTATATTAATATGCCTCGTTTTTATTGTCATTTTGTCCACTATTGTATATAAACTTGTATATAAATATGGCAAACAAGTTTTATCACACACCCTGTAAATCGAAGGGGTTGGTCTCAAAATTTGAAAAAAAAAAAACTAAGCTATGAAAATTGGTATGAACCAAATTAGTGGAAACGGATTTTTTGACCCGATTATTTTTTTAAAAAGTATATTTAAAGAGTTGAAAAAAATAATTACTTTTTTAATATCTATTGTGGGATATTAAATAAAATATCTTAAGGAATTTTAATTTAATTTATTTAATAATGCAACATACATCCTATATACTACATAAATATATACATATTTTTATTTTCATAAATACATTATTAATTATTATGCTATCATCTTCGATGTTTAGCATAATAACCGCCACTGAGACTGAAAGTCTGTAATTGGCTTAGTAAAATTGGTGTCATAGTAAAATTTTAATTTAAATTTTTTACTTTTAATTTTAAGTCCGAATTAATATTTAAAATAAAAAAGAAATTTGTAAATAAGAATGTTTTTAATTAATATATTATACAATGTTCTGCAATTCTATACCTGTTTTAATTCATTTCGTTAATAATTTATTTATGTGTGATTTGGTGACAATAATATTGTTATAAGCAGTTCACTTTTGTAAGAACAAACTAAGAGGGAATTTTGTTTTCAATAGTTTGCACCTTTGAAGCTGTATGTCATGTTGGTATTAAAAAATGTCACTTTTTTAAAATGTCGATCAATTTGACATATGTCATAACGAAAAATGATATCTTAATTATAATGATCATAACCTTATCAACCTAAAGTCGGTTTTACAGCGTAAGGAATATTTTTAATTGACATTTAAAGTCAGTAACACACCATAAAAGTAACCTAAATAACCAGATCTATTGTGTTCTTACAAAAGTGAACAGCTTATATTATTTGTGAATTTACTAAAATTGTTGTATACTTTAGGTAGGTAATATAAAAAGTTATGCTGAGATATACTTTTATTAATATAAAGTAATTATTAAAAACTTGTCATTTTGATGCAATTATTGTCAAATATATTTCCAAAAAATTGTGTCTGTCACTCTATTGCTCAAAGGTCTGAAAAAGCTTGGTGTATTTCTCATACCTATACAGTCTGTTCCAAACGGTTAAACGGAACTAAATGGGAATTTAGTTCATTTAGGTTGTCACGAGAAGGGACCTTGCTTGGGTTATTTCATTTTTCACGTTGGGTTGTCAAAATTTAAAATTCCAACAATGAAACCATGGAAACGAATTACATATGTCAAAATTAAATATTTTTTTTAGATATTTTAATGACAAAAAAATAAATAAATGGGAAATTTGTATTAAGAATGACACAAAAAATCAAAATATAAGGAAAATGACATTTTAAAATGATATTAACCCTAACCAAAAAATGGTACTGTAAGTATGATTTACAAAGCTTAAACAAAACGGCCGAAAGGCACGATTTAAACGATGAAAGTAACTAGATTGCAGAATCTAGTTCCGCTTAACCGTTTGGAACAGACTGTAGCTTGTTTCTTTGGTTTAAACGAAACTAGATTTTCAATTCTAGTAACTTTTACCGATTAAGTGAGGCTTTAGATCATTTTGTTTAGTAAAAACCCTCTTCAAACCTTAAAAAGAGAGCTCATGACAACTTAGGAAATTAAAAATTCCAGTTAGTTCCGCTTAAAAGTTTGGAATAGCCTATAACATATTGTAATAGATATCCAAAAAGTCTGTACCAAAATAATGCAAATGGAATTTTTGAACAGTTATTATTTTTTCGGAAGATTTTGGTATTATGAATTTTGGACAAAATCAAGTAAAGTATTAAATGAAAACATTTTATATTTAGATTCACAACAAAAATTGATTTATGCAACAATTTTGACTGTCCATCATTGTTGTCAATTACTAGGAACAAATCGGTTATGTTAGTTGAGCTTTTGACAAAATGCGCAGTGACAAAAGTGGTGGGTGGCGAGACAAACCTTGACCGAGGCATGCTCAGGCAGTGGCGGCGATATCTATGTTTGTAATTTATTTGTAATATGTATATATTGTAATGCCTTCTAAATATCTATATAAATAATATTTTTTAATTGTTTTACTTACTAAACTTTCTTTACGCCTCCGCTTATAACTAGCATCAGGCCTTGCTACATACTTGAGCGAAGTTATAAGCGGGATTACACGAAATCCCTAATCCCTTCCACTTGCGCAGGTTTGGTTCATGATAAAATAATCGTGCTGTACCTACAACCCCGAAATGTGTGACTTACACTTCACATAATTTTTGATTTTCCTTTATAGATGGTTTTGTTGAGGACGCTCATTTCGGTGGTGGAATCCTCAAAAAAACTGGTCCAGACGGCGCAAAATCCCACAAAGATCTAATTGAACAACTAATAGCAGAATCCAAAAAACGTAAAGCAGAAAAACAAAAAATACGTGAACAAACAATTGAACTAACCGAAAAATTGGATACAGAATGGAAAGACTTACTCCCTCTAGTAAACAAGAGTAAAAAGGACGAAACAACAACTGACACCAAAAATGTTGATGATTATGATAAAGTAATGAGAGAACTCAGATTTGAAGCAAGAGGACAACCGAGCGATAGATTAAAATCAGAAGAAGAAATAGTGAAGGAAGAAAGAGAAAGACTGGAGAAATTGGAGCAAGATAGGTTGAAGAGAATGAGAGGGATAGTAGATGAAATTGAACCAGCAAGAAAACACAGAAGTGCTGATGATTTGGACGACAATTTTGTGATAGATGATGAACCAGAAACTACATTAGCATACAATGAAGATGGCACAATTTTAATGCCTTTTGAAACGCTTGATGAAGAAAAAGAAGCCACCCAGGACGATGAGGAAGAAGATGAAAAAGAAGAAGACGTCGAGGAAGGTTCTGCTGAGGAAGAAGAATCCGAAGACGAGAGTGAAGATGACTTATCAGATTTGAAACACAGTGAATCAGAAAGTTCTGACGAAGAAGAGGTACCAGAAAAATCAAATAAGAAAAAAAGAAAATTGGGTGAAGATATTGAAGTAAGCGCGAAGAAAGAAAAACTAGATGAAAATATTGAAGTAAGCCCGAAGAAAGGAAAACTGGAAAAAGATGCAATAGTTGCTGACATAATAGCTACTAGCAATCAAAAGACGCCTCAAAAGAATGAAAATAAAAAAGAAACAAAAACACCTCAAAAAGAAAATAATAATAAATCAAAAGAAGTTAAAGAAAATGGTTTAAGCAATGATAAAACACTTGAAAACCTAACTGAAACAAAGAATAAAAGTTTAATGGAAGAATTGTTAGAAAAAGAAAGATTAAGAGAAGCTGCAGCAAAAGAACTGCCATATACTTTTACTCTTCCTAAAAGTTACGAAGAATTACAAAACTTATTATCCAAAAAATCTCCAGAACAACAAAGTATAATAATAGAAAGAATGATAAAATGCAACCATCCAAATCTCGCTAATGAAAACAAACTATACCTAGGCAATCTTTTTGCGTATTTACTACAACATTTGAATGACGTATCTTCAGAGCCAAAATGTTTCTCAATACTCATTTCTTTACTTCCTCAGTTATTTGATTTGGCTCATCTCAATAAAGTAAATGCCCATGTCTCGATGCTCGAAGTTATGAAAGAAAAACATGGAGATTTTAACAAGAAACCTAAGAGTTATCCAGGAATGGATGTTTTGATGTTCTTGCAAGTTATTAGTAAACTGTTTCCTACTTCTGATTTTCGACACCAGGTGGTGACACCTACGCTGGTTTTTGTGCTTCAAATGCTGATTAGTAGCAGAGTGAAGAATAGATATGATATTACATATGGACTCTTCTTGGTGACGGTGTTATTAGAGGTATGTTTATATTTCTAGGATTTCGTAGTGTAGGTATAACCAAAATATCCTTATACCGGATGATCAATATTAATTGACCATAAAATGTACCATTTTTATTCCAGCATGTATAAAATTTTATTCCAAAAACTGAATTTTGTGTGAAATGTCACTTCTGCGCATGTTCAAGTAACATGTGTTTCCATGAGCAGCGTACCGTCTGTTCTTTTATAACCTATTTAATATCTGTTTAGATTAACATCAATATTTAGTTTTACAATTTAAAGTTTAACAATTATATTAAAAATTGTTATATTATGAGGAAGTAATGGGATTCGGACTGGTTAGAAATTAAAACAATATTTAAACTTCGCTAACGTTTCGATTTATATTTTAAATCTTCATCAGAGCTGTAAGAATTGCGTAGATAAAATTTTAAAACCCTAAATGAAAATTCACAATTCTTATATATTTTTTTTAGGGTTTTGTAGGTATGACCACCTACCATAAAAACTCTTATAACGTCACTTATGTGTCTATCTGTCTGTCTATCTTTCTGTCTGTACGGTAGAAATTGTAGCTAAACGGCTTAACATAGAAAATAGAAATTTGGCATACCGACCGCCAATATATATAAGGGAGGTATTGTGATCATACCGATTTTGACATGTTAGTACTCAAATAACGAATGAAAATGATTATCAAAGATCTGTTGATTTTTGATGTGATTATAGAACAAATATTCCTAGACATCCAGTATTATGTTGGCTTCTTACACTTATTAAATACCTACAAAATCCTGAAATGTGTGAATATTCACATTTCACATCAATTTTTTTGTTAATAAAGTTTTATATTACTAGACTTCGTTTAACATAAGAAAAACACAAAGTATCATAAATTTCGTCGTCAGTTCTGCGCGAGAAAACAGCTGATCACATTGTCGTACATAAGGGTTTTAAACAATTGTTGTGGATACCAAACACACAAAATTATGTATTTCAAATAAATTTTTACTCATTTTAGTACACGTATACCTTGAAACGTACGGGAAATTAATAATAATAAAGGAAATAACAAACAACATCGCACAATACGCGTAGTCAAAAACAAATCAAAGTAGATGACGCCACTGAAATGTGTCAAGCTAGCTGTTGGTAACGTAATGGACGAAATTTGGTTTCTGCACATGGGAGTCGCCAACATCCGCCTGTGTTTTTCTTATGTTGAATGAAGTCTAGTTCGAGTATTGTCTGAGGAAATTCTGACTACATAAAGATTTTTTGTTTTGTTTATAGTACACATCTTTATCAAAACGATTAGTACCAGCAGCTATCAATTATTTATTAGGTCTTCTTCATATGGCAGTCCCTAAATGCGGCGTCCAACTACTCAAAATAACTCCACCATTTAAAGCTACAAATACCCACCTAGTTCTATCCGAAAAATCTAGTATTAAAATCAAAGATCGCAAGATGACAACGGAAGATTTTAATGAAACAAAAATAGATGAAGAATTTAAAATAAGAATTATTTATAACACAGTTAAAATGATTGAAGAATTTTATGAAAATTATGATGATTTACCATCTTGTGATGAGTTATTCAGGCCTCATGTAGAATTTTTGGAAAAACTACCAGAATTTTATCCCGAAGAAGTACAAACAGTAATAAATAGTGTTAAGGATAGAATTAAGGAGGGAATGAAGAATAGGAGATTGGAATTATTAAAGTTACCAGCCAAGAAACCTAAAGCGTTAAGGCTGTATGAACCCAATATTGTTAAAATGTAAGTACAAAAACGAAGTTTGATTATTTCACTTTTTTATAAATATTCCACCTGTTATGCCTCATTTTCATGGTAGTGTCAAAGGTGTGACAGGGGTGAGAGGCGTGGTGTTATATTTACAAGTTCGAATTTCATGGTGGGGTTGGAGGCGTGATAATTGCGCGTTTCGGTTTCAACAACATTTGTATCTAACCTAAAAGTTTATACAAGTGTTTGGAGTAAACGGTTATTCAATTTCATTAAATATGTCGTCAACTCGAAGAAGACGTCTAGCTCTTTTTTATGCATATTTAGACTTATTGCGATATGAAGAAAAGCGATGGTGGGTACGTCCCATATATACATAGAAACAGAAGGCAACAGGGAGATTATTTTAACTTGTTGCAAGAAATGAGACACAAAGTGCACAGACAGTTACTTCAATTACAAGAAAAGAATTTAATACACAATCTTTTTTACTGAAATAAATTTGAAATCACAGTTTAGAATGAAGATTTTGTAGGTCCCTGCTTGGGGGTGTATTATTAGTATACCCACTGCATGACATTTCTGCAGACCAGATATTTGAAATCGAATCCATAATAATAAACTTTATGACTGCCGACAACATTGTAAAAGTCGCTATTTCGCTACATCAATTTACGTTTTATTAATTTTTTTTTAGGAAATTAATATAAGTGTCTTGCTAAAGATCTCACCATTCCGAAAAAATATGTCTGTTTCTATGGTTTCGAAGGTGCGGCCGGCGCTAGAGTTGAAATTTCTGAACTTGCGACACCGCGCTTGTAACACCGCGCCTACGATACCATGGTACGGGTTTTTTCAAAATAAAGCGATCCTATTGGTTGAATTTTTTGTTCCACACTTCCAACACCCGCATGAAAATGAGGCATTTATGGTAACAAATTAACAAATTGCATTTTATTATTTATTTATTTGTTTGCTAAAAGAAACATTAACTGTCATATACAGGGTGTTTGGTTGAAACGCCGCACCTCGAATAACTCCTTTATTTTAAGAGATACTTATTATAGTCCTTAAGTTGGCCCTTTTGCCTAGTTTAACTTTTCTTCTGAAGAATTTTTTCTATCTCTTAAAATAAAGAAGTTATTCGAGGTGCGGCGTTTCAAACAAAATCCTGTATATTCGTAGGATTCAATTTGAAGAAACACAATACCGTGAATTTATTTTAAAGTGAACCATAGCGTTTTCATATCCATGGTTACGTTATGATTGACAGCAATGTATTAAAGCGTTTATTTTAAAGTGGAAATAAGAATAAGTAAATACAATAGCACAATATTTATTAAAAAGGTATAGAAAATTACAACAAAATTTCAAAAAACGCTCCATTTAATGTCAAACAATGCGCCAAGGAGATTATAAAAATTATTCAAAACATTATTTAGTTGTAAAGGCGTTACTTCACTTGAAAAATGTGTAATTCTAGCTTTTAATTGTATCAAATTTAAATTATCGTCATTAAAAACTGTGGATTTCAAATAACCCCAATAGGGGATACGCATAAAATTTATATTTCCTTAAAACTACATTTTTTTGATATTTTAAGGTTAGTTATGTCACCTAACACAACAAAAATCACATTTTAATTAATATTATAGCCAAATTTTTTAATTAAAATATTGTAAATTTGAAATAAGCCGACCACGCCGCGAAGGTTACCGAGTAGATACGACTGAGACTGTAAGAGTTTGACGTCATAGATACAGACAAAACATAATGTTTACGTGTTTATATTGTATTGTTTGAGAGTTTTGTATTTGTTTTTAAACAATTTTTCACGCATTTATTATTAAAATAATTTATAAAATATATGTACTCACATTAAAATGGTCTTCACAAACATAAAGTTTACTTTTTTCTGAAATATCGGTTTTATTTCGCCTCATAGCTTTTCTGTTGTTTCGCGTCATCAGGTAATGATATAAATTATTTTTTTGGATTTCTAATTGAACTAGTTGTGCACATCGGTACTAAACAATATTTTCGACTATGTTTCGAAGTACTGGGGCCTGGATCTTCCATATTTTATATATTTTAATATAAAATTTAATTCGGTAAACATGTATAAATTGTTTTATAGAATTAAACTTTATTTTAATTAAAATCACTCTAACTTTACATAACCTATAAAAGTTATACAAACAAATAAGTTCATAACAGACTATGTACGCTGTGTAGACTAGTAGTGTCATGTGTCAGTTAGGAGGGTATGACGTCACACGTCGTTTTCGCGCGCTACATACATTTATGATTTTTTTAAGCCTTCAAATTAAAAAAAAAAATTAAAAACTGTTTTTTATGTTTATATGCAACAAGAGGAATATAATAAAAAAAAATAAAAAATCATGCCTATCCCTTATTAAACAAGTCGTTCGGAGCCAGATCTGGTGATCTAACAGGCCACTCTGTTTCACGTCCACGTCTAGTCCAACGATGTGAGAACGATTGAAAACTAACATTTTGGGCGTAATGTGCCGGGGCGTCATCCTGTTGAAACCAAATCTCTCCCGCAACATTAAGAGCGTTTAGTTCTGGTATTAAATTCGTTTGAAGTTTGCAAGTAATTTTATGCAGTTAAGTAACCATCTATAAAAAATAGTCCAATAATATGGGTACCTATTAAACCTGCCCAAACATTAACCTTTTCGGGACATTGAGTTAAAAGTAATAATAACAGAATATTTTAACTCTTCTATCTCTATCAATCAGATTGGTACAATCATCAAACACACGTTCAACAACAGTTTCTCCTTCAAATTTTTTGTAGCTATACTTGGGAATAGTTTTAATGTATGATTATGGTATTTTTTCTACTTCTCTAATTAACTTCTCGGTATCACAATACATCGAGTAAGACTAGTGAACAGGACCAGCGCGAGGGTTTTTGGCATTCCCAGGCAAGATATAATTCAGCGCCCTCTGAATATAATGGAGGAGTATAAGAAAAGTAGTAAAATGTAGTTATAGCCTTCCGGCGCTCCTAGGCGATCACCTGGGCTCGCCTAATGGTAAAACGGGCCCTACTAGTAAAAAAGAACACAGTCAGTATAAAAATGAAAAAACACCAATGTGCGCGCTTTTGTTCACTTTTGTTTCATTTTGAAAGAAGATTACTAAGAAAACAGAATATGTTGTGTTTTTTAACTGTCGCGGTTAAAAATGAACTCGTGTGCTCATATTGACTGTAAACAATTTCTAATCAAGGTGGTTAAAAAACCGCACCGCCTGGCGGATAAAAGTTTCCAGTAACCCGTACTAAATCTTTCAGGTTCTTGAAATTTGTTTGTTTTTTTTAGTGTTGAAGGCAAAAACCATAAAATAATGTCCAAAGAAAAGGCAGAAAAATCTAAACTTCTCCATAAATATAAGAAAGAAATGAAGGGTGCTTTAAGAGAAATAAGAAGAGACAAGTCTTTCTTAGGAAGAGTCAAATTGAAGCAAAGAATCCAAAGGTATGTTAGAAATATTTTAAAAATTGTATTTAAGTATTAATATATTATTTTTTTTTACTTTTTAGCGATCGTGAAAGAAAAGAAAAAGTTAATAAAATATTTGCAGAGGCTTCTGTCCAACAATCTGAATTAAATGCAATGAGTAGAAAAAAGAAAAATAAATAATATTTATTGTAAATTTTTATAATTATTGAAACATAAATAAACTATTTTTCCTTTGAAAATAACTTGGAATTTTGGGTTTTAATTGCCTTATATCTTCCTTTATTACCATTTCTATTTCATAATTTTCATCAAAATATTCTTCTCTCTCTTCCTTCTTCTTGTTCCAAGTAATGTATTTCCATTTTTTAAAATAAAATAATTTAATATAAAAATTAGTTTTAATTTTTTCTAATTGAGATTTTGTAGAAGTTTTCATCTGAGATTTTCCTACAGTTATGATCTGTTGGAAGCAAAATTCCATTAAAAATCTTTCAAAATTTTGTCTGTAATTCTGTATAGCATTCCTAAATATTTTTTCATTGTTTTTATATAAAATCCAATAATTAAAATATTGTTTTTTAACAAAATTCGTATTGTAATTTATTGCTTGAAGCTGTTGCGATAAACGGAATTTTTTATATTTCATGTAATTATACCAGCAAATTAAATATTGTCTTAAAAAATTAATTTTATTTTTCTTATTTAATATATCACATTTGTTTTTTAATTCTTTTTGACTTTTAAGATATATTTTCCAATATGTGAAATAGTTGCTAATCATTTTAATAGATTTTTCTTTTAACAGCTTATCAACTAATATTTCATATTGCAAATTAATAGCTTTACTGACATAGTAATGGTCTAAAATTAAAATAAAACCACGTCGCAATAGCTTTGTTTGATTATGCGCTGTAGCGCGTTCTACTTGATATTGTTTTATTATTTTACTTTCAGAATATATTTTCCATTTTACGAAACATAATTTCTTTATTTGTTTATGCTTTTGTGTTATGAAATTGTAGCATAGAGTATTTATTAACATTCTGCGCCGATGGGCGGTAATCCATTTTGAAAAAATAAATCTTTTTAATTTTGATTGATGATGAAAGTTTGATATAAATTTTAGTTGAGAATTTATACGCTTATATTCAGTTATTGTTTTCCAGTTTCTTATTGTTTGTAATTTTAATTTACTTTCGTAGAGTTTTGTAGCCTTTTTTACTAAATAATAACAATTCTGTTTGTGAATAGTATAATTATACAAATGGTGTAAACAGTAAAGCAGTAATTTTTGCTGATAAAATTGTTTGGCTTTTTGAACTTTTATTTTCCTTTTCATTTGTATTTTATGTATTTTTTTCCATTCTTCAAACACAAATCTTAAATATTTTTTATGTTTTGTGTGAAAGAATTGTTTTGCTTTCATGTTTTTATGTAATTTCGTAATAAAAATTTCTCCTAAATTTAAAACCCATAAAGAACATTCTTGAAAGTATAAAAGTTGATGGATCATAACAATATTTTTTCTTAGATCCGCATTTATTATTTCATGACATTTAAAAAATTTATAGTGGAAATATAGCTTGTCAAAATATTTTTGTAGAAGATTTTTCTTGTATAAACTATCAGCTAAGTGAACTTTCAACTCGTTTTCTTTGGCTTGATAGACAGCATTTTTCCAAGTAGAAAATGCTTGAAATTTTAGAATATAATTTCGGTGCAATTCTGCCCGAAAATTTAAACGAAAACTATTACTACCCGAAAATGTAATTAGAAGCCAACCTTGGAACGTTTTCTGCAATAGTCGTCTGGCATACTTGTTATTTGCACCTGAATCTCTGTGATTGTACGTGTTTAATGTCCATCTTGACATTTTATTCATTTTAAAAATAACAATTATTATAATTAATCACCAAGATATTTCAAGAATTAATTAACAAGAGGCACGAAGAAAATGTTTATACTGATGTTATAACTTTGGAAAGTTTATCACTTTAATATTATCGACAGTGTTAATGATTGAAGAGGAATCTTATTATACTTGGTAAAGTGACAACAAATCTTGCTAATTTTAATCAAAATTAAAGATAACAATTGAATCTGACGCAATTTCTATTAATATAACCTAAAAATTTGACAATAATTGAATGAAGTGATTTTTTTTACATTAAGTATAGAAATGGATACAGAACATGATCGATCTTTAGAATCAATTACTGCAACAGCAACAGCGACACCAATACCCCATCAAGACACAGATTCAACTGAATCCAGATATTGCTGGGTGTGTTTTGCAACAGATGAAGATGATCGTACTGCACTTTGGGTTCAACCTTGCCTATGTAGAGGATCTTCAAAATGGGTAGGATTGTTTTAATTTCTATAAAAATAGAGTGCTATTTGAATTTTTTCAGGTACATCAGGCTTGTTTACAACGATGGGTAGATGAAAAACAAAAAGGTGGCAACCTTGGGAAAGTAGTTTGTCCGCAGTGTCAAGCGGAGTATATTATTGTGTTTCCAGACATGGGAACGCTTGTTTTTATATTAGATAGTGTTGATAACATCGTGTATAAAAGTTGTCCATTCATGGCTGCCGGAGTTGTTGTCGGAGCAATGTATTGGTCCGCAGTTACCTTTGGAGCAATAACAGTTATGCAAGTAAGTCTGATATTAGTTTTTTGGGTTCGTAGGTATTATAAAGGAACCTTTATATTCAGCCACTACACACGTATTGGGTGTTAAAATATAGAAATCCTTCCGTACTGGTTATTGAAATGAATAGGATAAAGGGTAAAAAACAAACTATTTCATTTAGTTTTTACTTTGCCTATATATTTTTTTGTATTTGTCATAGAGTATTAATAAAATGATTGAAACCTGAATTCAGGAAATTTTTCAAAATTAATCATTTGGCACACATAGCGGCCCATACAAAAATCAAAACTATGTAAAATAGATTTTGGTCAGATTATTATTTCGAAAGAAGTCGAATTTTATGAGTTTCAAATATTTTTTTACTTCATGTGAGGTGTTAAACTTCACACTTAAATTAGTAGATTTATTTATTTATTTTTTTTTGACGGGATTACAGTAAAAAAATTTTGGCCAAATATACTTACGAAACCCTGAAATGTCAAATTTCACATATATTATAATTTTTTAAATTTAATATTTTTTTTGCAGGTAGTTGGACATAAGGAGGGATTAGCTATTATGGAACAAGCTGATCCGTTGTTATTATTAATAGGATTACCAGCGATACCCGTTGCACTTATTGTTGGGAAGATGGTTAGATGGGAAGATTCAGTTTTACAATTTATAAGACGACATTTGGTTTCCGTACCTTTTATTAAATACATATTGCCATTCAGGTAAATTAATTTACAAATTAAATATTAAAATTACTGCATTGGGTACAAATTGTCCACTTTGTTTGAGTATGTACTTTCAAACATTTGGACCATAGAGATCCCTTGTTAACACATTATATGTAGGAAACAAGAATTAGCCTTTTCGGTGGGCCAATACGACACTTGCAAGACCATTATTAAGGCGATATGTTGCCTGTTATGTTGGGATTATTCTTTACGTGTCGACTGTCCAGTACATTACATATTATACGTATACCATTTACCTGAAACGTTCGCGCATCACATGTGCCTCATTTTCAGTAACAATTAGGCTAGTTTCTTGAGGAAGACATATCGTTTTGATATTTCTAAAACCTCATATGTACAAAATTACATTTTCTCAAGAGAGCCAAAAGCAGTTTGCTCAACTGATTAATTGAGGGGGTTAGAAGTAAAATGAATCAAGTGCAATTTTTTCTAAATTTAAGTTATGTACATATTTCGTCAGTTAAACATTATTATTATGAGGTAGTAAAACGATTTCAACAGAATTCGCTTAACTAACACCCTCTGTCGAACTTGAAAAAATAAATTGCTATTTCAGTTATTGGTAAAATGATTTAAGTACGCTTGAATCATTTTACTGCAAGGTCCTAAGAACAATACTGATGGATACCCGTTAAGATGCAGAGAGTTTCGCTGTTTTACTTATCTTACAACTAAAAAATTTTAGAGCAATTAACTTTGAAGCTAATTTTCTAGAAGCTTTAAATCCTTTTACTTCTAGCCCCCTCAATTATGTGATCTTATTAATAGTATATTATAATTAAGACCTATTTGTTAATTTTGTTGGCAGAAACAAAATCGTAAGTTACTCCTATAATTTTTTTTTATAGTCTGTTCCAAACATTTAAGCGGAACTAAATGGAATTTTTATTTTTTATGTTCAAAATGCGCATTCAATTGGGGAAAAGGTACTAGATTTCAAAATCTAGTTTCGCTTAAACCAAAGAAACAGACTTTAGCTTCATGCATAACTAAATTTTTATTTTCATAAGTTGTCGCGAGCTCACTTTTTACAGATTTAAGTGGGCATTTGTTCAACAAAATGATCAAAAGCCTTATTCAATCGTTAAAAGATACTAGTTTCCAAAATCTAATACCACACAAAACTAAGAAATTAATTACGCTGAATTTAATTTCAAACGTAGAAATTTTAACAAATGTGGCACTAGTGTAAAAATATGAAAAATCTACTTCCTTTAGCAGTGGCGTAGTTAGGAATTTTAAACCCTTAAGCAAAATTTGTAAAAAAAAAGCCCTCCTAGCAACAAAAACCAAAAGAAAACCTGATTCAACGAACCGAAAAAAATCACCGAGTGACCAAAACAAATTCTGACCCACAAGTGACCAAATATTCTGGGCCCCTTCAACTCGCTTTGGGCCCTTAGCCATTGCTTAATTGCGCTTAATACTAGCTACGCCACTGTTTACAAGAATTTTGGAGTAAACCAACGATATCCAAAAAGGACTTTATATTATGTAGCTACTAAAGTAAATTATATATGATTGATGGAACATGTATATTTCTGGTACAAATTGTAATTCACATTATAAGTACTTACAGTTTTATTTAAAAACTTAATATTGTTAATAATACTTTCATGTTTTAAAAATAATTATATAGTCTATAACAAATGTTTAGGCGGAACTAAACAGAATTTTTATTTTAAGTTGTCACGTGCATACTTTCTATGATTTAATGGTGCTTTTGTTAAACAAAATAGCCAAAAGTCCCATTCAATCGTTACTGTCTTTAAAATCGTTAATATATTAAAAATTTTCCGCGACGCCCCAAGTCAATACATTGGTCTATATCATTTTTCAAATTTTTCGTTTTATTTTTTTGTGAAAGGTGAAAATACAAAAGATTGACCTAAAAAAAAAGTTCTGGGTCTTCGCGGCGCCGTTATAAACCAGCCACGGCGTCGCGGCGTACAATTTGTGAAACGCTGAGTTACAGGATTTAAAAATATCTAGTTCCGCTTAAATAAAAAAAAAAAAACTATGTACATATATTCATTAAGACCATACAATATAAAAAGTAACAAAAGCAAGAGCTAAAATTACGAACTTTCACAAACACTAAGTAAAAAGGTTAATAACAACCTTGGCATTCTGTAATACTAAGTTTTTTTTTTGCGTATTTACGTCCTTCTTTTGAGAGATTCTTTTTATTATTAGTATAATTTTTCACATTTAAATGTCCGAGCATTATTTCATATGAACACTTAATTAAAAAGCACATATTTTATTTGTATAATTGTTTTTATGTAAAAGCAATGAAAAATTACAATAAAAAACAAAACAGTAAAAAATCCGATGGACGTACAAAGTCGAAACAATTCTTTATGGGGACAGTCAACATGTTAAATTACCTCCATACAGACAGACAGACAGAAATTTGATTACCTCGCAAGGTTCGTTCTAGATGCGCTTATTTCGGCCTACAAATAATGTGTTAAAATTTTAATGAGGTCAAGGGGGGGGGGGATCGGCATGCATTCTTAACATAAATATATACATTAGTAACATGAATTTATTTTTATCCGTATATAGTACAATAAAAATTGTATTGAATGTTTTGTTTCCAGGATTGACGTTGTACCGAACACGTTAGGTTCTGAAGTAGATCTTCCGCCCATAACAGATCCTGTGTCTGCAACAAGAATATTATGCGGAGCCCTTCTGTTGCCTACAATAGCAAATATTGTTGGAAAAGTATTTTTTGATTCAGTAAAATCAAATTTCCAACGAACAATACTTGGTGGAATTTCATTTATAGCAATAAAAGGAGCATTTCGGATCTATCATAAGCAGCAGCGTTATATAAGACAGTGCCAAAGAAAAATTTTAGATTATACAGAATCAAACATTTCACTTTATTTACATCAGAATTCAAATATATATAGAAGAGGTGCAAATAATGAATAATTTATACAACTAATTTTTTGCGTGATTATTTTCTTTTTTGGTTTTTGTAATGTACAAGCTTACGATTAATTTTTTATATTTTATTTTATATCCCTATAAATCCTATTCATCCACATTAGGTTGAGGGCCAGTGTATGGGTACGTATCACTCCAAAACCAGGAAGGCGTATTTATTTCTTCTAATTCATATAATCTAGGACCTTTCTCTTTTATTACTCTAAAATAACTACATTTTCTTTTATCAGCGTCAGTTTCTGTTTCATAAGGTGGTGAGAGAATATCGATAAACGCAGCAGGTCCATCCACAGTTTCTATTTCATGTATATTTCCCATCACGGGATCTAGCACACAGCACTCCGATTCACTCCCTACTATCACATCATCATTTCGTTCAGCTACAACGTATAGTTTCTCTTCATTGTCAAGCTTTTTAGCATTCTCAGTTTTTATCGAATAGCTTTTTACTTTGACAGTACCTGCTATTACTTTTAAAAGTCCGTACATTTGTGGATGGTTGTGAAGTGGAAGTCTCATGTGTGGTTTTAATATAAAAATTCCAAGATTTACGGTGTCGTTATTATATATACTAATATACGTCATTGGCGCTTTGCCTTGCATTTGCCATGTTGATTCTTTCATAAACATTGGATGCAAATTAACATGTTGTGTGTTTGTTTTATTAAATATGCGTACTAATTCTTCTAAATTATATTCAAAAGTCTCTGGATTACTCTTAAACGTTCTTAAAGCGAACTTTAAGAGAGATGACACATGTTGTGGAATCATCTCTTCGTCGTCACCTGCTATCATTTCCGTGCCGACTACGTATCTTCCTTTTTTTTTCAAAAATACTCTCTCTTTTATCACTTGACACACTAGCGCTGATTACAAAAATTTCTCTGATGGGCACAAAGTAGCCTAACACACTTATAATTTATTGAATTTTGACATTATAAAGCACTTCCATTCGTTTCAAAATATGTTAGAAGTTGTGAAAAATCATTAAAAATATTAGGTTAGTTTTTGTCTTCTGTGATTCGAGGTCTAGGTGTGTTATTTTTGGGATGAAGTGTGGAATAAAAAAAGTGTATTGTATGTAAATAAGCATAAATGACTGATTTTAAAATATGTAAATTATTTAAATTATTATGACTTTTATTAGAAATTACTCAAGATTAAGATCAACTCATTTTTTAGCACTTTTTGTAGCTGTTATGTTTGTAATTACAATTTTATTAGCGTTTTCAATTTTAACTGCAGGTATACAAAAAAACATCCCATTTAATTGCATTATTAATAACAAATTTTTTATTTTTAGAAAAATGTGCCTGCGATCAAAAAAAATCTTCAAGAACACAAGTATCACTTGACGAAAGCCATAATTTGGCTGTATTAGTGCCATATCGTGATAGATTTGAAGAATTATTAATATTTGCTCCATACATTCATGGATTTTTAAATAAACAACATATTAAACATGATATTATAATTTTAAATCAAGTAGATAATTATAGATTTAATAGAGCATCGTTGATTAATGTTGGTTATTTATTTGCTAAGAATAGTCATGATTATATTGCGATGCATGATGTTGATTTGTTGCCGTTGAATTTAGCTTTAAAATATGAATACCCCAGTGCTCAACCACTTCATATCGCAGCTCCGGAATTGCATCCGAAATATCATTATCCAACTTTTGTAGGAGGAATTTTATTAGTAAATAGGTAAATATTTTAAATCACTTTAAACTAAATAGAATTACATCCAGTTCTGTTTATATACGATAGATACATTCCTAAAAAATCTGTGTAAAAAAGTCTCCTATGATTAGGGTGACCATCCGTCCCGGTGTCCCGAAAAATGTTCTCGATTGTCCCGGTTTTTGAGGTGAGGACCTTTTTTTTTTTGCTCTTCACTTGGATCTGGGACGTGAAGACCTTTTTTCCCCTGTGTCCCGGTTTCCCTTCACTGAAATCTGGTCACCCTACCTATGATTGACAAAAATTTCTATCTGTTTGTCTGGCTTTTCAGTGGATGAGGAAAACCAGTTCTGTGCCCATCTCAGACGGTATTTTTACAAATGTATGTCTGTCTTGCTGCTTTCACCCTTTCTATATACTCATTCCACCCTTATTTTCATCTATTTCACTTCAACTTAGATTAGGTACTTGTAAGAATTTGTTAGATGTGTCGTAAACCATCTGCCACAACAATGCCCTATAAAATCAGAATAGTGTAAAAATTATCCGCGCAAAAACAGAATTGGGTGTATGTACTCAGTTTTTAATATAATTGCATGTTATAGTGCAGTTTAACATATTGTATGTAGACATAGAAAAACAAGAAACTTGATGTATAATGGTGGTCATAAAAATTGATCTAAATAAAAAAATTGGGAATAATTAATAATAATGAAAGATGTGACCAACAAAATATTTAAAATCATATGACACACTTTTCATTGGTCTTCCAGTTTATATTTTTCAACCATATTGATAACATATTTCGTCTGCCATTCAGTAAATAAATACAAAATTATAAAATTGCGTAAAATGCCTTGGTCACAAAAATAGAGCCAGTGTGCATAAACACAATTTTTAGTAGTAAAACAAGTTTTTTTTTTTTACGGGTATTATGTTATCAGTATTATTATAAATGACCTTTATTTTACATAACATGACAACATTGTTTTAACATGGAATTGACCGATTGTTGACAACAAAGGATTATTTGCCATTTTTTTTTTTTTTGTCAATATCTCCTGGTTGATTCTTCTTGGTTATTTTATATTTACTCACAGCATTTTTGAAATCTACCCACAATTTTTTTTTTAATACATGGAGGTCCAGTTACTGAGTTGATCATGCTATGAGGGGCAAGTTATTGTCGGTAAAGAACTGACTTGATTTTTTAGGTATGTTTAAGGTCGACTGGGTATGAGCCGGTGAAACATTCAAATAACTGGGCCGACATGACAGTCCCATTCGACCCTTGTAGGTTGAAAGCCTGTTGAAACATACAACGTAATGCTGTTTCCCTCTGGAGAATGTTTACCTATCCATGCTGATCTATATTTTCTTTAATCCGTTAAACTGAATCAACTGCATACCAAGAAAAACAGCTCCACAATTTGATACTTCCACCATCGTGTTTAATTACCATTTTTTGTATACTACGGGCTAAATTCTGTATTTGGCGGCCTCCTAGCATACTTACCATCAGGCCCTATGAGATTTATCTTTGTTTAATCAGACCATATATTCCTTCATTTCTAGGTCTAGAGCAGGTAAATGATTATGCGCGAACTGTAGTCTAGTTTTAATGTTCTTCATTGATAATAGAACTTTTCTTGCTGTCCAGCCTTGTAAATTGTATTCTTGTTGTCCTCTAACCGTCCGGGTACTATTGGCGAGATTTAATTCTGTTTTTATATTTTAAAATTGAAAAGATACAATTTCGAAACACGGGTAATCCGTCTATCTGCCTTGAGATTCTGGTATATTATCGTACTTCAGTGCATTTTCCATCAGTTTCTTGGAACGCCCAAGGATATTTGCAATTTCTCCAAGAGTTTGCCACTTTTCATTATAAAATTAGAAAATTTCTTTCATAAGTTAAACAATGTTTGCCAGGGTGCATGTTGTGCGAAAAAATATATGTTATGCAAATAATATTTTAGTTTTTGCAGTACATGACTAGCATACCTGACAGAAAAATCTTAAATATGATTTTTTTTTAGACGTATAGTAAACAAACGCCTCGTTTTCACAATTTGACTGTATTTATCTGACCAAGTAAAACAAGAAAGGAATTTTTAAAATACGGGCTAATGGTCTAGTTTAATTTTTAAGTGTAATATATTAAGCCGACTATATTTTTTAGTTCAAAATTCGGGGCATTCAAATATATTGTTTAATTCATATTGTTTAATACAAATTATATACAATAAATAATCATAATTTATAATCAATAAAAATTTCCAATCACAGATGATTAACTTATATTATTAAAAGGAACATTATTAAAACCACAGTATTTTTTTAAATGAATTCAAAATTTATTTATTAAAATTACTCCGAAGAAGACTATTATTCCGAAATATGGATCTTTTTGAGTAGGTCTTTTTTGCTTAGAAGCATTTTATGAAAATCCGCAGTTTTCTTCATAATTTACTTTAATTAGTAATATTGTTTTTAATGTGTCTACATCAAGTTGAGTCTTGCCACTTATCCAAAAGCTGTTCATCAAGGAAAATACTCTTTCGATAACTTTTTTTTTTTTTTTTAGTTCGTTTTGTAAAATTAATTTTAGTTGAAATATATTAAAAATAATTATTGAATATAAGTACCTTTTCTAAAATTCGGGACAAATATTGCCTCTGAAAGAATTTAGGACGTATGGTCACCTTAAATATATATCTACACATAGTGCAGGAGTTTACTTACTGGATGACATTGCAATTATATTCCTTAGAATTAAAAAAAATCCACATTATGGCTCAGTTGCATTGAGAGTTATTCAGTCGAACAATGTAGTTGACAATGCATCATGTCGTCAGGTGTTGCTAAGTGCACAATCAATTATTTTTCATCATGACGTCAAATATTTAGCAATGTCGTCAACTGACGACGTGATTACCTGACGATATGGTTAACAACGCAACTGGGCCTATATGTAATAGAAACTTATGGCCCTATTTTTATAATCACCACTGTATGTAAGTGGGGAAATTAGAAACGTCTATTTGCCTTTGGGGCAAATTATTCCAAATTAAAACACAAAGGGCCGGTTTCTGTAAGCTTAGTTGAGTTTAATCTTTTGGTTAAACTCGGTTATAATATAACAATCCTATAACGATGTCATAGCAACCATTTTCTAACTATTTGGTTATAGTTGACTAGGCTTTCAGAAACCGGTCCAAAGTGTTATTAAAACGGTTTCTCAATCCACCCAATTCTCATTTCCTGCACAGAATATGTTGAAAGAAAAAAACTGTTTCGTTAAAACCAGTATTTTGTAATTCATGAAATGCAGAATTTAATTTTGTAAATTGATTTGTGTGGAAAATAATAATGAATTCTATTATGATTTGTTTGTTTGCAGGGAACATTTTGCACAAGTTAATGGAATGTCCAATAAGTATTGGGGTTGGGGTTTGGAAGATGATGAATTTTATGTCCGTTTGAAAGAGAGTGGTTTAAATGTTACAAGACCTTCGAATATCAAAACGGATTCGACCAATACATTCAAGTAAGGTTATTATTTTTAAACAATACCTCATTTCAGAATCAACATAACAATAGATATTCTGCTTCATTATTATTTTTTACTCAATTCTTTTGTTCCATAATGTAATTGTAAAATAATTATTTATTGTTTAGTATTACAAAAAAATTATAATAGATTTTTGTAAAAAAAGTTGTTATTTGGTATCCATATTTAGTTCATTGACTCGCATATAACCTTAAGTATAAAGTTCGTTTTTGAGAAACATAATATAGAAATCTTTATACCAATAGAAAAGTCCTGTTTTCTGAATCAGGAAAATTGCTTAAATATGCTTAAGGTGCAATTCTGTGGCAAATCTATAAGCTACAGACGATCGTATCTAAGGAGTTGTTTTATGTGTTGTTATGGACAGTTTCTTATAGATTTTATCTGTAAGCTTACAGATTTACGACAGAATTGCATCATAAGGTTTAACTGAAAAGCGTGAAATTTGTAACTGTCAAGTAACCCTTACGTACCCAGTGCCGTAACTAGGCGAATGCACTGGCACATGGCCGAGGACTATGCATATCATTTTTATTTGCCCGACCTTAATATATAAGGGGCAAGTATTGTAATCGCGAAAATTTTCGGTGTCGAGATTTTGACTGATGACCACGTTTCATGGTCCAGGGAATCCAAAAAACCTATTTTCCAAGTGCCGTCCGTATGTGTGTGTGTGTCTGTGTGTATACGTGATAACTCAAAAACGGTTTAACTTAAAGAGTTCGTTCTAGTACTAAAAAATTCTCCTAATAATTGGGAAGAACCCTATTGTTTTTTATTAAAATCCGGAACTATTAAACTTTAAAATTTAAAAAAATTCGTAACTAGTAAACCAAGCCTTGGACAAATATTTGTATAGGACATAATTTGATGTATTTTTGAAGATTTACCTAAATCTTCTTATAATTTTTTTTTTAATTTAATTTTTTTTTTAATTTAATTTTTTTTTAATGTATTTTTTTTTAGTATTATTTTTTTTATGGGAGGGCAAGTCTAGCGGAGGTGTCCCTTCGCCACTGGTTTTACTCATTTTGCAACAGAGCCCAAGATAATATAGTTATGACCGCGCGTACCGATAGTTAAAATATTGAAACACTACCGTGTCCGTTGTTAAAATTAATAGTAGGATAAATGGTAAAAAATATTAATCATTTAGCTCAGGAATCGGCAACCTTTATTACGTTACGGACCGCAGTCAGTAATATTTTCTTTTCTGTTAAACCGCATTCAGTAAAAAAAAAAAAAATGGCGGGCCACACTTCCTTTTTAATTCTATTTTATACGATCTTAGTCTCTTGTTTACGCGGAATTACGTCGGCATAAATACGCCTAATTAGTAAGATGCCTAAAGCAGCTTAAAAGCAGTAATGTGTTGGCTATGCTGGATAAGAAAAGTAAACACTATTTTTTTTATTGCTGGGCCACATAAAACAGTTCGGCGGGCCGCCGGATGCCGACCCCTGGCTTTGGTAGTAATCCCGCGTTAAGTAAAATGCCACATATCAACATTTTCTAAAAATCAATAAATGATATGGGACTTATCAGAATCACTTGCCCTAAAACTACCATTTGGTAAGTTTTTTGCTCATCAGATTTTTTAGTGTTTTAATTTTTTTAATATGCGGGTTGTTAAATATTTTGTATATCGGCCCTGGTTATACTGTTCACTCATGTGTCTATCTGTATAAAATTATGGCCAAACGGCTCGACCTAGAGAATTGAAATGTGGCATGTGTGTACAGGATTTTGACCTTCATATAGGAAAAATACCAAGAGGTCAAGAATATATTAATTTAAAATTTTGTGTTGGTATCAAAAGGAATGTCTTTATTTAATATTTTCAATTTGTTGCGATTTTTGTTAAAAGTATAAAATATGTATGTAGAAAAGTATTAAAATTTGGTGTGAATATTAGTTTCACTGACCAGCATATAAGAAACATTCTGACGTTTCGAAAAATATCACTCAAAAAATATATATACGATTTATAAAAGTTGCCTAATCAAGGCCATATAATATTATAATTAACATACTAATTTGTTTATCTATTTTACAATGGCAGCTTGTAAAATAATTATAAGGGTGTAGTTTGTCTATCAACTTAGTTTATTGTTTAAGCATAAGTACGACAAACGTGTATATTCACTGTTCCTGTTTGTGAGAATTCACTATGTGTGAGTTCGTGTTAGAGTACGTTCAGTTAACTTCATGCCAGGGCATCATAAAATACGTCATCAATCCTGCGCGAGATAACAGCTGATCACATTGACGTACATTAGGGTTTTAAACTATTGTTGTTTAAACCAAACACACAAAATCATGTATTTCAAATACATTTTTACTCATGTTAGTACACGGTATACATTGCAATGTACGAGAAATAAATAATAATAATGGAAATAAACAAACAACATCGCACAATACGCGTAGTTAAACACAAATCAAAGTAAGTGATGCCACTGAAATGTGTCAAGCTAGCGGTTGGTAACGTAATGGACGAAATTTGGTTTCTGCGCAGCTGAGTCGGTAACATAGGCCTGGCATGAAGTTAACTTGAACGTACTCTACATTTTAGCGTTATTCTAAATGAACCAATGACGAGAAAATTTTTACCCCATACATTTCACAAATGCAGATTAACGAACGAAAAGTCCTTTATTTTAAAGCGATTTTGAAAAATGTTTGATTTTTTATTTCATCCCTTATAACCCATGGAGGCTGACCAAAAAATCTGCAGAAATTGAACACTGATATGAACCAAATAGTATATTCGTTTTTTTTTTAATATTCATGTAAGCTATTAAATGAAATCTCATATTACTTAAGCTGCGTTCAGAGCTCTTAAATTAATAGACTGTAAACTTATAGCTTGTGCACTGTTGATTGTCACTACAACTTTGTCATAATGTACGACGAGCAACCGTTCAGACCTTTAAATTTAATACGTTCTCTACGGATAGTTTTCTAAACTTATAGCTAGTGAGTTGTTTTAATGAGACATACATATAAACACATTGGCTGTCTCAGTCCACATCTGAGAACGTTCATATGTATGCCTTCATATGGGCATACATATGTTCATATGTATGCCTATCAAAATATCATCGCGCCGATTACAACAAATCTTGCCCGAAATTACAAAGACAAACAGTAAATATGATCAATTCCACTTGGATTAAGTTTAGTTAGTAAAAATCTAGGACAGCAGAATTAAAAAACGATAATAGATAATAAACATTTTACGAAGTTACCGTAATTGGTTTAAAGACACACAGATGTCACACTATTCGCAACTCACTAATTTCCTTAGCTATAAACGATGCATGTTACGTTAAAACAATCTATTAAATTTATGCATAGCTCACAATCAACTAATTTAAAGATCTCTGAACGCAGCTTTAGATTAACAGACAAAAAAGATTTTCAATTTATTGTTGACTTTGACGCAATTACAGCAAAAATTGTACCAAATATGCAGTTTTCGAGTCGTCTACATTTCCTAAATACTTACAAAACTTTGAAATGTGTGAAAATTCATATTTAATCACATTTTTTTTTATTTCAGACATATCCACGACAAAAATCACCGAAAGCGTGATATGACCAAGTGCTTCAATCAAAGGGAAGTAACAAGAAAACGCGACAGACAGACAGGCCTAAACACAGTGAAATATAAAATAACTGACATCAAGAACATAACAATAGACGGCGCTCCACTAACCGTTCTTAATATACAATTAAATTGTGATAAGTTACTTACCCCATGGTGCGATTGTACTGATAGTAAAAATACGAAAACGTCATCTAAAAATAAAACTGCCAAGAAAAGATAAATAGTGTGTTTTCTTTCATAGCACAAATAAAAGTCATTTTATTTATTATTTTTACATTACAATTTGCTCAAATATATCCGTTTTTTTATATATTATAAATAAATAACACTAAAAATTATAAAATAAAAAAGCTAAGCTTATTTGTTTTTTTAAGAAATTATCTAGAAGCGAAAATTACTAAATGCGGATAGTCTGTAGTAGAAGCCTTTTTTTATCTACAAAAGGCATGCATTTTTTAGACCCTGAAAACAAAAGAAAGGTTTGAGAAATTCCATCTAACAGCAAAATATCAAAATACTAAACAAATGTTTTTAACAAATTGGGTTTATGGAATTTGTTAGATTAAGAAGCCAAAGAAATAAAATAATTATTACATAACATTGTAAAATAACAAAATGAAAACAATAAATTGGTTTTGAAAGTTTCTATAAACTTATTTTATTTTTAACATTCATTTTTTATTTCAAATCTGTATTCCAAACAACTGCTTCAGCTTATGATCCTTTTAATAAAAATAAAATATAAGAACCGCATTTAATATCAGGTCGTCAAGGATGAAATTTGTAGTTAATAATATTGCCAACTTTGACAGCTTATTATTTGACATTGGCTTAATATTTTACCGTTCTACTTTTTTTTTGTTGTTGGAAAGTTACACATGTTGCCTGTTTAAAGAAATCATTGTATGCTCTAAAAAATATCAAAAACCTTTTTTAAAAATTATTTTTGTTGAAAATGGAATGTTCGGAAATTCGCACTATTATGAAGTATGAGTTCTTACGTGGAACTACGGCGTCGCAGACCGCGCGAAACAATAATAGTGAATTTGGCTCTAGTGTTACAACCAGTGATGGGCGTTTACACGTAAACTTTAATTGTTTACGTTTACGTGTAAACTTATGTAAACAATTGGTAAACTTGTCAACAATGTAAACTTTGTAAACTGTCAAATAATGAGGTTAGTTTTAGTTATTTAATACGAATAATAGAGAGTTAATGAAAAAGTTCAAAAAAATAAATTTATTAAAAAAATGGTGGGAAGAAACCGAAGGAATAGTTCTGAAGAACTAGGTTTTGTTTTAATTAAAGAAAATATAGTGCGTTATGCAAAATTTGCAATGAACCTTTTCATTATTAAAAAATATAGGCTGATTTTCTTAAAGGTGAAATTCAATGTATTTTTTTATTAAAAAAATTAGACTGAATTTTTTAAAGAAAAAAGTTTTTTCTTTTTCATATTCATATTTACTAATTTGTATGTAATTTCTATAATGATGCAAATTCGATTTTTATTAATATGTTTATTGGCTTATCCTAATTTTATTTACTTACTTTTTCATTTAAAATCGTTTCATTAAAATTTTATTATTTATAAAAATGTATTGAAAATGAGGTTCTGTATTATTCTAAATCATTGTTTACAATGTTTACGTTGTTTACAAGAGTTTTTGTGTTTACTTTACATCAATTGTTTACGCGTCAACAATGAGGTAACTTACATCATGTAACTTACGCGCCCATCACTGGTTACAACGCAGCAGACAATTGGTTCGCCAAATTTCGTACAGGTTACTTTGACCTCGCAAATGAGCCACCCGGTCGCCCAGAATCAAAGGTCAATAATGACGAACTAAAGGTCACCGTTGAATCTGACCCACCTCAACTGGACGAAATGATGCAAAAACTGAAAGAAACAGCCTAGATTGGTCAACAGATCGACTCCTATCTTATTGCATGATAACGCTAGACCACACACTGCACAAATGACTGTGGCAAAACTACAGGAATTGGAGTTGGAACTTCTTCATCATTCTTCATACTCACCAGACCTAGCCCCTATTGACTACCACTTCTTCCTCAATTTGGACAACTTTTTAATAGGAAAACAGTTTAATTCCGACAATGCTGTAAAACTGGTCTCCCAGAAATTCATTGACTCGCGTCCACTAGAGTTTTATACCACCGGCCTGAACAACCTGCCGCTTAAATGGCAAAAGTGTATAGACAATATGGGTGCATACTTTGCTGAATAAAATAATTCCTTATATTTGTAAGTTATCAACTAACTTTGCTTTTTTTTCTACAAATTTCATACATGACGACCTAATATATTCCAGACATAAGTATTACCGGTTTTGTCCTAAAGTGCATGTATGTACCATTTTAAACGGTGCGACTTACCGTACTAGAAAATTATCGCCGCCTATTAACCTCGCTATATAAGATTTTGGGTTTTTTAAACTTAATAGACGTTTTATGATTTAAACGGGACTGCGCACGAAGCGGTATATAAAAATCGCATTTCTCTCGTCGTTTGTTGACTGTTGCATCAGTTACTTAAGGAGACGGTCAATAAGGTAGCGACTTTAATTTTTCACGAGATTTTACTGCTATTTCTGAATACAATATAGTTCAATGTTTATGCGTATGTTACAAAGTTTTCAGTGAAATTCAGATACGGCTGTATAAATAAACATAGCAAGTTTATTCTTGCATCATTAAATAGACCATTCAAAATATAATAGATACACTTATAAATAAATTTTATGTAGTCAGTCTATTGTTTGCAGTGAAAATATAAACTTATCAATATGAGTGAGATAACGCGACGAGATCATCGTGCAATAATTTTGTACAATTTCAAACGTGGTACGTCTGCGGAAGAGTGTTCCTTATCCTTGATCTCCGAAATGTTTACTATTTTTTCTGAGAATTGTCCAAGTCGGAGCACAGTGTTTCGTTGGTATGAACAATTTCAAAGATATTGGTTTAACCTTAATGATAATCCTCGTCCAGGAAGATCCCGTGAAATAGTTACTCTTGTAAATATTGTAGCGGTTAAAAAACTGTTCGATGAAAATAGGCGAATTACAAACAGGCAGATAGAGAAGTCTATGCACATTAATGGACCAACTATCCGTTCAATTCGTCGCAATTCATCTGGAAGTTACCCTTTGATTTGAGTCTGATACCCTTTTCACACTAGATGTTTAAGTTCTGATGTAAAACTCAAGGAGTCTTGAAGTGTTAGTGTGAAAGCGTTACTTCGTCTAAACTCAATCTAACTTTAAGATAGAGATAACTTTTTATAGAGATCTGCGTGTAAAAGATAGTCCGCATTGCCAACATAATTTCTGTTATAAAAAAAATTGTGTTTGAATTTGTTTGTCCTGTCAACATTTAATATTATTATAAACAAGAATTGTCAACTGACAATAACTGAAGCGCCTCTAGTGAGATTTTGAGAAACTGACAGGTGGAGGATAGAGTTTGTTTACTGTTGTTTTCATAGCGAGTTTTTAAAAAATGTCTTTAAAATTGCAAGAAAAAATTAAATGTAACGTGAATTGTTGTGTTTATCTTTGCAATGCAAAAGTAGGTCGTGATAGAGACCTAAGTTTTCATCGTGTTCCGAAACGTGGCAAAAAAGCCTTATTACCTTCAATTATATCCTTAGAGGTTACTTGGGCACTGAGAAAACGGAAAATTTCATTTAACTCAACCCTCATATTGAATAATAAATTCATTTCAATAAATATCACATGAAGATATTATCTGTCTCATTTTGTAATACGAAACTAACAGGGAAACTTCATTTTTTATGTTGTATATTTAAAATATCATCTTAGGGTGGTAATTCTGAAGTAACACCTTTCAAAATATTTGACAATTCATAATTGACATTATATTACGTATATGTCAACTTACTAACACAAATTGTATAAAACACAAATTGACCAGAATTTGAAATATATTTTATACAACCAGAACAGAAATTATGAATAAGCGAAATAAGATTAAATAAATATTTGTATATAATTCAAAATATTAGACATGTCAATCACAAATTTGATATGTCAATTTGGTATCTGACATGTAGTTTTTGAGTGAATATAACCTCAGTATAATGAAAAATGTAAAAGCCATATTTACAGGTTCACATGGTTTCAAAAAAGTCTATTTACACCACAACAGTCACCAAAGTAACCAGATCTAGTTTCGTAATACAAATTGAGACAGATTATATCATTGAACCTGTCAAAAATATCCTATCTGCGTCAGCCATGATGTACAATGCAGTGGCGCCGCTATCGGTAGTGTCAGATGACAATACTGTATTATGTCGACGTTATCAGAACTTAATACTTATTGTTATAATTAAATCAGTTATTTTAATAATGTATTTAATACAATACAGAGCTACAATAATTAAAGTAAAATGTATCGACTTATATGTTAAAACAGGTGTAATATATTCTTTATTGTAGCCAGAGGCGCATTAAGCGGTGGGCGGCCGCCCGGGGCCCATGAAATCGGTGGGCCCACCGAGGCCTACATACAAATATATCCATTCTATTTAAAATGATAGAGGGTCCATTTTAATTTTACAGCCCAGGGCCCCCAAGCAACTTAATCCGCCACTGATTGTAGCATCTTTATTGTAGAATGGAATCATATGGATAATGTGTTAAATAATAATTCAAAATGTGCGTTTGCGCAGAGAGTACAAAACTAGTAATTTCCTGACGCTAACTTAGGAACAAAATTACCGTAGCAGATCGCAGGACCGGATATTTAAACATCTAGTGTGAAAGCAAACCGATGTTAAACATCACTGTACTTTAAGTTCACTCGTATTAAAGTTCTAGTGTGAAAAGGGTATTATGTACTAAAAGAAAATTAAAATATCTTTAACTGTTTTTTGGAATTTCACAGAAAACTTTGTAACTGTATTAATGGCAATTCTAGGTAGGGCTGTAGCGCTGTATCGGCGTCGTATAATTTACTCTCTAACTTTTAATAGCTGGCACAAAATTTGTAATAACAAAGAATGTAATAACAATCATTTAAAACCACCATGCAGATATGTTTTAATATTACGCGCGTACAGTCTAGAGGTCCTCTTAATATAAAATTAATCTACAGCAGTGATACCCGAGTCATCTCATATTATAAATTAATAGTTATTTTATTGGTAACATTAAATTTTACGTAAAATTTGATCCAATTAGTAGAACAAATTACACCACAACTACCTTGGTATATATATTTTTTAATTTTCAGCGATTTAATTTTTGTAGCGTACCGGTTTGTAAATATTTTGAATATAAGTTCTGCATTAGCGCGAATTGAGTTTACATAAGCTTTTCGGAGATCAAATTGAAACTCGAATGTATCAATAAAATATGAAAATTATAACGTAAGTATATATATTTTTTTATGATGTCACATCGTAACAATTCAGGAAAATGTACGGATTTTATAGGACAATTATTAAATAAGTGCACGTTCCACACCGCTCGTCACGAAATCTGTACGGCCAGTTGTATATCATTTCCTGAGAGGCTTCCGATCGCAAAGGGATACAATGAATGTTTACTTTAAAGGTACTTTAGCGTGTTAGAAAAATAAAATTAAAACAAATTAAGCAGCCCTGTTTATGGAAGTAATACAAATTCAAATTAGACTAATTTTTTGGTTAGTATACAGATATTAGTAGCCAATTGGATATTTTGGATGATAAGAAAAACTACGAGGATAAATTTGTAAAAGGTTAAAGCAGAAAAATCAATTTCATGGATTTTACTTTATTGCCAGAACCAATCCATAAAAAAGAAAATCTGACATAAAATACAGAAAACTTTTAAACAAAAACTTCTATATCACTTTTAGCATGTGTCTTCCGTTCAATAAATATGTATTCTATCAACGATTTTGTTCTTTGAACTTTAGAATTAACGCTGTCAGGTATATCCAAGGATAACGATTTACCTACCTCATTAGTTAATAGTGTATGTCCAGTTGCATCGGACAATATTTTTATAGCTTGACCAGGATGACGAAAAGGTTTATTTAGTTTGTTGTTGGTTTCTTCAGAGGTGTTATGTACTTTGGGAGGTGAACTGCTGGGGAACAAGTTATTGTTGCACAGATTAATGCAGTTAGGAGGTGATGGTGATTCCATTATCACGTCAACTGGAGATTCAGTAATTATGTTAATATACTTACTGTTATCCAAGAAAGCATTAAAACACAAAAATTATTGTATTATTAGGTTACATATAATAAATCTAAATCTATAGACATGGTTTTATGCAGGGCTTCGAACCGGAACTGAACGGAAAACCGAAAAAAACGTTATTTTTGTCGGAACGAAAACCGGAACTGAACCGAAAAAACTTTCGGTTTATTTCGGTTCAGATAATGGTTATGTGAGTGAATATAAATTACATTTTATTTAAGATTATTTTTTAAACTGATGAGCAGAAAAAAATCGTAATTTTTCTGACAAGTAAAAAATAAATTGCGTTTCTATTATTTCAGGGGGGGGGAACGCCCGGGGTTCTGGGCGTTCCCCCGGCCTTGGTATGATTATTACAAAATAAAGAATAAAATGTTCTTCTAAATTATAGTAGAAAATAAATTTCTAATACAAATAAAAGCATTTAAAAATTTATCACTGGGAACTGAACCGAAAACCAAAAAAAAACCGTTATTTTTGCCAGAACGAAAACCGGAACTGAACTGATATATATTTTTTTAACTGAACCGGAATGAAAACCGAAACGAAAAAAATAACGGTTCGAAGCCCTGTAATAAATTTTAAAAAACATTTTTAAATTTTTCTATTTAAAAATGCTGTGCACTGTCGGGGTCCATTTATTGTTTATACATTTGTTGTTAAAATACAGAACTACGCAAAAGCAATTTAGTTCCGCGTAAATGTTTAGAATAGCCTATAATGCTAATACTGGTTAACAAAATTATTATAAATTTAAAAAATTATTTTTAAATTTTTATATTTAAATTGCTGTGCACTGTCGTGGACTATTTATTACTTACGCAATACAGAACTACGCAAAAAAATCCACATTAAAATTCTCATTAGCGAAACTAATTAAGAGGATTAATTTCTTTACTTAAGCCTTTATTTGATAATATTGGTAGACATTACGTCATTAATCCTTCCAAATATTTCTGGTTCACAATCGTTTATGAAACGTTCTTAAGTAACAACACATGTTGACCAGTTCATTTTTTGTATAAAATACCCTTAAATTAATAACTACCTTAAGCGCTAGTAGCCATAAATGCTGTGTGTACACATTTTTACCAGTTTTAAAAAAAGTAAAATTTGAAAAAGTGCAATAGTGATGAAACAAGTTGAGTGTCTATTGAAGGGTTAAGAAGGGACATCCTATACTGAGTCGACATCCCTTGGGAGCTAATAGCCAAAGATGCTGCACACCATTTTCTCAAAATTCAAAAAATTCTGTGGATTTTAAATTTTTTGTATTACTGTGAATTTTTGGAATGTTTTTACGTCTCAATATTTTTAACACCTCTAAGTAAGTTTGTATGTTCTTTGGGCGCTAATAGCCTACACTGCTGTACACCATTATTTCAAATTTCAAAAAATTCTGTGGATTTTAAGATTTTTGTAAATATTGTGCAGGAAAATGGTTTTGAAAATGTTTTTTCGATTCAATATTTTTAATAGCTTTAAGTTTTATGTTCTTTGGGTGCTAATAGCCAAAGATGCTGCACACTATTTTTACAAATTTCAAAAAATTATGTTGATTTTAATTTTTTTGTAAGTATTGTGTAAGTAAATTTTTGGAATGTTTTTACATTTCAATATTTTTAACAGCTGTAAGTATGTATGTTCTTTGGGCGCTAATAGACTAAAGTGCTGTACACCATTTTTTCAAATTTCAAAAATTCTGTGAATTTTAAATGTTTTGCAAGTATTGTGAAGGTAAATTTTTGGAATGTTTTTTCCATTCAATATTTTTAATAACTCTAAGTAAGTTTGTATGTTCTTTGGGAGCTACTAGGCAAAGATGCAGAATAACATTTTTTCAAATTTTAAAAAAATTAAAAAAAAATTACTTCTGAATTATAGTATAAAATAAATTTCTAATACAAATAAAAGCATTTAAAAATTTATCACTCGGAACTGAACCGAAAACCGAAAAAAACCGTTATTTTTGCCGAAACGAAAACCGGAACAGAACTGATATATAATTTTTTAATTGAACCGGAACGAAAACCGAAACGAAAAAAATAACGGTTCGAAGCCCTGGTAAATACCTTAACCATTTTTAAACTACCAATCCAAATAAAATAATCATTTTTTTTTTTATTAAAAAATGTTTTAATCTTATAACAATTCAATTCACATAACTTAAAAATCTTATTCTTCACCAAACACAACACTTGTTTTCTGAACTGTAACAAGAATTAGTATTTACATTAATAATTTAATTAATTATTATAAAAGTCTCCGTTCTATTTCTTAAATATTTCATTTCAATCAATAACTTTTAAAACTATTTAATAAAATTACCTTAAATTATTTTATGTAATACAGGCATACCCCAATTTGCAAAGCCGAATTTACGCACAGGCAAACCTAGGCAGTTTCCGTAGATAAACTATTTTTATATTATTTTTAAATATAAATTTTTTTCCTACGACCTAACCCATTTTTAAACAGTTTTGATGTTGTAAATTGTATTTTACCACGACTATATAGATATACGTTCATTACAGGCGTGTCAGTGATTAGTAAATGTAGCACGTTCTCCAATCCTTTTTATTAGACACCCCTGACCTATTACGTAATGAGGTCATTACGTAACGAGTTGAGCTCATTACATAACAGGTTCAAGCAGCAATGGCTGACCGTTGTTAGACAACGTAATAAATAGGTTGAAAGCATATGTCGGTTTTAAATTATTGTTAAGTGGGTTTTACACGATTTAATTTATTGATCAATTAATTGAAAAAGTTGACCTTCAATTTATTGATATGTGTAAAGTGTTTAAAAATTTATTTGTAAAAATTTCAACAATTAATTGATGAAAAAATTGATCAATTTATTTTGAAAATAGAACAAGTTCTATTTTTCATCATTTTTTTAGGGAATTCTAGGTATATTTTTATTTGTTAAGATATTGCCAACTGTTTAATTGTACCATAACCAACAAAAATATAGTTTGTGTTTCGTTTTCAAATGTGGCAGAACCGCAAACATTCTAATTCGCCATCATATAGGTTATTTCTTTTGTTTTTGTTCATAGCTTTAATTTTGAGAAGATTTTTTCCCATATTTTCGTTTTGATAAATATGCCAACATGTTTTACAGTTGATAATGTAAGTTTTCAAAAAAATTGATAAATAAATTGATATTTGTAAAGTGATCCTTTTATGTCAAGGTTACCTATACATTTATCAATTAATTGACAAAAAACTTGATCAATATATTGAATTGTGTAAAACCAATTTAACAAAATAAAATAAACATTTTTTTTTTCTTAAAAAAAGGTTTAATCGTGTAACAATTCAGTTAACATAACTTAAAAATTTTAATCTTCACCAAACACAACACTTGTACTTTCACAAGTCACACTTTTCTGAACTGTAACAATAATTAGTATTTACATTAATAATTTAATTAATTATTATAAAAATCTCCGTTCTGTTTCTTAAATATTTTATTTCAATTAATAACTTTTAAAACTATTTAATAAAATTATCTTAAAATATTTTATGTAATACAGGCATACCCCGATTTGCAGAGCCTAATTTACGAACAGGTAAACCTAGGCAGTTTTCGTAGATAAATTGAACGAAATGGGGCCCTTGTGATTCCATAAATCATAAAAATTATTTTTCCTACGACCACAACTAAACATAAGCCATTTTAAAACAGTTTTGAGGTTGTAAATTATATTTTTCCACGACTATATAGATATACGTCCATTACAGGCGTGTCAGTGATTAGTAAATGTAGCACGTTCCCCAATCCTTTTTATTACACACACCTGACCTATTACGAAATGAGCTCATTACGTAACGAGTTGAGCTCATTACATAACAGGTTCAAGCAGAAATAGCCGACCATTGCTAGGCAACGTAATAAATGGGTTGAAAGCATATGTCAAATTATTGCTGGTCTGTTAAGGAAACCGGATTAAAATTAAATAATATAAAAGCTATTTCAATCGTTTAGGCGGAACTAACTGGAATTTTCATTTTTGTAAGTTGTCATGGTCTCACTTTTTCTGGTGTGAATTGAGCTTTTTCTAAATAAAATGATCAAAAGCATCACTTATACGGTAAATGTTATTAGAATTGAAAATCTAGTTCCGCATAAACCAAAGAAACAAGCTATAGTTAAAGTTGTCGAATTTTCCAAATATATTTTTTGATAGAGTTGGTCTTGGTCATTCAGTTAATCAGCTGACGCAAGTATTGTTATTTTGACTGAATTTACATTCCGTATGACACGTACATGACCATTTCTAGGCAACGTAATAAATAGGTTGAAAACAACTGTCAAATTATAGTTAGTTTTTAAAGGGAACTGAATAAAACTTAAATAAGTAATAAAGTTATAGTAGTGGAAAGTATAGTATGAAACGTGCATGGAATATTCTTGTCATTTCATGCTCGTTGCATAATATACTATTTTTGAACTCCGTTTAATAAAAATATATGATTGCACACTGTTCCATAATATTTCATTGTTTCACGCTACCACCGTAGATAAACAATAAACACTCGACTTTTGGCTCGCCACGATTTTGATGTTTTGAAATATGAAAATAGAATTGTCATCACGTTTTATTTTTCTTGGAATTGAATATTTACGGAATTGTAATCGTAGGAAAAATTATGAGGGACGATAAACTTCCCACTCATAAAAAAATATATTTTAGTAGTATAAATAACTATTACACATATTCAGTGGAACCTCTATATATTCTTCAACCTCCATATTCGTAATATTCGATATTCGTCATATTTTGATGACAATTTTTGTCCCCCATATTCGTTAGTATTTTTTAAGTTTTACAGAGCAGACAAAAACAGACAACATTGAACAAATTCCTTGTTAAAACGAGTGCTGCTAAATCATCGACAAAACAGACACCTTGATCAGAATTGGAATTACTATTGGCTGTTTTGTTTTAATTGATAGCAACTCTTGTTTTCAACATTAACCTTCCTCCTTTTCCACTTCTATCACTATGTTTATCTATTTAGTACAATAAAGTTAAAGTTTAAACAACATTTTTTTAAATTTTTGCACCACTTTTAGTAGTTGGAAACAGATTACCGTATATTCCGTCGTATAACGCGCACCTCAAATCTGAATAGATTTATTTTAATTTTTGCATGTATTCCTCGTATACCGCGCACCCTTTTAATCTGCTTTCCTGGAAACACTTTTATGCCAATATTCCTTCATAACAACCGTATGTATAAACTAATGGTACATCTGAATTTGATGATATACCTGATAATATTAGCGAAGACGAATTTGATGAACTTTTTATGTCATAATAAAGATTATATAAATTAATAATTAAGGTAATTTTTTTGTTATGTATATAAATAAATATGTATAAATTTAGATAGTTTAATTGATTAGTATTTATATTATGTATTCATTATATAACAGGAATCCTATTTATACCCTATTTACACTATTACCATTTTAATCATCGAACGGGTAAGTTTTATACCCGGCGTATAACGCGCACCCAACAAATTTGACAAAACTTGTTAAAAGTGCGCGTTATACGCCGGAATATACGGTAATTGAATTTCAGTTATTTCTTATGGGAAAAATTGTTTCTATATTCGTCATATTCTATATTCGTTACACTCCCAGGAACAGATTAATGACGAATATAGAGGTTCCACTGTATTTATTATTATTATTATTTTACTACAAAGAGGGGAGGACGATGGATTTTTTTTTCTGCCCAGGGGTGCAAATGAAGGAAATTCGGCTATGCCGCTTTGTCATGATTGCTTCTCGATGCTTTGTTCATATGATTGTTTTCAATTATGACTATTACCCAGTACTTGACAATTTCTTCTTAAGCCCTGGGATAGACTTATACGTTCATACAACAACGCGCGTACATGTCTCAACGTTCCCTCGTCTCCCTTTTTAGGTACGTAAAAATAAAATTAAAGTAGGACCAGCGAATGTTTGCACATTAAGGACAAATGACTCCATGAACTTTACATATATACTGATTTCAGTCCTGTACATCAAGTTAAATAAGTCAATGATCCTTTTTAAGATTAAATTCGCTTTTCGACAATCGTCAAGAACGAGATATGTCTGGATAGTGGGTATACCTGTAATATACATAATAATAACTATTACTCACGTTTCTTTTACTCGTGCTCCATATAGGCTGTGATTAAAAATATAATCTATCACATTATCTGGTAGTAAGTATTTAACCGAATCAGATCTTCGAAGTGCTCTCCTGATTTTCGTAGAACTGATTTCATTTGTAATCCATTCTGTTACGATGTGAATATTATTCTGAAAACAAGAAAAAATAGATTTTAGATAATTTTATCAATATTGTACTAGGGTTTTTTTGATTGCATTTTTTACCTAATTAAAAATAATTATAATCAAATTATCTTAACTGTCAAAATTTAGTTTCTGGTATTAATAATTAAAGCTAGGAATTTTCCTCCATTCCGACCTTGATTGGGCAACGTTTTTTATGTCTTGTACGACACCGTCCAGTCATCTTAATTTGGGTCTTCCTCTTCTCCTTTTTTCGAATAATTTTGCGTTTAGCACTTTCTGTATTGATCTATCGTCAGTCATACGGTTTATATGCCCTATCCACATTAGGCGTGCAATTTTAACGTTACGGACAACATCCCCACTATTGAAGTCGTAGAGTTCAAAATTATTTCCCTACCTCCATAAATCATTTTCTTTTGTGGCGCCAAATATTTTTCTGAGGATTTTCCGCTTGAAAATACCCAAAATTTGTTCGTCGTTTTTAGACAGCATCCAGTATTTTGTCTTGGTTTCATTTATTATTAGGCCCATTTTCCGTGCTTCCGGTTCTAGTTTAAAAAATGTCTCTCTGACTTGGGAGGTGGATTTCCCTATTATGTCAATGTCATCGGCGTAAGCCAATATCTGACTTGACTTGTTAACTATTTCGTTACGAGGAGCGTACGTTTACATTTCGTATACAGGATGTTTGTTTGAAACGGGGGACCCCGAAAATCTCCTTTATTTGTAAAGATACAAAAAATCTTTAGAACAAAAGTTAAACGAGACAAAAAGACCCATCTAGCATAGGGAATCGATAATTTTATATTTTTTTCCTAAAAGTACATTAAATTAGCTTTACAATGACACCAAAAAATCATTTTTTTATGTTAACCATTTCAAAATGGCGACCATTTATTTACAAAATAATAATCAACATAAGTTTTACAAAGTTGAACGTAGCAAGCTTTGAAAACAATAAAAAAAGAAACAAAATATCTCTAAAATAAACTGTTATAACTAGTTATTAGCCGGTCGCTATGGCGTAGTGGTCAGCTCATTTGACTGCTAGCCATGGGGGCTCGGGTTCGAATCCCGGTGATGGCATGGATGTTTGTATTTGTTATAAAATTTCTAACGTATCCATAATAAAAATAAAGATATCCTGGTTAATGGCAATAGTAGCTAAGACAAAAAAAAAAAAAAAAAACTAGTTATTATATGAAATAACATGAAATAACTTAAATTTAAATTTTTCAATTAAATGTTTTATAAATAACAAGAGTCGAACATTTGTTTTTTTTTTTTTTTTTGTAAAATAATTGTAAAAAGTAATATTTTTTTTCTAAATAGTCAAATAGTTTATTTTAGAGATATTTTGTTTCTTTTTTTTATTGTTTTCAAAGCTTGTTACGTTCAACTTTGTAAAACTTATGTTGATTATTATTTTGTAAATAAATGGTCGGCATTTTGAAATAGTTAAAATAAAAATATGATTTTTGGTGTCATTGTAAAGCTAATTTAATGTACTTTAAGGAAAAAAATATAAAATTATCGATTCCTTATGCTAGATCAAAAGTTGACATCATTTCCGGTGAAACCGGAAGTGCCTCAGAATTCTTATAGTAACCTTTAGATGGGCCTTTTTGTCTAGTTTAACTTTTGTTCTGAAGATTTTTTGTATCTTTACAAATAAAGGAGATTTTCGGGGTGCCCCGTTTCAAACAAACACCCTGTATATAGGTCCAATGAACGAAGAGCGTATATTTGTTACGAGGAGCATATGCTTCATAACATTAATTTTTTTCTATAATTGTACCAAACAGTGTTTTTCTATATTTTTATCAATAAAAATAAGTAATTGTATATTATATAAATAATTAATAATATTTGTTCAAGATTCGAAGAACGTATTATTACGGTTCTAAATGTTAATTCTTTGAATCCGAAAACGTATGCATAAGTTCGCAACAGCGTCGTATTGGCTTTCAATACGAGAAACGTACGTATATAAAATGTGCTTAAAACTTCGTATTGGGGGCACTGCAGCCTTAAAAAAAGCCCGTAACGAAAGACGACAATGTTGTATGTGACTGGAATGGCTGGGATAACTCGTTGTCTATACGAACGAGGCAGATTACTTCTTCCATCGTGGTCTTGGTTAGCCTCATCAGTTTTTTTGGGAAGCCGAATTCATGCATTGCACGCCACACTTCTCCAGAATCTGACCCATGGAACCCATACTAATCTATTTAAATCCCATACTAACATTATCAATAACCCGTAAAATTCATTAATGCATATACAAAAACCTGCCTCATAGGCACAGAGGGATATGTAGTTAATAAAATAGAAAATAAGAAGAATAAATAGAGAATGATAGAGTTTATTTTTATAGAGGTAATACTTTTTACTCAGAATGAATATATGACAATCCTACGTTGTATTTTAGGAAATTTAAACATCTGCAAAGCACGTGTACAAACATGAATAACATACGTTTTCAATTTATCATACTCTATTATTGAAACTGAATACACAATGACCGTCAGAGCACTTGTTTAGTAATTTCATCAATCATTACTATGATTTTTAAAAAAAAATAACAATAATTAAATGAATAGGGAAAACAGATTTGTAACATAATAGTTGATTTAAAACATTTGTTCAGAATAGGGGTTTTAAATGCGAATTTAAAATGATTACTTACAACGTATCTAGTTAAAATATCGGATTCATAGACGAATCTTGTTGGAGTGCAACCTTCTCTGGAAATCACAACTAATCCGTGCTGACCAACGATTGTTTCAATGTCTTCTTCAGCCCATAATCCAGGAGTTCCAAAACTTTCCAATAAATCTGAGCCACACAGTAATTTGATTTGGATGTTTCCGATAATCCCGTTTTTGATATTAGCCGAAATCCATTCTAGCATATCGTCATCAACATCTTCATTATTTGAATTGTTCAATACTGAGTTTATAAGATTCTGTAAAAATGATATATATATTAACAACTTTATTTTAGAAAAGTGGTTCTCAAAAATCATGTGGTGGCTGACAACAAATATGTACTTTCTATAAATCCAGGCAATAAATACATATAATAGGTTTCAAATGCTGACACATAGGGCAAAGGTCAATTCTGTTTCTAGAACTCCAGCAGTAGAGTACAGTGGTAGGCTAACATTTCAACCGGTCCTAATATTCATGTATAAACAGGTATTGATTTTAAGTATTAATTTCTTTAGGTTAAGTACTGGAAGGTGAATATTTCAAAGTAGACAACGGAGTGTGAACTACCTGTTCTCCATAGTTAAATGTAAACTTGTGTAATGTTTCATGAAAAAAGATGCCACTGTATATTTGACAATCGAGTTTACTGTATTAATTATTAAATAATTTACAAAATACCTAACAAACTTTTTAAAAAATAACCATAAAATTTAATATTTCAAAGTAATCCAAACTTTTGTCTGTGTATTTTTTTGTAAAAATAATTACATATTTAAAATTTATTTATGCAATCGAATATGAAAAGATCTCTTTTACACACTAAAGAAGGTCTTTTCAATCGAGTACGAATTTTCTGAAAATAGTAGAATGAATTGGAGTCCTTTACACACGTATTGCCTATAACAGTGATTCTCAAAGTGGGAGTCGCGACCCCCACAGGGTTCGAGAAAAATATTTGGGGATCGCAGAAAAATTGATGACAGATCAATTTTTTTAATAGTCGTTTGTTTGCAAATTTATGTAAGGATATGGGAGTGGATTACCAACAACTTTTACTAAATACAGAAGTAAGGTGGTTGTCAAAAGGACGAGCCTTAAAACGACTAATAGGGTTAAAAGATGAGATAGTGATATTTTTATCAGAAACAAAGTCTGATTTTTCTAATCTCTTCCACAATGAAACTTGGGTTTGCAAATTGTGTTATTTGTCAGACTTATTCGAGAAACTATATGAGCTGAATATGTCCCTTGCAAGGTGAGAACACGAACATATTAATTTTGTATGATAAAATTCACGAGTTTATGAAGAAGATAAACTTATAGAAATCAAATGTGTAAAATGGTACGTTTGTAATGTTTTCAGGTACATATAATTTTATCACTGAAAATAATTTGGATAATATTTTAATTAAGAAAATAATAATTGATCATTTTTCATGTATGGAAGAACAATTTAAAAAATATTTTCTATCAGATTTAAATACTGAACAGTTTAACTAGGTGCAAAAACCTTTCCTTGTAGAAAAGGAACAAGTAAAACATCTCCCTTTAAGTGCCCAAGAAGAATTTGCCGAATTTAGTTGTGACACAAAACTTAAAACCGAGTTTAGTAAGCAAACATTGAATTCTTTTTAGCTTAGTGTGAAAACAGAGTATCCACTACTCGCTGAATTAGTAATGGTAGTTCTCTTACCATTTGCAACCACTTATTTATGCGAAATGGCATTTACAGTAATGACCAACATCAAAACAAAGCAGCGCTCTCATCTTAGCAACATATAAATCACTATAAGACCTGCACTGACCGATATTAAACCCAAGTTTAATTTATTGTGCCAAAATAAGCACCCATCACATTAAATTTAATTTAAAACATGTTTAGTAAACTCAAATAGTTAAGTTGTCGAAGCATATACACAGCATATTTTGTTTAAAGATAAGTTAAAGTTATTAATTTTTATTGATACTAAAAATAAATCTGCTATTATTCAAAATTATGAGTGTTTCAATGCAATTAATCAAAAGAAATTAACTCCTTCTGAATTTAAATTAACCCCCCACAGGATGTTTTTTTACACATATCCATTCTTCGGGGGGTTCTTTGAAATTTTTAAGTGCAAAAGGGGGTCGCGGGCCAAAAAGTTTGAGAACACTGGCTTACAACATTTTTTTTTAACACCGAAATATTAATATAAAATCAAAATAAATGGGTAAAAATTAATTAAACATTCCACTTTTAATACCAATATTCCAATTTTAATACCAATGGCAACATAAGATGGCTAACCAGTAGCTATATTATTGGTTATTTAAGAATTTGTGTTTTAATTGATTATTATGGTTATTTAAATTGAAGTCAGTTGGACTGATGTATTTTAAAAAAGTACTTTCATTTACGTATTTCATAACATTAACGAGTATATTTGATAATTTTTGGCATTGACCATGGGTACCATGGCAACACTTTACGCACTAGTACTTAAAAGTGCCATTTTAGATACAAATGCGTGCGCAAAGTATCTAAAATGGCACTTTTCTACCACTGGACTTAACATAGATAATAATTTTACATAGAAAAATATTTTAAAGGTTCATTCAATTATACTTAAAACAGAGAAGCAATTTTTTAGAAACTGACCAAATTAATATTTTCAATTTTTCAAAACTTTTGGCTGCTACTGTATGTAAGAAAAATTCTTGAATTCAAATTTGTTTTTAATCCGTTCTGAATAAAGTATGTCTTTAGATTTAATTGATTTTTGAAAATTTTGATGTAATATATGAAATGTTGTATTATACTTTCCAGGCCAGCGAATAAAAAACCTTGAAAATTGCTGAACTAGGAATTTACAACTATTATTTAATAATAATTTAAAAAATATATAGGTATTTTTTCAAAAATACAATCGATCAAATTTTTCATTTGTACTATTTCGGTTCACACCATTTTTTTGCAAAAATCGTGTCAAAATAAGTTTTAAAAATTATTTTTTGTTCTTTCTGACATTTTTTTAAATTAATTTTTTCGAATAAATAATCTGACCAAAAGTATGGTTTGTACTCTTGGTTTTACTGACATCCTAAAAAAGAAAATTAATTTCCATGGTTCTGCCTTAAGAAAGTCTAACATATTAATAAGATTGGGGTAGAGCAGGGTTGTAAAAAAAATATATGTAGAATAAAGAAAGTAAAAACAGAGCAAAGAAAGAAAAGTAAGGAACACCAAGAACAGTTGGCGGAAAACTATTTTTAAAGAATTAGAAGTGATGAGTGAAGAGAAATTATGAGAAAAATATTTTCTAAAATAATATAAACTGCCAAAACCACATAATATAGAAATCTATTGTAAATTGCAAAAGCCGTAAGTTCTGTCACAGTGTGAAGATACATATATATTGTTCAAGTCCAGGAAACTACATTTACGGGCCTAGGAGAACACCTCTTTAGCTATATTTCCAATTTATAAGACCCTAAATCATAATCTAAAACTAAAATCCGGGGTTCAGATGCCTTGTATATGATTCATATTATTATGCAATACCCGGCAGCACGAGAAGAAGCAAATCTGAAAAACCGTAAATTAGATCCGAGTTACAACTATTAGTGTAATTAAATTTACTGTTTTATTTTATTAAATACATGAATCAAAGATGATTATTTAATATTTACCTGATGATACTGAATAGTTTGTCTGGTTCTAGTCCATCCTTCCTGTTTAACCTCCCAATCGGACAACTTAATCCAATCGCTAGTTTCTAAAGCTAATTTTACCATTTCAACTCGGTGCGTAGAAGATACTAAATCCTTTTTACCGTATGCATCGTGAACAGGTGATACTAATCCACCAATAACTACATAATTTCCTAAGCGATGTAAGTAATCTCGTGCAATCTCTAAAAAAATATTTAAATACAAATTAACCTCAAAATAAATTGTAAATATTTTTATCACATACCAAACATTCGCAAATGCATATTTGTTGGTGGATTAAAAGATCCACAAGCAAGTAATATGACTTTTGTTGCAGGCATTTTTGTAAATATTAGATTAAAATGACACACAACAGAGATAAAACCTTTTTTTTTAATCAATAATAATTTACATGTTTCACTTAAGTTAATAAACTAGGGTAAAATGATGAGAGATATCTGTTAAAAAATTATACACTCACTACATATTGACAGCTCATTTACATCTTTTTGTACTGACGGAAAAATTTGTAGAACGCAAGTTCACGCATGCGCATACATTATATGTCAGTATTTTAGACAGGAAAAACAAGTTAAAAATATATCATTTTTGAAATTCTAAGTATTATTTCGAAAATTATAGGGAAAAAATGACTTTGAATGACCTTTATTTGTTATCATCCATTAAAAATATGTATTAATGATGAATGGTTTATAAAAAATCCATTAAAAGAAAACATATTTTATCCCAAAATTTAATTTAAAATGAAGAGCTATTTTAAATTAAACTATCTTTTTCAAAACTATCATTTCGATCTAATCAAAAATGTTGTTGTTTTGATAAAATACTGAGATATTAACTAAGGAAACAATTAATACACGTATTTTTATTGATAATGATCTTTTATTTGAAATGAATGAGTCATACTAACGTCATATTAATTTACAAAACTTTTGGAATAAGTTGAATAAATGGTTGCAGATGGAAATTTACTGTATCAAAAAATCGATGTAACACTCATCTCAAATGATTCCATATACCTCCGTCGTGTCCTAGACATATATTTATGGATTATTTGTGTTAGAGGGCTAATTTTAACACATATTTTCTTAAATTAAATTTGTGCTAGATAACAATTTAAGTCTCAATATTGCTTATATAATATAAAGCATTGTTACAATTGCATCTCATGCCTTTTTATTATATTAGTAGCGGAGTTATATAGAATTTTAACAATTTTGTTGGTGAAAATGAGAAGTGATTAAATTTCTCTATTGATCTGTTCATTCACTTTTGTGTTCAAAATCAAATATTATCTATCTGAAATATAGCGGATGAAATATCAGTTTCGTTAATTGCAAACAAATCTGCATTTGGACATAGGCAGTTTGTTCACTTGGGGACAAAGGACAAACCAGTATGTGAATAGATTTTAAACTTGACCAGACTCGCATGAAATATGCCGGGACTATTCCCTGTTCAAAATGCAGAAATAGTAATGAAATCACGTGAAAGATTAAAGTCGCTACCTGTGCTAAAAGGCCGTCGAGTGGCGGGGTATTACTGTACACACATTTTAAGTTTAGATTTAACAATACTATATTAAAATCATATAGGTATTGTGAGGCCAACAACACCAGGAACCAGGAAGCAAACGTTATCAACCTTCCAGGAGAGGCTTCATTCTAAGAACGGGGGAGTTACCTTCCATATTATGATGACTCTGTGAGAAGCCCGCCAGACAGTGTCATGTTAAAACCTCTGACAATGCTAAATCTGTTAAGATTATAAAAGACCATTTTTGTGTATTATATTTATTCTGGTATTTGACACAGTGGCGGACTTTCGCAAAGACAAAAAAAGACAATTGTCTTGGGCCCGTAATTTTCAAGGGCCCAACGAACCCTTCCCCTCTCCCCTTTGAACGCCTCTAGGTTGAGGGCCCGTAAATCAAAAATCTCTTGGGCCCGGTGAAGGCTTAATACGCCACTGATTTGACATAAAACTATATACTGATAATTTTTAACTTGTAATATTAAAATAAATCCTTTTTAAAAAAGACAAGTCCAGTAACGATAAATACTATTGGTATATATTTATTTTAAGACACAAAATGAGAAAATACCTAAAAGTGAAAATTATTTTGAAGTAGTAATATCAAGATTTAATTCTAGTATATTTAAAAACCAAATGAAAACAACTGCATTCAAATATTACTTTTTATCCCCACCACACTTATTCATTCCAGTCGTTCGACCTCAAATCATCGAATAAGTAGAATGAATAGAATGAGAATATTGTCCCAACATATCGCGTATTCTGATTAAACCGAAACCAGAATTAGCACAACAAAACGCACCCTATATTATGCCGACTCAGCCCTAACTATTTAATATATTAAATTAGTACTTGTTTATAAAAAGATAACTGGACCGGTCGAAACGTCAGACTGACCAAGTGGCTTTCATATCTATGGCAGAGGTTTAGAAACGTTGAACTTACCTTATTTGTCCTTATTCGCTACCTAAGCGTTGGGAACCTATTATTATTATTTTAAAATCTAGTTCAAATTATTCGTTTTCAACATACAGGTTCATTCCAAGAATAAATCTTCTCTTTAATATTAACTAATGACACTGAAACTTTCCTTCAGTTTCATATTGTATTTATAATAATAATTATAATAATAAGAATCTTCATTAAACTTGACTGTAATTACTTTATTATACTGAATGTAACATTTCAATCTTCAATGCAGTCCTCCATCAGCAGCAAGTACGTGCTGGAGTTGAGGTCTGCACTGCAGATCGAAATGTTACATCTAGTATTATTATAAATACTGTTTTAAATTGATGAAAAATATCAGTGTCATTATTGAATATTTAAACCCTCAAAATATAATTTAATATATATTCTACTCTACTCTACCACTGAAATGTTTCATAAATGTATAGAAATAAAATTAGTGAGTAATAAAATATCCATATCTGAATTCTATTTATTTGCATTTATATCCATCACAGATCAATATACAATAAAACTTTAAGTTTAATATAAAATATATTTTAAAATATTAAATTTACAATAATATGACATACACATTTAAATATAAACACATAAACTATATAATTTCTAACCAGTTTTTTGCATCACGATTTATTATATAAGTAATATATATCTAAGTAAATTAAAGGCACAGTAAAATATGTTTTAATACTTCTTATTATCATTTATAAAAGAATCAAAACTTTTGGCACAAATATTGGAAATAGTTTTTATAAATTGCTTTTAAGTGTTGTGGTTTTAATTTCATTAGCGAAAGTAAACAGGTAACTGTATTAAAAAGTAAAATTTAATTATAAATATGTACTGTAAAACATTGATTTATTCAAAGCCCAGCCGTCTCGAAAATTCGTTCTCATTCTGTCATGTTTTTTTGCTTATTCTCGTCAATTTTCCACCTATTTCCACCTATTTTCTCCATAGTATTCAAAAAAATGGCGTATAGTATTCTCGTAGTACGGTTCTGAAGATTTTCTTGATTGATGTAGGAGGCAGATTTAGCCTGTTTCTTGCCCACCAGAAATTCAAGTGAAGATTGGAGGTTAAATTTCATGTGAAGGCCCTTTTAAAGCCAAAGAAGCACGTCCAACATGTGTTAAATCCGCACGGGTTGATGTACTCTCGTTCATTCTTTCATAACCAAGCAATCAAAGTCGATTTCGTTTATTATTGGCACTATTTTTATAAATACTGTTATTAAAAATTCATAAATTTCGTTATTCTGACGAATTTTCCATACACTGTTTTCATATACTTTTGAAAAAAAAAAGTGTTCTGCGTTCAAAGTAGCCAAGGAAGTTTTCAGTAGACATCGTAAGGAACTGGTAAAAAAAAAAAAAACTGGAAATATGCCATTGAAGGATAAATGGAAACCAGGACGCTCATCTCACTTTGATGATAGTACTTTAAAATCATTAGTATAATGCAATGTACTTTAAGTTACTAAAAACAATTTCTATCTCTGCCAGTTTGCTCGAAGAGTATCCTGCACTCTTTAATTGAAAAAAGGTTATTCTCCACCGCAAGATTATATTATAGATAGATATTCTACACCGCAAGACCTCATACAGCAAGAGTAAAGGTACGAACACGAAGACAGATTATTTCCGGCGTTTGTTTTACGGAGCCTATAAGCGCATTTTCTCGGCACTTGTTTATACCGGTTAGCGCAGACGTAGAAATATTTTTACCGAAGTCGATTTATCGAAATTTCTTCATTAAATATGGCCTGATTTAGAATTAATGTTCATGTACCTACTTGTGGGTAGAATCTACTAACACATTCCACTTTTGCAGTAAAATAAATTCATAACAAAATATTCTAATTTATTCTACCGTTAAGTATTTGTAAATGACGGTAATTCGATATCAAAGAAATTGTATTAAAACTATAAATTTAAACTTTATTAATATCTATGAAATACAAGTTGTTCGCTAGAAAATAATAAACAAAAAAAAAAAAATTACTGCCAACTTCTTGTAAGCTGGTAAATAATGTTTCAAAGATTCCTGTTTACTTATAGGCGCATGGTGTAACCGCTAACAAGTTCCGACAGGGTTTTACGTGTCTGGGTAGCACCTATACGCGCCGGTAACAATCTTTCTACGTGTTCGTACCATACCAAATGAAATAACCTTGGAGTTCTATCTCACCCACGGTATTATTATTAGCTGATTATCAAAACTAACCTTGCGACTTCTGATTATCATCTTTTTAGATCATTATAAATTCTTTAATAGCGATAAATTTCTTTAATGAAGACCAGGTAGCAAAAACTACGCAAAACGAATATAAGAGCTTTCTGATAAAAACCAACAGGTTATTGCAAACGATGGTGAATATATGTGGAGCATATTACCAAAATATCTCTTGTCCAAGAAAAACAATTAATTTTTTAAATTCCATTTATTTAAGATTTCTAGGTAAGTTTGGGAAGATATTATGTTTATTTTCAAAGATGTGGGGCATTAATGTGGAATTAAAACAATAAAATGAATTTAAAAAAAATTGGACAAAAGGCGTTATGGAAATAAGCTCCTCATATAATAGATTTAAGATACCATTGTCTTTTTTATTGAAAAATAAAATGAATATCAAAAAACGTTTATTATTTATGTTTCGAACTAATAAAATACTGTTTGCAATTAAAAATCAAAACATTTATGGTCTATTTCAAAGTAGAAAAATGTGTGTAAGAAGATAGGAGATCAGTACAGGTTTTTTATTTTACAATTTATTTTTCCTGTAAAATTCAACACTCATTGTAAAAAAAAATTAAATATTGTTAATTGTAAAAACAAGATTTATGTAAATAGTATATGGGTAATACTAGAAGCATAAACTACTACTATGGTACATGTTTCTACACAATGTAATACATTTTTTTATCAAAGACAATAAAAGAAATTTTAAATAAAAAAAAGAAGATAGGAGCTGTTTGTCCTTGCTTCGGATTGGTTTAGAACATCATCTCTATTACACTGTTAAAATATTGTTTTTCGTCCAAGTTGACAGATGTTCAGTGTCGTACATTGGAAATATATAAAGTCTGTTCCAAACGGTTAGGCGGAACTAGATTTTGCAATCTAGTTACTTTCATTGTTTAAATCGTGCTTTCCGGCCGTTTTGTTTAAGCTTTGTAAATCATATTTACAATAAACATTTTTTGGTTAAGGTTAATATCATTTTAAAATGTCATTTTCTTTATATTTTGATTTTTTGTGTCATTCTTAATACAAATTTCCCATTTATTTATTTTTTTGTCATTAAAATATGTAAAAAATAATAATTAATTTTGACATATGTCATTCGTTTCCTTGGTTTCATTGTTGGAATTTTAAATTTTGACATTCCAACGTAAATAATTAAATAACCCAAACAAGGTCCCTTCTCGTGACAACCTAAAAGAACGAAATTCCCATTTACTTCCGCCTAACCGTTTGGAACAGACTGTATTATTTATATTATTTAATTTTTTTCGTATATTTTGTTATTATTTACATATTTAGACTTTTATTTATATTCTCAGCGTAGATTTTATGTAGAAAATTCTCCATGTAATTTGTTTTTACGCAGTTATATATTTTTTAGGTTATCTGACATATAAATATTTTTTGACACTTGACAATTAACAGATCAAGATAGAGGACCAATGTGAGGTCAAAAGACAGCCCAGCTGATTGTGCCCAAAAGAGTTATTAATATAATTTTTAGACCTTCATATATACATATATTTTTAATTTTTATTTACAATAAATATTTAAATAAGAAACTTTAGCTCTGAATATATTGTTTGTTTTATTGCTTTATTTAAACTCTTTTAGCCAAATTTCTCTTTTTATATATGGTACATAATTTTTAAAATTAAATTTTTTTTAACTTTACAAATTTCCCATTAAACTGAATTTATGTTGTAAAAATAACGTAAGTGTATTATCTGCCTTGTTTATTTCAATATCTTATTAACCTTTATTAAAATTTTTTTTTAAATCACTTGCTAACCCAGTTACTACGCCCATGCCCTAGTTGTAATTTATTTTAAATTTTCCGCTATACTGTATTTATCCAGTATAAATCGTACTCGGTTCGCAGCGCTATCTCCTTTTTTTTTTAATTTGAAATAGACCATAGAAGAAAGAATACATATTAAATTATTTTTGGCTGCGGTGTTTGCATAACTAACGACTTGGGCAGTTGAAGTTTGGATAGTCGATGTAGATTGATCGTAAATTAAAAGGCACTAATTTCTTAACTTATAGAAACCATAATTATGATGTAGATTCCCGTTTATAGTTCAAAATGACGGCCAGATACAATTCAAACAGTATTTTATTTTGTAGAGTTGACCACCTTTATTAAAATTTTACTTTATACTTGAGATTTAGTTAAACTTATTAAATGTTGGTTCATAAAATTGTTAAAAATCAGTCGTTCCGTGTGTCAAAAGCAATGAATTTCTAACTTTTGGACTTCTCCTTAATGTGCTTAAAATATTTAACATTTCACTAACAGCTTTCGGTTCTTCTCTTTCCTTTTGTTTTTTCACTCTTTTCGTAGATTTCAAAGTAAATTGTCCTCCTTTAATTTGACTTACAATATCATTAATTCCAGCTTGAATTGGGTCTGGTGTATCTGTTACTGTTATCTTTGGTTCTTTGACAGCGGATTGACGTCGAAGAACTACTTTGGTTTCAGGGACAAGAGACATTGCTGGGGGAGGGGGAGGAGGAGGAGGTGGTACAAATGCTGGTGGAGGTGGGGGTACAGGTGAATCAACTGGTGGGACTTCGGGTGGGGTTTGAGCTTTTTCTAATTCTTCTATTTTCTCGCGAGCGTGCAGTAATTCACTCTCAGCTAACTTGAGGCGCTCCTCTGCTATTTCTAACCGATTGTTGTTTTCCGCTTCTTCAAATTTTTCCTGTAACAATAGTGAAGAGTTTAAATTTTGTTTGGTGTGGTTATTTGGAAAATGTGTTATTAATCTTAAACAAATATTAAGCAATAGAATGCTGTGACAAAAAGCACATTATTGGTAACAAATTTAAATGATATTTTATGATATTACATCTCACAAACCCTATTTGCGTTGCATTTAGGTTTCAACATTTGAATTTATTTCACACTATGAATTTTAACACATATCAATGCCCAGTATACACCAAATTTCAACCTATTTCACAATTAAACATTGAGTTGTTTGATAATTTTACTCCGGTTTCAATGTTAACGTCGTAAAAAAAAAAAACAATCAGTAGCTTAATTTCTAAACAAACTAGCCTAGCAAGTTATTCTCTCCATACTAAAAACTTAAATATATATATATATAGATTCCATCTTCCCACTATCTATAATCCTTTATTAGCTCTACATGGGTCGTATGTCGATGCACAATTTTATATCTCTACATTTACCAATAGTTACAAACTCTGAACATTTGCTACTTATGTTTCCCGTGATATTTTGATGTTACACAACAAACTTGTGCATTCATATTGTATTATAATAGAATATTTATATACTATTTTAAAACATAATGTTAACTATTGTAATACTTTTTTTCAACACCAGATGATTCTAAATATTATCTAGTGAAACGTTGTGTTCCTATAATAAATGCATTGTCCAAAAAAGTCGTACGAGTTTTATTTCATCATAATATATTCATTGAACATTACTTACTCTACATCAGTGTTTCTTAATCTATTAAATATGGCAGATCGGCAAGTTTTATATCGAATGTGTTACGGACCGGTACCGTATTAGTGGCATATATTATTCTATTGTTTCTTTCTGTTCTGGAAACTCGCCGCGGACCGAAAGATTAACACTCGCGGCCCGATACTGGTCCGTGTAACACCACATTCAGTAGCACTGCTCTACATAATTCATATGAATCAACATTAATACTGAAAAAGTTGCTTTTCTTGGTCGGTGTGTCTAATATTTTAACATAATCTTAAAAAGATCATACATATTGGATAAGTGTACGAAACAGGAGAGCCCGTGAAACGATCGCCAACGTAGAAGAGTCACTATAGTCAATTCAAACGTTAGAATGCAGTATTGCTCTTATGGGAAATGGGAGCGGTGTTGCCAAATGTTGTAAAATTGTCAAATATGTCAATACCCACAATATTATGAGTAATTTTATATTCTTTTATTGATAATTTATTCAAATTAAATGGAAACAGTATCAGGAAAAATGATTAACCATTTGTACCGTGTTTTCAACGACCAGCGCGATTTACAGCTGACAACCTCACCAAGGAAGAAAAGGATAGTGTTATTGGGAGAACCCATTAGATAGTATGAAAAAGAACTACTTCATTTGCCCTGTACTGCATTCTAACGTTTGAACGGACTATAATAAGGTTGCCAACCGTCTGTTTTTTTAGCAAGCACAATCCTTTTTAGGGTTTAGTAGGTATGACCACCAAAAAACCCTTATAAAGCACTCATGTGTCTGTCTGTCTGTCTTCACGGTATAAATTAGCCAAACGGCTGAACATAGAAAATTGAAATTTGGCATGCTTGTACAACTCTTTGACCCACATATAGGAAAAATATAGGGAATCTAAAAACACACATCGCAGGATAAATATAAACAAATATGTATTTATAGAAAAAATTAATACTTTTGTAAAATTTTTAGGGAGGTCAAACAGCTTTCTTTTGATATCAGACAATAAATTTTAAAAAAAGTTATTTTCTTCAACGACATAAAAAATTCTTTATTTTTCGAAAAACCAACCTAATTAAATATTCCTGTTGTACTATTCTGGTTCCCATCAATGTACATTATTGAGATTTTTTTCAGAATCCCCTGGGTGAGATACAAGAGTTTTCTTACATTTTTTTGGCGAAAATCCCACAAATAAAATTAATTTTTCAAAAATAAAAATTTGCTTGTTTATTCACGCATTAAGAGGTATGACACCCCACTCAAAATTTAAAAAAAATATATTTTGTAACACCGGCATGTTCCTAGTTGCTGTTGATAAAAGAGTTGAAACAAACCAGGGCATGACGTTTGACGTACGTCCAACGAAAATAACTATTTTTTGTGTTTATTGATTAAATTTGCAAGTGTACATAAAATAATTTAATATAACACTAATTTTATATTGTTTATATGTGTATTTCACCTAAAACAGACCGAAATTAGACCCGTTATAATATATATTTTTTCATTAAATACATATTTGTGTATATTTGTCTTGTTTTCTCGTTTTTTGAACTCTCAGTATTTTTCCTATATGTAGGTCAAAGAGTTGTATAAACATGCCAAATTTTAATTTTCTATGTTCATCCGTTTTGTTACAATTACAGACAGGCAGACTAACACATACGTTGTTTTTTGGTGGTCATACCTACAAAACCGTAAAAATATTCTGTTGGCTTCTCACACTTATAAATTACCTACAAAACCCTGAAATGTGTGAAAATTCTTCACACATTGCACATAACATCAATTTTTTCAGCAATTTCTGGAATTGACCGTCTTTGGGTTGGAAAAGGACGCTATATGTCCTTTCTTGATACAATGCTCTTCCAAACAAAACTTATTATTTATTTAGGGCCGGTTTTTGAAAGCCTAGTTAACTATAACCAAATAATTAGAAAATGGTTGCTATGGTTACTTATAGGATTGTTATACTGTAACCGAGTTTAAGCAAAATATTAAACTCGACAAAGATTTCAGAAACCGGCCCTAAGTGGCAAATTTTCAACAATAATAACTAAGTACCTACATATACATATAATACATATTTTTTCAAGTGGGGAGGGTCGCTCTCCCTCCCCTGGATCTGCGCCTACTGATCAGCTACTATTTGAACGCGCTTTCAAAATTATAAAATACTGTTTTTGTTGCTTGGGCATAAGTTTCAAATTTTTTTAGTTTTAAGTGTGTTTAGTAAGACTTGAAACACTAATAAAAATGTAAAAGACATAAAAATCAAGTAATTATTTTTTATGTACATTTCATAAATTTTTTATTATTTTTTCTTACAATGACAAATCGAGATGGAATAAAAGTTTTATTATAATCACCAGCCCAATAAAATAATCTTTAAACTTTTATTTTATCCCAAAAATAATCTCCACCAACCTACCAATAAATTTCTATCACAAGAGATTATTAAAGCAGCAAGTCAATGAACAACAAAACCCAAAAAAGCAATAAAGAAAAGAAATAAAGTATACACCCATGCATAACATAACAAATAAAACAGAAAAACAAAATGCTAAAAATAACAAAGCACGTATAAGCATTTAAATTCCACAAATAAAATGAGAAAGCAATTCTACCTTTCTGTGTCAGTGGGCAGAATTATGTGGCGACCCAAAGATGGTAAAATATGTGAAGTACGTGGGCAACCAACTGGATACATTTAACTCATTAAGAATGTAAATTTTTCATGCTTCATGGGTTATTGAAATCGGTTAATATTTAACATATGTGTATGTATACCTACTTGCTGATCACTCAAGAGTAATATCTATTGTGCAATGTAATTGTTTACTTAATTGACTAATGAAAGAAAATTGTAGGAAGTAATTAAATTAAATAACAAAATAGACCGTCATTAATATTTGTCATATTACGTTTTATTTCAAATGAATTTTTGTTAGTAACATAAATATTGCATCATATTCATCGTAGTTCTTAAGAGGATCCTGCGTTCTTTATAATCTATGTAAATACTTACGAGGTTATAGATTTTTTTTATTTTTTCATTCTCATATTTCGCTTATACACGTTTAAATTAATTATAAAACAATATCTACTGAAAAATCATTTTCTGTCTGTGTGTTTGTCCAAGATTCACGCAAAAACAGCTATACATACATATTTTCACAAAATTTGGTATGATTATGTATCAAAATCGGGATTCGAACAGAGGCTATACAAACACTGAATACTAGACAGTCTGGCTATTGGTGAAATCGTCGCCATTGAGAATCCAAATAAATATTAGTTTCAAATGGCAAAATAAGATAATCTTTGCAGAAAGAGTAATTTTTTGGGAATAGTTTCACATCAATTTACTATTTCAAATATTTAGTTGGACTCATAATGGCAGCCAGTGGCGGCGCTAGATGGGGTTCCGGCCCCCTCCAAAAATTGCTCTGGCCACGAGTTGCCCTCCCCCAGAATTGTATGGAGAAAAATATATTTTATAAGTGAGGGCCTTTTTTTTAGGTCATCACTTGTATTTTCATGTGTAAACGATAAAATGATAATTAAAAATATTTCCTGGCCCCCCAGATTTTAAGAGCTAGCGCCGCTACCGACGGCGGCGCTGTCACTTGGCCAGACTGTCTATAGTGTTTCCCAACCGCCGGTCCAGATTTTTTTTTAACTTAATTAACCCACGTAATTTTGAGATGAAAATCTCGGTCTTTAATCTGTTAATTGCTTAAGTAATAATTTGTTTCTTTTTTCACTAATTATATGTCATTTATTATTTGTTGTTTTTTGTATTTGTAATCAGTGCAATAAAAAATATAAATCTTTTGCGATACACATTACTTTCCGGTCCGCGTATTTTTTCTAGGTCGCTTGTCGGTCCGCATTAAAATGTTGGGAAACGCTGGTCTAGTATACAGTGTCTGTAATAGGCTATATGAAACCAACTGTGCCCGCAGAATTTTTATCAAGGATGGTTAAAATATGAAGGCATAATTATAAAAATATTTAGTGATTTATTAAATAAACTTTCGAAAATACAGAACACTTTTTAAATAGAAAATTTGACTGCATACTTTACATAGGCGCCCGCAAGGGGGAGCAAAATGGGTCAGTTTCCCCCCCCCCCCCCCCCGTGGATTTCGGAACAAATTACCAATTCGTATCTTAGAAAAAAAAAAAAATATATATATATATTATTTAAATATAAAATTCATAAAAAAAACGATGTTTATTATTATATTTTTGCTTTAGCAACTTTGGCTATTAACCAGGATAGTTTTTATTTACTAAATCGATGATTTTTACCTATAGAGAACACACTTTTAACTAGAAAATAAATGTTTATCCTCAGCGGGGATCGTTCCCAGACCCGCCACGTGGAAAGCATTGTTCGAATATGATATCTATATCTATGTTTTGGTCTTGCCTCCCCCCCTAGAATAATTTCTGCGGGCGCCTATGATACTTTATTTAATCGTTAGCTGTCATCAGTTATCAGTATTTGAGCCGCTGTCTGACATTTCTATCGGTAGCTTCCGCGTAAAAAATGAGCACGTAAACATATCTTATATGATATATTACAGAAAAATAAAGTATAATTTCTACTACGCAAAGTTTTTTATCTGGTATCGGGTCCGTAAGTATCGTTTTCTGGGGGGTGGAGCAGAGTTATTGTACAACTCAACAGCTACCCTTTCCGAAACCTGAGAAGCTCCAGTGTTGCGAGGCCCCTTAATGCAAACTTGAAACGAGTAAATGCACAGGAACTAAAATTTGTTTAACGTTTGATTGCAAATGTAAAATAGACAAATATAAAAATTAATTAATTTGAGAACAAAAAAGAAATATCTCACTTATTATTTATTTACTAAAAAATGTATAAGTACAAGAAAAGTTTAAAAGAAACGATTAGTTTCTGTTCAATTCTATTTTTATCAGTTGAACAGCATGGCTGTTTTAACTTAAAATGCATTTTTTTATAACCTGTGCCACCGTGTGCGGTTGTTAGGGACTGCGGCGCATACGGGCGGCTCATCAAAAGAGGTAGAGGGCGGTCATATGGAAGTTTGCACACGGGCGGCTTTTGGGAATGATTGTTATAGAAGGTGGTTTTATGAATGTTTGCGCGGACGCCCTGATTACAGCATTGCTCTGAACAGAATTAACCAGGATTTTACTGTACTAGTAGATTATAGAGAAATAATTTAGCGGATCGTCTACATATTTTTTTACTAAACTTTTTTTTTACCCCATTTTAAGACGGTCCTCATAGAAACCCATATTTTCACAATTAAGGCATTCTCCCCTCCAATTTAAGAAGTTATATTTTCACTTTATTAAGACGATACCCCACTTTTTTATTAGGACTACACTGGTTACTATCCCAATATTAATAATATATGTGCACTTTATTTTTATATTAGAGTAGTTGTACAGAGGGTGTGTCGTTACTATTTATATCTCTGTTTATTTATATTGAAAGTCAAAATATGCAATTTAATAACATGCAACAGGCGCCAGCTCTACTTACCTTGAAATTTTCATGAATAAAAGATCATAATACATAAATTATTATTTATTTACAAAATACTATTTTTATAATAATAAGATCTATAATAACATGTCTTATTTTAGAAAACTATTGCAAACAAACATATGTATGCTTATACACAAAAATAGAATTAATTCCAAAGAAGGAGATGTTTCAATGCATTTCAAAACAGTGTTTCTTAATTTCGCAATAAATATTGTTGTAAGTAAAAACAGATGTCACGATACCAGTATAAAAATTAGCTAACAGTATTAGAAATTTCTTTAGAAAATGTAAATTTATTTTCAACGTATATTAAAGGAAAGATGTAATAAAAAGATAATTAAAATATGCTTTTATTACCAAGTAGGAAGTCAAGGAGGAAGATATTCCCCTCCTAGTGGCTACGTCTCTACAACTAAGCATGATTTCGCACTTATAAGCTGCGTTCAGAGCTCTTTAAATTAGTTGTCTGTTCGCTGTGCATTGTGGATAAGTTTAGTAGATAGCTATAACGTCCAAGGTAGCATTTACAGCTAAGGAAATTAGTGCGTTACGAATAGGAGACATCTATGTGTCTTTAAACTACGGTGGCTTCGTAAAATGTTTATTATCTATTATCGTTTTCCTAATTCTGCTGTCCTAGATTTTTACTAACTAAACCTTTGGCCTAGGTCTACCAAGTCAATTACCTAAATTGATTATATTTACTGTTCGTCTTTGTAATTTTGGGCGAGATTTACCGAGTGTTTTATTTTGAGTTCTATTTTCAATAAGTTTCAACGAGAGCCTGCAACTGAATCCATTAATTTTAGAAATATTTTAAGTGTTTTAGTACCAGTTTTAACCCAGAAACACCTCCTAAGAAAGAAAATTTTGAGATATCATGCCTATATTTGATCCTGGTTCTACTCTTTTGTACCTAATTTCGTTAAAATACGTCCAGCCGTTTTTAAAAACTGATATAACCGTCAATTTTATTAATTACTATATTATTATTGCAATTTGTTTTTCTATTTTTATTTAAATATTCCTAAAATTTGTATTCGATTTTATTGTTATTTATTAACTATAATAGAAATACTCATCACCTTAAATTTTATATAAATCAGTATAAAATTTCCCTTATTTTTTTATTTATAATTTATTCAGTAGAACTATCTTGAAATAAATATCTATCATGAATATAGTGAATAAAAATATTTAAAAACATGCAACATCTATATTATTTTGTATGCTAGTTTGAACTACGCATACATGTGACGTATTCCCTCTCACGCTCTTATTGGTCAGAAGTTACAAGACAATCTTTACTTTAATAACCTTGGACTGAGATAGCCAATGTGTTTATATGTCTGTCTTATTAAACCAACTCATTAACTATAAGTTTGGAAAACTATCGACAATCGACAACGTATTAAATTTAGAGTTCATAGCCTATAGTCGACTAATTTAAGACATCTGAACGCAAGTTAGATAGCGTACAAGCGCGACGAGATGTGCGTATTATGGCTAGTACGCTAAGGACCAAATTTACAATACTTTTATTTTCGATAGAATTTTGTAAAATGTTTTAATAGGTTTGTTCGTTTCGCTACCGGGCGTTTTACTGCAAAACGAGGCTGTAATTGACGCGGCGTTCAATTTATTATTGAAAAATGCGGCTGTGTGAATTTAAGTTACCAAAAACGAAAATTCTGCTCGTTTCAGTATCAGTTGAATGACATAAACAATTGTTACTTCAGGCGGATCATATATAAATCACTATAAAAATACAATACTTGCAAATTTCATAGAAATGCACGTGGTCCCCTACAGACGAGTGCACATTGAAACACTTACAAATGCCGATTGAGCAAAATTACAGATGTTCGCCTTACGTTATATATATTCTAAATTTACACAATTTGCAGGACTAAATAGATTGTAATTCTTGAATAATAATTACACCAGAAAAATAAAAGAATTATTGGTCTTATTTTACCCATATAAACCTTTTTTCTAGTGTTGAATTTTTGTTAGAATGTCGATAGAAGTTGTGAAAAAATATAAAGTAGAACAAATTGTAGTGTTTTTGACTGTCATTCAAGACAGGACAAAAATCTTAGTTTTTTCTTTTCTTAAGAAAAAAAATTAAAATGGAGGGAAAGCTAATATTAAGTCCAGATTGGGAAAAGATTTGGTTATGGACAGGAGGAAGGCATGGGAATATATTTTGAGCTAAAAAGTAACTGATACTATGCGAGTTTGTTCATTACATTTATCGCAAAAAAACAAAACTGCACTAATATGCTTGCACCTGCAAGTTGAATATTTTACTTTTAGCTGCTCCTATCCAACTAAAACTAATTTTATTTCATGAGGCAATGAACATAATGCACTTGTTTGCAAACCGAATCCATATATTGTAAATTCAGATTACCAACACTCAGATGTACCACATAAAATTACGTGCCCGGCATTTAAAACCTGCTCAACTACAAATTACACTTCAATAAATCTACTGAAATTAAACTTGTAATACTGTAATTTGATGCTCACCGTCTGTTATACACCTAGATACATGCGTAGCGCTAAAAAATTAAAAATTACGCATTTACTCGCATTTTCATAAAATAAAAATGTACTGTGCTTAAGTTAACCTGTTCAATATTAGCGTATTAACAACTGAATACTAGTGACCATATTGCCTTGGAGCACAGCGCCGCCACCGGTAATGACACTTCTCAATACTTGCCATAGGCACTAAAAATACTCGTTACGTCACTGACTTTTGGTCATATTAATATTCAGATTTTAATGTGTAATTGTATGTTTAATAAATTTGAGAACCACTGTTCTGAGACTTCCACAGTTTCCGGGAAACCGGAAATGCATTCAAATCACATAGAGAGCAAATAGGAAATGACTCATCAGTTCATGCGTTTTCATGCACCGTAATGCTTGGAAAAGGTACAAGATTTATTATAAAACAATTCACAAATAAGATACATAAAACATCACAAAAAGCATAACATAGCTAGAAGCTAACACACATAGCGAAGCAATCATAATATCATACCTGTAATTCGGCAATTTGTCTTTCATAATTGTTAGTATTATCTTCTAAATTTCTTTTTAGTTGTTCTATTTCTTGTATTAACATCATTTTATCATTATCTAATGTTATTCCTTGTAATAGTATACTACTTTGGTGTGCTAATACATTTCTTTCTTTCTTTGCTTCGTCTGCTTCTTTTCTTAAACATGCGAGACTGTCTCTGTATTTTCTGTCGTTTTCTTTTATTTCTGTTAATTCATCTGTAACACGTTTTGATACTCGAAGTAACTGTTCATTTCTTTGTTTTATATCTTTCAGTTCAGATTCTAGAGAGTTGCATTTTTGTTGTAGTTGTTCTACTTCCTGAAATAGAAATTATTATTTTAAACAAATATGTGTCAGTTGGTGATAAGTATATATATTTATTGTAGGTATATTATTGATTTCATTATATTTACATAGAAAATCTAAGTAATAGAAAGTATATATTTTACTTTGACTCTTCGTTAAACTGGCTATACGACATTTGATTAAAACATGTACTAGCGGCCTTAAATTTCAGGATTTCGTAGGAATTTAGTAAGTGACGCAAGCCCATAACTAATAGATTAATTAGCTAACAGATTAATAGCATAGATCTAATTTTATTACCAATGTATTTAATAAAGTTTTAGATATCGTTATTAGCCAAACAAACAATAGATTTGAAGGTAAACATGATGTTACAAAATTATTTGCTTTCATGATACCTTCAAAATGTGCCAAAGCACTTCAATTAAAAATAAAATATAAAGAAGATCTTACTACGCATTTTCTACTTCAAATGGTAATGGTTGATGCCATTCTTAGAGAGGAGATACTTAAAATTTCAAGTATAAAAGAATTAAATGAGCTATTAGTGATTAAATATGCTACAGTATCTCTAAGTTTTGCATATGTTATTCCCGCATTATTGTTGTTCTTCACTGTAGCTACCGCTACCCGTCACTGTAGCCACGGCAGAAAGATCATTTTCTAAACTAAAGATAATTAAAAATTATTTACACAATTCGACAGGCGAAGAACTGTTGCATAATCTTTCCATATTAGGTAAAGCAAGAACAGCAAATAATATGGAAATAAAGGATGCCATTAGAGATTTTGCTAATTTAAAATCAAGGAGAAAATATTTTAGATTTTAAGTTATTTTTATTATTTATCATATTTGTTTAAAATTTTTATAGTTTATCTATTTTTATTTTTTTTTGTAATTTTCGAATATATATAAATACACATAGTTGAATGAAAGTTATTCTCGACTAAAAATGTCAGATTACGAGCCATTCATTTGCGGGAGGTTTTAATTTTCTGTTTCAATATGAAGAAATCTGCGGCTGAGGCTCATCGAATGCTTCCAAATACTTATGGTGAGGCCGCTATTAGGGAAAGAACGTGTCGTGAGTGGTTTCAACGCTTCAAGAACGGTGATTTTCACGTCGAAGACCGGCATAGCATACAGACAATGCTCGACCCCCATGTTGCGAAGGTGGTCAAGACATACATGGAAACGTTGAAATGGGTTCTACCCCACCCGCAGTATTCTCCAGACGTTGCTCCCTCTGACTATCATTTGTGTCAATCAATGGAACACGGCCTGGCTGACCAGCACTTCCGGTCTTATGAAGAAGTAAAAAATTGGATCGATTCGTGGATCGCTTCAAAAGATGACCAGTTTTTTCAACGCAGGATTCGTATGCTGCTCGAAAGATGGGAGAAAGTAGTGGCCGGCGATGGACAATACTTTGAATCATAAATGTATAACTAGTTTTTTACAATAAAGCCTCGAATTTTGGAAAAAAAAAACGGCGGAAGCAAAGTTGTTCACCCAGAGCCGGCGATGACGGGCATGCAAGGCATGCGGTGAATGCGGGCGCCACTGGGAGGGGGGCGCTGACGTGAGTTTTGAAAGGGCGCTAAATGGCTAAATGAATATAAAAGTAAGATAGTGAAATGTAATTTTAGAAGTGAGGAACTTTTTTTTTTAGGTCTTCACTTGAAATTTAGAGGTGAGGACTTTTTTTTATATCTTGACTTGAAATTTAGAAGTGAGGACCTTTTTTTTTAGGTCTTTGAAATTTAAAAGGGAAGATCTCGAAAAAAGGTAATTGCGCCCTACTTAAGGGCGCTCAACTAAATCTTGCATACGGGCGCCGCAGACCCTCGCGCCTGCTCTGTGTACACCTATGTACATAAAACAATTCTTGGGGAGAGGGGAAAAAATTTGGTTTCAACCAAATCAATGGTAAATGAAAAATTGCAAGGATGAAAATATTCGAGGTAATTAAAATCGAGTATTAAATAGAAAATGAGAGACAGGTGATTTCAGTGAATAGTATTCAAGTATAATCATACGCAGTGACGGACTACGGAAAATCGGGGCCCTATGCAAGGTTCTCATTTCGGGCCTTACTAGTTACAAAAATCATAAAATAATAGAAAAATTCTAACAAAACAATCTTGCGGGCCCCAAAAAAATACGGGCCCTAGTTTGTCTAGGCCCAAGTCCGCCCCTGATCATACGTAGGTCAGTTAGATCACGACTTTGTAAGATATAGATATTTCATTGACAGAAGCTTTAATGAGTATTGATATTAAATATAGCTGGGAAGACCTATTAGTTAATAGAAAAATATGTTAAAATTGTTTACCTGTGTCAGATTAATATTTTGTTCATTCAATTCAAATTCAGACAATTTGGCTTCGTTTAATTCTGATTGTAATCTTGCATTATTGCCACTAAGATCTTTGATAGATTGTTTAAGTCCTTCCAAATCTTCCCCGCTGTCCACAACATCTTGTAGTGCTGCTGTAGTGTCTCCTCCCACCATACTCATCCTCTTGAGTTCGCGGTTTTCTTTGTACCATTGTTCAGCTTCAGTCAGTGCCCTAAAAAATATTATTCTTTAAGCTGTGGGCGAGACAGGTTTAGACTATACGATATGGACATATTTGGTGGGATTTCAGAGGGATTTTTATTATTTATAGGTTGTTTATTTTGGTGATTGGTATGATTAAGTTAAACTTAGAACAAAATGGATGAAGGGTGTGTAATGTTAAGATATTTTGAGAATTTTGGTCGGCTTTTTTTGTTTTAAGTCATAAATATTTAATAAGTTTTAGTTTTGATTATACTAAAGAACTTTTGTATTTCTTTTTTAAACAAATATTTTAAGTGGTAAGTCATTTTTAAAATAGCTAAACAATAAACGGAACGAAAAAATAAATGTATAAAATTTAAACGACGTATCATTCCCTTCTATTGTTAATAACAAATTCGAATACCGGGCAATATATTGCATTTAAATGCAAGGTGCTACATTAATGGTTAATTATGCAATAGGGGAGAGGCGGCACCCTTGAGGCTGTTTTTAGATTTTACAGTTTTTAAAAACTTATATACAGTATTTAGCTCAAAAAAAAAAAAGAATAGTAAGTACCCAAACACATGAGAAACAAAATAATAATATTTGTTTTAGTGAAATAAAACAAAATCAATTGCAAAACGCCTTAATTTTAATTTATTTTTTAAATTTTATATCCATAGTACGACATTATTAGGTGTACCGGAAAGTTTTTTCGTTAATTTGGTATTATTAAAATAAAAACAAATCGAAAGAAAAAAAATGTACTTTATTGAGTAAAATAGTTACCATTGTGGTCTATACCACTCTGCCATTTATCAGGAAGTGAAAATATTCCTGACTTATAATATTCCTGATTTTTTTAAGGAAAAAATTGTTCATGGCTCATTTTAACATGGTTCATATCTCTAAATGTCTTGTTTCTTAAAAAATGTTCCAGTGACCGAAATAAGTGATAGTCGGAAGGTGAGATGTCTGGTGAGTAGGGAGGGTGTGTTAGAACCTCCCAATCAAACTCGGAAATTTTTTCACGTGTCTTTTTTTGATGAATGAGGTCAGGCATTGTCGCCTTGAAGAATAATTCCTCTTCATTTAAAATGCAAGGGTTTATAATGAAACGAAAACAATAAATAGATACTCAAGATTACAGAGTTTAATCAAAACGCATAAGACGTATGTTTAATTCAGCGAATAAGTCGTGACTAGTTCGCATACTGCACTAATAATAAAAATTGATGTGAAGTGTGAATATTCACACATTTCAGGGTTTTGCAGGTATATAATAAGTGAAGGCGGCATGCTGAGTGTGTAGGACAAATTTTACTTTGTAGTAATCACGGCAAAATGAACGATATTTTTAAAATAATTTATCGTCTGTTAATCATATAATAAGACTGGTTATTAAATTTACGCTCTTAAAAATTAAATGCAACATTTGTCAAAATATAACTAGAATTTTGACAAAATAATTTCAACATAATAAAAATGCAAAAAAAAACAGAAAAAATAAAATTCACTCCGTACTCGAACTCGAAACCCTTCGTTTTCCAGCTCATTTTAGCAGTGTTCTAACCCATTACGCCATCGCACGCTTTGCATGTGAGTGTCTTACATTGGTATAACTTTTGTACTTTGTGAACCAAAAAGCACAAAAAATGCGTTATTTTCCGAAAACATAATCTGATCAAAAATTCCTGTTGTACTATTCACACCAGTATTCAGTTCACACCAATATACATTACTTAGAATTTTTTTAGATTTTTAGTTTAAACCATCTGGGCTACAGGGTGTGGGACAAAATTTTTTGTGCACAATTTTGGCAAAAATCGCATCAAAATGATTTATTTTGCAAAAATAAAAATTTGATCGTTAATCCACGTACTAAGGGCTTTCATTTGATACCCTACTCAGAATTTAAAAAAAATATTTTTGTTTTCGATGAGCACATATTTGTTTATATTTTTAGGGGGGTATGTTTTTTAGATGTTTTAGTATTTTTCCTATGTGCGGGTCAAAGAGTTGTATAAGCATGCCAAATTTCAACTCTCTAGGTTTAGCCGTTTGGCGAACAGACAGACAGACAGACAGACAGACAGACAGACAGACAGACAGACAGACAGATAGACAGACGACAAAATGACGGTATAAGGGTTTTTTGGTCATACCTACAAAACCCTAAAAATGAAAAAAATTTCCGGCACACCTAATATAAATAAATATCAAAAACATAAAATTTATAAAAATTTCGAATACTAAAAAAATGTCTCCGTTCCTCTTTCTTTTTATGCATAAGTAAAAGTAGTATTAGTGGCAGCAGTGGCGGCGTTAGCTTTTAAATTTTGGGACGTCACCGAGCACCCCAGGAAATATTGATACACATTTTTTGAATTCACATTGAATCAAAAATTTGGAGGCGGGCCAAGGAAGTGACCCTTTGGCCGATTGACTCCACAATTCAGTTTGACTCCACAATTCAAAGTGGAGTTTTCTCAAGCATATCGGGGTCCAGGTCCCCTCTAGTACCGCATCTGAATTGTAGTATTCCTAAATACATATAGATGATAAAAGTATACATACTCAAAATAGGACAAAAAAAAATATTAAGTAAAATTTAAAATGGCTATCATAAAAGAAATCGACAATAAGGTTCGGAATTTTTTGCGTTACAAGCGACTGAGAGACTGGAGTAACTAGATGATTTGGACTTCTAGGCTCTGAGAACTTAGCAGCAGTAATCCGTATTGAATTATATTGGAAGTGACTCACAAGCTACCCGTTGGTAACGCGTGGAAATGTATTCACAAAATGTTGGGCAGCTCAGTAGCTCTTAGGTACAATATCCAAGCAATTTAGTCTGTCTATCCATAACAACGTCCATTAGGGAAAATATACGCGTTCTACATATACATTGCTCACGGGATATGGAGGATATTTTTCTATATATTATCGGCTATTCGAAAAAAAAAAATATGGATAATTTAAAACTATAGTCTGTTTCTTCGGTTTAAGCTAGGGTGACCATTTTCTTAAGAAAGCAATGCGGGACGGAGAAAAAAAAGGTCCTCACCTCCCAAATCCAAGTGAGCAAAAAAAAGGTCCTCATTTCCCAAAATCCAAGTGAAGAGCAAATAAAGGTCTTCACCTCCCAAATCCAAGCGAAGAGTAAAAAAAAGGTCCTCACCTCCAAAATGTTAAAATGCGGGACAATGCGGGACAAAATTTTAAAATGCGGGACTTTTGCGGAACCCATCTTAATGCGGGACAAAATGTTAAAATGCGGGACAGTCCCGCAAAATGGGGGACATTCCCGCAAAATGGGGGACGAATGGTCACCCTAGTTTAAGCGGAACTAGATTTTGACAAATAGTACTTTTTATCGGTTAAATGAAGCTTTTGATGATTATGTTTAGCAAAAGCCACCTTCAAATATGAAAAAATAGCTCGTGACAACTTAAGAAAATTAAAGAATAAGTTACTTTAAAAAATCCAGAGATTTAGAACTAATGCCGGAGACAGACAACAAAAACCGGAGTCTCCGAAAAATAACCAGTCTCCGGAAGAAAATCGGATAGGCAGCTCTAGTGTTTTTGGCAGCATGTACACAATACATATTAAACGTTAAAAACCCAGATAAAAATATGATAACGACAATTCTGTTTATATTAAATAATTAAATAGAATCTTGAGATAAGATAGGGTTTCCAAGTTGAGAAAAAAATTCCTTATGTCATGACAGCAGGAATTTTTTAATTTCCAATCTAATCTTATATGTTATTTCTGTATATTTATATTCATTTTAACAAGAAATTGAAAAGTAAATTTCTCTATGCAAAAATATATTCTAAACTTGTATTCACTTTCTAGGTATGTATAAAAAGTTAAACTTAACAAATTAATAAAATTTACTTTTTGACACCTGAGTATATGCTACATTAATCATTGTTTTTATAATAGTTTACTGTGACGTAAAGTAGCATTTTTATGGTTTCATATTTTGGTATAGGTGTTACCAAGAAACCATGATATGTGTATCTCTGTGTGACTCATGTGTATCTCTGTTTATATGACAGAAATTCTCGCCATACGGCTGCACCTGGAACAGTGGTTCCCAAACTTATTTTGTCGCGGAACCCCTATACGCTGTTCAAAAAATTACGGAACCCTTTCATTGGAAACATTTTTGATACAACTTTAAATACAAAAAAAAACATTACATTACTGCATGCTTTTTCCTTTTATAAATACGTAGAAATGTAAGAGTTTATAAATTAGTAGCAATTTTCATTGTATTCCTAAAAACTAGAAATTAAAATTAAAAAAAAAAACATGCGAGAATCAAGCGAGCTAGATTTGCCTTTATTTTATATTTATATATTTACATATAAAATGTGAGACTCTTCTATAATACAGCTAGGTTTATTGAGAAGCATGTTTTTGCTTTTTAGATTCTAATATCCTTTCAAAATTTAGTATAATATTGGATAATTGAATTCGGGTATCTGGTGCAGCATTTAGTTTGCTGAAATATTTCGATTTTGTATTAACGTAATTTGAAAATTCAGATTCACACATGTACGTAGTTGCAAACGGTAACAAAAATCGAATAGCCCTTTTTGATAAATGAGGATATTCGTCATATATTCGCGACTAACGTTGGCGGCGCTGCGTACGACAGTTGATGGCCGACGATAAGCGTATATGTCAGAAGTTTTTTCTTAATATTTATCTGTTCAAACAATATTTCGGCAAAAAAGCACTGTATTTAAGCCACTATATTTAAACATACGTCTTAATTCTCATAAACTGCAGCACAACACACTACACTCATACCTCGCTTTACGGCCTAGATACGTTCCGGAAAAGTTGGCCGCAAAGCGAAAAGCCGTATAACGAATCAATTCCGAATTCTCAAAACCAAGATCATTTGCTAGGTTCAATATGGTTTGTCGAAGTTCAGAAATAGAATCAACTTAAGGATCATTAGTTTTTATTCTTTCTGGCCATATTTTTTCACATTTATTATTTTTTTTGGCCGTTTAACGAAACATTTTGGGCCGTATATCGAAAAAGTGCCATAATTAAAGAAGGCCGTTATAGCGAAAAGCCGTATAAAGAGCGGCCGTATAGAGAGGTATGAGTGTACATATATTATACAAATATACGCTTCTGTTTAATTTACCAAGTCGCCACCAGATGTCTCACTGTTATTTGGAGTCGCGAATATCAGACCTGAAAGTTGTTTATTCTGTTTTTTTTTTTGTTTTAGTATTTTTCTTGAATAAATTTTTAACTATATCTTAAATTCTTTTTATTTTATTTTTAAAAATCCATTTTTATAATTCAAGAGAGATATAAAGAGCACCTTGTCTCGCGGAACCCCTGAGCTTTATCGCGGAACCCTGGGGTTCCGCGGAACACACTTTGGGAAACGCTGACCTAGAGGATTAAAATTTGAAGCATATGCATATATAGCCTGTTTCTTTGGTTTAAGCGAAAATTTATTTTTAATTCTAGTAAAATGTACCGATTAAGTTAGGATTTTGATCATTTTGTTTAGCAAATGAATACAGAATTAGCTGACATTTCTGGAGGCCTTACAAGTAAACGACAACCCTTGTCTTTTAAGAAATGAGGTATAAGCAACGCATTGGAAAATATCGAAGATGACTTGGTTTTTCTAATTATACGAACAGTGACATTAACGAGACGAGTGATAAGTACAGAGAGTGATGAACAGAATGTTGCTGGTACAAGTTATCGTAATAATAAATATTTTTTCAAAAAATTGTCTCATAAATTTGGGGTGCGTCTTAAAGTTCGAAAAATACGATACATTTCTATGTACTTACACAGAAAAAGAAACCGTACAGGGACAAAAAAATAGGTAGCAAAATATTTTTCTTACATTTACCTTTTTCGCAATACTTTTTTATGAACATCATTATTATACGGCATTATTTTTATTATATTTTTTATAAGTACATTATCTAAGAAAAATACTTTATAATTATTCTAGAAAATACAGTTTCGATTTCATTATTTAAATACACTTAATTAATACTATAAAAACAAAGGTCAATATTAAATGTGTGTAATACACTAATATGTATTCACAACAATACATTAATTGTAATAAACTTGTCTGGCCTATCAACAAATTTGCAAATCCTAATTTAAAATCAAGATGAACGTCCTTTACTGCCCACAGGAGTTGTCTCCTTAACCCGTTATAACATTGGCCTCGAGGTATTTTACAATAAATTTTGGACAAAGGCACCTACTTGAGAATTAATTTCAAGACTGGTTTTTATCTGATTATAAAAGAACATTGTAATTAAATAATGATATGGGTGTATGTGTGTGGTACCATTTAACAAACTCAATGATTTATACCTTTTTTTCATTTAAAACAAGGTGATACAGATAAAACTATCAGATAGATGCATTTAGTATAAAGTTGTGATTGAACCTATTAGTCAGTGATTCTATATGTAAATAAATATAATTATAAATAAATTATAAAAACTATAATAATTTATTTTTGACTTAGTTGCAATGAGCGTCATATCGTAAAACGTAAAAAAGCAACACAAACATTTGTACATGGGTACAAATCAATACCGTCTAATTAGTGAAACGTCGTAAAGCGAGTCTTTACATGCTCATGAAAATTAATCATAGCTATTACTATAATTCAAAATTAAGACCGAAAATAATTTGAAATTATGAAAACTATTTTAGTAATTCATTAACTAGGTAATTGCAGTTTTGTTTTACAAACTAATATGCATATACTCATTATTCATTCAAGTTAATGTTTGTACAAGCTTAATGTTTGTACGTGGAAAAATACGGAATTCTTGAGATAACAAATCACATTTTTTTTAAAAACAACATCTTTAGATTCCGCGAAAACAGATTTTATAGTGAAGATTAAAGAAGGGTCACCTCCCAAATCCAAGTGAAGAGCAAAAAAAAGGTCCTCACCTCCCAAATCTAAGTGAAGAGCAAAAAAAAGGTCCTCAAATACAAGTTACAATGCGGGACTTTTGCGGGACGCATCTTAATGCGGGACACCCAATCAAAATGCGGGACAATCCCGCAACAAGCGGGACGAATGGTCACCCTAGATTAAAGTAAAAAAAAAATTATATATATATATATATATAGACTAGGTTATTACCCGTCAACAATGACGGATTTATAATATAAAAATTTCAATTGTTTGTATGTGTATTTGGTTTTATTTTTTAACGTATCTTAATTTCATCACCGGTCAGCGAATCTCGGGACAGGATATCACCCATTAGCCAATCACGGGAGAGGTCGTCACCTGTCAGCCAATCAAGAGACAGGGTGTCAGCCCCCCACACTTGCTAATTATAAAGTTAGATTATTTATTCATAAATTTTTAAGATGGGAAACCGATTCATTTTAACTCAGTACATTACATTTATTTTGTTAAAACTAAAAATGATTTGAGACGTTAATTTATACCTACGAAACCCTAGACATTTATGTGTGCAATTATATTCGTAGATTCTTAGAGAATAAATCTGCAAAATATTGTTCATAGCGGTCAAAGGATATAGCCTACGAAATCCTAAAGATTTCTATATGTAATTTTATCTGCAGTTTTTTAGAGAATAAATCTGCAAAATATTGTTCATATCGGTCAAAGGATATAGGATTGTCTAGAGTTTCTTGTTAATACCTACCAAATCCTAGACATTTATGTATGCAATTATATTTGTAGATACTTAGAGAATAAATTTGCAAAATATTGTTCTTATCGGTCAAAGGATATAGGAGTATCTGATGGTTTCTTGTTTATGCCTACGAAACACAAGACATTTCTATAGGTTATTTTATACGCATATTTTTAAATAATAAATCTGCAAAATATTTTTTATATCGATAAAAGGATATAGAAGCGTCTAGAGTTTCTTGATTATGCCTACGAAACTCTAGACATTTATATACGTTATTTTATCCGCAGATTCTTAGAGAGTAAATCTGCAAAATATTGTTCATATCGGTCAAAGGATAAAAGCAGTGTCTAGAGTTTTTTGTTTATGCCTGCAAAACCCTACATATTTCTATATGTTATTTTATCAACATATTCTTAGAAAATAAATCTGCAAAATAACTTTCATACCGATCATAGGATATAGGAGTGCCTAGAGTTTCTTGTTTATGACTACGAAACTCAAGACATTTCTGTATGTAATTATATTCGTAGATTCTTAGAGAAAAAATCTGCAAAATATTGTTGATATCAGTCAAAGAATTAAGGAGTGTGAGTTTCTTGTTTATGCCTACGAAACCCTAGACATTTGTATATGTTATTTTAACTGCAGATTTTTAGAAAATAAATCTGCAAAATATTTTTAATATCGTTCATAGGATGCAGGAGTGTCTAGAGTTTCTTGTTTATGCCTACCAAATCTTAGACATTTCGATATGTTATTTTATTCGCAGTTTCTTAGAGAATATTTTTGCAAAATATTGTTCATATCGGTCAAATCATATAGGAGTATCTACAGTTTCTTGTTTATGCCTACGAAATCGTACACATTTCTATATGTAATTATATTCGTAGATTCCTAGAGAATAAATCTGCAAAATACCTATCAATCAAGAGACCCCAAGAGTCCCAATTTAGCCAATCACGAGAACCTTAGGAAAAAATGGAGTCACAATGTTACCCAGATCACATACACACATTTGCTAATTATATATGTACGATAAGCTTTGTAAATATCGGCGGACAAGAATATCTTTTTATCTGATAAACTCAGACTATTATTGCAACTAGTGTTGAAGAATTAAACTTAATAATGAACATGCTCAAAGATACATCAACATATATTGCACTTGAAGAAACAAAAATGAAGAAAATAAAAATACAGACAATCAGAAAAGCCATAAAATAAGAAGGAACACCCGGAAAAAGGGATTTTGTATAAATTCTAGAAAGAAATGAAAAAAGGGACCAAATACAAGCCACTAAACTCTGTTCGGAATCAAGAAGTAGTAATCAGGTTTACGTGATAATTTTTTCGAACTCTCGTCGTTCGTTGGCTGTTGAGCCGTTAATTTTATGCGACAGACTATTCTTAGCAACTTCAATCTTTCACGGTATTTTATTACTATTTCTGCATTTCGAATAGGGAAAAAAGTTATAACAGAACAGAAAAAAAAAATTCAAATACAATCTTCAAATACAAAAATAACAGAACCAAGATAAAAAAGCAAATATGGAAATTTCTGAGTTCACCCCCTAAAAAATACTAGATGCACGCCTCGTCTAATGTAATCAGTATTTTTAAATTTTGACCGACCAACATTCTCATCATAATGAAAACAAAAGTATGTTTAAGTTTCACTTTGAATGAGTCATTAATTATTTTGCATAATATAAACATCCACGACCATTATATTATTTACCTGTGCATAGCCGTTGTTTCGATGTCATACTGAGTTTTTAGTGTGTCGTATTCTTTATAGAAGCTCTGTGATACTGTACTCAGTTCCCTCAACTGTTTCGTTTTTTCTGATAATTCATTTTGTATGACTTTGTTTTCTAATTTTAGAAGTTGGAATTTTCTCTCTAAGTCACCATAATCCCGTAATGCTGAAAAAGAAAAATACTTTAAATACATGTTCTTTGAAGAGACTGAACTGAGTGTAAAATAAAAAGAAAAAAATATATTGGAACAAGAAATATTGTACAAGAAAAGATAAATGGAAAAATATAAGGAAAACAAAAAATATTCCGTTACTCATGTCTGTTTGTCTGTCTGTACGGTTAAAATTATCACCCAACTGGTGACTCTAGATATAGTTCACGAGACTTTGGTGGGATGGAAAAAGTTAGGACACTAGGGTAGACTGATGATGTGACATTGATGGCGAAGAAGGAACAAGAACTGAGGATGATGATGGACCGAGCGGACAAGTACTTTAAAAGATAGAAATTAGAGGTTAACAGAGACAAAACGAAGGTGATGGTGTTCGGAAAAGGGGGAGGAAGGAGAAAAAAGTAAGATGGAAATGATCAGGAAGAGAAATTGAAGAAGTGAAGAGTATAAAGTACTTAAGATACGTGCTAACGATGAACAACACGGCAGAGCAACACGTTAGGGAAAGAGTGAAGAAAGCAAGGCTGGTTATAGGAAAGCTATGCAGCATAAGGGAGAGGAAGTTTAAGAACGACGTCAAGTGGAGGATGGAGATATTCGATGCAACAGTAAAGAGTATCCTTATGTACGGAGTGGAAATTTGGAGATGGAAAGGGTACAAGTATCAGATGGATATTGGGGGTAGACAGAACGAAACCAGGATATATTGTGAGAGAGGAAATGACGAGGGAAAAGCTGAGAGTGGGTGCCGGAGCGAGGGCTTTGAAATATGAGGAGAAAGTCAGAAGGGAAGAAAATAGAAAAATACTAAGGGAATGTTGGGAAGAAAGAATGAGGGAAGAACAAAAAGGCAAATTGTCGGCATGGGGAGAGGCAAGGAAATAATACTTTTGGAGGTGTGGAATGGACATAAGAGAAGCAGAGAGAAAGAGAAACGGAGGAACAGTTATAGTTGAAGAATTGAGAAGGAGGGATAAGGAGGTACAGAAACAGAAAAGAACAGACAGAATAGACAAATCGCTGAGTGTGCAAAGATATAAAGAGATAAGAGTGATAGGAATACCGATATACCTGAAGGGGAAAAGAGGAAGAGCAGGGGGTAGAGACAGGATAGCGAGGTTGAGATGCGGCAACGAAGAGGGGAAGAACAGATATTGCGCAAAGCCAGAGGACAAGCTCTGCAGAATGTGTAAGGAGAAGAAGAAACATTGGAACATTTAGCGAAGAGATGTAGAGAGATGGCAGTCTGGGAGGAAGAGATAAAGCAACTGATGAGTGAGGAAGGCAAGATAGAAAGATGGGCAAGAGAACTGAAGACAAGAAGGAAAGAGATCGGAGGGGAAGCCGGAAGGGGAATAGGAAGAACTAAAGGGACACTGGAAGAAGAATAAATGAAAAAAAATATTCGAGTGAGGGAGGCAAGGGAGAAAGGTGTGCGAGAAAACTGGAGGCAAAAAGGAAGGAGATAGGAGATGGAAGCCGGAAGGAGAATAGGAAGAAAGAGAGGGACACTGGAAGAATAACAAAGAAATTAAATAAAAAATATTGTAATACATTCATTGGTTGTAATTGTTAATACCTTAAACGCCGCAAGGCCTAGGGGAAATAAAGAATATATATACTTTTCGTACTTCAAATACTTGAGTAAATCAAGCAATTTTCAGTATTTAAAGTACTTCTGTTATTTCAAATACGATTATAGTATTTGAAATACTTTTAGTACATCAGATACATTTGAAGTATTTAAAATACAATATTTCAATTAAATTTTTAAATGTATTTCATATTTCAAATACTTTGATCGGTATTTGGTATTTAAAATATTTTTACTGAGTAATTGGCACAACTCTGACCAGAATAACTCAACTAGAATTTTTGAGCAGATTATTTTCCCCAAAAATATATGTTTTAGATTGTTGAGCAAACTAACCATTTATATTATTATTATTTAAATTATAATGGGGTCTGAAATAAGGGTTCTTGAAGCATAGATTACGAAACGGTATACAATTTAATAATATATATATTTTTTCAATCATATTCGAAAAACGCGTTATAACAAAACAGTGAAGAATAAAGTAGCATTAACCAGATTATTGTATTTCATATTCATAATTATCTCGAAAGTATTAACAATATACAATTGCTCAATAGTTTTGTATAAATTGATTATCGAGTTATTAAAAAATATAATTTACGACTTAATAATATAAATACTGAGTCACTACTTAATATTATCTATGAGTTATCTGATGGAAATGTATGAATAAACGGAATGAAAGGAAGTAGGTATTTTTTACGTGGTTATATTATCTGTATTAGAGATTTTGGTTTTAAAATGAGTAATAGCTGACGTGTCACGATGTAAATGATCTCCCAAAATTAGAAGCAACAACGTCGATTTTCAACAAAGTATGAAGGTATTTCCGTGTATATAATCAACCAACTAGTGGCGTAGCCTAGATGTTTTCATGGAGGTTAATAATCGGCATCAAAAGTAACGATGTGCAAAAAAAGCGGATCGAAGTGATAGTCATCAGACAAAAGGAGGATGTTATCAGACAAAAGGAGGACGTCATCATGGAAATGGAAAACGTCATCAGACAAAAAAAGGACGTCATCAGACAAAAGGAGGACGTCATCGGACGAAAGAAGGATGTCATCAGACAAAAGGAGGACGTCATCAGACAAAAGGAGGACGTCATCAGACAAAAGAAGGACGTCATCAGGCAAAAGAAAGATGTCATCAGACAAAATGAAGACGTCATCAGACAAAGGAAGGATTAATTGAAGTATTAAAATAAAGAATTATATAACTGAAGTGATAACATAAAAATGGAGGAGTAGTTGAAGTGATGACAAATAATATAGGTCAAATCGAAGTGTTGGCCAAAAAAGAGAGGAATTGAAGTGATTGGAAAATCGGATTTATGAGGGGATTTCCAAACTCACACCACACCAAATTTATGGTGGTGAGTGGCTATTTCAGTTGGTCACCAGAATCCAGAATTGGACGCCAGTCCAGGACAAAACAGTGGGGGTACCAGCCGAGCCCCTCTTAAAATTGTTCTGGCCCTAAGCAGGCCCCTCCAGGGACGCACCCCCTCTCCTTCGCTATTGGAGAAAATTTTAAATTTTAGATAAAACTAAGTGCCCGATACATTTTTGAAATATTTCGAATTGTGAAAGATGGAAGCGGGTCAAAGGACCGCTTACGGCCCACCTTCATCTTTTCAAAATTCAAAACTATCCTATTGTCATTAATATTTGTAACGATAAAAATACTGGTAATACCCAAATACCTGGGCGCCGAAACCAAGACATTTGGAATTTAGAAATGAAGACCTTGTTTTTTTTTTGGTCTTCTTTTGATATTCAGAAGTGAAGACCTTTGTTAGGTCATCACTTAAAATTTAGAAGGAAGGACTTTTTTTTAGGTCTTCACTTGCCCTCTGGGGGCGCTTCATTAAATCTTGCATAAGGGCGCCACAGGCCCTGCTGGTTGTCCCCGGGCGCAGGAATACCACGCTACGCCACTAGAAGGTACGCGATATTGTGCGGCAATTTAATAATAATAAATAATAATTCCTAGGAATATATATAGACGGTCAACTCAGTTGGCACCAGCACATCAGCAATTTAGCCATCTCCCTGAAGAAATCTATCTTCGCTTTTGTCAGGCTCAAAACTTCGGTCTCTTTCGAGACTTTACGTATTTTTTATTTTGCCGCTTTCCAGTCTCGTTTGTCTTACGGTATAGTCCATTGGGGAGTAAGCTCATCGATCAACCGCATTTTCATAATCCAAAAAAGAGCTCTTAGAATTATGAATAATGTCCCCTCCAGAACCCACTGCCGGGAACTTTTTAAAAAATGTAGAATAATGTCAGTGTACAGCCTATTTGTATATATCTGCCTGGTGTATGTTAAAGAAAACGCAGCCCAGTTTGTCACCGTTTCCTCAAGTCATTCTTATAATGTCCGCTCTAAAGACAATATTCGTCTCCCTAAAATAAGACTTGAGAAGTCAAAAAACGGTCTTTACTCGGCTGCATGTTTCTTCAATTATTTGCCTTCTGCTGTCAGAAATGTTAATAACAGGACCTTCAAGAAAAAACTTAGAGAGGTTTTTCTTGAAAACTGTCTGTAGAGCACTGATGAGTACTACAGCATTGATTGGAGCAAATACTAAAAATCCTTCTCTGTTTAATTACCCATCTGGCAATTGTATTGTAATTTTATAATTTATATTTCAATTTATATTTCTAATAATTATGTATGATCTTTGACTGGTGTAAACGTGTGAAAACTTGTACAAGCACTAAATAAAATTATTATTATTATAATATCAACTATGTCCATTACTAATCCCACCGATTGCGAAGTACGCGCTGTGATTCGGTTTTTAAATACTAAAAACTCGTCCTATCGAAATCCATGGGCAACTCGTTGAAGTGTATGGGGAAGATGTGAGGAATGAAGGGAATGTGCGAAAGTGGTGTCGTTTATTTAATGATGGAAAAACAATCATCCATGATGTGAAACGTTCTAGCCGCTCAAAAGTTAACGCGGACGAACTGAAAGCAGCTGTTGATGCACACATTCAGCAGAACAGGCGCTTCTTTATTGACGAACTGCATAAGAATTTTCAACATGTTTCCCGATCTATTCTCTTTGACATTGTCAGTATTCTTGTGGAGTTGGTCAGGTCCGTCAATGAGTATATGTGGAAAAAGTTGTACGGGTTGCGGACATAAATAATGCAATGACGCAATGCTAGATCTAGTTGCATTATATATGTCCGCAACCCGTGCAATCTTTTCCACATATTGTTAGTATTCACTAAGCAGATGATGACGTCAAAGAAACTGTCAAAGATTGGTTAAATGGACTGGCGGCCGATTTCTACGATGAGGAGATTGTCATACTCATCGCCCGTTCGGAAAAATGGCTCGAGCGGAGTTTACGTTGAAAAATAGCGAAAGGATGTTAGATATTGTAGAAATAAAAATATCGAAAAAACGTTAGTTGTGTTTATTATGAAACCAGAACGGCTCTTATTTAAAAAAATTGATGTGCAGTGTGAATTTTCACACATTTCAGGGTTTTGCAGGTATTTAGTAAGTGAATGATGATTATTTGGGATGCCAAAAAAAAAATTATATTAAAATATTTTTTTTTGTTAATTTTAATTCGAACGCCTAATACCATTATTTAGGTTTCTAAATATGTGCAGTATTTTTTTTTTATATAGCAAGGTTCATTAAGAATTTTAAAAATTGCGCCTTTGGCTTCCATGGGTTGTTATAAGTGCCGCTCCTCTGATTTCGTGTACATTGAAACAGAATTAAATTATAAGTTAAACAATTTCCACTGGTTATTAAATTTACGCTTTTAAAAATTAAATGCAACATTTGCCAAAATATAACTAGAATTTTGAAAAAATAATTTAAACAATATAAAAATTCAAAAAAAAAAAACAAAAAATAATATTGTCTCTTCTTCCAGGTTCGATCACTTTCGGATCGAGTTAGTTGGGTGAAAAGCCAGCGTCATAATCACTAGACCAGCATACACCTTCTAGTGTAGCGTGTTCTACAGCTATAACTTGTGTACATTATTAGCAAAAAAACACAAAAAATGCGTTTTTTTCCAAAAAAATTATCTGATCAAAAATTCCTGTTTTACTATTCCGGTTCACACCAATGTACATTACTTCAGATTTTTAGTTTAAACCATCTGGGCTATAGGGTGTGGGACAAAATTTTTTTTGCACAATTTTGGCAAAAAACGCTTCAAAATAATTTATTTTGCAAAAATAAAAATTTGATCTTTAATCCATGTACCAAGGGCTTTCATTTGATACCCTACTCAGAATTATAAAATAATATTTTTTTTTTCGATGAGCACATATTTGTTTATATTTTTAGGGGGATATGTTTTTTAGATGTTTTAGTATTTTTCCTATGTGCGGGTCAAAGATTTGTATAAGCATGTCAAATTTCAACTCTCTAGGTTTAGCCGTTTAGCTACAATTTTTACCGAACAGACAGACAGACCAACGATAAAATGACGGTATAAGGGTTTTTTGGTCATACCTACAAAACCCTAAAAATGACCCTCGTACAAGGAGTTTCGTTAACTTTCCGTAGACCATCTTTTGTATGCCGATTTTTTTCATAAACATAAGAGTACGTTTTATGTATTTTTTATTTTTAAACACGCGGTTTTTGTCTAAACACAACAGCTTATCTTTTTTTTAAGTCATCATTTTGGAAGTATGAGGACCTTTTTTTTTGGTCAACACTTGCATTTTAGAAAATAAAGTGCTATTGGCGAGCACTTGTTGCCCAGTCATTTCCCGATTCCTACTTTTTTAAAACAATTTTATTTTCTGAGCCCCAACAAGGAAAATCCCTGGTTGTGCGCCTGCATTGAATCACATTATAGAGCACACTGATAATTTAATAATAAATTTGGACCAACAAATGTAGAAAAGGACAGGTACGAATAGGAGATCATTTTACTCCGTCAAGATAATTTCTCGATACAAAAAAGGGGCGCCACACAAGAAGTCTGTTCGGGGTGAGAAATTATCTTAGTCTGACCCTGAGTAAGTTCAAAAGTCACCCAGATTGACAGTCCAAGAAATTTATTATTTCTCTTTTTTACCAGCGATCTACAATTATTTTAAAAGTAGAATATTATCGTAAAAAAGGTTTGCATTACCTACGCAAATTACCAATTTTAATTATATGACCAATGATGTTAACAACAAAAATGTTAACGTCATAATTACTGACAAACAACATATTTTATGTAATATTATATTTGTCGCATCTAAGGAAACATTAATTTTAACAATATTTTAAAGGAAATCATATATTTTAATTGTTTTGTTTTGCTCGCATATTTTCAAAACAACAGAAATATTGCAACGCATAAAATACAAATTTAGAAAAGATTATTTTCTGAATATTATAAATATTAATAATGTTACAAATATCCATAAACTGAAAAGGAAGACATCAATAACATTTAGGAGCACATTTAATATTCTGCATGTATTTATGGTTATTTTTAGGTGCAGTGGAGCTCAGAAGTATTTTTTTTTTCTTGGGGAGGCTCATACTCAGTTAAAGCAAAATATGTTCCTTAAAAACGTTTTTTTTTTAGTGTTTGGATGGGTAGAAATCGTGATGGAACGATTAAACACAGACAGCTGAAATTTGGCACGCATATAGGCTATTCCAAACCTTAAGGCGGAACTAAATGGAATTTAAATTTTCGTAAGTTGTCACGAGCTCACTTTTTCTTGATTGAAGAGGGCTTATGCTAAATAAAATGATCAAAAACCTCATTTAACCGATAAAAATTACTAGTTGTCACAATCTAGGTCCGCTTAAACTAAAGAAACAGGCTATATACCTTGACCCATATGTAAGAAAAATACTAAGACTACGAAAAAAACACATTGTTCTAAAAATATACTCATGTATAAATTTTCAAAATTACTTCTTGCTAAAAGATAATCCGATGAACTAAGTTAATTAATACACAATAGGTTTGTTCGTTTCGCTACTTGGCGTTTTACTGCAAAACGCGGCTGTATTTGTCGCCGCGTTTAATATATTACAGCAAAACGCACCTGTAAGTCGCGTAAGTGCGTACAATAACTGTATGTCGACAGTTATAATACGCACCAGATAACTTTTCTAGATCGGCGTAAAACAATTATCTTGTATCGATCAACTCAGAAATTTATTTCTACAACATATCTCACGTCAAGATCCATTTAAAATATATAGCAAAGATAGTGCTCCGCGACGAATTCTTCTTGTGAAAAGTCCTCCGTGGCTCAAAAAGTTTGGGAAACTCTGTTTTAATATATCACATGCAGCTTGCCAGATCAGAAACGAATTTTCTGACGGAAATTACATCATTCCAACGACCACAATGGCTGCCAGTATTTAGTTGTTTTCGTATTAAAATGTAATTATTAACATTTATTTTGACAATTTAAAGTACATTCATAATTTATAAATCATAAGTAAAAGACAGGGCTAAAACAGTTTTTCGTTATTTTATAATTTAATATAAAAATACGCATTTAACCTGAAATTTGGTCTCTTGTCAAAATGGTTAGGTTAGGTTAGGTTAGGTTAGGCCGCACACAGTATAGACTGTGTGCGGCCGAGCAAAAACGCAAAATACAAAGACTAAAACAAGTACTTTTCATTCATATTACGTAATTGAAATAATGAGATTTTGATAAATCTCAACATACACGTTACTTATGGACAATAGAGTACTGTTATAATTTTCTGCTATTGGTTCTGTATTTATTATTTATTTACTTGCGTGTATCATTAATTTTATAATAATAAATTACAGATGTATAATATTTTTTTATTGATTGTTTGTATTTTCTATTTTAGCTTCTTTTGAAAATATCAAGATTGGTATTTTTTCTTCTTGTACCAAAAACAATTACTTTAATAAATGGCCCTATGCTCAGGCCCGGATTCTAGCGGAAGCGGGATAAGCGGCCGCTTCAGGCCCATCAAGCTTGAGGGGCCCACTTCTAGCCCACTTACATAATTTTTTGTCTTGTATTTGAGGAGATGACCTTTTTTTGCTCTTCACTTAGATTTAGGAAGTGAGGAGCTCTTTTTTTTTGTTTTTTTTTTTTCGTAATATTTATATAATAGTTATAGTTTTATAATTGACTTTTTGTTTGTTGTGGTTTTGTGTTAAAAGTCAAGAAAATTTTTTTTAGGGGCCCACTTTTCTTTTGCACTTCAGGCCCCCCTAACCCTAAATCCTACGCTACTGTACAGCCGGAAATTATTGTCCGCCATTTTGAAAGACCATCTTAGTCTTCCCAAATAGCATGTAATACTCCTTTCTTTAGTATTTTTATTTAATGATGAGTTTATATTTATTTATTTATCTTATTTTGGTCATACAACAGGACGACTATAAGAAGATAATATTTAAGACAATTGATGAATAAAATGAAAATTTATTTAACGTGTTTTTAACTCATATTATGTCAAAATATTTTGTCCCCACCCTATTTTCCAGAGGGATTGGTCTAAAAATATGAAAGAAATTAAAGTAATGTGCACATTTATATGAACTAGAATCGTTAGAAATTATTTTTTGGAAAATATCGAATTTTGTAGAAAATAAATTTTATTTTTAATATTTTGATGGGGTATAAAATTAAATGATTTTTTCCAAAACTATTTTCATAAATTTTTGTCTACCGACCGTATTATCCATAGGGATTGGTCTAAAAATCGGAAAACAATTTTTTTTTTTTTTTTTTTTTTTTTTTTTTTTTTTTTTTTTTTTTTTTTTTTTTATTTTTGGCCTTTACTGCTGTGGCAATTAGCCAGGACAATTTTTGATTTGAGAAAATTTCCATGCCTGAACGGGATTCGAACCCGAGACCTTCGCAACGCAGAGCAGATTTGTTACCACTACGCTACGCCGGTCGACCAGGAAAACAATTTGTAGTAAAGTTCGAGTACTAAATAAAAGCTGTTGAAACAAAAATATAATTAAAGACGAAATGTAATTTTCCAAAAATTATTGTTTTGATGAGATTGAAACCAATAATGTGCCAAAAAATGTGCTAGAAATTCATTATTCAAATCCTCTATATTAGGCCTGGGTAATTGGCGGCCCGCAGGCCGAATCCGGCCTGCGCTTATAGTCTATCCGGCCTTCGAAGCATTTGATAAATTATTGTGTCCTGCAAAAATATTACCGTGTCCAATATTCTTTCAAATTTTCATTCTTTCCAATTCTCTTTTCAATTTTTTTCTTTAAATTGCATAATAAATACACGTTTTGGTTTAAAAATAATGCTTTTAAAATTTATAAAATAATCTTCGTAACAAAAAACAATATTTAAAATTAGAAAAAAAAAATTTTTTTTGGCCCCCGGTCATATTTTCAAACGCAATGTGGCCTGACGGCTAAAAGATTTGCCCGCCCCTGCTCTATATACTTCCTTGACTTACTGGTTGATAAAATTAATACTACATAAATGAGTCATTTTTCATTTAATTTTAATCATAGCAACTATTCAATCTTTTTATCGCGAGCAACAATTACTGCAAAAAATTACAAAAACTTTTGTTTATTTAAATCCATTTGTTTAAATATAATTTTAATAAATTATATCGTAAAAAACACATTAATTTAAATAAATATCTATGATTAATGAATAAATTACAATGCTACTGGGTGTGATAATTTATTTCACAATTTAAATGGAGCACAAGAATTCAACGCGTGCCGAAAAAGGTAATCTGACGTAGGTAGTACTCAAAGCACTGTTTGTAAACACTATTAAAATTAATGGCATTGCTAAGGAAGTACATTTTACAACACACATTTGAAGAATTTGCGAAAAAATGAACAATAAATATGTCATGTTAAAAATCTTAATTGAAAGTGAATTGACAAAAAACTTGTTTATAAAAAAGACTAATATGTAATGAATCATTTTCTTGATAACTTGTCCAGACTTGTTTGCTACATATAATTAATTTTATTTATATTGTCACTTAATGTTACTACATGCATAAACAAAGACATAGGCTGTTAACATTTACTGATAATCGCGAAAACAGAATTGTTTTCTACATTGCTACATTTATAGTTTTATTTTAGTACTTGTCTTTAGTACTGGCCAGGAGCTGCTGAGGTTCAGCACCCCCAAAATTAAATGTATTTAAACATTACAGACGTTAGATTTTCTCGCTCTTTTTTCTTTTAAAATTTACTTAATTTTTAATTATAAACTGTCACTACTGTTGTTCGTCGTGCGTAAAACAAATAGTTCGTTTACAAGTTATGACAGGCATGTGCAACTTCCAAAAGACCGAGGGCCGGATAGCAATCTGAAATATATTCGCGGGCCAGAATCTTTTAAGGTTCTGTTTTTTAGAATTACTTCACTGAAATTGTCTTCATTATAAAAAAATAAAACATTCTAAATTTTCTAAACTATACAAAAAAATATATAACATTCAGAAAAAAACACACGAAAAAAATAAAAAATCTTTTATAATGCATAAATATTGTTAAATAAGAACAAAATGTTTATTTAATTTTAATGGAACGGTTGGGACTGCATATTGCTCACAATTTGTCAATATTCGGGGAAACAACTGATGTAGCAACCGCATTTTCTAGATATGAATCCGTTATTCGAGTTCTTGATTTTGATTTAACGAACTTCAACCGGGAAAATAACTGCTCACATTTGTAAGTGCTTCCAAAGAGCGTAATTCTCTTCTGAGCAAAAGCTGTGAGTTTCGGAAATTTGTCAACTAGGAAATATTCCTTGTAAAACTCAATTAGTAAAATATCCTTCATTTTTGACTTCAAATCTGAGTTCTCTTGTAGTTCAAGTAGTTCCATTTGCAGAGAAAGTGGCGCTTGTGCCACATCAACATCAAACGTTTAACCGCATTTGATCTCTGAAAACAAAGATATACTCGCGGGCCAGATGCAATGAGATCCGGCGCGCGGGCCGTAGGTTGCACATGTCTGAGTTATGATATACAGTGACTTGATGTGCTGCGTGCTTCGGTAGCACCAATTGCTTATTGTATAGCGGCGATTGGCATTGAGTGAGGCTGTAGCGTAACAACACAATATGAAGCCCGTGGCAAATGTTTTAGACTGGGGCCCTCAAAGAATTAATCTCGTCGTTGTGTTAATTTTAGTAATTTTTAACTTAATCAGCGTTGGTGCAATCAAGTCTATTTTTTATGAATAATAGAATTATAACATTAGAAATAAATATTATCTACTAGTTGATTTTAAAAATTTATTCACTTTTTATTGTTACAGCCATACATGAAAGAAATAGCTTAACAAAAATTGTTTTTTTTTTTCGGGCTTTCATTTCGGAAAAAATGTCAATTACTTCATTAAATTCCAAATTTCAGGCCTGGAAATGTTCGATTGACAGTATTGCTAAATTGCGCAACCTTTCTTGTTTCATGAAGGTCTTCTCAAAATATATTTTTATTAATTTTAAATTTGAGTACGATCGTACGGCACTAGCGGTAGTGATGGGGATTGTCAAAAATAACATTAAAGCAGTACATACTTCAGGGAAGCTTGACGATACAAAATAATTCTCTATAATTAAGAAATCTGCGAGTTCCCTTATAGAGGTCAATTTTTCGATATCGTGTCTGAAAGTTGACCGAAAGTTGAGAATTTCTTTTACAAATGTAACAGATATATCTTTTTATTCAAATTTACAAACTCTATAGCCCTGTCCAATAAGACTGAGTCATTTAAAATTTTCAAGAATGCAGGATTTAAAAGACAGAAATTGCAAACTATTTCTTTCATTCCAAATTCCAAAGAAGCGAAATATCAACTGATTTATGATGATGTCCAATACAGGCTAAAATACGTTCAATCGGAAGAAACTTTCCGGGTGTTGTAAACGTTCATCTACGCAAATTTCTTCTACCACGGGACGGGGCACTCGCATTTTGCCAGTCCTGCCACCCAATTGTTATTTTTTTCTACCTACATGATTAATATACAAAAGATTATAAAATGTATTATTTCTATATTTTATATGATTTTATTTGTAATTGTAAGGTATATGTAGTAAAAAATTATGTCCATCTTAATAATGATTTTCTTTCCCAAAATAAAATCTCAATTATACTTCTGGTAGCAGCACCTCCATGAGAGGTTTCCATGAGCCGCCACTGGTACTGGCAATCATTTCATTTCCCTACGAATTATGAATGTCGTGAACTAATGTCAAAGCAATGCTAAACTAAGTCTAAATCTATCTCATTGTCGATAGTCATGAATGAATATCATCTTAGAGGAGGGTGACGAGACGTTTGTTTGGAGGGGACAGTCACAGGATCAGAAGACGTGTCCCTGACAAACAATTGTCCTGGAAACGTACCTGATTTTAATAACACTATGATATTATAAAAATTCTATACTTGATGATAATGAAACGTCACTCAATACACGTGTTCTTCACGAAAATTAAATCATTTTTACCCGCAGCACCTATATTGAGAACTGCAACAGATTCAATACAGCGGCAAAAATAGAACACTAATAGCCGGTTGATAAAAAACGAGTGTTTTAACTCGAGTTATCCGTAACTTAAGTTAAAATGATATGAATTTGTTTGTTGTTTTGACTCGAGTTAGGCATAACTCGTGAGCTCTTCAACGAGAAGGAAAAGAGATCCGAGTATTTAGATCTCTTGTCCGAGCTTAGAAAGCTGATCTAGGATATAAAATTAAGCTCGTAGTCAGTGGTAGCGCTAGCTCTTAAAATTTAGGGGGGGGGCAAGAAATATTAGGGGGCACCAGTTTTTTAATAGTTATAAATATTAATGAAAATATGATTGTTTTGATTTTTGAAAAGATGAAAGTGGACTGTAAGCGGCCTTTAGAACAATTTACGTCCCGATAATATCTGAGGGGGGGGGCTAGAACAATTTCTAAAGGGGCTCGGGTCCACCAGACCCCCTGATAGCGTCGCCACTGCTTGTAGTCCTGATAGTTGGTGTTTTAGGTGGTATGAAAGCCTACTACCGAAAGGAAATCGGGTCTATTCCCGCCTGCAGATCTTCTGTCACCTCTTTGATTTGCAGGATGCAGAAAGCAGTGTTGCTCTGGTCACTCCGAATTGTGCGAACACTGGATCTGGCATAATTTCCTCGTCTGCGTATCACCAGGATTTTGGGTGCAGCTGTGTGTATTTAGTTCCTCTAGCCCAGGAGGCGGCAACCTTTTTTACTAAGTGGGCATATTTCAGAAATGCGGGAGTTCGGCGGGCACCGTGGAACAAAGGGGGAGGGTAAAATTTAATTTTTTTCCGTGCAACCTCAAGCGGTTACCAAGGGAACTACTATGAAAGAGAGGTGAAGGGGGCATTTTTATCTCCGCGAGATAACTGGAACAATAATATTAACATTATTGCTTTATTTCATATTGGGTCTATATTGGAAATAGTTTAAAATTTAGTTTTACAATAAAATTTAATGAATATTAAATTATATTTATTTATAAAACTATAACACTTCTAGTCTTCTGGACAGTACTTTTATTACTAAAAGCGGCTCGGAAATTGAATTTCGCATGGTTAGGCGGGCACTTAGAAATTGCTTCGCGGGCACTTAGAAATTGCTTCGCGGGCACCGCGTTGCCGACCCCTGCTCTAGCCTCTAGTAACTAGTATGACGTGGCTCAAGAGTTTACTGAAGTTTGCGATTAATGAACGCTTGTCTAGATTTGACAAACCCAAAATAATAATAATTGATCTACAGGATGCAGAAAGCAGTGCTGCTCAGGTCACTCCGCATTGAGCGGGCACTGGATCTGGCGTAATTTCCGCGTCTGCATGTATGTATTTAGCTTCACTAAGCTCTAGTACGACGTGGCTCAAATAATAATAATAATAATTATTACAATTGGGTTAATGCAGAAGTTCATAGTGTTTTTGGTTTCCAAGGTAAAAGTGCTTTGGAAAGCAAAAGTGCTACACGCTATAGTATAAATGTCCCGACAGACCGCACGCTATAGGGAAAAACTGCTAAGCGATATGACATCTGACGGGATTTTAAGCAACTACAGAAATATACATTCTATCGCGCTTTTTACATTGAGTTACTTAGGATCAAAATATATTTTTGCATTTTACTATAGTTTTGTTGCTATTATATTGTTATATTGTTACATAAGGTCCATTGCAATCTAAAAAATTAATAAAAACATGCCTAGAATTATTCTTATTTATTAATATTTGATGTTATAATATTTCACTGATTACCCTGCATAAAAACACGTATTAATATTGTAGCAAAATTACAATAACCACAAGTTAACACTAAAATTCACGTTATTGCCCATATGATTATATGTAATGAATATCTATTTTGGAAGTTCAAGTATGCCGCAACAGCGCTGCGATCTTAAAATATTTTCCCTATTGAGAAGTGACATTACCGTTGGCGGCGCTGTTTTTCAAGGCAATATGGCTGAATTGTCTAGTATTCAGCTGTGAATATGCTAACAGGGAACAGGTTAATTTAAGCACAGTACATTTTTATTTTATGAAAATGTATCTATCGACATTCTAACAAAAAATCAACACTAGAAAATATATAATAATTTCAAACAGTACTACAGTCGCGTAGTACAATATTTGACCACCAGACTGCGTATCCGAGCGTGTCAGTTCTCAATAGGAACACAAGGCGCGAGCCCGCTGGTAAGGGCTCACGGACTTTTTGAGCGCTCCCCCCTAAATAATCAAATATACCTTTTTTGGACGCATTTTTTCTTTTAATTAAATAATTATATACATGGGACACCCAAGCATAATTCTGGCTGCTGAACCCCCCCAAAGAAACAGTTCTTGGTGCGCTACTAAGTAGCACCTTAAAATCTTTTCGCGCCAAACGCCACTTCTGTCTGTTTATGCTTACATTTCTATTAAACAATCTTTTTAATATATCATAATTCTTTACACAAAACAAATAAAAACCGTACACTTAAATTACTTTGTGTTTCTTATAAATAATTATAATTAAAAATTACGTTTTCTTCTTGTTTCATAACAATATATTTTTATTGTTGCGTCAAGTTTCCAGTCGCAAAATGTTTTACTTTTTCTTTAACTTATTTAAAAACACTTAAACTCATATTGAACAAAATAAAATCTTTTACCTGACCACATTGTTTTATTATTATTCAAACAAAGAATAAACAGTATGCAAAACTATGTAAACAAAAGATAAAACATAACTGACTCGCAATAAAACCTTTTTAAAAAAACATTCGCACTTAAAACTGCATATTTATCCAATTCCGTCACTTTTAGCACTTAATTCAAATTACTTAATAACAAAGAACTTACTTTTCTCATTCTGAACAAGTAGAGACTTCCTCTGCCTCTCTGCAGCTTCAAATTTCGTCTTAAACTGTGGATCTGGTAAACTATTAGCCCTACCAAATTGTTTAGGTAAAGGTATATTAGTTTTTCCATGATCAAAAACCGTTCTATTCACTGCGATATTACTCATGTTTACACGACCGCACCTAGAAAACAACTGAATATTAATAAACGCTATTATTGTTAATATGTATGCACTTACTTTGATCGCGGTAAGTGAAAGTTTGTCTGCTGGGAGTACCGTTCTGATAAGACTCTGACTGACTTCTGAGTTCTTGCGTTATTTCAGTTTGTGGTTAAGACGAGATGACGTCATCTCTATGAGCCAGTTGTGTGTTCATGGTATCACAGCTGGTAGAAGGGATATATGTAAAGTTATGTTATCGTCTGACCAAACTTCAACACATATGTACATTAGCGGAGGTGTTGGGGATTTAGTTGAATACAAATACGACCTTCTAAACCAGTATTTCTTAAACTATGGCACGCGGAAAGGTACCATGCAGGGAAATGCCGATAGGCGAGGCGGAAATGCAACCGCCTTAGTCGCCGATTTGGATGGTGAGCCAAAATGGATGATGAGCCAATATGGATGATGAACAGGGTCTAGTAAAACGGCGCCATCCCACCCATGGTTGCCACATTTGAAAAGTCTAAAAACACCATAGGTCAGCGTTTCCCACAGTGTGGGTCGCGATCCGGCACCGGGTCGTAGAAAATTTTTGACAGGTCGTGAAAAAAATTGTAAAAACACAAAAAAGATTTTTTTTTGTACATATTATTTTTTTTACGTCAGTTAATCACTAGAATGGTGTGTATTTGTGCTCTTTATTACTATGCTATATTCTTTATTACTATACTATAGGGGAAAAATTTTAAGATCGTAGCGCCACGCGGATTTTTTTGAAACCATTCTAAATCAGATACCACTTGACATTTACTAGTAAATAATAGCGAAAAGTGTATCAAAAAACGACAAAAAATAAATAATTGTTTGGGATTTTCTGATTTTGTTTTAAAATTTTATAATCAAGTAAGTATACACACGTATTGTGAGGACATTTTTTTAAGTGACATTACTTGTAAATATCTTAAATACTACATTTTGTGATCTCGTTTTAAGTTATGGCGGCACTGTTTTCCATTGTCGATTATTTTAACTATATTGGGGGAAATAATAATTCCCGTGTTGTTTACCAAGGGGTAGAAATCTACAATGCTGGGCATATAATATTGTGTGGAGTCACTGAAAAAAACAGAGAGTTCATAAAGATTTATGAAAATATTTTTTGTAGTCACTATCATTAAAATGTAATGAGCAAACTTTGATATAAGGGCTCACTTTTTTTCCAATTTTTAAATTGTTTATCTAAACATCGCGTCGATTCCTTACCTCTTGCTTTCCCAATTTTGTTTCGAACTGTACGGTGTCTGATATTGGTGGAAACAAATGAAACGATATTTCCGGGTTTCTTCTTTTCAATGAATTGCACATAGGCACACAACAATATGTATTATACATTTTTCAATGATTATAATAAAACTTTAAAAACAAACTTCATACAAAACCAATACACAAAACGAAATTTTATCTGTAGTACACAAGTTCATGAAACGCTCACCAGATGGTAGGGTGCTTAGCTGCAAATCCCTATACCCTTTATTACTATTTATTACTTTTTATTACTATAAAGGTACTGCTTTAAAATAAAATTTGTTTTGTAAATAAATGTTTTTTTTTTCATAAGGTGGGTCGCGAAAAATTTTAAAACCTCGTACCGGGTCGCGGTCAAAAAAGTTTGGGAACCGCTGCCATAGGTGATGGGCAAGAAAATAAAAGATATCAGTACGGCTGCCCTTCCCAAAAATATAGTAATTGTTGTTAACCAGATTTATCTGGAATTAGGAATTTAGAAAAAATATCGGCCTTTTGAAACTTAATATTTGAGGCCTATGAATTTCTATACTTTATTCAGAATGAAAAAATAATAATCACGCACAGTTTACGTGATAATTTCGACGATCTCTCGTCGTTCGTTGGCTGTTGAGTAGTTAATTTTACTCAACAGCCAGTAGGGTAGCAACATCAATCCTTCACGGGATTTTGTTACAATTTTTGCATTTCGAGCAGGCTATAATGCAGTGGCGGCGCTAGTTTTTAAAATCTGAGAGGGGCAGGAAATATTTATGGCACAATTTTATTTATAAATATAAATATTAATGAAAATATGATGGTTTTGAATTTTGAAAAGATGAAAATGGATTCTAAGATCTCTTTTGGTAAGACCTTCCCGTAAGGTCCTTTGACACTCTTTCTAAACTGTCCCCACTCCATTTCCTTAACCCTTACGTTACGGTGTCCTTTGGTTGCGGTGTGGGGTACAAATGTACCCCATTTTCATTTTATCGTAAATAAATAATTTATTAATAATTTGTATTCAGGTTTACTATGGAATATATTAAACATGTTTTTTAGCTGAAATTACAATATTTTCAATTGCGATGTTTTCATACGTTCAACATTCATAAAATCCTGTTTCATACTAACCAATTAAATTTCTAGCAAAGCGTAGTATCCCAGCAAACATTCAACTAACGGCCGAATGCCGGCAAACTGCTTTTACTGTTGGTAAATTGCTGGCACCAAACGTAAGTGCAACGCCAGTATTAATAATGTACTTCACATTTGTATTTCGCATTCCGCCTATACGAAGTACTTTACCAGCATTTTATAAGCACTCCTTATTTGTATTAATCCAAGCAAACATTTTTATACGGACTATCGTCTCTTCTTCACTCATACTTTTTACTTAAAACTAAACTTTTTTTGAATGTAATAATTTGAAAAGTCTGATTGTTCTTAGTCATAAAACGCCCTAACCGCGTGGCCTTCGAGGGCCGGTACAAGTTGATACGTGTTGGTGGACAGTTTGTCAAGATGTGTATTTAAATAGTTATTGTTTTGTGAACATTATACAGTTTTTTATTGTGATTTGTGTGTGTTTATTAGATTTAAGGACGTAGTTTACACAAACTGTTTCATGTTAAATTGTTTAATTTTTAGTTTAGTTAAATCATAGTTTTTTTCATGTAATAAAATTTTCAATTATTAATAAATCTGGTACAAGATTATAAATATGTCATTTAAAAAATATAATTTGTCATATTTTATTTTGAATAATGACATCTTAAATATTTTGTAAATACTAACCTAAAATAATACAAACTTAATCCAAAACTGTAAAGCTTTTTTTACAATATAACCAAGTTTCTAAAAGTCAGTAATACACTATAAAAATCACCAAAATAACCAGATCTAGTTTGTTCTTACAAAAGTGAACAGCTTATAGCATTAATGCTTATAAAATTTGATAATTGAATTTATTTTAACAAGTATGATTCTTTAGGTTGGCACTCTTCAAGTCAGGGGGAAAAGATGTGGTAGATAATACAAGCCGAATATTGGCGAAAATTATTAGTCACCACTTATCTTTAGGATGCAATTTTTTGGCCGAAATGGCAAAAAAATTGAAAAACCATTTTCTTAAAATTCTTCATTAAATTAATAAATTAAATAAACTAATTCCTGTTATTCCTGAAATTATATTTATTTAATATTTATAAATAAATCAATAAATTATAACTGTTAATACAATTTACAATCGGCCAGTTTTACCATCGTTGAATAAATTTATTTAACAACTTCGATCAAGTTAACAATATCGCATCATTCTATTGACAGCACCCAGCAAACATTTTTATCCGGACCAGTACTGGTAAAGCACATACTCGCCGGCATTGAAAGTAATGGGCCAGTGCTGGCATTTCGTACTGGGCCAGTACCCCGGTGTCCCGTGGCCCTTAGCTGGTCCATTGATGTATCAGTTGCTGGCCCAGCAACGGTAAAGTGCATTGAAAGTAATGGGCCAGTGCTGGCATTTCGCACTGGGCCAGTGCTGGCATTTCGCATTGGTCCAGTGCTGGCATTTTGCACTGGGCCAGTACCCCGGTGTCCCCGTGGCCGTTAGCTGGCCCAGCAACGGTAAAGTGCAAAATAATCGCATTAGTTGCAAGATTTATTTCTGACAGACTAGTGCTTATATTATACCCACTCTCTAGTGTTTCAAATGTAATATATGTGTACTTACCCAGTATTAAAATAAATTAATGGTTAGGTGCAAAATAAATACTCATTTGGCCATTTTCACCATCGTTGAATAAATTTATTTAACAAGTAAAGTTGACAATATCGCATCGGTTTTAAACTATTAATGAAGAAATTAACATTGCTGTCAATAGAATGATGCGATATTGTTAACTTAAGTTGTTAAATAAATTTATTCAACGATGGTAAAACTAGCCGATTGTAAATTGAATTAACAGTTATAATTTATTGATTTATTTATAAATATTAAATAAATATAATTTCAGGAATAACAGGAATTAGTTTCTTTAATTTATTAATTTAATGAAGAATTTTAAGAAAATGGTTTTCTGCCATTTCGGTCAAACCAATTTCATCCTAAAGATAAGGGGTGACTAATAATTTTCGCCAATATTCGTCTTGTATTATCTACCACATCTTTTCCCCCTGACTTGAAGAGTGCCAACCTAAAGAAATCATACTTGTTAAAATAAATTCAATAAACAAATTTTATAAGCATTAATGCTATAAGCTGTTCACTTTTGTAAGAACAAACTAGATCTGGTTATTTTGGTGATTTTTATAGTGTATTACTGACTTTTAGAAACTTGGTTATATTGTAAAAAAAGCTTTACAGTTTTGGATTAAGTTTGTATTATTTTAGGTTAGTATTATATTTACAAAATATTTAAGATGTCACTATTCAAAATGAAATATGACAAATTATATTTTTTAAATGACATATTTATAATCTTGTATCAGATTTATTAATAATTGAAAATTTTATTACATGAAAAAACTATGATTGAACTAAACTAAAAATTAAACAATTTAATATGAAATAGTTTGTGTAAACTACGTCCTTAAATCTAACAAAACACACACAAATCACAATAAAAAACTGTATAATGGTCACAATCAACAACTATTCAAATACACATCTTTAAAAACTATTCACCAACACGTCCGAACTTATACTAACAGAATATCACTTGTACCGACCCTCGAAGGCCACGCCATTAGGGTGTTTTATGACTAAGAACGGTCAGACTTTTCAAATTATTACATTAAAAAAAAGTTATAAACATAAGCACTGGCCCGCTAGAAATAACCTTGGATTAATACAAATAAGGAATGCTTATAAAATGCTGGTAAAGTACTTCGTATAGGCAGAGTGCGAAATACAAATGTGAAGTACATTATTAATACTGGCGTTGCACTTACTTCTGGTGCCAGCAATGTACCAGCGTAAAAGCAGTTTGCCGGCGTTCGGCCGTTAGTTCAATGTTTGCTGGGCAATGTTAATTTCTTCATTAATAGTTTAAAACCGATGCGACATTGTCAACTTTATTTGTTAAATAAATTTATTCAACGATGGTGAAAATGGCCAAATGAGTATTTATTTTGCACCTAACCATTAATTTATTTTAATACTGGGTAAGTACACATATGTTACATTTGAAACACTAGAGAGTGGGTATAATATATGCACTGGCCCAGTGCGAAATACCAGCACTAGCCCAGTGCGAAATGTTAGCACTGGCCCAGTGCGAAATACCAGCACTGGCCCAATACTTTCAATGCACTTTACCGTTGCTGGGCCGGCAACTGATACATCAATGAGCCAATAACGGCCACGGGGACACCGGAGTACTGGCCCAGTACGAAATGCCAGCACTGGCCCATTACTTTCAATGCCGGGGAGTATGTGCTTTACCAGCACTGGCCCGTATAAAAATGTTTGCTGGGATACGCCCAACCTGATACGTCCGTCCTGTCCGACGTCCAGATTCAGACTGAAGTGGGTACTTAGGCGGTAGCTGCTTTGCAAAAATCAGGGAATTCACCGGAGTTGACCCCGCCCTTTACTTAAAAATAACCAATAAAATTCATGAAAAATAAATTAATTAATATTAGGTGTTTAAAATAAAAAATGAAAAAAATATTTACCTGCATTGTTTCATAAGTAGGTAAATAAAGTATTTATGGTATTTATAAAACTCAAGAACGATTATTTTATTTAAATTTTGTGGGTTACATTTTAAGTAATAGTTAAAAAGAAAAACGCCGCATTGGGCGACCCGTTACTGTTCTTGCCTTGCATATCGCCTGTTGATGAATGAGTTTTTATTGCTTGCTGCTGGATTTCTCGAATTATCTTATTATTTTGTCGCTCGAAAACTAAAGTTTTCTTTTCTTTTTATTAATTTAGGCGATTCTAATTTAGTTTTCCTCAGTCGTCTATTGTAGAGCTATTGGCGAATATTATCTTTCAATTGTAATTTCTTGTAATTATTTTTCTGCCCTATCTTCTAGTACCTTGTCCTAACTGAGGTTGACGATCAACAAGATTTACCTTTCTGTATGCGACAGTTCGGAACAGCGACATGGTACTTTTACCAAACCTTTGCTGCAATTTTTTTTCTGGTCTGGTACTCTACTTCTTACAATTTCACCATGGATATTTATTCGTACATATAGTAAATTGCATTTTTTATTACGCACCACGTGTCCTAGATATGGTAGATAAACGAGTGAGGCACTCGCCTCGGGCACAGTGCTGGTAAGGGCGCCAAAAATCATTTTGTTTGTTTCTTTTTTTTGTCTTCACATCGATTTGTCTTTCTTTTTTTGTCATCACCAAGGATGGGGTGCAAAACACTTTGCCTCGGTTGCAGAAATACCTTGATCCGACTCTAGTACGGAGATATTTCTATAAAACAACTTGATCGATACAGATGTTATTAATTTTTGTGTGGTACGGATCATAACTAGATTAACTGACGACTATGTATTAGGTTTTTAGGATTTTGTAGGTATGACAAAAAAAAACTTTAACTTTACTCATGTGTCTGTTTGGTAGAAATTGTAGCCAATGGCTGACCATAAAAAGTTGAAATTTGGCATGGTTGTACAACTCTTTGACTCACATGTAGAGAAACTATACAGAGTCGCACATTTTAGCCAAAAATGTGCTCCAAAACTCTTGTCCTGCACTTTATAACCCAGGGGGGTTAAACTAAAAATCTAAAAGAAATTGGAGTGTTGGATATTAATGTGAACCACAGGAAATTTTGATCTGACAATTATTTCGAAAGTTATCGAATTTTTTACAACACTGTGCTTAAATATTTATATGGCTGATTGGAGAACTGGATAGCTATTGCTGTGTCTTGATCCAAGCGCATTTCAAGTACGGTTGTACGTGTCTAGATGGAAGCACGTGATTTATTCTTCCAAAATTGATCTAAATTTATAATTTTTAATATGTACCCATAATGTGTTATCACTTACTAAATACCTACAAAATCCTGAAATGTGTGAAAATTTACACTTCACATTAGTTTTTAGGGTTTTGTAGGTATGACCAAAAAACCCTTATACCGTCATTTTGTCGTCTGTCTGTCTGTCTGTCTGTCTGTCTGTCTGTCTGTCTGTCTGTCTGTCTGTCTGTCTGTCTGTCTGTCTGTCTGTCTGTCTGTCTGTCTGTCTGTGTGTCTGTTCGGTAAAAATTGTAGCCAAACGGCTAAACCTAGAGAGTTGAAATTTGGCATGCTTATACAACTCTTTGACCCGCACATAGGAAAAATAATAAAACATCTAAAAAACATATCCCCCTAAAAATATAAACAAATATGTGCTCATCGAAAATAAAAATATTTTTTTATAATTCTGAGTAGGGTATCAAATGAAAGCCCTTGGTACGTGGATTAACGATAAAATTTTTATTTTTGCAAAATAAATTATTTTGAAACGATTTTTGCCAAAATCGGGCAAAAAAATTTTTGTCCCACACCCTGTAACCCAGATGGTTTAAACTAAAAATCTGAAAAAATTCTAAGTAATGTACATTGGTGTGAACCGGAATAGTACAACAGGAATTTTTGATCAGATTATGTTTTTGGAAAAAAACGCATTTTTTGTGTTTTTTGGCTAATAATGTACACAAGTTATAGCTTTGTAACACACTCGAATGGAAGGCTTATCTTGGTGTAGTGGTACTTGCGCTGGCTTTTTCACCCAAGTAAGTTAGTTCGATCCCCACGACAAGAGACAATATTTTTTTTTGCTTTTTTTTGCATTTTTATGTTTAAATTATTTTTTCAAAATTCTAGTTATATTTTGCCAAATATTGCATTTAATTTTTAAAAGCGTAAATTTAATAACCAGTGGAAATTGTTGAAATTATAATTTAATTCTGTTTCAATATACACGAAATCAGAGGGGCGGAGCTTATAATAACCAATGAAAGCCATTGGCGCAATTTTCAAAATCTTAAAAAAACCTTGCATTATATATATAAAAAAAAAAAAATACTGCACATATTTAGAAATCTAAATAATGGTATTAGGCGTTCGAATTAAAATTAACCAAAAGAAAAAAAAAATTAATATATAATTTGTTTTGACATCCCAAATAATCATCATTCACTTACTAAATACCTGCAAAACCCTGAAATGTGTGAAAATTCACACTTCACATCAATTTTTTTTAAATATATTAACCACATTTCAAAGGTATATTGATCTTGAAACAAAGGTTTTCCGGTGACGGACTCATTTTTCCTGTTGGGCGAAGAGAGTCTGCTTATCTGTATGGTTTGACACATGTTATAAGCAATCACTTGATGATTGTCGCAGAGATAGAATATGCGTAGTTAGGCAATCTTACTTTTCGCCTACGTAGTTTGAGGAATGCAGTAGCGGTCCTAGTATATATGGCGCCTTCCAGCAAAAGCCAAAACGTTGCCCTCCTCTCCCCAACACATCTTCTTAAAAAAGATAAATCACCGCATGGAGCGTACCATCGGACGAGGCACTCTCATGCGGTGCTTATCTGGCTTACCGTTCTGGTGGAATCTGAGTTGGGCATGTATTTAATTTCAAATACATGAAAATAATTGTACTTGCATTAAGTACATTTTTTTCAAAAATAATTGTACTTGTACTTAATTTCTTTCTTCTAAAGAAGTATTTTTGCAGAGGTACTCATTCAACCTCTGTTTTTTGCTCATCACTTGTATTTTTGGAGTGTGACCTTTTTTTTTAGTATTTAGTATTTTAGGGATTTAGTAAAAGGAATATGTACTAGCAACTAGCTTGCTTTAAACTTTCATATAAATATTTCGTGCATCTTATGGCTGGTTGCTACAGAACAAGTTAAATGTTTTAACTCTAGTTATCCCTAATTTAAGTTTACGTGATGCCGGTCGCTATGGCGTAGTGGTCAGCTCATTTGACTACCAACCATGGGGGCTCGGGTTCAAATCCCGGTTATGGCATGGAAATTTTCTCAAACAAAAATTGTCCTGGCTAATTGCCACAGTAGCAAAGGCCATTAAAAAAATAAAAAAAAAAAAAAAAGTTTACGTGATATGTTTTTCTATGTTGTTTTGACTCGATTTAGGCACAACTGGAGTTAAAATACAACTCGTTCTTTTGCAACTGACCATTAGTCAAATAAATATATATGAGGCGCTGAGTTCCAAAACGCATCGCTACTTGCATCCTCAAGTCATTTTTCAGAAATCTCAAAAAACGTTTGGTAAGCTGAATTTTGCCATTTGGGCTATTTCCTTTTTGTTGTTTTATTGGATTGGCATTTAGTCTATCCATGGAAGAGGAAAACTATTTTCCTTTAAAAATATAGCGACAATAATGACTTTTAGTTTGCAAGGAGACCAGAGCCGCAGTAAGGAAAACTTGCGCTAGGGGCAAAACTGTGTTTTGGCGCCCCTGGCAAAAAAAGGTGGTCCTCACTTCCCAAAATCCAAGTGATGAGCAAAAAAAAGGTCCTCACCTTCCAAAATCCAAGTGATGAGCAAAAAAAAGGTCCTCACCTTCGCAATGTGGCACCCCTTAGTCAAGCTCGGCGCCCTTTTCCTTAGTGCGCTAGGGGCCGTCGGCACCATTGCCATCCAAAATTTCACGATAAAAGTTGAAACTTTCTATTTCTCGCCAGTCTACCCCAAAATGCTTTTGAAGAAGTTTGTCTACGTCAAAAGTACATACTGAATTCAGTGGCGGACTTTCGCAAAGACAAAAAAGACAATTGTCTTGGGCCCGTAATTTTCAAGGGCCCAACGAACCCTTCCCCTTTCCCCTTTGAACGCCTCTAGGTTGACAGCCCGTAAATCCAAAATGTCTTGGGCCCGGCGAAGGCTTAATCCGCCACTGACTGAATTGTAAAACTTACTTTCAATATACGGATATCATTCAGAAAGAAAAGGGAAGCAAATCTATTTCGCCACTCTTATAATTTAATTTGACCGGTTCCTAATGTCTAGGCCATTCAGACTACTGGCTGGAGTGACTATATAATTTAAAACTATTTTTAATGAGCCAAAATACAAAATTAAATCGTGTTTAACGGGAAAAGCTATGAGTCATACACAGGTTGTCGCCTTTACTATTAATAATTTTCAGTTCGTTTTTTAATGTCTACTTTTTTGGTCAGTGATAGTCACAATACGGAACATAAGGACGTAGGTTCGAATCCTCACACTTCGGAATTTTTATCTTTATTCTGGTCTGGGGTCCACTCAGAGTAAGTGGCGCACCCAGGAATTTTTGTTGGGGGGGGGGGGGGGGCAAACAAAATTATTTAAATTATGAATAAGGTTCACACGTAAATTTCAAGTGATGATCTAAAAAAAAGAGGTCCTCGCTTCTACAATACAAGTGACGACCTAAAACAAAAAAGGTTCTTGGTTTCGAAATACGAGATGATGACCTAAAAAAAAGGTCCTCACTTCTAAAATACAAGTGACGACCTAAAAAAAAAAGATCCTCATCTCTATTTTCTAGTGTGTTTGTGTGGTTTTATATTTATTTCCTTCCTTCTTGGGGGGGGGGGGTCCCCTGGGTGCGCCACTGCTCAGAGTCAAGTATTTAATATTTAAAATGTTTATTCAGGGATAATAGAATCTACCAAAATATGACGCTGATTTTTATATCAATGGCTGGAGGACAATAATTAACAGTTTTCCAATTAGGTTAAACAAAGGGTAGATAAAATACTCTTGTCTTGATTCCAGAAACTTTGACAACGCTGGTATAAAATTCTTTCACTACTGTTTTTCTTAGAGTTCATTCAGTTATCTGTACCATAAGGCGCGTACTATCTATGAGTTTTATATTACACGTAATTTTGTCTGATTCATACTATTACTAAGTCAGTGCTGATAAATTGCCAGACTGTTTGACGACAGAAAAAAATCATTACTAAATATAATTAATCTTGTTTTTCGTATACTCCTACGAATGCTTACCTGTCTAGAAGATTTTATCCTTTTTTGAGCAACTGCGTAAGTATTATTGACGTATAATCCTGTTTTTGGTCATGTCAGTGTCGTAGCAAGAACCTTGTCTAAACAAAAGCCATAGCTATATTTTAAGAAGAGCAAAATATGCAACTGGCTGACAGTAAAAGAGGACCAATACGTGATATAAAAATTAAATGACTATAGATTTGTTTCTAATAACCATATTAAGTCGAAATAAGATACGTCTGAAGTGATCCTACAAAAGTTAAACCAGCTGGACTATGAAACTCTACTTTATGCACCATACTCAGCCGAATTGTCTTTAGCTGATTATCATTTGTTTAAACATTTAGAAATTTTCATCAAGAATAAAATATATGGCATAAACAAACTCATTGACAGAAGTGCATAGAAGCAGATGGTTCTTATTTCGACTAAATATATTTATTAGAAACTGATATTTATAGGGGAAACTTCCTAAGCGCCCTGACATCTGGTGGCAATTTGCGGAAGATACGAAAGTGACATTGTTTTGTTTTGTTCAAGGGAGAAATACTTGTTTTTTTGTTGTTTGTGTTTTATTTTTGTGAATCATGAAAAAAAAAAACAATCCATTTTGTTGTGTGTGCAATGTAAATAGTGAATGTGGAAGAATCCTTCTTAAACATTCCATAATTTACCTAAATCGAAAAAAATATCAATTGAAACAACGTTTGGAGGCAGAGAGAAAGTGGATCGTAGGTTTTTATGGACCCAAAAACTAAAAATGGGCAAAAATCCAAGCCCATGCATGCATGTTTGCTCGTTGCATTTTATGGAAAGTGATTTTTTACGTCCAAGAAAAGACTGAAAAAAAGCATTTATTTTCCCCAAAATTTGCCTAAATCATCAGTTGATATATTAAAAGGCTCTTCTACTTTTTCAGGTAGAGATTTTAATTTTTACTATTGTAATATGTTTACCATATTTTTGTTGCTATTATATTGACAGTCTAAAAGAATTAAAAATACAATGAAAAACTAAAAATTTCCTTGAAATTTCTTTAGAATTAGTATATTATTACATATCTTGTAAATCGTAGATTACCTTTAAATTAAAAAAAGCTCGGAAAACAGGAAAAATACAACACGTAAATAGGACAGGACAAATACACGAGTAACGGTTTATTGTCACTTTCGAGTGTTCCAGCTTTGCCGCATATGGCGCTGCGATCTTAGAAAGTTTCCCCTAGTAAGAACAATTTAAAATATAGGCTATTCCAAACGTTTAAGCGGAACTAGATTTTGAAATATTTTGAATGATGAAAATTTATATCTATTGAATCGGTCTTTTAGCAATTTTGTTTAAGATTTGTAAATCACTTACATTGCAAATTCTAGGTTAAGTTGAAAGTCTTAAATGTCATTTTCATTACATTTTGATTTTTTTTTGTGTTATTCTTAATACAAAATTTTCAATTTATTATAATTTTTTGTCTTCATAAAATGTAAAAATGTATTATATATTATATCTTTAGTAATAAATGTCAGTTGTTTCCATGGTTTCACTGTTTTTCACATGCCAACATGAAACATGGAATAACCTAAGCAAGTTTGAAAAACGTTAAGGCATTTTTGAAGAAAAAAATAGGCATAGAAAAACTGAAGTCGGATAAAAATTAATATAAAGCTATATAAATTTTAATTTATTTAATGTAATATTGAATTTTTTTCTAAATGTTGAAATTTGTATTTTCTTTTTACCACCTGCCAGCCTGGAAGAAAAATATATTGAGTTCAAAATATTATTTTTCGTTCAACAATTATGTTTTTTTAATCCGGTTCCGGTCTGATGGAATAAAAATATGGCAATTCTATAAATTGTCCATTTAATTTTGTGTCTAGTTTGTGGAAGAATTTTGATTTGATCAACAAATTTAGGGTCATTAAATACAATTTTTAATTCTGAACATTTTTTGCAAAATTTTAATATTGCATTTCCTACGATCATTAAAAAAATATACCGTATTTATAGGGTTTATATCTCTAAACATAAACATTAATTTTTATATTCTACCACATATAATCTTGAACATACATTGAAGATACATATTTTATTGAAAGATAACGTTTTTTAAAGATAAATTCAAGGGCGTGACGAACGCCAGTGTTTGTTGTGTCATTCTTTTCCTGATACGGAGAAAACTTGATACAGTGCTCGGTTTCCTATCTAAAACCACAAATAGGAATAGAATCAATCAGACCTATACTTGATATTTTGGTGTCGTTATGAGTTAGGAAAATCAGGTCACATGTAATATAATAATTTACAAGAATTATATTACAGAACTGATAGTGACGAAAGATTAGTGAAAAAGTGCTAAACAATCAAAATAAGGCTAATCTTATCATATGCACTCGAAAATGCATTTAAGCGAATTCGATTTACCCGAATTCTATTTACCCGAAATCATATATTCTATTATTATATTTGGAATACTTTTTTTACAAGATCAGAATTCAAATAAAATGATTGCTTATTAAGAACGCACAAATGTTACATTTTAATTCTACAAACATATATAACGAAAAAATTGAGGTAGGTAGTGTTTGGTGAAACAACTGCTAGGGTTTACGTGAATACGTTCAAGTAGTCCTCCTGCTGTACTGTATTGTGCTCCATTTTTGGCTTTGTAGCGTCAGCTCTCATGCGTTTTTTATCAGCTCTGCACCTTTCCACATTGGTGCGTGGCACATTATTGGATTCCAAAGGATGCGATCTACGAGGAGCATTGTCATTAAAAAAAAAAGCAGAACAAGGTAACTTTTCAAAAAAAAAATGAGAGAAACTTAGATGACGAAGTGAACGAAAGAGTAGGGGCAGCAGGCAGACTCTTCAATAGCATTAAAACACCTTTCCTGGCCAAAAAAGAGATTGCGAAAGGAATCAAAACAGACATCTTTAAAAAAGTCGCAACACCAATACTGACCTACGCATGTGAAGCATTGACGGAAGGGATAGGACTATGACGGAAAAACATAAAAGCAGAATTCGAAGCACCGAAATGAGATTTCTGAGGAAAATTGAAGGCAAAACAAAGAAAGACCACATAAGAAACGAGACATTCCGGGAAAATTTACACACAAAGCCAATAGAAAACACAATCCAAGAAGAACAGCTAAGGTGGTTTGGACATGTTCAAAGAATGGGAGAAGAAAGAACAGCGAAGAGAGCATTTGAAGCAAGACCTGATGGCAAAAGACCCCGAGGCCGGCCAAGAAAAGCGTGGGAGACGGAAGTGGCACTAGTGGAAGTACATATATATATTCGATAGACTTTATAATGAAAAAACATGAAAAAATATACTATGTAAAGTATTTGCCATCGTTTACTATTATTTTTTCCCATCTGTCTGGCAGTTGCAGGGCCGGCGCTAGAATTTGCGGGGCCATGTGCGAGAAGAGCAAAAAACAAAAGGTTCGTACCTCCCAGATCCAAGTGAAGAGCCAAAAAAAGGTCCTCACCTCCCAGATCCAAGTGAAGACCATGCGCGGGGCCTATTGTTTAACCGCGGGGCCTGCTGTTCACCGCGGGGCCATGTGTTCCTGCACATGCCTCGCGCCGGCCCTGAGCAGTTGTTCTATTCCGTGACGGAAAAACGACTCGTCTATCAAAAGCGAGCCATTCATTGAGCCATTTCTCTATTTCTTCATAATTGTTCAAGTGCTGACCCGAAAGGCCGTGTGCCATCGATCTGAACAAGTGATAATATGATGAAGCAGTATCTGGTGAATACGGCGGGCGAAGTAAACCGTCCCAGCCAAGTGCTTCCAAGGTGTCCTTCACAATCTTTCCAACATGTGGTCTAGCGTTATCATGCTGGAGGATCACTTTGTCGTATCTCTTTGCATATTCCGGTCGCTTATTCTTCAATGCGTTGCTTAAACGGAGCAATAGTAAAATTCGGCAGTGATGGTTTGGATCTGCTATAATAGCTCATGATATACTACACCCTATTTGCCGTGAATATTCCGCTTTGGTCTCGATGCGGATGGGTTTCCTGGGTCGCAAATGGATTTCCTTCGTTTGGGATTATCGAAATATATCCACTTTTCGTCTGCAGTCACAATACTATGCAAAAAACCTTTTCTTTTTTGCCTGGCAAGCAAGATTTCAGACATGGTTTTGCGCCTCTCGATGTCTCTGCAATGAAGTCTTCTGCAAGAAACTTTTGTAGATGTACGATAAAATGGATAAACTACAAAAGTATTATTTTTTTACGCAGATGACTCTTGAAAGAACTGCAGATGATTGTATTTTTTCATTTAAATGTATGTAGATTTAAAACAATTTTTAATGAGTAATAATTTTATTTTAATAACTGTAGACAGCCGAGTCTAAATAAGCAGAAAAATGATAAAACTATTTATAATATTAAAATTGAGCAACAACCACAGGACGAAGCAATCTAAATGATGATTCTTTGGTATAATTTCTTTTACGAGAAAAAAAATTGTAGACTAATATCCTAAATAATTTTCGTCTAGAGGGCAGGCAAGCACCCACGAGGGGGGGGGGGTTAACTGACTGAGGCATTGAAAATATATTATTTCCTCCTTGGTGTCCTAAATACGAATTTATATTGATTAATAGTTAATCCAACTCCAGAATCACCAAAATTATTATTCAAACAGTTAGCTACTGAGACCTTTATTTTTTTAAGATTTATAAATCAAGGGGCGCAAGAAATATTTCGCATAGGGGCCCATGAGTTCTAGTTATGTCACTGATATGTAGAAGATGTTCATTGAGATCACCAGTTTACACATCTTTCTTTCAAAGTACTTACCTTTGTCTTTTATTTCCTTTTAAAATCTTAGATTTATTAAATCTTTCTTTTTATGTAGAGAGCTTCTTAACTTGAAAGGAAATACAGAAAACTGGAACATTTCAAGTACAATACTAATATTTTCTTTCGAGATCCAAGACAAGGAAGTCTAAATATGAACCATGTATTGACATTGTTCAAACAAATTCATAACATCCTGACGGTCGGAAATAAATTATTAATAGCTTTAGGTTCATATGGGGTCAAAATACTGATTTCCTTAGAGATTACAGTTCACTTTCCTCCATCTTACAATGTATCGACTACTTAGCTCTATCACTGTCAGGGTCGTCGATAGAATACATCGCGCCCTGCGACAAACAATTAAATATCGCCTCTGATGTATTATATTAAAAGAATAAAGAAAAGGATACATTTTTCCAAAACGCACCACCCCTTCGATGAGTTCTACTACGCCCTTACTAAGCGGCACTATGAGGCACACTGCGTCTATGCTACACCCTAACAATGGTAGTGATCATCTATATCAGGCATGTGCACCTACTGCCCCCGAGCCGGATCCGGCCCGTTACCTCATTTTGACAGGCCCGCGATATCTATCCAAAATCCCATTGAATCTGGCCTGCGAGTATATCTTTGTTTTCAGAGATTAAATGCGGTTAAACGGTTGATGTTGATGTTGAACAAGCGACACTTTATCTGCAAATGGAACTACTTGAACTATAGAAGAATTCACTAATTGAGTTTTATAAGAAATATTCCGTTCGGCATAACTGTGCTATGTTAACTCTGTGTTATGCAAGTTTTTTGTCACGTGACCACTGTGCATACTGTGCCAGAAAGTCAAAGACGAAAGCTTTGTTCAGATTTTGCAGTTATTCAAACTATTATTCTAACCTATTTTTTTTTGTAAATAAATGAATTATATGTGTGTGATTACATCAAGTCTGTCTTCTGCTAATTGTTTTGTACGATAATACCATGAGTTCAAAAAGTAATTACATAAGGGTTGGCTATGGAAAAATAAAATAATGTCTACTGCAAGCTTTATATAACAATATAAACTTATGACAACAACCACAGTGATGAACTCATGATATATAAATGGCACATGAAGGTATTGCGATGCTTTTAAGTAATATAAAAGAAATTTTATTTGATGAGGAAGACAATTCAGAAGAATTTTCCAAACTAGAAAATATGAATATGCAGAGAGTACTGTTCCAAACATGACTACAAATCAATTTAAAGTACATTTCCGCTTGTATCTGAGAAAATTTTAAGTCTTTTTGAGTGTATTTACATGTTCCATCATGAGGTTCATGTCTATACTATTTATTTTGCAAATGCTGCAGGCATAAACAATGATATCTTGATTGTTTTCACTCATATTGTTTTGCAGAAAGAATAACTTTGTATTTTTACCGCGAAAAACACTATTGCACAGATTGCCGTACGATCTGAACTTGTGACGATTGTGCAACACAAACTGCACTGCACAGTATATGCCGAACGATCGTCGTGCAGCACAAAGCACACAGAAACTTTATGACGAACGCTTCTTGTGTAAATTATGCAGAATGTGTAGATTATTAGCTTATGCCGAACGCACCTCTAGTTGACAAATTTCCGAAACTCACAGCTTTTACTCAGAAGAGAATTACGGTCTATGGAAGCACTTACAAATGTGAGCAGTTATTTTCTAGAATAAAGTTCGTTAAATCAAAAACAAGGACACGAATAATGTATTCGCACCTAGAAAACACGTTGCGGCTTGCTACATGCTACATCAGTTGTTTCCATTGACAACATTGACAAATTGTGAGCAATATGACGTCCCAACTGTCCCATTAAAATTACACATTTTGTTCTTATTTAACAGTATTTATATATTATAAAAGATTTTTTATTTTTTTCTTGAGTTTTTTTATGAATGTTATGAACTTATATATTTTTTTTGTACCAATACTTTAGAAAATTTAAAATGGTTTTTTGTTATAATAAAGTCATATTAAGTGAAGTAATTTAAAAAAAAAAATGATGATACTAACAAAAAAGATCCTTAAAAAGTTTTGGCTCGCGAATGTATTTCAGATCGCTATCCGGCGTCGGTCTTTTGAATGTTGCACATACCTGATCTAATTCCGCAAAAAAATTAATTTGTCTGTTTGTCCGAGATTCACACAAAAATGGCTGGAGATATTTTAATGTAATTTGGTATGAAGATAGAGTAAAACCAGGATTATAGGCAATCATAGGCTATTTCAAAATTTTCATTATAAGGGGATGTTTTGGGGTTAAAACTAAAAAACTTAAAATATTTTTCTTATTATTGTCTTTTATTATTATAATAAGAAAAAAAAAATATCTTATTTGCTCTATGCATTTTTTTAATTAGATGAACATTTGGGGTGTTACGGGGGACACCCTCAAAGTAATGTTTAGAAATACCTTCCTTAGTGTTGACTTAACAGCAAAAACGTATATGACAAAAATTGTTTATATTAAGAAAACAAATCTTTTCTGTTCTATGTATTTTTTCAATTGGATGAATATTTGGGGACTTCCAAAACAAAAATATTGAAATATTTCACTTACTATTCGCTTTACATCAAAAATGTAGATAATAAAATTTGTTTAGAACGAAGTAACAATAGTTGAACAATATGCTCAGTAAGATGAATATTCGGGGGGCTATGTGAACCGTTTTCTATTCACTTGAAATATCTATAATTTATTATTTACTTAATAGCAAAATTTATAAAAGAAAAGTTGCTGTAGAATGAATAAACGAGTCTTTTCTACGCAATGTAGTTTTTAGTAAAATTAATATTATGGGGGGCCATTGAGAACGTAAGTACTTATCAACAAAACTATATTTAACAAAAACCGCACGTCAGCAAGTTGTACTATATATTGGATATATTAATAAAATCGCCACTTACCTGATAATAATTCTTTTAATCCAATGTACGCTTGAATCAATTGATGTTGATTAATAAAAATTGACGTGTTTTTTCACACATTTCAGGGTTTTGATAGAATAATATAATAGAATAGATAACTTTTGAAAGAATAAACCACGTTCTTTCATCTAGTGACAGTACTCAGGGCCGCAGAGAGGACTTCTGGGACCCCGGGGAGAAACTTTCTTTTCCAAAGTACAAGTGATGAGCAAAAAAAAAGTCCTCACTTCCTACAACTCTGGCAGAACCTTGGGCCCCAAGAACCCCATGACACCAGGGCACAAAAACCCCGGGAATATTCCCCGGCTATACCCCCCCCCCCTCCCTCTTGTCGAGCCTTCTTGTACTAGAGATACGCTCGTAGTAGAACCAGCTAGAGCTTCCCAGTTCTCCAGTCACAGATAAATATTGTAAATATATTGTATAAATATTGTAAAAAAAATGTTTTTGGTCATATCTACAAAACCATTAAAAAGGAAACATCTTACCCAAATTCCGCCTCTTGGATGAGCCCTGCTACGTCCTTGTTATGAGGCGCCGTGAAGCAGATTGCCTCCATGATACACCCTATCGACGGTACTGACCATTGCATATATTGGATATATCAATAAAATAGCTACTTACCTGGTAATTGTTCCTTTAATCCAATGCCCTCTTGAATCAATTGTTAATTAATAAAAACTGATATGAGATGGGATAAATTTTAGGATTTCGTATTTTTAGGGTATATTTTTTACTTGAATTGTGGCAAAATTTTTTTTGCGACCTGCCAAAATCCCTTATTTATGGCAGATTGGTATCGGTCTGCGAATACGCGGTTGAGAAACAATGATATAAGGGGAAGTCTTCTTCATTTAGAATCCTTTGCGGGCCGTAGAGTTACCTACTCAAATGTTGGACATCTAGAATAATATTATGGTACACTTTTGGCTGAAATCGTATCCAAATCTCTCTTGAAAATCAATATCCGTCAGTTATAAGTACTAAATTTTTATTTAATACTCTGCACATTGGCATACCTATCAGAGGACTATGCCATTTAGGGGCCCCATCAGATTTCTAACTGATTTTTTTGTGCTTGCTATATCAGTAAGATTTTTTGGTAAGGAGAAACAAAAATCTACGTTGAAGTTACGCCGCAGACGCTACATCAGCGGCTTATAAAAAGCTACAAAGTAGAAGCGGATTAGAAACTAAAATATGCAGAGAAATTTTTCGAAACGGCTACGACCCTAATAATAAATAATTCATCACTTTGTTGATCACTGATGATGGAAACAGATTTGGTGATAGTTTCCGGAACGTACGTAGTGTTTTACCAATAACATAGTATATCTGTCTGATATTAGCAATAATTTTAAAGGTACTATTCTGGCCTACTACTATCCACAATGGTTAGAGTCCACAATAAAGATAATTGTATAATTATTACACTATTGCAAAATAATTTCAAAGAATGACTGTATGCATTTCAGTTAATATGGAAGAGTTTGTGGAGGCGGCAAAAACCCTCTAAGGGTTGTAAAAGCCAATTGATTGATTTCAGTTAATAGATTCTGTCGTTTGACTACAATATTTACATACAGAGGAGCCGAAAGCAGCCTCGGGCCCCCGTGAAAATAATTTCGGGCCCGGGGAAACAATAATTCCGCCCCATCCCCCCGAAAACGTTATTTACGATCCTGAAAAACTGCACGTAAATAGAAATTGCTCTTTAATTTGCTCTGTAATATAATAAATAAGATATGTTTACGTGAGGTCCTATTGTTCACACGGAAACTACCAACAGAAACACCACAAAGGGACCCTAAATACTGATAACTGATGACAACTAAATATACAAACAAAATGTGCAAACAAATCGAGTCTCGGGCTCAGACCTATGAACACTAGAGCTCGTTCAATTTAACTTCATCACAGGCAGATGTTACCCACTCTGTCGCGCAGAAACCAAATTTCGTCCATTACGTTATCAACAGCTAGTTTAACACATTTCAGTTGCGTCACTTACTTTTATTTGTTTTTGACTACACGTATTGTGCAACGTTGTTTGTTTATTTCCGTTATTATTATTTATTTCTCATACGTTTCAAAGTATACCGTGTACTAAAATGAGTAAAAATGTATTTGAAATACATGATTTTGTGTGTTTGGTCTCCACAACAATTGTTTAAAACCCTTATGTACGTCAATGTGATCAGCTGTTTTCTCGCGCAGAATTGATGACTTAATTTATAATACCCTGTGCTGAAGTTAAGTTGAATGAGCTCTACTATTTCATTTACTATTATGTATAACAATAGTCAACAAAGAAAATATGTAACAAAATCAAAAATAATAAAACTAGATATCTATCTGATAAAAAAAAAAAATCTAATCCAATCAGTTATAGGTACCGGCTTCCTCCATTTCTTGCTGTCCCTGTCTACATACACAAACGACAGACAAAAAACTGACCGAGTTATACCTACGAAACCCTAAAAATTAGTATGTGAAATTAAGTATTCCGGAATTTGTTAAAAGTAGCTTTATAGCTACGCTTATGTGTACGCTAACTTTTTTCTTCCACTGCACGTAGTCGTCGTTTGTACATTTTAGTTATATACCAGCAGTTTTTTCAGCACCTGTAATATAGGCAACCTTCCATACTTACATATTTTGAGGAAGCAAGAATGTATAAATATTACTTGCATCTCTGTAAGGACATTCTTTTTGTTAAACAAATTCAAACACTCTCACAGACGGAGGAAGGGCAATATATATTTTTCAACAAATAACGGTAAATTGTTGATTTGATGTGAATACTATACATCATATTAATACAGTTGAATTTCCGGCAAAAACATGTGATGTATTAATATGAATTATTATACAGCGTTTAAGTCACTAGATATATTTCACTTTCTAATTGCTGACAGTATAGATATATGCCGAGCCGTTCTTAGATATTGTGGGACTCATTGCAAAAGCTGCGCCTGACCCGATTATTTTTGGGAGGCTTTATAAATAAATACAACAAATTCAGAATTTTAATTTACTGCTCCAAGTAATTTGTTCTAGTTTTATATTCAATAACTCCCAGCATAACATAACAACAATCATTTCTGTCATACGTGATTTAAACACTTTTATAGGAATTGTAACATTATGACTATTTAAAGTTTGTTCATATACAGTAGGTAGCCAAATTATTAGGCACAGCACACCCCCCTGTAATTTTCAAGTGTAAATGCATTTTGTGAGAAAATAAATTGTTTTTAAATCAATTTTCTTCTATATTCTTGTTGCTGGTATTATTATTATTTTAAAAAGCAGGAGATCGCCAAAGAAGTCATCACCACCAAGCGGAAATTTATAGAAACCCTTATCAGAGAGTGGCATCACAACCCCAATCTCCGACACAACGCAAAAGTCTGCATAGAAAGCATGCCCAAACGCCTGGAAGCCGCAATCGCAGCAAACGGTGGCATTACAAAATATTAAGATTTTACTTAATTTGTTAAATTAACACTTTTTATGCAAAAATAAATGATTATGAATAAGCAATTATGTCGTTTTATATTCTAAATAAAGCTAATGAATAAAAATAAATACGAGACCCAAAGCCACTTATTTCCTCATTAAATTCATTTGAAAATTACAGAAAATCAGCACTGTCCCTAATAATTTGGCCACCCACTGTATGTGTGTCTTATATATGTTAAAGAAAATTCTGGCAAACATGTAACCGTATCCTCGAGGCATGATTATAATGTTCGCTCTGGTGGCAACATCAGACTAGACTTAGGGCGCCTACAGACGGCGTGGCAAGTCACAGCCAATGTTTTTGTCTCGCTCCACGGATCGTGTGTATGGGCAACAAGTCACAAACCACAGCCAACGTACGCTGGGTTTGGCGTTGGCCGACGTTCGCTTCTGAGGCGGTTTTCTTATCGCAAGTCAAAGGAGTTTGATCAACATTGGTACAGACTTGTACATGCATGTTAGCACCGTACACAAGATGCGCACACACTTGTCATCACATCAGTCGAGAGTGTTGTGCTCAAAAGGAAGATTATAACTATTTTTGCTTAATTATGAAGTCTACTTAAAGTAAAAGTGATTTTTTATACTTTTAATCTAATTTAAATATTAAAAATCAGTTCGAAGCTGTGACTATAACCTCACGCTATTTTACAAACGTTGGCCCATGTTCGATATTTTTGTACTTAGCCAGCACTGACGCTTCATCGACACATTGTCTGTATGGTTCGCATGTACCGCCAGTGCTACATGGTACGGCCAGCGTTAGTACCAGTGTTGTACGAACGTTGGCACACCGTCTGTAGGTTATCCAAATCTAGAAATGGTATATATTTGGCAGCTACCATCTTTAACCATCTACTAGGTACACTAAATTTATCATAAATGTTATTTAAGACCAAATTGAAAGAAATATTAACTACGAATTGTCTATAAATAATTTTTTTAATATAAATTTTAAATTTGCTTTCATAATATAAATTCTGACACAATACGTTCTTAACCGATAATATAGTTAATTACTTGAACCAGAGGTGGGCAGATGGTCGATCGCGATTTAATCTGGGCGATCGTAGACATTCGGGTGGTTGATCGCGTGATCATGTGAAATCCATAATAAGATGTCAACTAATGCGAATAATAACGATTTTAAAGAAAAGTACTCTATATTATCACCAACAATCTTTCCTGGTCGATAATATATTTAAGACCACGACAAGAAACAGTAGCTCACGATGAGGTGAAGAAGTTATAAGTAGATCTTGCTAGTTTTAAGTTTGCCCTTTTCATTTAATTCCTTTTGGCTCATCCAAGTTTTAAGATTTTTTTTTGCTTTAATTTGATTTTTTTTTCAGCTGTGGCTTCAGGAATTGTTAATAGTACACGTAGCATAATTGTTAAATTTGGAAATGTATTCCCGATTCTTCTAAAGATGTCGTAATAAAATGGTCATATGTATCTGTTTTCAGATATGACCATTTCATCACTAGTAATTTAGATTCGATATTTCTTGCATTTGTTTAATATATATTTTTTTAATAAACCTCCGAAAAATGGGGCAGTGCCGAAGTTGCTGAAGCATGGACCCTACTCGTATGGGCCTAAGGCCGGTCCTGGATATACTTATTTAGAGGATTTCAATTTCAGATAAAAAAATTAATTACTATTCCAAATGCCGGACCTATTCTATATAAAGGTGCACGTATATAAAATTGTTTATTACTAAAAAAATTATGTAAATTAGTTACTGCATTTACTGGAGATAAATATTATTGCCAATTTATTTGTGTATCTAGTATCTAGTTATAGTCTGTGATTTCCTCAATGAAAAGTAAATAAAAAATGTTTATGTTTACTGCAGAATTTGTATTTTTAGTTGTAAACAAAATTAATGAGCGAATTTACATTCAAGTTTTTTACTGGTACTAAGGTAGGTTTTTTATATCTCAAAGCGACAGACTGAAGACAAAAACAAATGTTGCCGGCAGACGGTGTAGGAAGCGGGATAGGCTGGCAAGGTAATTATAAAAAAACAACAATCTAAAATCGAGAGAGAGCTTTAATTTTAATCTGATCTGATTATTATAATACACAGGTGCACATGACACAGTTATGGGATAACTATTCACACACTGACTTGAGTATTTATGTAGGTTAACAGTGAACACCGACAATCTGCAGGTATGCCACTGTCAATCATCTCCGTGAAGTTTATTTACAATAGTGTCCAACTTGACTATATAATACAGACGTGCAGGGGAGCGGCGGGGGCAGGCGGACTGAGGGGCGGCGCGCCTTCCGCCAACACAGACCTGCTGGCCGGCGGTGGTCGGCCCGGCCGCGCCGCAGTCGCCGCCGCCGCTGCTGCCCGCCGCACTGCTCAACTCTACATGGCATGGGGCATATCATTACATGGTTTACATGGTTCAGGTGGGTAGGTAGTTTTACACAGCGATCGTCAGACTACCGTACATGTACAGTACATGGGTACATATGATACGATACGATGCAATCATCACTACTAAGGCATTGTTTATCATCAAAGGTATGTATGTAATATGTTACAACGAAGACAGGCCAGCCACTTGGGTCACTTTCATAATGGGCCACTCTTGGGTCAGCTATGCCGGTAATTATAACATTAGCACGCAGGGCCAGTACTGTACACAGTTAGCGCCCGCGCTAAAGAGCCTAATGAGATTTAAGCGTTTTCAATAGTCAATAGTAAAAACACAAACCACTATCCTATTGTATGGTATTTGTATGGTGTCCATTCGTTCCGCGGAGTACAGCCCCGCCGATGGCATTCAATTAAGACAGAACAAAACATTTCACATCGATTTATATATTTTTTTGGTTTCTTTTTAAGATATGTTTGTGTGACTATATTTACGTTACAAAAACTGAAAACGAAACTATAAATCTACGTTAATCCAAACGATTAACTGTGTGTATGCATATGTCTGTGAATGAGGTGAAAATAAAAGCATAACATAAATAGAAACGATGATTATTAAAAAACAACATGCTAACAATTTTATAAACTAAATGTATATCAGGTGCCCGCACCTCCTAACAAAACGTAACTAAGGTAGTAGTAATAATAATGTATCAATAAATCATTAGAAATGATATAAGCGCGCGCGAAATACGGCAAGACTTGAAGTAATTCACACAAGAAAACTCAAACGAACAGACCGACAAACCGAACATACCCGCTGCTGCCTGCAAACGGCTTACTCAGGGGTACGAGATGAAAAGGTATATATACGGCAATAATATACACTCTTGTTATACAATATAAAACAACAAAATGACATAACACTTTGAGAGAATACTTTCCGACTAGTAATAGTTGATCCGCCGACGGCCGTCAGTCGACGCCATCGCACACACACACAGATATCGTGTGACCGGCGAATACATTGGGGACCGGCGAAGCTACATTGCGCCCCCGGGGGCTCGCGCCTCATGGCGCCGCTGGCAGAGCTCACTGGCGAACTTTCCACCATAGCTGCACCTTCTCATGCAACTTTCTACAGAGTCCCAGGAACCTCCGTCACATCCCGGCGGCGCCCTCCTCGCTACCTTCCGTCTCGCCCTCCGTTTCGCCTTCTTCCAGGGTCACCTGCAATATCAACAAATCACATTTCAATTAACGCCACTTATCAAACAATCCAGTAACTATTTATCAAACTCATTCGTATATATTGAAAACAATTTGATGTAGATACTAATTACTGAATCTATACTGGTGATACTCGTGCGTTAACAACGAGCAAATCAAATTACAATTGATCACGACGTATGACGGGTAATTGGCAATATAGAACAAGCGATAACCTACCTGGAATCGGATCTTCTCCGGCCTCCGCTCCTCACCGACACTCTCAACGGGCTCATCCGCTTCGTCTTGTGTGTCGGCAGGCGGGCTTGGTGGGATCATGCTCTGGTACCAGTCTCTGTTCTCTTCCAGCGTGTCCAAGATATCTTGTGCGTCTGGGTGCACCAGATCCGCCCACGTCTCCCACAAGGGGTGTACAATGTAGTCTATGAAACCGACCTGCGACTTCTCGATGGTGGCAGAATGCCTATCACACATTGGACTGATGTCCATGTTTTGTTCACGCTCCTTGTCACCCTGTTGGAAGAACTCCTCCATAAGAAGATCTACCCATCGTCGGTATAATGATAATGGTTTGGTGGGGTTGCTGAGGTCGGCACAATGCACCAGATTCTCCAGCACTTGGATCCTGTCCGTGTAATTGTCCAGCAACAGCACTCCAGAACCAGCTACCTTCTTCGTCTCCACCATTGTCTTTAGATCCGCCAGCAGACTCATATGTTTCGACATGTCTGTGGATAGCACCATGTCGATGACCATTTTACGTAGTGTTTGTCTCTGTTTCTTACTCATATTACAGAAGATGTCGCAGCCATCATTTTGAAGAAGTTTGAAAGCTACAGCCAAGTGATGATTCTCGAGAACGCTTTCGTCGTTGTACATGAGCGCTAGCTCTGATGATGAGTTGATGAGGAATTGATTGGTTAAGCCGGGATGATCAACATCATGTACGCAGGCTGCGAACAGAGCCGCTGTTATTTCTAGTGGGGTAAATACAGATTCCAGGGCGGGTGTGTTAAGCAGGACATTTGTGCTCTGCGTTACATCAGCCGCATGGAGACTATTGTGAAATGGATTGTCTTTAACGTAATGGTCTTCCAGAGTCATCATGAATGTGATAAATGTTTTTGGCGGTATCATGAGAGCTTTCATGAGATCACGGTTCGTGAATGCCGTGTATGCAATACAAGTAAGTGGTCTGTTGTTGGACATTTCGCCTATCCGGAATATATCGATGCCCCATCTGTCTACATCTTCTAGCATTTTGCCAAGTTCATCTTCATGTGGTGTTTCAACTCCGTGTACTGGTAATTTTTCGCCTGTGAAAGAGTTGGTGTGATGAAGAGGGCGTCTGTTGGTGGCGGATATTTGTGACATTGTTGTTCCTGGGCCATGACGTGGTCTCTCCTTCTTTTTGGCGAGGCCTGGACGACTAACACCATCTGCCCCATCTTCAATCCGCAATGAAGGTATATCTAATTCTTGAGTCTTGTCCAAGAATGTTGAACAAATATATTCGGAGATTTGGTTCCCGGATTTGCTGGACTCGGAGAAGTGAGACAACTCCTTGTTTAGCATCCGCTTGAACTAAAACAAAATAAACACCATTAGAAACAAAATCAAAAGCATCAAAACAACATAAAAACGATTTTTTTTTGTGAAATTTGAGAGGTCAGAGGTCAAGTTTCATGACATTTTAAAAGTGAACGGGATACTTCTTGCAACAATAATTATTTTCCTTATTAAGGAACACTTGTAAATATCTGTTCGTTGAAATAAAACTGAGTTTGATATAAATACCCTTAATTAAATCACTTCCAGTTGACTGGTTGTGAATTTTGTTCTTCCATTTTAAGACTAAAATCGAAACAGTTTGTTGCAATAAGAGCCACATTAACTCAAGTGTGCTTTGAAAATTTTAAACAATTAAAACAGAAATTACACAAATTTGAAATCATTATAATCTATTAGAGAATTCGTTTTTAGATAAAATGTTCTTTAAGGAAACCTTTTAAGAGTTTTGAAACTAATTTCCGTAAATTAATCTTGATCTGAGTTCTCTTTTAATGTCGGGTAGTAAAAATAAATATGGTTTTTTGAGTTAAAGATTCTTTTGATAAGTTCAAATTACATCTAAATCAAAAGATTCAATAAAACTTAATGAATATTATGAACTGACATTTTTAAATGACATTTGACATGGTGATATAATAAAAAAATTCAAGCACACTTGATTTTTTTTTAACTAACCTTTCTGGCCAATCTCACTGATAGTATATGTGACATTATTTTAAGTAGTATACACTGTTATCAGTCCAAAGCTTAGTATCGATAAGATATAATATCACTATGAAAAAATATGTCAAGACTTGGCAACATGCAAATTCGATAAAATAATGACGCGGTTTAGTTTAATTTTTTTTTTTATTGAGAAAGCTAAAAAATTCAATCTTCGTCATAGATGCATTTCGTTGCATTTGCTAAAACTTTTCCAATTGGCGTGGATGGCAACGTATCCGTTTTAAAAGTCCGAAGTTCGAATATCCGGATAAGTAGAGATGCAAATGTGTTAAAATGTTAAGAACTAGTTCAATGGTTAATCAATCAATTGTACTTTTGTTTAAATAATATAAAAAAAATAGCACCGTAATGAAGACCCCGTAGGCTGTGAGGAGGAGATGTTTTGGGACTCAAGTTTTATGGAACCCAAAAATTTATATATATTTGTTTGGCGGAGTTAATATTCGTGGGGGCTCCGAAGTTTGATGCTAAGCTACTGAAAAAAACTAGTTTATTAAAACGCAGAGCATCTGTGGTTATTAACTTTACAAGCCTCGACTAAATAGCTACTAGATAACTGATTAACAATTTACAGTGCTTGCTAAGCGCGTCTTGCAAGTTGAATAAAACAACGTTGACGAGGTAGCGTTAACTAGGGAAATTGTTAAGTATTTACGTAAATATTATTTTAGTTAATTTCTATTTTTATTAATTATTTTTATTGTTCAAGGTTGGAATTCATTGAACCTGTAATACAGTCTGTTTCAAACGGTTAGGCGGAACTAGATTTTGCAATCTAGTTACTTTCATCGTTTAAATCATGCTTTTCAGCCGTTTTGTTTAAGCTTTGTAAATCATACTTGCAACAAACATTTTTTGGTTAAGGTTAATATCATTTTGAAATGTAATTTTCTTTATATTTTGATTTTTTGTGTCACTCTTAATACAAATATCCCATTTATTTATTTTTTGTCATTAAAATTTGTAAGAAAAATAATTTAATTTTGACATTTGTCATTCGTTTCCATGGTTTCATTGTTGGAATTTTAAATTTTGACATTCCAACGTAAAAAATGAAATAACCCAAGCAAGGTCCCTTTTCGTGACAACCTAAAAGAACGAAATTCCCATTTAGTTCCGCCTAACCGTTTGAAACACACTGTATGTCTTTTTATACCATTAAGAAACAAACAAATAATAATAAAAATTGATGAATTTTCACACATTTCAGGGATTCGCATGTAAATAACAAGTGAAGGACAACTATTATTTGATAACATTTTTTACTGCAGTCGGGTCAAAATGACTATTTTTTGAAAATCATGTTTCGTCTATTAATCTAAGTATTAAGAGCTTTTATTAATACCCCCAAATGATACACACACCGTCAAATTTAAAGGAACAGTTTGAAAATTATGTTTTTTTTTTTTAAATTTTATTATTTTGTAGCCTATATCTTGATAGCTTTGAATGCTCAACTAAACAATGAACGAAGATTGTATCGACGCCAAGAAGAATAAAATGCACCATTTAATTTTGCTACTACTGTACTCTTTGGTGGAGGTACAATTATGGTGTGGGGTGGAATATGTTTGGGAGCTCGCACAAGGTTAGTGGTGATTGATGGCGGAGCGTTAACTGCAGATAGGTACATCGGAGATATTCTTCAAGGCCATGTTGTACCTTTGCCCCATATATCGGAGAAAATTTCTCCTCTAATACTGGATAATGCGCGCTCACACGTTGCCCTCTGTGTAACAGACTTTTCAAATCAAGTGGTTATAACAACGGGTTGGTTAGGGTACTCTCCAGACCTCAACCCGATTGAACATTATTCCAAAAAACAACGTACTAGAAGATTATCTGAGAGATATCAAATATGTCCACAACAGGAAAAATAATTTGATTTTTATGTCTGTTCCTTTAAATTTGCCGGTGTGTGTATATTTAAAATGTGTATATTTTACAAAAACAAACAATATTTAACGACTGTATAAACTAATCGTAATAAAAATTCCAGTTATACTATTCCGATTAACATCAATCTGCATTAATTCAATCTCTCTGGGTAACAGGGTGAGATATTTTAATGTGATAAATAAACAAAAAACATTGTTTTAGAGCCACTGATAATTCTTGAATTACTTAGTAAAGTTATGTGCTGCCCTTTGTATAGACCTTTCAGTGACCTGTATGCAAGCCCATCCACGATTTTTTTTAAATTGCGTCAAAAAAACAAAAATAAATAAAAGTAAAAATACATTTTTCGTTCACTGCGTACGCCTTCAAGAACTTTCATTTGATGCACCACATAAAATTAAAAAATAAATAAATAATTTTATTTAACAATACAATAAATTCAATAACTTTTGAAAAAATCACAAAATCCGAATGTATTATTCAGGTTCACATTAATGTGCATTACTATGCTAAGGTGTCGGGTTCGAATCCCGTTTAGGTATGGCATTTTCGTTAAGAAAAATAAGAACTGTCCTGGCTAATTGCCAGGACAATAGACAACAGATTGCTAGTTGTAAAGGCCGCAAACGTGAAATAAATTTTAAAAAATTGCATTACTATAATTTTATCAAGACTTCAAGATTAACCTCTCTGGGTTGGGGGAAATTTATTTTGTACAATCACTTTAATCAAAACTTGCATCAAAATATGATTATTAAAAAAAAATATCCTTTAATCCCTTCATGAGCTTTTATTTGACACCACACAGTGAATTCTTAAAATGTTTTTAAAAACACAATGCGAGCCAAAAATCATTTGTCCAAAAAAATTGAGTCAACATTATTATTTTAAATTTATTTGTTTAAAATGAAGACTTCTTATTATTGTAGATAACCCCACACAAAACTTAAAAAAATATATTTGTTTTTTTGTTTTTTTTTTTAAACATACGTATATGTACTTGTGTGTTTCTTTGATTTAAGCAGAACTAGATTTTGAAAACTAGTAACTTTCAACGTTTAAATAAGAATTTTGATCACTGTTTAGTAAAAACTCACATCAATCGTTAAAAAGTCAGCTCGTGACAACTGAGAAAAATTAAAATTCCTTTTAATTTCGTTTAAACGTTTGGAAATGGCTTATATATTTTTCGAATTTTAAAATGTTTCCTTTATCTGGATAAAAAACTGCATATGCATTCCAAATCTCAGCTTTGTAGGTCCAACCGTTTGACCGCAATTTACCTTACAGACAGACAGGCACATGACACTCTATAAGAATTTCTTGTTTATACCTACGAAATCTTAGAATTTTTCCTCTATGTGGATAAAAAACTGTATATGAATGCCAAAACTCAACTTTGTAGGTCCAACCGTTTAACCGCAATTTACCTTACAGACAGACAGGCACATGACACTCTATAAGAGTTTCTTGATTATACCTACGAAATCTTAGAACTTTCCCTATATGTGGATAAAAAACTGTATATGCATGCCAAATCTCAACTCTGTAGGTCCAACAGTTTGACCGCAAATTACCTTACAGATAGACAGGTACATGACACTATAAAAGTTTATTGATTATGCCTACGAAATCTTAGAATTTTTCCTCTATGTGGATAAAAAACTGTATATGAATGTCAAAACTCAACTCTGTAGGTCCAACAATATATCTTACCGACACATGACTTGAAGAGTTTTTTTGTTACATCTACGAAATCCTAAAAACGGCACAAATAAAATAATGTAATATTCTAATGTGCCTCTTTATTACACTGTCAAAATTTTTAAATAAATAAGTCGAACCAATTTTGAGTTATAATAAAAGACGGTAATTTTCATTTATAATTATTATAATTATTTTACGTATGGAATATTTCACATGACCAAGTTGGTAACACATTTTTTCACAAATAATTTAAACACAAAATAAAACACAATTCACCTTCTCCATAAAAAGAAACATAGTATCTGGCATAACGTTAGCTATAGAGCTAATGCCACTATCAAATGTAAGACCGACCATGCTCGGTTAACTAACACTGGGTTACTGAGTGCGATGCTGTAGAACCGGCGCTTAAGTACGAACGAGCCGCGTGCCTTAAATAACTTAGTTTGTGTTAAGCGGCACATTGTTTTCGGGAAAATTATAGGCGGAGGATTTTTAACAAAGGCGTCATTTCAGTTGAAGATACTTTTAGTGAGTCACTATTACTGTTAGGCGAAAACAAATGTAAGATTTTGGTGATTGGATTTGTTTACAAAATGGTTAACAAAAGGATAATTGGAACATTTTTTAAATAAGTCAACAGTTAGTATTTATAATACAAATAATTTAATGTTGCACTTGTTTTATGGTTTATTTACTATTTTCATTTTCAAGAAAACACGCAATTGCATTGTTTTTACTTCTCTAAAAAGAGACCATTTTGTTTCGGAAAAATCTTAAGTATTTATTCTTATTTCACGTCATTCTAAGTGAATTTATATTTCACGAAATTTTTTATAAATAAATAAAGCAATGAACTGGGGATTTATAGGAGATTTCGTGGGTTGGTAAGATTAAAGCCTTATTTATAATAGATCCATTGCAGAAGTGCATAGCATACGCATAAATATGTATGAATGGAGTATATTATCTGTTTATTATAAACAGATGTTCGTACTATAAGCAGAACAATGATATCCTTTATACATCTGCGATGCATTTATGTTATGGACCTCTTATAAACGAAGACAGTTCCGTCTTTTACATCAGGGCACATGGAGTACAAGCCCAGGGCTCCCGGCTTGATACGGGCCTCAAAATGCCGAGGTCGTCGTTTACACGAAAAAAAGAGGAGCTCAATTTTTAGTGCAATTTTACTACAATTTTATTACTTTTATTAAAAAACGTTGCAAATGAGTCGGCGGACTTGAGTATCTCACCCTTATATACTCTAATAAAAGTAGATATATTAGAAGAAAATTTCCCGAATATGGATGTTGCTACAAGGATATTCCTTTGCTTAATGGTCACCAATTATAGTGGAGAGCGTTCATTTTCACGCCTAAAAAGAATAAAAAATGAATTACGAACGACTTACTAATTTGTCAATCATGTGCATAGAAAGTGATATCCTTAAAAAATTAGACTTTGAGGACATAATAGAAGATTTTGCACAACAGAAATCCCGGAAGAAACCATCATCCTTAACGTCCAATTCTCAAAATAGTAATCACTTCACTTATATTTGCCAACCATAATAACCAATAAAGTCACTAAATAAAAGTACATACTGATGCTTTCATCCACATTTTTTTTGACTTTATAAAAGGGCCCCAAACTCTGTGTGCTCAAGGGCCCCAAACTATGTGTACTCAAGGGCAACTGCATAGCCTAAGATGGCCCTGAACGAGGATTCTGGTTTATAATAGATATGTAATGGATACCTAAGCATAAAAATTACACTACTTTCTTTGTTCTGTTAATTCCATCAGATGGTTTGAGAGGTCAAACCCATTGTTCTGTAGGTAAGCGTTATGTTATGGAGTTCTTATAAACCAGGCTTCAAGCCTGGTTCATAACCATTCATAACATAACCGTTCCATAACGTAATACATGCAGGGGCGCACACAGATTTTTGGCTTGGAGGGGGTCCAATTATAGATAATTTTTATAAACACTGGGCAAAATTTCAATTTCAAGTGAAGAGCAAAAAAAAAGGTCCTCCCTTCTAAATTTTAAGTGAAGAGCAAAACAAAGGTTCTCAGTTCTAAATTTCAAGTAAAAAGAGCAAAAAAAAGTCCTCACTTCTCACAGTACGGGGGGGGGTCCGGACCCCTTGGACCCCCCCCCCCCTTGTGTGCGCCCCTGAATACATGACTTTCGTTGTTCTGTTATTATAAATAGATGTTCAAATTATAAATAGCGCAACGCAAGTCGTTTATTTTGTTATGGAGCACTTGTGCTATGAATATATTATAAACAAGGCTTTAAACCAGGTTTATATATGTCCATAACATAATGCATAGTATGGGCATAAAGATGAGTACAACGGGGTGTCACTGTTCTGAACATTTGTTTATAATAAACAGAACAAAGAGAGTTAGTCCTTATCTATTATAAATGAGGCTTAAGAATGAGTTAGTCCTTAATAGGATGGAAACGAAACACCAATTAAGGGTAGGGTTAACACTACAGATTACCAATTTCTCATACAAAACTAACAGTCTGAAATAAAATTAGAAACCATTTATACTAATTTTTGCAGTGAATTTTTAGAAGTATTGTGTTCATTTTTGTAAAAATATTTCAACATTTCAATAGTTTGCGCCTTTGAAATTGTATGTCACGGTGGTATTTAAAAATGACATGTTATTAAAATGTCAAACCATTTGGTATGTCATATTGTAAAATTATATTTTAATTAAATGATCATAACCAACAAATCTATAGTCTGTTTTACAGCGTAAGACATTTTTTTCGATGGCATTTAAAATCAGTAATACACTATGACAGTAATCAAAATAACCAGACCTGGTTTGTACTTACAAAAGTGAACGCAATACAATAAAATATATTTATTTGTAAAAAAAAATATCGTTCAATAACAATATCCAGAATTTTTTAAAACATATTTGGGGGATTGGAATATGTTTAATCCTTATATTTAGACAGTTTTACGTCGAAATATTCAAATAATACGTTTAATAACATTTTTCTTTGATATGATTGTTTATAGTCCAGAACTTTCGTCGAAAAATATTAAACTTGATGATAATTGAATGCTACTTAGAATTGAAGAACACACACACGTGTACTAAGGTTGAAAATTAAATCATTTTGACTCGCAGCACTTATTTGAGAACCGGGGCAGATTCAAGATGATCGCAATAATAGATTACCATATGTAATTTTCACAATAGAACAAATTGCTTTTGCTAAACGAAATTATCAAAAGCCTCACTTAAACGTTAAAAGTTACTATTTTCAAAATCCAGATCCTCCTAAATCAAAGAAACAGACTATAATTGAGTGATAACATTTAGACAATATATTTTTCTACAATTAAAAATATTCTATTGGATAAAAATTCCTTGCAAATTTTGATAAACAGATTGTTACTAATTTTATTTCAGTTTATTAGTTTTGTATAAGAAACTTTGAAACTGTGGGGTTATATGCATAGTCAATGCTATATTTACAGATCGATATTTTTAAATCACAGTTTGAATTTTTATTATATTATTACGCTTTCATCTCGAAGGATTTTAGTTCAAGACTGACAATTTCGAAGAATATATTTATTTGTCTATATATTTATATAGTGTTCTACTTTTCGCGTACAATTGTATTAGCGAGTTCATATCTTCAAGGCTAAGGCCACGGAGTACAAACATTTCAGTATATTTATCCATTATTTATTTCTGTTTCTTTAATTAAAAAAAAAAAAATTCAGACGAATATTTGTATTACCTTGATACAAGTTCTTTCATGTTACTAACATTTATACGCAATATAATCGATAAAAGTGTCTAATGTAGACTTATATGTCATTAAACTCAAGAAGAGATGGTCAGAAAACAGTATCAAGGTTATTTTAGGTTAAGAAAAATCAAATTAATCGTCCTTAAATATATACAAATTGTCCAAACAAACTTTACAAATTTCATTTAAAATTATTCCTGTAATAAATACAAAACAATAATAATCGAGTGCCAATTTTCGCACAAGGCGTCAGCTAAATGCCGAAAATGATAGCATTTACACAAATTTTAGGTCATTTTTAAACTATTGCTGGAAGTTACCGTAGCAGGAATTGGGTATCAGTCAAATTATTTTATTATATGTACTATTATGTTTGTATTAGTCAGTTTGTTTATTGTAATAAAAAAATCTCAGTTTTATACAGTTCAAATTCTAATGAACATTTACGTAATTAAACAATATACAAACATTGATAATACAAACTCATTGTTTCTAAATCAAAATACAGAATAACCTAATGATTTTTTCTGATATAATTTTTTAATTTTTGCACTTTACTCAATGCAGTAGCCAGATGTTTTACAAGTGTCAAATAATCAGGTGACACAAAAAAAAAACACTTGCAATTATTACAAAATACTGATAACAGAAGATTTCTGTTTAAACGAAAGTAGACAAAGTTTTGCATGAGTCAGCTTGTTACCTAGAATTAATTTTGCAAAATTGGTCATTTTTGTTTATTTTATTAATGTGTGTCGCAGGATTTTGAATTTTATGTATGGTGTAATAACAGTTGATAGTTGTTGATAGATCATTATTTTCTTCTTTTTCTTCTTCCTCAGCTTGTATTCATCCATTGCTGGATGTCTTATTCCACGTATCTTTATCTTGAGCTTTTCTGTACTATTGGTTCCCGGCGATGCTCTTTATATCGTCAAGCCAGTGTTTATGAGGTCTTTCAGCACTTCTTTTGTTTAGCCACGGACGCCAATGGACTATTCTATTTGTCCACCTAGTTGAATCCTGTCTTGCTACGTGTCCTGCCCAGCTCCATTTGAGGTTCACAATACGGTGTATTCTTTTTCTTAAGGTGGCTATCCCTTCCGGATATTGGCGATCATCATGGCTATTTTAACTTTGCTGACTGCAGCCCTAAATAGTTCAGTTGTTGTTTTATTGAATCACAATCTTAAATTTTTCAACTAAAATATAAGACCTCTGCCAGGCCCTATTCTTCCAAATACTTTACCTTGCATAACTGATGGTTCGAGCAGTCTGTATCTTTCTTTGTTTCTCATTATACGGCCCAAGTACTCTAAATTTCTTTTCTTTATGGTGAACAATAATTCCAAGTCTTTCTTCATCATTTCTAGGACTTTGGTGTTCGTTATCTTGTCCCTCCATGATAATGCGTAGGATGCGTCTATAAATCCACATTTCGAAAGCTACGATTTACGTAGATAAAGCTTCCATTAATGTCCACGACTTGGCACCGTAAAAGAGAGTAGAAAAAACATAGCATCTTACAAGAGGCTAATCTTCCTCAAAATTCTAGATTTCAATCATGGATTTTGAATATTTTAATCATGTTTGTAAATGTTGCGCAGGCAATTGCTATGCGCGATCTGGTTTCTCTGGATGAATCCCATTGGTCGTTAATAGTAAAGCCTAAGTATGTATGATTTTGTACTCTTTGAATACTACTATTATTTGCAAAAAGTTGTCTGCAATGCGCATTATTCTTGCTAATGACCATGAATTTCGTTTTCTGGGTGTTTAAAGAAAGTACGTATTGTTCGCTTATATTGGTGTATTAGCCCTGTAAATTTGCTGCGTCTCCGAATTTCAAATTTTCTGATTCAGCCCGGCAAACTTACGCCAACCAAGCCCTTGCTCATGTTTCATTGCCCTTTGTGTTGTTCTCAGTCTATTGGCACTTTTGATCGTCAACGTCATCGTTTCCAGACCGTAAGTGGCAACAGGCAGGATGCACGACCCATAAACTTTGGCTTTCAACGATATGGGAATCTCTGGGATTTTTATAATGTATCCCAGTTTCCCAAATGCGGGCCAACTTAGTCTTAATCGTTGGAATATTTCTTCTATTTGGTTATTTTTTTTTAGCACAATCAGAAGTCCTAGGTATACGTATTTGTATGATTTCTAAAGACTTATTTCCAACAGTAGACTAACACCATCATACTAAAAATGTTATAGTCCAATGTGTTTTGGTTTACTACAGAATTTGTTTCTACCCGATTTTTCCACGAGTTTTTCATTTCCAGTGTTGCATTGTTGCAGTATTCCATCTTTCCACGCAATATAAGTCATCCATACTTCACTTTTTTACCAGTATTGCTTCTGTTATTAATTTTGTGATTCTATTCAACCATTAAGTATATATATCCACCTACGTCGATAGTCGACGACGGTGCTTCGTTAATAAATAAGTAGTTACTATAAAGTCCTCCGCGAATGAGATCCTTCATGGCTGTAGAGTCCGATATGAGAAGTGAAAATTCTTCCGCATATATAACAAAGGTGGTCAGCTACTGTGTCTAATATTCTATGAGCATGTTGTCTTCTTCTCTCTCTCTCTCTCTCTCTCTCTCTCTCTAATGATTTCTGCATGCTTGATCATTTCCTTTTCAAAGATATGTATTGCTTCAGAGATCAACTTTCCTCAAGCAGGACGATTTGTAGTTATTTGTTCCCACAAAGTTGGGGAGTTCGTTAAATTGCATATTCTAAGAATATTTTTGACAAAATTCTTATAGCAACCATTATATATTTATGTAAATATTGAATTGTGTTTCAAAGGTGTCTTGGATAAAGCTGCAAGAAACAGGGAAATGGTGGTTCCTTCATCAGATCTCTGAAAATATTCAACCAAAAGGTTTTTCACCTATCAGATTCTCTTTATCCGTCGTGCCGACAAACAATTGTCCCCGGAAACCCCCATTTTAATAGTAATAATTTCAAAATAATCTAAATTTTTTAGATACAGGTTTTGTACCAGCGGAAACAGGTACACCACAAATAAAGATTATTTTCTTTTCAGGAAAAAAAAAAAATTTAAATGACAAATTAAGTGGTATGCAAATTATTGTATTGTTATTTACGATATTTTTATTGTATCGCATGGAGAGAAATAAGAATAATAAGAAGGTCTAACAATATATAAAAAATATTTTCTATTCGACTCTGTCCGAAATTTTCTAGATTATCTGTTCTTCCCCACGTTCTCATATCCCATCCTTTGTGATTATTAATTATCTGACCCCCAATCAAACTCAATCTGGCCTGTGAAACGTATTTAGAATCCATATGCACAATGTATCAAGGTAGAGGGAACACGATTTTTCTCAAAAACGCGGAGTGTAAGTTTGTAAGAAAATTTGACCTTTGAAAAAGACCTAAGTTGACCATAATAACATTAAAAATGATATAATATTTCGCTTTCTAATTATGCTTCCAAGTACGACTTGAAAGTGATTTTTATTATATATATATATTTAAGCTCCGAGCTACAGTAGTTTAATAATCGGTCTTTAAAAAAAAATTGTAGCTTTGGGTGCCCCATTCTAAATTATTTACAAATTATTTAATAATTATTTAAATTATTATTTTTACTGAACTCTCTATCAATGTTCTATTTTCATTTTTGTTCAATTGTAAAATATTCAATTTTGGCTAATGGGGACCAATATTTTTTATTAATAATATAGTTTCATAGTTAAGCACATTACTTTTAATATAACGCACTGTATCCAGTTTCATGTCTGAGTACTTATCACAAATCAAAACAAACGAACTAAGCTAAGGCCGCCGGCCAAAATTCTCTGCACACATACACACTAAAAACTCGCCGCTGTTGCCCTTTCCAGTTCATTTATTTATGTTATTCCAGTTATTATTACTTGCGTACATAAATACATTAGAAATCGCATGTGGCAACGCTGTGTCTCGGGACACTACGAAATAGCGTCCACAGCATTGTTTTTTAAATCTAAATTTTTATATGAAAAATCTTAAATTAGAAATAATAAAAATAAATATATGCAGATATATTTAGCTAGTTTTATGCAATTTTAAAGTATAAATGAGATTTTAAATTCAGTTTTTCTTATTGAAAACTTTTAGGACGACACTGTCTCAGTGCCATACTGTCTCAGCCGCCACTGCCTGCGGCTTATTTAAGTAAGGAGGCATCCTTATTCTAGTATATTTGCCATCTTAACCGATATTTATTAATATAACAATCGACAGGATTAAATGGAGGCGTATTCTGAAAAAGTCGAATATCCTGTGGAGACAAGAAAACATAATAATAATAAAGTAAATTTAATAAGTCTGTGATACGCCATTGGGTAATATTTCGCGCGTATCTGGTAGATTTTTATAAAAAATATCCTAATTATTGTACCCTATTTCCGACTCCTTTTATAAATTAATTAAGCTTTAAAATGTGATCAAACCTAATTAAAATCACAAAATATAACCTAAAAACCCTAATAAACATATTTTTACAAAAATTAGGTCAAATTTTCAATAAAAATCTAATTAACAAAATTTTTTAACGAATTACCAGACAACGTGGCACGTGTAATCTGGTAAATATTTTTCTGTACAAAAAAATTTCAAGTTTATTATTGTTAAATATTTTATAAAAACATTAAACTTCTTCGGAAGTCATCAAAAAGTGACAACTCAAAACAATATCATAAACAATGGAATATATTACAATTGTGACATAAAGAATATCAAGATAATGTGATTTTTTCTGACATATGACTTAATTACATAGATTAAACGTGAATTTGCAAACATGTTTTGTAAAACATTGTTTTATTTAAGGTTTATAATGTTTAATTTATTTAATAAGATTCAGTATATATACGTATGTAGGTGTTGGTAAAGTCACATAATCCGTTTTATATTTATAAACATTACAGGGATAAGTTAGGTTAGGATTAGATTAAATCCACTTCCTTTTTAGGAAATGAATTATGTAATTTCCGGTAAATTTCTCATATGAAAAATCTAGGTGTCTCAAGCGGAACGTTTCATATTCATTTATCACCACTTAAACTGAACTGGGTCAGAATTATTCTGGACCTTCACTTGCTGAAAAAGACCCTTCCTCAAAAGTGAAGAGGCTGCCCAAAACATAACTTTAAAATATTCATTTAAAATTTCTCTGTAATACAAAACCATATAATTTGTCTAATAAATACAAAACAATAAATATATTTATATAAATGCTCTATTTGGAGTTTGCAGTTGTTTGTGAAATATAATGTTGGCAAAATGACTGCCTTTTGCTACCACACAAATGCGAGCACTTTAAAGAGCATTTCTTATAACATTTACAAATATTTCAGGCGATATTTTATGTATTGCTGCTCTAATATTTTTCTTTAGTTTTTCAATTTACGTTGGCTTGTTGACATAGACATGTGTTTTAAAATCAGAAAAACCACAGAAGACTTCATAGAAAAAACTTTGGAGCAGTTAAATCCGGAGATCTTGGCTCACCATATCTGGAGAATAATCAGTCTGGAAAATTTTTCTTCAAATTTTCGTAATACAATTTAATAATAATGAGTTGTTGAATCGTAAAACGCTTCATAACAAATGTGATATCTACAGCAGGGGTGCTCAAACAATTGCAAAAATGAAACAAAGTGATTTGAAAGAGCAAAGAACCAACAGAATATCTCTCGTTAAACTCTGGAAGAATGGGTCATAAATTTATGAAATGTTGCGTATAGTCTATTAGGAATCTGCTATGAAGCGACGAACGGTGTTCAAGTGGGACAAAGACTGTGATAAAGTTGAAGACGATGAAAGAAAAACGGACACTACGTCGTCGTCGTCGCAACACAAACATTAAATTTTTTTTTGAATTGGTGATGTTAGATCGCTTAACAACTATGGAAATAATTGCCAATAATCTGCGCATCCGTACGAACAGCGTTCATGCGATTTTACGAGATGACTTGCACGAGGACAACGCGATTTCGCACACAGCACTCATTGTGCGCTAGTTTATTGATCGATATAGCATTACTATTATGGATCCACGGATCACCCTCCATATTCTCCCTATTAATCCCCATGTGATATTATTTTTGTTTCCAAATACACTTAGGCCTCGCTTTGTGTCGTTTCGTTTTGCATTGTTTCGAACTTGCGTCGCTCCTAAAAATACACCAATTTTCGCTCTGCGTCATAGATTTTTCGAAGATGCGTCGATAAATTTCTTTATTTTAAAATGTTTTTCTTTTTTTGTGTAAAATATTTTTACGTTCGGATCATTTGACAATCTGAATTCACCATTTTCATGAGGTTTTTTCCATTAAATGTAGATGTATTTTTTTGTTTTATTTGTAAATTTCTATTTAGGATATTTGTTTGGGGATCCCCCCGTTTATTAATTTCTTCCAAAGAGCATTCCAAAGCGATGTGCTTGATTGACGATGCTGTCCAGATTTTTAAAAACAATGATCCTGACTTTGATCGAAGCTTTAAAGTAGCTAGGGCGATAGATAATGGAATTAATTGCTATAAGGAGCTTTACAGAGAATTTAAAAAAAAATGCTGTTCAGTCGACCATCGAAAAATATTTCGTTAAGGAAAAAAACGCTTGAACCAGCATCTACAGAATCATTATCATCTACATCTACGTATATAATTGAATCAGATGAATAAAAAATTTGTTGTATTTTTTTTTGTTATTTTGTGTATAGTTTGAATTTTCATGTCATATTTTCTGTTTATTTATTTTTTATTAATTTATAAAGTTTCTTTTATTTGTTTCTTAAATTATTAATTTTATTAGTTTTTTTTGTGGATTTTTTTTTGGGAACCTATTTTCAATATTCACATAGTTTCTCATACTAAATGTTAATTCACTTTGCGTTGTTTCAGTCTGCGTCGCCAAATTTTGGAACGTATCTACGACGCAAAGTGGGGTCCAGGTGTATTGAAATGATCACGCAGGGAGAATTTGGACATGGAGACTACCAAACGAGAATCAACGAGGCTTTTGTAGAGCCTATCTAATGAAGACCTGCAGCACTGTTTCCAGCAATTGAAATTGCGTTGTCATAAGTGCATAATGAGGAAGGGGAAGTATTTTTAGGGAGATAACATAACTGTAACCTAATAAATACATATAAATATTTTTCATCAAAATGCCTGAATTTTTTAAATACATTTCATATGTGTCAATACTACATGTGTAACTGCCTGAACGATCAGCCTTTATACCGGGTGAATTATTTAAGGAGCAACATACATGTTTCACATATAATGTTAATGAAGTTATTTCAAAAGCAACATAGCCATAAAACAAATGCTTATCGTATCCATAGAAAAGACAAAATATTATTTTTTAAAATATTTTTTGGACTTAGCTACTAAGGACATTATTATTTTTGTTTGTATGTAAATATAAACAAACTAATAAAAATTCATTTATTGTTTCTAATTTACTATTTTTTAGCCGTCTAGGAACTTGTCAAATAACTATTATATCTAATCAACATTGCATATCTGTTGCCATGGATATGAGCTTGCTATCATAATTTGCTATGTTGCAAATGAAATAACTCACTTCATTAACATTATATGTGAAACATGTAGGTTGCTCCTTAAATAATTCACCCGGTATATACAGTTTTGCTTTGCGAACCAATCAGGTCTATAGCTTATTCTAAAATTTTCTTCCATTTCCTTCTGCCCATCGCTTTCTCTTTTCATTCGGTTATGTTCACCCTTTTTATTTCCTCTTCCATTTCATTTTCCATCGTTCCCTTGATCTTCCTCGTCTCCTTTTCTCTCCGATAGTGCAGACTCTTTGGTAACCTTTCCTGTGGCATTCTGACTATGACGATTAGCCTTTAACCTGTCATTAACTATTTTGGGATGAAAAATATTTTGTTATAAAACATTTGTAGTTTAGTTGTAGACTTTGGATGATCATAGTTTTAAGAAATTTATTTTAGAGATTATGTCGAAGTTTTTAAATAAACTGACAAATTCCAAGTGCTGTGCACTTTTGGGAATTATTTATTTTTGGCATTTTAACAGAAATTTATGTGTTTTGACTTCAATCTTTTTTCATATATTATTATGTCATCCGTTTTATACATAAAGTCACTTAGGCAACTTTCTCTGAATCTCACAAACAGAACTATAAAATGCTGACATTCCCTTTTATGTTATTAAATAATTTTTTAAATAATCTAACATTAGTCAGAAGAAAAAAATGCATGTAGGTTTTATTACATTACTACAATAGGCGATAAGATTAATATTCGATAGTATGCAAGATTTGCATTTTTGGGATTGACTGTTTAAAAATTCGTACAATCAATAATTATAGGTAAGAAATCATAATATTAGATTGACTATTTCATTCAGTCAAGGTTTAAAACTATGAATTTTGAATACACAATGAATTCTTTAATTAAAAAAATTAGAACATCTTATGAATAGATTCTTGAACTTCAAGGTTGCATTAACATAAGTGATAGCATCACTATCTCTCTTGACAATATTACAGCTTCTTTCTAATTAACATATTTTGATCAGAATAACCTTATTAGTTGCTAATAATTTTAAAGTAATTTTGAAATACATGTACAGTACGAGCAGGGCCGGATTTCCTTAACACGCGGCCTTAGGCTACTCAAATTTTTAGGCCCCTTCAATAGACACCTCTTTTTATCGACCGCCAACATATATACCGATTTTGACATTTCGAGATTTCGATGGATCTCCACGAATTGAGGTACCTATATAACGTTTTGACTATTTTTAACATGATGTCTGTCGGTCGGTCTGTCTGTCTGTGTACAAGTGCAGAGCAAATTCGGCTAAAATGATTTTTATAAAACTTCATATTTAAGCTTTTGACATTAATGGCACGAGTTGAGCAACTTTTGGTAAAAATCGGTTGACTAGAAATGGGAGTTTACTCGTGAGGTTTTTAAGATTTTTGCGAAAATTTAACAACAGAAAAATATTTACAAAAAATTTATTTAACAAAAGTTGCTATAAAAGTACTAACTAACAACTTTTATTTGAGATATTTTTTGACAAAACAAAAAATTATTAAAATTTTTCGAAATTTTTTCTATTTTTTCATACTTGGAAACGTACTTTTCAAGCATGGAAACGTTACATTTCCATGCTCATGATAAATAATATCTTTGTTAGAAAATACTCTGCTGCTAGAATGTATTTTATACAAGTACTTTGTGATGGCGGTCGGTCCTGTGGTGGCCACAGCTAATTTTTTAAAAAATATTTCTATGTTTATCACTTTCAATGCTCAGAATGCTCAGAGCAGATAACCTGTCTTGAGACATTGTGCTCCTTAATTCAGTTTGCATCCATGAATATTTTTTCTGGCCCAAGAAAAAGGTTGGATGACAGAGGAATTGGTTTTGGACTGGTTAAATGTGATATGCGGAAAACTGCCAAATTCTCTGAGAAAACCTCGCTCCTTGATGCATTTCGAAGCCACCGTACGTAAGGTGTTTAAAAAATTTCAGGTATTTAATTCCGATAATACCAGGTGTTATGACACCTCAGTTGCAAGTCTTGGTTGTGGTGGTCAATAAACCATTTAAAGACAACTTACGAAGAGAATACAACAATTGGGTATTAGCGGGAAATCACCCATTGATAACTTCAGGAAAAACAAAGACATCCTCAGTCTCACTTTTAGGAGAATGGATTGCGACCGCCTAGCACAAGATCGAACCCGAATCGATAACAGTGGCGGTCTAAGGAAAATTGAGGCCCTAGGCAAGGTTCTCATTGCGGACCCTACTAGTCCAAAAAATCATAAAATAATGAAAAAAATGAATAATAAAACCGTTTTACGGGCCTAAAAAAATAAAGGCCCTAGGCAGTTGCCTAGTCTGCCTAGGCCAAAGTCCCTGATCGATAGTGATGGTTTTAAGGAATTCTGTATTTCAAATAATTGAAATGGGTCTGAAGATGACATTTTATGGGACACTGAAAGCAAGCATACTAACAATACCCATGAGATTTTCGGATAACTTTTTTTTCCCAAAATATCTTTATGAAAAATTTTGGTGTCGCGTTAAATTCGGGGTCGCGTTATATTCGGGTTAATACGGTAATTGTAAACGTCAGTAATTTTCTACATGCTACATCCAGGAACGCACCCGGTATTTATTCTTAGAGGGAGCACAGATGGTATTTTATTTTTGTTCTTAAGAAACCTTTAAAAATTCGAAATTTTCAAGATGAAAAAAAGCAAGCCGCAAATGGCCTTTTGGCTCATTTCCATCTTTAAAAGATGGTGGATGTTCATGTTTAGTGATATGACCAGGGCCGTAACTAGATTTTTGGGGCTTGGGCAAGATTTTATAAATGGGCCCCACACATTACGAATTAAGTAAAATATTATGTCAATTTTTTTTTACTGATCTTTTTGGGCCCCCTTCGTTCCGAGCACCGGGCCTATGCCCTTGCCTAGTTACGGCACTGGATATGACAACGAATTTTTTTAGTACATATTGAGAGGGGGCTATCCCGTGAAATATCATGACCTACTCAAATAACAGATGAGGAAACATCGTGAATGGATTATAAAAGCAAGAATTCATTATCTAATGACAGCTTTTAAATACTTGTAACTAAAAATTACATCAAATGACGCCGGCACTTACAAAATTTTGTAAATAAATATATAATGTTTTTAACCTGCCAATAAAATTAATTATTATTTTAATACAGTGTAAGCAAGAATTCTTTTAAAGTCTAGACTGTCATAAGATTATACACGTAAATATATACTAAATCCTTGCGAGATTATCCACATGTGGTACGATTTAGATTAATTTCAAATATTCTCTGAAATGTTCAGTTTATTTTAGTTTGGTTCTTATGATACGTGCATAATTTCATGTATCAGAATATAACAATGGGTAATCGGTTGAAAATTTGACATTGTAAATAAACTAGAATAAAATACAATACTCATTGAGGATACATAAATTAATATATTTTCCTTGTAGATATATATGAAAAATCGTTTGCCGCAAAATAAGAACTTAATATCTGTAATAAAGATCATTCATATTAGTAATTTATGAACTTTGAATTAAGGTAAAAGATAAAAAGAAAATTAACAACTTTTTTATTATGTTACACATTTCATGCCATTAAGTCAAACCTTGGCTTTTGCGAACTTGATGTACATTACCGCTTATAGAAGTCGGATGCAAGGTCATTAAAGAAAAACTAGCAAATTACAATTAAGATTCATTTGTCTAATAAACTTGTTTCCGTTCATCTGTTGATAAATATAGATGCAGTTGTGAGTACCTTCGACAGGGTGTAGCATGTAGCATATAAGAAATTCTTCTTCACGGTGCCGCTTAACGAGGGAGGAGTACGACATGTAAGATTTTAATATAACAATAAAGAGTAGAGTTTAACATATCCAGATGGACAAGAATGCGTTTTCTGATGGCCTCTTGAAATTTTACCGCGACACATTTGTGCACAATATGCTGCTCTAGCCTGAAGTCAGTCCAATGGCTTGCGAGAGAACCGTTTTCCAGCTCGATGAATTCCGATTAAAGCAGGGCAAGTTACAGATCTTCTGGGTGCAAGCCCTTGTTACCTCAACCATCTTTGGACATTTATTGGTGATATTATAAAATTTCAATTTTCGGCGAGATGACGTGCGTGAAAAATTAAGAACAACCCACGATCGTGCAGAACAGCTAGGGTAAGGAATAGGTGTTCTAAAAAGCTTGTGGCTCGTGGATTATTTGAACCAAGTTTCTTTGTGTAGGGACCAGTTCGCTGATGATGCTTTATAGCACATTTAATAGTTTTTAACTACATTCAAAAGGCCAGCGATATTGGAATACTGTGGCCATATTCATGTAAGGACGCAGCTCGTACAACGTCTTCGTAAGACCGCCCTCAACTAGTAGAATTTTACTATAATGCGTTCAAAGGTGAGTTTGCAGTACATGGCATATGGACTAGTTCTTTTTCATACTCTCTAATGGGTTTACACAATGACGATATCCTTTTCTTGCCAGCTCTAAAATGCGCTGATCTGTGAAGACGCAGTATTCTACAAATGGCCATTTGTTTTTGTTGAGTTTTATTTTGAGTTTTATAAGAGTTGATTTTTGTAAATAATACGAGTTTTTCATATTATTATAATTGATACATTTGACACTTTTACAACATTTGGCATCACCGCTCCCATTTGCCATAAGAGCTATACTGCAAACTCACCTTTGAACGCACTATAGAACTGACCCAAATTGAGCCTGTTGTTGAGTCACCTGTGTATAGTGAGTTGCCAGTGACTGGTTTTCAATAATGATCCAGAATAGTGTGCAGATTCAGGTTTATTTATGTATTAATTCATTATGGGTGTCAATTAATTTTCAGGAAGTTCTTTACCGGAAAATAGTTATTGTCGTTTAACTTTCCCAAAAATTGAGACTCCAAGGTGTGGACCTTTCTTGTTTACTCTACTTGCCGAGTAGATAGAGAAATCCCTTGACTTTCAAAAATTCATTGACTTTAATTGATGAATCTAGAGACAAATCTCTATATAGGAGTTAAGTTTTATATTCAATGCTATTACTAAGCTAAAAATTGAGGTTTTTATTTTACTGCTATTGGCAGTATTGAGAAATTGAATGTTCACATAGCGATTCGGCATTCAACCATATTTAATTATATGTGGCAGATTGACTTCTTTGATATTCTTTATCCTTAAAGCTTTTATAAGCAGGGCCAAGTTTTTCTCGGTATTCCTGGTCTAACTTTCTTCACTGTTCAAACTTGCTTTTGTCTTCACTCCTACTGCGTATATGGCCAAGCCATCTTAGCTGTCCTTCTTGTATTATGGTCTCCACTGGGTTTGTGTCTAGTTTTTCTCTAAATACTTCATTTCTTATTCTATCTAATTTTGTTTTCCCGTCAATTTTCCTTTATCATCATATATTATGTTATTTTTTATTTTTATCCTACTTATTACCATTGTTTTTGTCTGCTGTGCTAAACTTAAATATCAAACTTGAATACATACTTGATATTGTAATAATATTAACTAGGTGGCGGTATTCTGTATTTACAAACAATAAGCTTTCGCATGTAAGTACTTGAAACTAACGTCACTTTTTTAGTAATTTTTATTGATGACGGTAATCTTCTGATATTGTGGATCACCTATACACAGTGCTCTGTACAATTTAAAAATCAATAAATATAAAACATCAATAAATATTTAAATTAGCAAAAAGTTGTCCAACCAAACTGTTGTTTAAATATTACAACTTATTGCGTAAGATTAAACTATTTTGCTGTCATATATAAGATATTCCGATAAAGCCTTTGAAATGCAAAACACAATATTGTTCTAATCATTAAAAATCATTTTAATTAAAATGTAAATAGTTTTAATTACTAAATGACGTAAATATTTTTTGTAAGATCATAATTTAGAAATAAAACAAATAATTTAAAGACAAAATAAACGCATAAAGTGTTCTAATATTTCTGTTCGAATATATAATGGACTATATCGACCTGTTTGCTTACATGCTGTGACGTATTTCGTGAATTTGACCAGGAATTTTAAATTAAACATTAATTTAGCCAAGGACAGATTAGAAATATGAAAAAATTGTGATATAGTATTTTTTTTAATCTTTTGTTTTATTTTAAAGTATTGTTAATGACGTATTTTGTTTAATAAATATTTTTTTTTTCAAAATTGTATTTTTTGGATAAGAAAGGAATGACCTCCTGTTGTTAGTTTAAATAGACAAAACATTTGGTGACAAAAACGTTTTTTTGTTAATTTTGTTTACAAATTTTTAAGATATTGTCCTAATTTTAATTTGAATCTTACTCTGACCTTACATGGTCACTAATATTGTCAGTATCGCAATTTGCGACTCCAATCATCATCATCACTGGTGCGGCAGCCCGATGTGAACCTAGACCTCCTGTTTCCAGGCTTCATGACCATGTTTTCAATCTATGTACTTGCAGGAGTAATATGGTCAATATTACGTAATTTTTTTAGCGTAGACAGAAAGCGACTCCATAAGAGTATCAAAATACTCACAGCGGCATCAATATATTTTTCTTATAAAAAGAAATTTTATATTTATTTAGCTTACTGCGTGAACGCAACGTATCCGAGAGGCGCGGGGGTTATGGCAATCGGTAGCCTGGCTCTTGGGAATTCAGTCGCTATGGAGCGTTTCTCGGGAGCAGACCGCGCGGTATGCGTGCGAGAGTATTACAAAAACGGTGATTCGGCGACTGTAGCGCGTAGAAAATTCTGCAGTATTCGAGGTTTTCGCCACTTAAATGATGCGCCAAGCATTCCTCTCATTCGACATTGGGTTAAAAAGTTTGAAGAGACTGGTACAACGCTGGATAAATCAAAATTCGGGCGACCTAGGTCATCAAGAACGGTAGAAAACGTGGAGAATGTTAATCAGTCTGTTCGTGACGACCCGAACCTTTCAATTCGGAAGCGCGCAAGTGCTTTAAATGTGCATAGATCATCATTACATCGCATTATGCACAAAGACCTAAAGCTGCACCCCTACAAAATTCAATTGGTGCAAGAATTAAAGCCCCAAGATGCCAGTCAGAGGCTTAATTTCGTAAATCAGGTGATTGAGCGATTTTCAACGTTTACCAACATTTTGTTTTCAGATGAAGCTCATTTTCATCTTAATGGCCACGTAAATAAGCAGAACTGCCGCTGCTGGAGTGCAACGAATCCGAAACGCAAACATCAGAAACCCCTACATTCGCCTAAAGTGACCGTATGGGCTGCGATGTCAGCGTGAGGAATTATCGGCCCTTACTTTTTTGAAGACGAAAGGGGGCGTGCAGTTACAGTGAATTCAGAGCGTTATGTGGAGATGTTAGACAACTTCTTGGTACCTGAACTGCAAAACTTTCCTGGCTATAACCAAAGAACATGGTTCCAACAGGACGGAGCAACTTCACACACGTCCAATATGTCTCTGCCACGTGTTCGTGAAATTTTCTCAGGCAAATTGATGTCCCGGAGAGGTGACATAAATTGGCCTCCACGCAGTCCAGATTTAACCCCTATGGACTTTTTCCTATGGGGTTATCTTAAATCTAAAGTTTAAATAAACCGACTTCACTGGCGCATTTGAAAGAAAATATCCGTCACGAAATGGCAGCCATCCCTGAGTCCACCTGCCGAGACGTCATAAGTAATTTTACTGTTCGATTAAATGAGTGCCGAGAACGAGAGGGTCTACATTTAGACGATATTATTTTTAAGAAATAAATCCCCAAAAAGTGTATTTTAATAATTAATAAACATTTTTTCTATATACGGCTTACTTTTTTTTTTAATCGATCCACTAAATATAAAATTTCTTTTGAGACACTTGTATTTGAATTATTATTATTTTTCTTTTTTATTTCGTATGGCATAGGTACTTATTAATTGTTTTGGCCGCTTCACTGCAATAGTTTTTCAGCCGCTTACCAATAATGGTGAACTAGACTACATGCCTAGACGTGTGTGATACATACATATGTAGATTTTAACATATTATTTAAAAGATTTTCAATATATACACCTGGTAACGAACTCGGAAACGCAATTTAAAAAATAATTTTTGATAAATAGAGATGCAGAAAAATAAATATTGATATTAAACTAAACAGATTTTAAACAATAGGTTATAAAAGAAATGTAGAGTACGCTGCACCTACTAACTTCGTAAGCATATGTTATATGTTCATGCGCAGAAATTCAGACCCTGGAATAAAGTTTTATACATAAGAGAATAAAAATAGTACATTTTTAATATCAATTAATATTGATTACTCAGTACCAGAGATTTTCAGGGCACGATTAGCGCCCTCTGGCATAACCTTAACTACTACATAGTACAGTAGTTGAGACTGTCGGCTTTACGTGCTTTTTTAAGCACGCCTCATATTGCCGGATATTAATTCAGAGATGCAGATATTCATATAAGGCAAGGTTGAGTGTACCTACGGATGTAACTGCTAAGAATTTTTTTGATAAATCATTTGCCCGTGCTTCTTACTGAGAGAGTGCCGTCTACTACGAACCCAATTAAACCATATTTATATAGGTCTCAAATTGTTTAATTCCCTGAACGAAGAAGTACGTGGCCACCCACTCTTCGTTTCAAGGGATTAATTAAAATCATTTATTGGCTGTTCCTCCTTATACCGTTGACGAGGCTATGTCAAATTTATTTGATATACGAGTTCCTTGGAATAATAAGATATATATGTATGTTTTGAAGTTATTTTTGTTTATTTTACACATCATTGTACTTTTGTTTGGATTTGATGGAAGAATTTGTATAGTGTAATAATTAATAAATTATTATTGTTACTGGGGATCGATCGCACATTCCCACACTTACAAAGCGTGTGAGCCGACCATAACGCTACTACCGCGGTCGCTCCATATATACTGCCTTTACAATAGATAAATATTATACAAATAAATATTGTAAAAAGGGCGCAACATGTGCAATAAATAGGACGCAATCTGTTTAGTTGCGGGAAAGTGCAATGGCACTAAGTTCCACCACTAGTTTCTTGAACATTTTTAAATAAGAAACATTATCTCGACATAGGTTGGATTCAACAAAATTAAGAAGTTATAGCATGCTAAAGAAAAATACACGAATTTAGAAAATAACGGTATTTACACACAAAAAATGACAAATCTAGTGGAACGATTTTATGAAAATTACATTAACTGTTCAAAATGATCACCTGCTTCTTCAAAACACATTTGAGCGCGCGGTAATAAGGAATTAGTCGCACTTTCCAATATTTCAGGTGTGTTCTGAATTTGGGTGGCAGCATTCCACGCCTTCTACCTAAAGCAGTGAATTAATAATGTACTTATGCATTTTTCTGTAGCATGTTATAACTTTTTAATTTTGTCGAATCGAATCGTTGATATAACTTTATTTTTTAAATTGTTCGATAAACCTGTCATTTAAGTTAATTACGTTTAAATGTTTCGAATAGCCTATACTAACAGATACTATTTCTATTACAATATAATCATATATAATCTGAAAAAATATATCTAGATAACCAAGGAATTCATTTATATGTATAGTCCAATTATTATATTACATTACAAAGTGTCTACTAAATTTTAAATTTTAAATTCCAGGAGATTCAAGTAATCCCCAAGTAACATTTTAAAAAATTCCAGGATAATTTTCCATAAATTATATATTATTCGAAATAAATTCGAATAAAAGAGATAATGTCACATAAATTCACACATTTCTATAACATGCCACTAATGTAGGGCTGCCATACGTCCCGGTACACCGGGACATGTCCCGGTTTTGAGGTTTGTGTCCCAGTGTCCCAGTCCAAGAGTCATTTGTCCCGATCGATTTAAAATTTATGCATATTAAAAAATTATTTTTCGATAATATTGTACATATACATATATACATACTATATATAAATTATATAACAGATTCGAGGTCCGAAATGTTCCGGAGTAATGCCGAGAGACAGATGTTCGCAATTCGCTTTCTATTGACACCGTGAAAAGCATAATTCAATGTGTTTTAAATTATAAAATGTCATGCATCGAATTCTATAATTATATAAAAGGGGAAAAAGAACTGCTCCAAAAAACGAAAACATCGGAGAAGTATGATTGGGCAAAGAAGAGCGATGATAAAGAAGCCACCGAAGTCGGGGAAGGGGGAGAGTAAAGGCAAGAGAAGAATGGAATGTAAGGTTCTATTTGGTTTTATTAAATTGAATCGCCCATTAATTTATATTATATTATTTTAGATTTGATAAAGACGCATCCACAAAAAAAAAACATCAAATTTTTCCATTCGAACTGAGTGTTCCAAAATGATTCACCATTGATCCCAACGTTTTGCTCTTGGAATACCTATTATCAATCTCTACTTTAATTATTTTTTTTGTCTTTAAAATTTTTTATTTTTTTAAAATATTGTGCAATTTTTTATAATAAAGGTATTATTGTCGATAAAAGTTTTTTTAAGTTGTTTTCTTTTGGGGGCGGGGGGGTGTCCCGGTCAGTAGTCCGACAATTATGGCAGCCCTACACTAATGGCGTAACCAGTATTAAACACGATTAAGACATGTTGTAGGGCCCGCGATAAATAGGTGCTCTAGAAGAACTGAAGCATGAATTTGGTTTTACAAGTTTTATTTTTAAATTTTGCCCCCCTCCCAGTCATAACTTGAATTTTTAAAATTCTCCTTACTTGATTTTTACACAGATTCAAGTATATTTAAGGAATTTAAGGACCAATTTCAAATCACAGGAGATTCCAAATGAATTAGAACAAGACTGTCCATTTAAAATTGAAAAAAAAAAAAATTCAAGGCGTACTAGACGTCTTTTTTTCGGTCATATTGTATTATTAATCGGGTTAGGTTCTTATAAAATTTTCGTTTTAGCAAGTTTTACAGAAGAGCAGTAAAAATATCTAAGAGGTGTACTTTCCTTCTTGGGTATTATCCATCGATATTTATTTTATTGTCCACCATTTTGCAATTTGATACTTATGACGTCAATAACATTTTTTCCACTACATGACAAAATTTCTATCAATTAATTAAATGGCAATTTGTTTTTGTTTTTCTCACGTGTACAAATATAATTTTTCCATCATCTATAACATGAAAATCATTCCACAAATTAATATAAATTCAGTTCCAATTTCCCGAAATTATAAATTAACAAACTGGTTGAATAACTATTTTACGCTTCATTAACGATGTTCGCTTAATTTACAATTCAATAAATTATGACAGTATGACTCATTGACTCGTGGCTTGTATAATACACTTTCAATATATAGAATATCACGTGTTTTATTAAATTGTACAATCTTTTAGCATAACCGCAAGTGTTAAACAATGACACTGATACTTTCCTTCTAATAGTGTATTTATATTAATACTGTAACATTTCGGTCTGGAAGCAAGCCCTCATCAGCAGCAAATGAACAGATGTTTAATGGTTACAACAGTGATTCCCAAACTGTGCGCCATGGCTGGGCTACAGTGGCGCTGCGAAAACATTTCAATACTCCTCCAACTGCGTTAGTTAGATCAATGTTTTGACTTGGGGCGCCGCGGAAAAATTCTGATACATTAAGGGTGCCGGGAATCAAAAAAGTTTGGGAACCACTGGGTTACATTGTTGCTTAAGCGCCCATTTTTTTAAAATTTATGTGTGGGGTATCAAATAAAACCTCTTAATGCGTGGATAGACAAGCAAATTTTTATTTTTGAAAAATCAATATTTATGATGGGATTTTCGACAAAAAAATTTAAAAAAAACTTTTGTCCCTCACCCTATTTTTCAAAGGGGTTGATCTAAAAATCTGAAAAAATCTCCATAATGTACATTGATGGGAACCGGAATAGCTGAACAGGAATTTTCAGATTAGTTTTTCGAAAAATATCGATTTTTTTTGTGTCGTTGAAAAAAAAATATAATTTTTTTTTAAAATTTATCAGGTGGTATCCGAAGAAAGCTCTTAAAACGCATATTAAAGAACGAAAACTAGTTTTTGTTAATTCGTTTCTTTTAACACGACCTTGCCTACAAAGTTCTTGTCCCGCCCCTTTTTACCCAAGGGAGTTAAATTAAAAATCTGAAAAAATTATAAGTAATGTACATTAATCTGAGCCAGAAACGTACGAAAGGAATTTTTGATCAGATTTCGATTTTGGAAAATATTGTAGTTTTTATGTTTTTGACAAAATTAACTATTTTTTTAATTTAAGGTTAAATTATGGCTAATTTAGATAAAAAATAAATCGTTTATAGTAGTGAAATATTTTAAATCAAATAGCTCATTGTTAATAGTGAGAAATACGTTTCTGAAATATGAACTGTAACAGAACTATTTTTTGCGGCGGACGCGATCTATGTCAATAGTATCCCTCCGCCAATGTGACTTAAGTTACATTACGCGTTCATTGAGCGTTCGCAGACACTGCATCACTTTATAACCAAAATTGTTATTTAGTTAAATCTAAATCAATATTAATTTATCACTTTCTGTAATTTGTGAGTGGTCGGATAATAAAATGAATTTAAATCTTTATAGAGAACGTATATTTAATATGAACCCGCTATTCGCGACTGAAACTAACGTTGGCGGCGCTGCGTACAACAGCTGATGGCGCACGAGAATATGTCAGAAGTTTTTTCTTAATATTTATCTGTTCAAACAATATTTCGGCAAAAAAGCACTGTATTTAAGTCACTATATTTTAAAATACTTCTTAATTCACATAAACTGCAGCACAACACGCTACAAATATTATCCAAATATACGCTTCTGTTTAATTTAGCTAGTCACCACCAGACGTCTCACTGTTATTTGCAGTCGCGAATAGAAGCGGGTATAGAAGCGGGATATATTTGCAATATATTTCTTATTAATTTAATGAAGACTCGGGTACGAAGTAAATGCAGAAAAAATCGCTAGAATTTTTTTATTTTACATTTTCCTATGACGGAATATTCGCAAATTATTTAAATTTAGTTTAAACAATTTAAATGGAAGCTCTTAGTTCTCAAATATAGAATAAAAATGATTTTCAAAAATCTGTGGATTTTGATTGTGACTATAGGAAAAAAAACCTATAGGCATCCAGCATTCTGTTGACTTCTTACACTTATTAAATACCTACAAAACCCTGAAATGTGTGAAGATTCACACTTCACCTCATTTTTTTTATCAAGGTGGCTAAAAACCGCAACCGCTTGGCTTTTATAAATATCGAAAATTCAAGAGTGTATTTATTTTCACCCAAATACGGCCTGCGATATAAAATGTTGCCAATCCCTGGTATAAAAGCGTGGGTATCACGCTTGCAAATTACCAGAGTTCCAGTCTGTATTTTCTTTTCTGCAAATCTCTATTCAATTTTATTATTTTATTTTAGATTTATTATTAATTAAAAGAAGAGTACGGCGATATGAAAATATAATCATTGAAATAAACTATTCAAAAGTGAATAGGGATATAAAAAAAGTCTTTTATGATAACGAACCCCTACGTATGTTTATTTATATCAATGATTACATCAAAAGATATGAATTCAAATAAAAATCGACAAGTTTTGTTCTGCATGTATACTGGCATAGAGGCAAAAATTTTAAATCGCCAATATGCTATATGTTACCGGTAGTCTTCAAGTATATTTTGAAACATAAAAAATTATTTTTTTCAAGGATACAAAAAGTTCGATAAATTTCGAAAAACGCATCTGAACATTTGATTCTCATAAGAATACTGCATTCTTACGTTTGAACGGACTATATAGACAGTGCTGTAATTAGGCAGGGGCAACAGGGGCATATGCCCAAAGCTCAGATCGAAGCGGCGCCCAGAAAGGAAAATATTGGCGTAATTATTATTAGAGATGGGTCGTTCATGAACAAACCGACTCACTGAGCCGGCTCAGTACACTGACCGAAGTGACACGGTTCACCAAATTGAAGTGAGCCGGCTCACGGCTCATTGCATAGTTTCAAGGATACGATTGATCAGGCGACTGTGGACAGTCACCGGAGTGATCCGGATCTGGATCGATGTCATATTGAACTTCGCGAGAACTCGACTTGTAATGTATTATCATAAAGTGTATTTTGTCATCAATTTGTAGGGCAGTTTATTTGAAATTAATAGGCTTAGTCTGTACTTTCTTACATCCATACTATATAAAAATATTGCCCAAATCCCAGATGTCCGATTTATAAGGGCAATAAACATCGCCATAAACTTAACACATCTGGTTTAAAATACAGTAGCTACATAAAGTGAATTGTTTGTTTACTATTAACCTGGCAAAAATGTTAGATAATTCACTTCTATAGATTTTTATGTATTTAACTTGTTCATATAATGCAAGACAACAACCGTATTGAACAAACGACCGACAACTGACCGACCTGTGTCTCGCGAATAAGAGCTGGCTCAGCTGAGCAACGTTCTACCTATATATTGTAAACCAACAACCGCATTGAACGAACGACCGACAACTGACCGACCTGTGTCTCGCGAACATGTTTACAGTTTATATAATGCAAGAGCCGGCTCCACTGAGCGACGTTCTACCTACACATTGCAAACCAACAACCGTATTGAACGAACGACCGACAACTGACCGACCTGTGTCTCGGGAACATGTTTACTTAGCCGGATCAGTGAGCCGGCTCAGCAAACTGAACGACCTCCACTGATCCGGTTCCGCAAACTGAGCCGAAATTCCCATCTCTAATTATTATATTTGAGTGAGGACTTTTTTTTAGGTCATCACTTGTAGTTTAGAAGTGAGGACCATTTTTTAGATCATCATTTGTATTTAAGAAGTGAGGACCTTTTTTATAGATCATCACTTATATTTTAGAAGTGAGGACCTATTTTTTTAGGACATCACTTGTATTATATAGTGTTTAGGGGGGGGGGGAATTATAAAATCTAGCCCAGAGTCCGAAAAAAGCTAGTTACAGCCATGTATATAGATACCTAGAAACTATCATCAATCAAAATGAGCCTATCGCGTTACAACACTTGGTCACTTATGTCGCAACCGCAACCTACTGATTAATTTCTGGTGACAATTTGTCGCGGCAAATAGCACATGGAGTCTTTCTTTCCTTATTTGTTTTTAAAAATGAATATTTATAAATGAATCATTTTTGTAATCCATAAAATAGTGTAATAAATAAATGTTTGTCATTGCTTTTGTGTTAGTGTTCTCTACGTCATTTAATAGTGCAGTGATGTGACTCAAAAATGTTACTCATTACATAGGTAGTTACTATGATAGCTACCTAGCATGACACAGTACACAGTATGCGTGGTTTTTTTACACTAAATTATTTTCCACGTATTGTTAATTTTTGTATTACATTTTCACGTAGGCTACTTTAATGTGTAATTTTGTTATTGAACAAAGTGTAACTAATTTGTCTTTTGTAAAATTAATGCAAAATATTGTTTATCAACAGGCGTGAGCGGCACTACAGTTCAAACTACAGACACTGCATACTAGACCAGTGTTTCTCAACAGATGGTCTACGGACCACCAGTGGTCTCCAGAATAAATTTAGTGGTCCGCGAAAGTTTTTATATGTGTTTTTTGCAGTTTTTTACAATTTTTTGCACATTTTTTACGTATATAATTTATATTTTGTTTATATTCTATAAACTTTCTGTGATTTTCTACAAATAAAATAAATTTATTTAGTAGCACATTAAATATATTTGTTTTATTGCAAAAAATTAACGAACAATTATTATAAGTGTTCCGCGTTAGAAAATTATATATTATACTGGTCCGCGGTCCGTTTTTGGGTGAGAAACACTGTACTAGACAGTCTGGCCAATTAACAACGCCGCCATTAGGAAACCAAATAAATATTAGAAATTCAAATGGAAAAATAAGATAAATTTAACAAAAATTTTTTGGAACAAACTGTTTTATTGCTTTTAAAAATATTCGTCTTTAAGATTTATACACTTTTGCATGCGTCCAAACCAATTCTCGAAACATTTTTTCCACTCTGAAGTTGGTATCTCAAAGACATGGTTTTCGAAGGATTCAACAGTTTCTTGAGGTGAAGATAATCGCTATCCACGCATTTTTTGTTTGACATTGGGGAACAAAAAAAGTCGTTAGGGGATAAATCAGGTGAATACGGACAATGGGACATTAATTCGATGTTTTTCTCCTTCAAACAATCAATTGTTTGACGTGTTGTGTGGGACCTGCATTGTTATGATGAAGAATGCTGCGACGTTTTTTGTTATTTTTCCTGATTTTGTTGATGACTTCTGGCAAACAAATTGTTGTATACCATTCAGCATTAACTGTTCTCCGGTCATCTAAAGCAGCGGTTCTTAACCTTTTTATACTTGGGACCCCCCCCCCAACTATTCTAAAATATTTTCTGGACCCCCCAAATTTTTTTTGAAATAATATTTTAAATGTTCTTAATAATTTATTGTTTAATAATTAAGTTTATTGTAATTTTAAAAGAAAAAACTGGTAAAAATTAAATTTATTCTTTTAATTTCGGGACCCCCTAAGGTCTTTTCGGGACCGCCCGAAGTTTCGTCACTTGTAACGATGTTGTATACGGATTTTGCAGTGCCAAGTTTGATTTTTTTAGCATTCTCTTACACCAATCAACACAGCCTTTTTTTGAGCTTCGGTCAAATTATGAATCCATCGGAAACAGATCTTTTTCACAGCTAAATGTTCATGCAAAATCGAATGTATTGCAGTGTGCGATATGCCAAAGGATGCCTCTATCTCACGGTAGGTCACATGCCGATCTTCTTCAATCATTTTGCGCACAGAATCGATGTTTTTTTGAATCACAACTGATTTTGGTCGACCTTCACGAGATTCACCACTGACGGACGCACGACCACGACGAAATTCTGCAAATTTTTTCTTTTCAACTGTCTTTTCTGATGGTGTTCCATTACCAAAAGTTGAACGAAGCGAATTAAGGCATTGTTGTTGAGTTAGGCATTTACTAAAATCGTAAAAAAATCATCTAACCCAAAACCTTCACGAGTAATATCCATTTTTTCACAAACTTGTTTTTTTTTAACGCTCACTGTCATCAAAATACTCGGTAAATTTATAAGCTGCCACTGATTTCACAATAAAAAATGTCAAATTTTAAGAACATAGTAATGACACATTTCAATATTGCCATCTAGTGGTCGTTTGTAAAAATATAAAAGGTAACCCTTGTATGTAAATAGAAAAAGCATTAACAATACAAAATTTCATAAAATGAACAGAATATAATTTTTAATCAGGAAAGTTCAAAAAAAAAAAAAAAAATGCCATTTTATTTTGAAAGCTAGGCGTACTGGCGGTTGAGAAACATTGGTGTAGTGGACCAGATCTAGGTATTTTCCCAGGCCGATAAATGTTATCAGTCCGCGCCTGTGTGGCAATCCTACTTACTAAGTACCTACGAAATCCTGACATGTGTTAAATTTCACATTTATATAATGATTGAGCTTAACCCTTTACTGCATGAATTTTTATTTTTGGCTGAAATAATTCATGGGCATTAGGAATTTGTTCTTATTGATTGAAAAATTAGTTAAAAAAATATATTAATAATTATTTTTATGAAAAAATAATAATTAAAATAATAATTTAGGGTTTGTGCCATACATGGAACATTATGATTCTACATTATGTTACAAAAGAAAATGATTCTGTATTATTTGCTCGTCAATTGCTATGTGTTCTTCATTAGGGATTAAATGCAGTCGCCCTCGAATTTTTGAAAGAAAAGGTCGTATCTTCTAGTTGTCCTTTCTCAATAAATTCAGAGTTATCGTTGAAGTGCAAATTCCGCTTGATATCCTCAAATCTATTGCAGCCCATTGCTTGAGAGACTGAAGGATCCATTTCTGTGTATGTGGCATATATGAACATTCATGAAGTAAAGTTCTGATTCAGTTTTAAAAGTAAAATAAAAAATTGATGTGAAGTGTGAATTTTCACACATTTCTGGGTTTTGCAGGTATTTAGTAACTGAACGATGATTATTTGGGATGCCAAAACAAATTTTATGTCAAAATATTTTTTTATGAATTTTAATTCGAATGCCTAATACCATTATTTAAGTTTCTAAATATATGCAGTATTTTTTTTTTATACAGCAAAGTTCATTACGATTTGGAAAATTGCACCTATGGCTTCCATTGGTTGCTTACATCATAAGTCCCGCCCTTTGATTTCGTCAAACATAGAATTAAATTATAATTTCAACACTTTCCACTGGTTATTAAATTTACGCTTTTAAAAATTAAATGCAACATTTACCAAATATAACTAGAATTTTAACAAAATAATTGAAACAAAATAAAAATGCAAAAAAAAATAAATAAAAAATAACATGATTCGATCGAACCCTAGTTTGCAAGTTAACTTATATGATTAACCGTACGACAAATCCAACCACGCCACGAGAGCTACTGATGTGGTATGTTACACAACGTATTAAATAGTTAACATATTTTAGTTAAAAACACAAAAAATGCGTTATTTTCCGAAAACATAATCTGATCAAAAATTCCTGTTGTACTATTCCGGTTCACACCAATGTATATTACTTAGATTTTTTTCAAATTTTTAGTTTAAACCATCTGGGCTACAGGGTGTGGGACAAAAATTTTTTTGCACAATTTTGGCAAAAATCGCATGAAAATAATTTATTTTGCAAAAATAAAATTTTGATCGTTAATCCACGTACTAAGGGCTTTCATTTGATACCCTACTCAGAATTTAAAAAAAATATTTTTTTTTTCGATGAGCACATATTTGTTTATATTTTTAGAGGGATATGTTTTTTAGATGTTTTAGTATTTTTCCTATGTGCGGGTCAAAGAGTTGTATAAGCATGCCAAATTTCAACTCTCTAGGTTTAGCCGTTTGGCTACAATTTTTACCGAACAGACAGACAGACAGACAGACAGACAGACAGACAGACAGACAGACAGACAGACAGACGACAAAATGACGGTATAAGGGTTTTTTGGTCATACCTACAAAACCCTAAAAATAAAAATCGGAATGTGCCATATATGGCACACTATACGGTAAAGGGTTAATAGTTTTTCCTTTTCTGATATAGTTTCCTTAATTTCTCTACCTTTTTCCAATATATCGATAAACTTAAAATGTTATGATCTCGTATTGCAAAGTTCTGTAAAATCAGATTTATATTTTCCTTTGTAGTTTACTATTTACAGCACCTACGCTTCCTACAAGAGTTGTTTCCGCCAGTTTTATTTATCAAATATATATTTTCGAGCAAACTTCTATACAGTTCCATATCTTTTCAATCTTATTCAGTCTACCCATTACATCTGAATTTCTATTTATACATAAGCTCCTAACAGTAATGTGATACTGAAAGCATGAATTTCATAAAATTCATTCATCATAATGAATAGAGAAAGCGTGTAGAGACTTTCGCATTTAATTAATGTCTTTCTAGTTTGAAATTATAAAAAATTTATGATGCTAATGACTTAATACGAAGAGTTGAACATGATAAGTCTTAAGTAATACTTAAGATTACATTTAGAGTTATGTTGAATTATAAATTCATGTGAAATAATCATGCCAAAATTATAATGACTGGCAAAAATGTTAGAGACATATACTCTGACTTAAGGTAGCCATACACGGTGAGGATTTTCTCAAGGTTTGGCCTGAACAGTCCAAGCCGCGGCCGGTACTTGAGGCCAAAAAATCTCGAACAAAAATCATATTTCGGCCTTAAGGCCAGATTGTAATTGGCCTTACTACCGTGTGTGTGTGCTGTTGACAGTCGGCCTTGAGGATTTGTAAAGTGAGTATCGAATTTATTTAGTCATGTCTAGAGAATTTTTGTCGAAATTCATACTAATGTATGAAAATGAACCTTGCTTGTGGCAAGTAAGTTCTAAAGAATACCATGATAGAAATAAAAAGGAGGCTGCGTACGCGAAATTATTGGAAAAAATAAAAGAAGTGGACGCGAAAGCTACAAAAAATGACGTAATTAAAAAAATAAACAATATCAGAAGTGTTCTCCGAAAAGAGAATAAAAAAATTAAGGAATCGTTGAAATCAGGAGCATCTGCTGATACTACGCACAAGCCTAAGTTGTGGTCCTCAAAGCCTTTTCCTTGAGGTCAATCCTCTCCGTGTGTGGGCGAGGGTTCGGTAGAGGAATTCCTCAAGGAATTCCTTGAGACTTTTTCCTTGAGGAAATCCTCACCGTGTATGGCTACCTTTACTCGCAGGATTTACTTAACCGACGTCAGCCTGAGAAAGGGTATGGTTCAATCTAGAAGGTCATAAAAATTAAACAATACTACTGGTTCGGATGGTGCGAAAGAACTATTGTCTTGTATCACTCGCTCGAATCACACCTGCAATAGAAGCGTTTCATATACAAAAACACGCACACATTTATCTGAATATATTCAAATATAACTAACGAAGATAAAAACTACGGCTATAATGTTAAAAATTTGTATACTTCAAACTTCAAACATTAACATTAAAACACTGACAACTGTCAAAATGAAGGAATATATTATATTTGAAATTCGAATAAGACTTGTGGATGCAGCTTGTGATATAATTATTAGTAAAAATGTTGAAGCTAATATTGAAAAATAAATGTGAAGAGAGAATTTTTACACATTTCAGGCTTTCGCAGGTATACAGTGATAAATTTCAAAATAGAATATATTATATAGTAAATTTTAAAATAATACTAATAATAATAAGTAATGAGTCCCGTCAGGGAAAACGCTGGAGTACAACTTTCTCGGGAGGAGTACAACAGAGTTACCAGTTTGGTGAAATGAGCCGAGACAGACATGTTGACAAAAGAACACATGAGTAAAATTATGCACTCTGTGTTCTTCAAACATATTAAATGTCTAGAGTTGTCCACCGAACTCACGTTCTCGTTTCTTAAGTCTGCTGGTTTGAAATCGGAAGCAGAAGGTTTTGTGTTTGCGTGTCAGGATGGTGTTATAAATACTTTGGCGTACAGGGCCCGCATATTCCAAATAGCGGAGTCCATACTCTGCAGGTTGTGCCACCACCATCCTGAAACGATTATGCACATTCTGTCTGCTTGTCCATCTCTTGCAGCGTCGAGCTACGTGACTCGACATAATGCTGCTCTCTGCGTGCTCTATTACCATCTTAGACATGCCTATGGTATTGACCAAATACCGGTTATACCGTACGTCCCTTCTGACATAGAATCGGTGGTGGAAAATTCCAAGTGCCGAATTTATTGGAATTACTCCTTCCCCACCTCGAGGTTACTGACAGCCACTAAGCCGGACATATCCCTCCTGGATAACGAAACCAAACAGATGTTTGTTATCGAATTCTCAAGTCCAACTAAAAAGAATAGCTCTTTCAAGGAGCAGAAAAAGAAGTCCAAGTATATGGATTGATGTTTGAGCTTAGAAAGCTGTATCCCGGGTATAAAGTTAAGCTTGTAGTCCTGATAGTTGGTGTTTTGGGTGGTATGAAAACCTCCTATCGAGGGGAAATTGAGTGCATTCCCGCCTGCAGATCTACTGCCAACTGTTTTATCTGCAGGATGCAGAAACCAGTGCTGCTCGGGGTCATTTCCCATTGTGCGGGCACTGGATCTAGCGTAATTTCCGCGGCTGCATATCGCCAGGTTTTGGGATGCAGCCGTGTGTATTTAGCTCCACTAGTCTCTTGTATGACGCGGCTCAAAAGATTGCTGAGGTTTGCGATTAGTTGACGCTTATTAAGACCTGACAAACCCCATAATAATAAGTAATAATAGTAATAATAATAGTAAATGTGTTGAAACTAATAAAAAATTGAAGTGACGTATAAATTTTCACATATTTCAGTGTTTTCAGGTATTTAGTACCCAAGTTAAAGCAGCATGCTGTATGTGTGGAACATTTTTTTTTGCGATAATCAAGTCAAAAGAACAATATTTTGAAAACAATTTATCGTTTATTATTTTATGTACTAAGCACTTTTATTTAAAACAATACATGAACTTTTAAAATAAAATATGTATTTTTTCAACAATAAAAAAATTAATCTGACAAAAATTCCTTGTGAACTATTTTGTTTTCCATCAATGTACATTATTGAGATTTTTTTTTCAGATTTTTAGACCAACACCTCTAGGAAATAGGGTGGAAACAAAAGTTAACATTATTTGTGAAATCAAAAAGTTTGGTTAGAGCGAGTAGCTTCAGGAACATTATAGCTAATTTATTTAAAAATAAACTTATTAAATATTATTTTCGTTCTTTTTTAAGAGTACATTTAATAAAAAAAAAAACAATACATTTTTATTATAAATTTTTTAGTATTTTCTATTACGTATAGATGGCAGCTAGATCAATTTATCTTTTAAATATGTAGCAGAAAATGGTAGGTACGTCTGTGTTGTGCTTAGCCACTAACTATTATATGCATTAACGTTATGCACTATGAATTAAGTATTGTCTATTTATTTATTTATTTATTTGGAACATATACAGGACTAGCCCAATAAAATGTTCACTAAGAAAATACAAATAAACAAAAAATTTCTACACATTTTACAATTATAAATAATAACAATTTTATCTTAATACATTGGTTCAAGTACAAATATCTGTGATATCTTTTTTTTTCCTAAAATTAATTTTGTATTTTTATTCTACACAAATTCATGAATACATTAATATTAGCACCAAAAATATCAATGCCAGGAAAAAGATTATTATAGGTAGAATAGAGACGAATAACGGGAGAATTTTGATACGAATTAGTGTTTGCAAAGGGTATATTGAGTAGAGGTAAAGCACGAGTATTGAAGACTGGAAAATTGTAACTGAATAAAGTAACTATGTATATCATTACAACTTATCAACCTGTTAAGGATTTTAAACAGCATTTTCATGTCAGACAAAATACGACGGTCCTTTAAAGTTAATAATTGGAACTCACAACAACGGTTATGATAATCCGTATAGAATAAACCATTCTTAAAAAAAAGGTATTTAACAATTTTTTTTTTGAATTTTTTCTAGCTTGTTAATGTAAGTTTCGTATGAGGGATTCCAAATTGCAGAGGCAAATTGAATGTTACTTAAAACGTAAGCAAAATATAATGATTTTAATACAGCTACTGATTTAAAATCTTGTGTTGATCTAATCACGAAACCTAGCATTTTAAAAGATTTAGCTGCAATGTTGTTAATGTGTTGTTCATTTGGAGTAAAATAGTATTCCCAAACCTTTAACAACATCAGTTATTGAGATACGAGTGCCATTAAAATTATAGTTATAAGTTATAATATTTTTATTTCTTGTAAAAGTTATTACTGTGCATTTGTCATAGTTTAAGAATAGTTTATTTTCTCGGCAGTAAAAATGAAGACTGTTAATCTCAGCATCTAGTACAGTTTCGATTTTGCGAAAAATCTATAAATCATCAGCAAACAGGAGAGTGAAGGAAATTTTCAAGCTTAATATCGTTAATAAATATTAAAAATAGTAGGGGACTAAGGTGGGACCCCTGTGGTACCCCTGATTTTATGGTTACATAACTAGATGTGAACCCAGTTAGATAAATTATTATAACTATTAAAACATTAGCTATGAATGAGGCTTAACCCTTTCCGATTTCTCGTTATTTAAATACAGCATATCTACATAAACGAACTGTTTACACAAAAATCCACAGTTATGTATCTTCTTAACGCGACAAAAGAATTTAGTTATTACTAGCGAGCGGCTAGTTTAGGTCTTAATACGTTTTAATCTTATTAAATTAGACAGAACAATAGTCTTTCTCCAATACAGCTGGATTAAAACGTATTAAGATCTAAACCGGCTGCTCTCTAGTTATTATGTACGATATTCACAGTAATTTGCTCGTCATAAATGTAATTAACTAATGAACATTCGTTAAAACAAAATGTGCTGTAGACCGAACATAAATGAAGATATTATATTATAAAAGTAATTAATGAAAAGTTTATTATTTCTTTATGTCTACAAGGAGTAAGACGCTCTGTCTAGAGACGTGACTTCTTACATGTAGCAGACTACGGTATTTCCCGTAAAAACCGTAACAAAGTAAAGTAATGGATTCACATAATGAATTGGAATTCACATATAGATTTATTAAGTGGCATTTTGTTTATCAGAGGAAGTGGTAATGCGTCTGTAGTAACTTGCAGTGGAATATTTGTAACTAATAGTATTTTGAGAACACGAGGAAAACAAATTGCACTGTCATGAGAAATTCAACTATTCCGAAGTATTTACTCCAATAATGGGAATGCAATGTATCCTATTAAATAGGGAGAATAGTAATATACAGAGGTGGCAGATAAAATAAGGACGAACCAAAAGTTTTGAAATATCTTGTGTAGCAATATACGGAGAAATATCTAGTACAGCTACGAAATAAGAAGAAATCTCTCCAGTTCTGAAGACAGAACTTATGTTACAAGACCGTGCAATAAAGAGTGGAATCTTCGATACAGAACAAAAACAGTTAAGCATGGCGGTGGAAATGTAATGCTCTGGGTTTGTTTTTTGTGGAACGGTGCAGATCCAATTTATTGGATTAAAGAAATATACAGAGACATATTGGAAAATGATTCTATATACAGAAATTGATATGCCACCCGAGTGGCAGTTTCAGCATGCAATGTCCCAAAATATTTAATAAAGGTTGTTAAAAATTTCTTCCTCGAAAATAATATACCAGTTTTACCCTGGCCTTGGCAATCACCGAATTTAAATCAAATTAAAAAATTTTAGACTAGTGTTTCTTAACCTTTTTAGCCGACTCAGATTAGGATAATAGTTTTGGTTTCGCGACTGAAGCAAAGGTTGATAAAATAACACATTTGTACATTAAAATAGGGGATACGCATAAAATTTATATTTCCTTAAAACTACATTTTTTTGATATGTTAATGTTAGTTATGTCACCTAATAAAACAAAATCACATTTTAATTAATATTACCGCCAAATTTTTTAATTAAAATATTGTAAATTTGAAATAAGCCGACCACAGCGCGAAAGTTGCCGAGTAAATACGACTGAGCATGACGTCAAACCCCAGACAGCCCAGACTACAACATAATCTTTTTTTTTTTTATTTTTTTAATATATCTATTTAGGGGTGCTTCAACTGCTTGGTTTGTAGCACCCCGGAATATCTGTTTTACAAATTTAGTATAATTACATAATCAATTACATAATAAAATATAATATATAAATATTTATTATAATAAATTTAGACTATTAGGAACTATGTGAAATTTTATATATTGTCTAATAGGTTTGTATCTTCTAGAAATTTTAAAATGTTTTTCTCATACGTATTGGTGGAAATTTGTAGTGCGTCTGTTGGAATTTTGTGTTTGATTCTTTGTGCTGTATATTGTGGACATTCTAGAAGTACGTAACATAATCTTTACGTGTGTATATTGTATTGTTCGAGAGTTTTGTATTTGTTTTTAAACAATTTTTCACGCATTTATTATTAAAATGGCAGATAAAGATTTTGTTTGGGCTCAGAGTGATAATTTACCCAACATTGATGCTTTTATGCTCATGGAATATATGAAAAATAATGAATGCTACAGTGCTGAAGAAATACGTGGTGGCAAAACAGACTTGTAAGTAAACCATTTATGTATTCTATAACTTTATGTAAACAATAAACGCTGCAACTCTGTAAAATGTAAATATTTATGTAATTTAGATGTCAGAATTTTACTACATTGTTTACATGAAGTTACAAAACGTTAGAGGCATAATTGAAATACTGCAATATAGGTTATATATTTTAATATAAAATTTAATTCGGTAAACATGTATAAATTGTTTTTATAGAATTAAACTTTATTTTAATTAAAATCACTCTAACTTTAACTTTATAAAAGTTATACAAACAAATAAGTTCACGACAGACTGTGTACGCTGCTGTACGCTGTACACTGGGTAGGCTGTATGCAGTGCACTTAGGTAGGGTATGACGTCACACGTGGTTTTCGCGCGCTCATACATTTATGATTTTTTAAGCCTCCAAATTACAAAAAAAAAAATGCAAAACTGTTTTTTATGTTATATGCAATAAGAGGAATATAATAAAAAAAAAATCATGCCTATCCCCTATTAAATAAATTTTACATTTGTTATAAGTAAAATATTTATTCTGGTAACAAGTTAAAACTTTTCTATTGAAAAATGTATAATTTGTTAAAATAATTTATCTTTGTATCCTTCGAAAACAACAGCATTAAAACATTTTGAAACAAACAATGATACATTAGAAATTCACACGTGTTTTCTGTCGAAAACCAATTTACTCATGTTAAATTTATCTCTTGTTTATTTTCTTTGTATCAGCTTCATTGTTTTTAATCACAGGTACTTTAGAATAGAGGATTAGATTAGTTTTGTTTGGTTATGATTTTTTTGTTGTTAGCAACCCTATCAACAATTAGTAATGTGTTTATATTTACGGATAAGTGTGATAAAATGATAAAAATTCGTTGAAGCAAAAAGACCAAAGTTCAGAAATGAAAACGTGCAAATCTGAGATGCAAGATCAAGTAAATACGGCGGATGAAGTAAAACATAGCAGTAAAGCGCAACAATAAAGGCAGCAGTAACCTAAGAAATTTGTTAAAAATACTTCACATAAATTTTTAAACACGCCGACCGGCGTAGCGTTTGGTAACAGACGTGCCCTGCGTTGCTAAGGTCTCGGGTAAAATAAGGTAAAATAAAAAAAAATAAAAAATAAATAATAATAATAAAAAAAATTAAACGCATAATTGTGGGTTGTGTGCAGTGATGGCATCCTACCGGTTCGGACAGGTTCGCGCGAACCGTTTCTTAAAATTATAGAAACCTTAGGGAACCGGTTGTTAGAATTGTTAAAAATAAATTAATTACTCTGACTTCGGTTTTGAATCGTGCGCCGTGCCCTGCAGTGTTGCAAATGCAACATTTATTTTATAGGTTATTAATAATACGGTCTTAAAATGTTTTCCTTATATTTAATAAATGGAAGTAAGTGATTTGTTTTCACTCTTAAAAATACAGAATAAGTTCCTACATATCACATGACTTTATAGAATCGCTTCCTGAAAATTTAGGATGCCATCACTGGTTGTGTGGTTAAAAATCTTATGAAATTTTTGTTTGCTTTATTTGATTAAGAAAAAAGACAATATTTTTAAACTTATTACGCCTTATTTGTTCAAAATATTTCTTTTAAATTATGTAATATTATATATTATATATAAATATTTTTCTGTTTTTATTGACACTAAACTAACCAAACTTTGGAAGGTATTTATTTTAGATATACATTTGGCAGCCAAATATTTAGTAGGATCAACAACACACAATAGAACAGTAAATAGACTAGAGCTAATTTTTTTTTACTATTTATTCATATTAGTCCGCAGACAAATTTTCCTGGGTATTTATTCGATATTCTGTAGGGTTTCCGATGATTTTTTGAAACAAAATGAATACAAACTCAGATAACTGATTCTTCGGTCTGGTCTGTGAAAAGAAAAAATTCCGTACCCCACAGGAGTGGTTCTTGAACTTATTTTCTCCTGACTCATTTTCAAAACAACATATTGTTGCGACCCAATAAAATTTTACTCTTCAAAATTATAATATTAAAAATCCACAACCTTTATTATTTCATAATTATTATAAGAAATACATATTTAAATAAAAATTATATATTTTTGTAAATTAAGGTCCAGGGTGGAATCAGCAAAACTTTATTTTAACAGAAAAATTATGTAGTTCAAATACGAAAAGGCTATAAGAGTAATGGCTTATTAAAAGAAAAATGCAAGACATTTCATAAATATCATTTTTTATTTCAGAAATTTAAATAATAACTGAATAAATCTCAATAATTGTTCAAAAAGATCAACTGCGAACTGAATGTACAATTAAACACGATCATATTGTTCATATATCGCATTCGCAAAAATTTGAAGATTAAGAATTTCAGCTGTAGCATAAAATTTCTCAGTAATTCGTCTCGATGATTGATCTATTCGGCATAGAAAAGTTCTTTCATTATGATATAGTTTCTTTGTTTAAAAGGAACTAGATTTTGAAAACAATTAAATTTGAATGATTTAATTTTGATATATTAGATATATTCTTTATTTCTCCTAGGCCTTGCGGCGATCAGGGTATTAGCCATTACAAATAGAAATAAAATAAATAAAATTACCAAAACAATCCAAATTACATAACGTACAATACAGTAATGATTTAATTTGTATTTGTATATATATATTTTTATAAATAAATATTATTATTTTTATTTATTAATATAACTCTAACATTTTTCAAATCGGATCTATGTTGGTATAATGTTGGAATACACCCTTGAAGTTTATAATATTTCTCCTGGCACATTGTGTAAATGTGTACGAGTATCACAGCGAGAAATGTACGAACATTTACCGCGCATATAGCAGCCAGTCCGATATCTACTGACTGTAACTCGACTATCCACCAGATTAAAACTACCCATAACACATAAAATTACCAATAAAATTAAAAACATATTAATTTCCGGCTTAATATAATAAATAGCAAATTTATTAGTTTCAATATTTGTTGCGACTCAAAATAAAGTCCACGTGACCTAGTTCTGAGTCGCGAACCTTAATTTATGACCCACTGTCCTACAGAATATTGTAGAGGGAAAGATTCAAGGGAGAAGACGCCCTGGAAGCCCAAAGATGTTCTGGCTGGCTAACCTAAGAAAATATTTGGAAATTGTTCCACAGACCTATTTGGGATAGCAGTGAGTAAATTGCGAATTGCCATATAGCCAATGTTCGGATAAAACAAGAGAATAAGAAGACTTGAATTCAGGGCTATAAATGGAAAATTTCATGAACCGGAAAGCCATTTCAATATTATTGTGCGATTTATGGCCGGCTGTTAAAGAACGAATTAAATATTTTAACTCGAGATATCCCGAATCGAATGTTTTTGTAAGTTAAACTTAAAGAGATTCTTTACTTCACAAATTATTTTATTTTCACTATACGTACATTTCGGCTACGAAGTAGCCATCTTCAGTAGTTGAATAAAACTGTTTTATTCAACTACTGAAGATGGCTACTTCGTAGCCGAAATGTACGTATAGTGAAAATAAAATAATTTGTGAAGTAAAGAATCTCTTTAAGTTTACCTTATCCTAAACTTCACGTTAACTCAACAATTAATATTTAATATTTTTTGTAAGTTGTTAAGAGTCAGACATAATCACGTAGCTCGTTCTTTAGCATCCGGCCATAAACAATATAAAATTTTCAATAATTTCACGAACCGGAACGATTAATTCCAGGATTTCACGAGACGGAACATCATTCCGGTTTGTACCGGTACATTTCGAGACCTGCTAAAAATTTAAATTCAATACTAGGCAATTTTTCATTTATGTTATAATGACTACAATTAAACGTATAATTAACCTGTATTCTACTTTTATCACCTTGAAACATAACCCCTTTTGCTTTTATCTTTAAATACATAACAACATAAAGTACTATACAAGACAAAAAAATCAACTTTGCGCTTTGACTAAAATTTACTATTGCACAATCTGGGAGATAACGCAAGTTAAGCATACATGATCTAAGCCACGTTTTAATATTTCTACGAAAGAGAAATTTTGCATACGTTAACTTAACGTAATACAATTTTTGCTTAAATAAATAATTTGTTTTGACTATATATGTTAAGAGGATATATTCGATTTCTCAACCCATTTTTACCGTACTCAGTACAGATATAAACTAAACTGTTGACTACAATAAAATATATTCATTATACCAAAGGTTTTCGAATATATTTAGCTGAGGAATTCTTATTCAATTGTTCAAAGATTGCGGAACCCTTGCCATACCTATTATTAAAGAATACTTTATCACGCGCAATTCCTGGTATTTTCGCAGAATCCAAGGGTTCCACGGAACCCAGTTTGGGAAATACTGCACTGTACTATGAAAGTACTTTTGTGTGTGATATTAAACAAAAACTCTGGATGCGCGGATTAAGGTATACAATTTTATCTAAAAAGATATATACAGTGTCGCAAAAAAAAGTATCCACACTTTAATAGCTTGTAACTTGCTGAATTTTTATTTTATTTTAGGTTTAACCGTTGAGAAATAATGGCTGAAACCAGACTAAGTTTTGAACAAAGAAAGTTTATTTAAAAAAGTTTATTTTAGAAACTAGAAGTACGAAAACGCGGTAGAAGTACAAAGACGATTTAGGAGACAATTTAAAATTGATCCGCCTACTACACTTGCCATCAGACGAATAAGAGATAAGTTAGAAGCAGATGAATCTGTTCAGAATATCTATCAACAACGTTCCGGAAGACCAGGATCATCGACGAACGCTCCATGGAAGAATGTTGGAAACGTATCACCAAAATTCAAGAACCTGCCGAATAGGTGTTCTTGTGAAGTAGGAATATCAAAGGATAGTGTCCATCGCATTTTGCAACGTGTCCGGTTGATCATCTTCATTGAGAGCGTGTACTACTTTTTTTTTTTTTTTTAATTACATACTAAGATTAGTTCAAGCTCTCAATGAAGATGATCCACCGGAAGCGTCTCAGAATGCGATGGACACTATCCTTATAGACCGGGAACTCATGACATTTTTGGTCTCCGATTTCATACAGCATGCCTTTTGGAGGAGAGAATATTTACCCTGTGACAACAAAAATGGGATGGTACTAAACCCTTGCACGCTTTCCGGTCATAGGGAAAATTGCATTTCCACTTGCACAAAGTTTTTGTGTTTTTCTCTGATTTAATATTGCTTGCCCTTTTGTGAAAAGAAAGTTATAACAAATTTAAAGTCTTTTAATTATAGGCATGCTGTATGAAAACGCGGAAAATCATATTTTTTATTACAAGATCACATGACCGTTTGAGCCCTTTGGGACCCTCCGAATCGCATGCATATATTTAAAAGACTTTAAATTTGTTATAACTTCTTTTTGACAAAAGGGCAAGCAATATTAAATCAGAGAAAAGCACAAAAAAATTGTGTTTAAGTGGAAATGCAATTTTCCCTATGACCGGAAAGCGTGCAGGGGTTTAGTACCATCCTTTTTTTGTTGTCACAGGGTAAATATTCTCTCCTCCAAAAGGCATGCTGTATGAAATCGGAGACCAAAAACTGTCATGAGCTCCCGGTCTATTAAGTATTCCTACTTCACGAGAAGCCTGCCAAACAGATGTTCTTGAATTTAGACGATTCGTTTCCAACACTCTTTCATGGCAGTGTTCGTCTATGTTCTTGGTCTTGGTTCTTTAATTTGTCTGATGGTATCTAGTAGGCGGATCAGTTTGAAATTGTCTCCTAAATCGTTATGGCACTTCTACCGCGTTTTCGTACTTCCAGTAGCACTTTAAAATAAACTTTCTTTGTTCAAAATTTAGTCAGGTTTCAGCCATTATTTCTCAACGGTTAAATCTAAAAAAAAAGAAGAAGAAATCAGCAATTAACATGTGGATACATTTTTTGCGACACTTTTGCGGTTTTTGCATAAAATATTCCAAAACATTTTTATTGCGAACTCTATATCCCAGAAGAGATGGTTTAAAAATATGAAAAAATTTGAGTAAGGCCAATTGATGTAAAACTGAATTATTATTTTTCATACTTATCATATTATTTTTATGAAAGTAATCAAATTTTTTATAATGTTTACAAAATTATTTTTTTTTTTTTATCAAATGAAAGACCTTGGAACGTATATTAAGGATCAAAATTTAATTTTTAAAAACATTTCTATCTTGACACGTTTTTGTCAAAGTATTTTCAAAAACGTTGGTGCATAATGGTTGCTTTCTTCATCTTTGGTGACATTGGTTTTACAGGGATTGTATCCCTGGATTGTACTGAAAGATCCAGATAATGTCATTTGACGATTTTCCAAAATGTTAAAAAAATATCAGTATTTTACACACACAGGAGAACAATAGGGAGTTCAATAAAACACATCGTGTGTAGATATGCGTAGATAAACCAATTTTTGTTTTTGAAAAATTATTTTTTTTTGGTTTTCCCCCAAAATATTTCCAAAAATTTTTGTTCCTCACCCTATTTCCTAGAGGGGTTGATTTAAAAATCTGAAAAAAATCTCAATAATGTACATTGATGCGAACCGGAATAGTTCAATAGGAATTTTTAGATTATTAGATTGTCAGATTATTATTATTGATTTTTTTGTCGTTGCAAAAAAAGTATGGCACGTTGCAAAAGAAAACAAGCTTTTAAGACGAAAAATATTGAATTTTTTCTGTCATTGAAAAAGAATAATTTTAATTTTTTTAAAAATTGTTATCAAAAGAAGGAACGGATAGAAGTTTTTTAAAATTTCTTTATTTTCAGCAGTTTTTTTCCAAAAAATGCACTTAAAAAAATACTGTCCCGGACCCTTTAATCCAAAAGGCTTAAACTAAAAACCTGAGAAAATCTAAATAATGTACATTGACCTGAACCGGAAACATACGGAAGCAATTTTTGATCAGTTTTCTTTTTTTTGAAAATATTTCAGTTTTTGTATTTTATTGGAAATACTTATAAATCATAACACATTGTTAATAGTGAAACATAAGTTTCTGAAAAAAAAAAAAAAATAAATAAATAAATAAAAATACTCCATTTATCAATATATTTCTTATTAATTTAATGAAGAATTACATACGAAGCAAATGCAGAAAAAAATCAAGATTTTTAAATTTAAATTATATTGTCACGAAATTTTTAATTATTTAAATAAAGTTTAAAAAAATTACACGGATGTACCTACTCAATATATATATATATATATATATATATATATATATATATATATATATAATAAAACAATTTCTCATGATATTCGTCAATATATTAAAATCACAATACACAAATTTACATTGGAGACGTTTCGTGTGCAAAGTCACACATCTTCAGTCTATTATGAAAAAATATCAGCAACGTAAAGAACTGGCGGGGCACGTCACTCTCCTATCATCGTCAAGCCGTCTATGAAAAATAATTTTTTTTTTTTTTTTTTAATTTAATGGCCTTTGCTGCTTTGGCAATTAGCCAGGACAATTTTTATTTGAGAAAATTTCCATGCCTGAACGGGATTCGAACCCAAAACATTCGCAACGCAGAGCACATGTGTTATAATTAATAATAATAATAATTAATTATAACACAATAATTATTCGTTGAGAAACTCCGACATACCTATATATATATATATATATATATATATCCTAGACATCTAGCATTCTACACTTACTTCTGACACTTATTAAATACCAACAAAAACTTGGAATATGTGAAAATTCACAGTTCATATACATTTTTTAACTGATCATCTTTCCGTGCAATAAAAACACAACTTGCATGACACCGAACTAATAACGCGACAGAATTAAAAATTGCAGGGCTTGTTGATGCTTAATCAAGGTCGATGTCCCTCACCCAATTCTGGTCTGTGCGATTTGCTTCATTCCACAAAAGCCCAGTCTCGTTATTTAAAGCCACACCTCCCATCAGGATGTGACAATAATTATTTAATCTTAATGTGCACATAGACTGCATATTTCACTTTCAATCTTATCAAATTGTTATGACGCCTAGGTCAAATGACCCGACATTTTTAGTGACCATTTTAGAAGAAGATAATATTTGAACAGTGCCGAACACTACGTCATTTAAATATTTATTTATCTGTGCAATAGTAATTCCCTAAGCTAATTCCTAGTACGTATATTCTAGAGAAATGTTAGCTTTGAAAGTAGGTTGTGTTCTAATTTGAGAAAAAGGGGTTAGTTGTTCTGACAACACGTAGAGTACCAAGGATATCTAATTACATCTTGGAATTTGATGCACGTCACTGATTTTTCTAATTAAGATGTGTATTTTACTCTCAGAACTTTTCTTATTTTTTTCTTTTTTATTCTTTTTGATGAAGAATTTTAAATTACTTTGCTTTGGAAGGTTCTTTTAGTTTATTTTATTGCATTCGATCACTTTTATTTATTATTATTATTATTTTCTTTATTTTTTATTATATATGATATCAGCAGTCATTAGACATGGTAAATTGGAGAAGATTAAGTCGGTGTCATTATAGATTAGAGATCCCATTCATCCCGGTTTACCCGGGAAAGTTCCGATTTTATTACTTTCATCCTGGCGTTCCAACTAGTTTAGTGTTTCTTTTAATTCTTTAACCAGTCTCAAACCAAATTACATTTTGTCCTGATTATTTGTTTTTAAAAAATGGGAAGCCATACACAGAAAACAAGAACAAAGGTGTTTTTAGCCTTCATAAGGTGCGTTTGGCATAAGTTAATAATCTACACATTCTACATAATTTACACAAGAAATGTTCGGCATAAGGTTCATGTGTGTTCCATGCCGCACGAAGATCGTTCGGCAAATATCTTGCAGTGCAGTTTGTGCTGCACACTCGTCCCTAGTTTATTACACGTCCTTTACTGTAGGAACTAACTTGAGGTAAACTTGTTGCGCAGAAAAGAACACGAGACGGGTGTAAAAAGAACAGGAAGCAACGTGTTCGGCGAAAGTATACTCAGCATCTCCTCACTCTCACCACAAATCCATTGCGCATCCATTTAAGTTTCAAGTCGTACATTATGAGACCTGTACACCTAGACTTAGACCATTATCCTAACAAGCCGTTAGTCAAGAATATTTGCTTATACTGTTATGAATAATAATTTTAATTATAAATATATTAAAATATAAATATAATAATACAAAAGTGTAAAGGGAATATTTATTATTTGTAGGCAATACAACACTTATAGTAAATATTTACGAATTCACGGTTGTTCTATATAAGTCTAGCGCGTTTTTTCAACATTCGAACACTTATGCCAATTATTCTTAAATTTGACTAGCGCGTTCTTTGTCCACGTTCGTTTGTATATTTTAGACCAAATATCCAATAAACATTTCCACCAAGTATTCTTTAATTTGACTACCGCGTTCTTTGTCCACGTTCGCTTGTAAATTTTAAACTAAATATCCAACAAACATTTCCACCATTTATTCTTTAATTTGACTAGCGCGTTCTTTGTCCACGTTAGTTTGTAGATTTTAGAATAAAGATCTAATACAGATTTCCACCATTTATGCTTTAATTTGATTAGCGCTTTCTTTGTATGATCTAATGTAAAAAACATATTATTAGAATTATACTGATAAATTTTGTTTGCAAATCTTTTTTAAAAATGTAATTCGAAAATTCTAAATTTTTGTGCTTCACAGCACTGCATGCTTGTGCTTTTAAATTTTCTATCCGTCCATTCACAATCTTTCGTACCACTTGTTCTGAATCCTATTAAATTAAATAAAGATTAAAATAGTAATATATTAAAAATTGACAGATATTTTTGTGTCTAAAGTTGATATAAATTTTAAACTTAAAAAAATACTTCAAACTTTTTTCAATAAATTTTAAACTTAAATAGGTTTTTACTTCAAACGACGCAGATACTAATTTTACCACCTCCCATTTGTTAAATTTGTTAGTTTTCTAAGTATTATAAATTTTCTTTTTTAAATACAATGTCACGAGTTTGCCTTTCGACATTTCTCATTGACATTAAAGTTACCAACATGAAACGTGAAATATCCCAAGCAAGCTCGATTCTCGTGAAAACTTAAGGAAAAGAAAGACCCATTTAGTTCCGCCTAATCGTTTGGAATAGACTGTATAGTATTTTGAAATTTCCCACAACCTTTCGAAAGCTTTAAATTAGAATTAATAGCTAACAGTAATATCTCAATATTGGATTTTGCCTGGATTCATCATTTGTTAAAGATATCAGATGCTTATATCCTGTAACTCACACACATCTGTGTTCAATTATAGAATTCTAAAAATGACCTATTTGACTTTATATTTAGAAGATTATAATTTGTTATATCGACAGATACAGACAACATTATGAATACAAATATTTGTGCAAACAAATGAAAATATCCCATTTGGCAAAGATTAAAATTGATTATATAACATTAGAAGCATTAACCGGAATCCCAAATTTTGGACTTTGTTCTTCCGTACGGTATGACGTCAAAAAACGTCATAGAAGAAATCTATGAACTGTAATATTTTAAATTTAAACATTCGTTGAATTTTATTTCTAAAACATTATTTTTAATACTTATTAGAACCTTGAACTACAAATATTTAGTTTGAGATAAGTCATAAAAATTTTATGTTTATTTTATCGGTTAAATATCTCACAGCGGTTTAGACAGTTTATAGAGCTTATTGTTTAATATTTTACAGAGCAATAAAACCGAAATATTTACATAAAATAATATTTATCAAAGAGTTTGGAGTAAAATTATGTTAATATTATACATAAAATAAATTTATAATATTGTAATATTAATACTGTTACGAAATAGGGCCCTGCATTGCATGACGTGATAATAATCTAGAGCAGGGGTCGGCAACCGGCGGCCCGAGGATCTAATGCGCCCACCGAACGATTTTATGCGACTCATCATTAAGAAAATATAATGTTTACTTTTCTTATTCAGCGTAGCCGACACATTACTGCCGCGTTGTTTTGGGTTTCTTACAAACTGGGCGTATTTCTGCCGACTTAAATACGTTTAAACCGGCGTAATCAAGTGTTTAAAATAGTAAAAGATAGAAATTACAAAAGGAAGTTTGGCTAACAATTGGCTAACTCAGGGTTTCTTAAACTTATGTAGTCCGAGGACCCCCCCTTGAACAACTTTTTTTTTTGCGGACCCATCCCATCCCTAGACATTTTACGTCGTTCTTGAGACTTAATTTCTGGCTCAATTATCTCATAGGCACTACGTTATAATAAATATTGGTAAATGTATCGCTGGTTATTTTAATAAATGGTCATGTGAATTTATAGAGGAACATTTTTATTAGCATATAGAATAAAAACATAAAATTAATAAAAATAGTAGTAAAAAGAATAAAAAAAAGTTACAAATTATAATAGGTACGTTAAACTCATACAAACATTTCTTGGTCAAATATTGGTCAAAATAGACCTTATTATAATGTTTTCTGTAAATAATTTGCAGTTGAATAAAAATAATTAAATTTGTACTAATTATTGTTTAGTTATGTCAATAACTAGTTAGATAACAACAAATAAGACTTGACCATGTAGGATTTTTATTAAATGAGTTATTTGAATAAAACCGAAAAGTTGGGGGATGTAATGTTAATGTCAAAATTGTTTCGCGGACCCCGGTAATGGCTACGCGGACCCCCAGGGGTCCGCGGACCACAGTTGAAGAACCGCTGGGCTAACTATTTTGATACTGAAGGCGGGAACGTAAAAATAAAAAATATTACTGAATGCGACCTGCGACGTAAAAATGATACCTTGAAACCCTTCGCAATGTGAAAAAGCAGTACGCAACCCATAAATATAAAAAAACATGATCACTTTGAATCAGTAATCAAAGTCCTCTTAAAAAATTCCTACCCCAAATCTTCTTATCTCACTTATTAGAATTGAATAAAACATTCTTGTTCAGAAGCAGAAACTATGAAATGAGGTCAAAATTCAGTTGCTACTGTTAGAATGTAATGTAACTAACATGCAACCGTTAATCAGTCGTTACATTTGACTCCCAATGGTTGGTAACCATTTCACAGTAATAAAATATATATATTTTTTGTTAACTACATCATAACTCCTTTACTCCCTAAGAAATATAGATTTTCAGTCTCTTTTTAGATTTGGTTTGATATGACTACTGTGGGTCGCTTATGGCCTGAAGAAATCGAATGTTTCTCAGGTTATGCAGGTACAATATTTTATATATTTTACTATTTTACACAAAATTTCAACTTGGCAGAAAAGTTTCAGTATTACTGCCACGGCTGGATGAATCGCCAAGGCAGTAAAAGCAGCGTTTCTTCCGTGTTGAACACATAATTTTTTTGCCGATTATTCAAAATTTACATTAATTTTGTATTCATACGATGTTGTTGAGTTCTTATTCGGTTACAAAGAAATTGTTATGTGGTTGTTTGATATAAAAACCACAGTTTGTCAATTGCTATAAATTTATTAATTCTGTAATGGACAGGTGACGAGAAAATTCTTATCCAACCACGCAGTATTAAATTTAAAAAATTATTAAACTTGTATTTTTCAAATAAATGTCATTTGTTCCTTATCTCCAATTTGTTGCTTCCATAAAAACGACTTTTAATATCTAGGTATTAAAGCTATAACTTTTCTGCATGTAGAATGTTCGTAAAATCCAACTTTTAATGTTAATGTCGAAAATACATTATCTTTTTGTAACTTTTTACCGCCACAGATTTTTCCGCCCTGGTGATAAAAGTAAATCAGTGGTAAAAGATCTCGGCTAGTAACAACCGTAAAAAAAAGGCAAATCTTCAAAAATACATCAAATTATGTTCTATTCAATTTTTTGTTTTAGGATGAGTTTACTAGTTACTATTTTTTTTTTTAATTTTCACATCTATATTCGCGACTCCAAATAACAGTGAGACATCTGGTGGCGGCTTGGTAAATTAAACAGAAGCGTATATTTGTATAATATTTGTAGTGTGTTGTGCTGCAGTTTATGTGAATTAAGACGTATTTTTAAATATAGTGACTTAAATACAGTGTTTTTTTGCCGAAATATTGTTTGAATAAATATTAAGAAAAAACTTCTGACATATACCCTAAACGTCGGCCATCAACTGTCGTACGCAGCGCCACCAACGTTAGTTTGCGTCGCGAATTAAGGTCGGGCAAGTAAAAAATATTTGTTATACTTGCATTCAACATTTTGGCGTTTCTAAATTTTGCGATACAGATGAGTGCCTGCTTCGACTATGCGTAACGACGGCGCTGAGAAGAAATGCATGTTTTCTTTATTAAAATTAAGCTGCAGCATCTGTCTTGTTGTTCACTAGCAACACTTCTTACTACAGAAATAGGACATATAATGAGGATGAAAAATGATGAAATAGTAAAGATGATGTTAGAAGGAAGATAAATCAGTTTATGGGAAAACTAAAGTTTGTTTTACACAGTTCAATTTATTGATCAAGTTTTTTTGTTAATAAATTGATTAATTTTTTTGTTAATTAATTGAACAATTTATTGGTAACCTTGAAAATAAAATGATCACTTTACACACACCAATTTATTTATTAATTTTTTTGAAAACTTTTACATTACCAACTGTAAAACATGTTTATCAAAAAGAAAATATTGAAAAAATCTTCACAAAATTACGAGCTGTAAGCAAAAACAAAAGAAATAACCTAGATGATGGTGAATTAGTACGTTTGCGTTTCTGTCACATTTGAAAACGAAACACATAACTTATACATTTCATGGTTATGCTACAACTGGCAATAACTACACAGATAAAAATATACCTAGAATTCCCTAGAAAATTTATGAAAAATAGAACCCCAGCAAACATTCAACCATCGGCCGAATGCCGGCAAACTGCTTTTTCTGTTGGTAAATTGCTGGCACTAAAAGTTTGTGCAACGCCAGTATTAATAATGTACTTCATATTTGTATTTCGCACTCCTCCTATACGAAGTACTTTACCAGCTATTTATGAGCACTCCTTATTTTTGTTAATATGTTACATTTTACTTTTGTTTCACTATTGTTGAATAAATTTATTCAACGAATAAAGTTGACAATATCGCATCATTTTATTGACAGCAACGTTAATTTCTTCATTAATAGTTTAAAACCGATGCGATATTGTCAACTTTATTTGTTAAATAAATTTATTCAACGATAGTGAAATGGCCAAATGAGTATTTATTTTGCACCTAACCATTAATTTATTTTAATACTGGGTAAGTATAAGGTAAATATACATATGTTACATTTGAAATACTAGAGAGTGGGTATAATATAAGCACTGGTCCGTCAGAAATAAATCTTGCAACTAATGCGATTATTTTGCACTATTTTTTAACTATTTTTATTGATTCCTATTAAAATTTACATTTCATTACAGGAACCTACATAATTAACTTGAGTAAATAAACATTTGATAATATCTAATTCTAACTAGATTCTAACTAGATTATATATGCTATACCTTTTTTTTGTTAATATGTACTTTACCGCTGCTGGGCCGGCAATTGATACATCAATGGGCCAGCTAACGGCCACGGGGACACCGGGGTACTGGCCCATTACTTTCAATGCCGGGGAGTTTGTGCTTCAACAGTACTGGCCCGTATAAAAATATTTGCTGGGACTTGTTCTATTTTCGAAATAAATTGATCAATTTTTTCGTTAATAAATTGTTCAATTTATCGATGAAATTTGAACACTTTACACACATCAATAAATTGAAGGTCAATTTTTTAAATGTGTAAAACTCACTTCAGCTAAAAATTAAGAGATCAGCTATAGAAGATTTAGTGTTATTTAAGTTATTTTCTATATTAGTAAGGGAATGATATAGAAAATAACTGTAAGGACCAGGGACTTAATATAACAAAATAGAAGGTTTGTGTGAGTGGATTTTGTCCCATCAATCTGACAAAAGTAAAAAAGGCAATATATGTAGTAATAAAATTATAATCTGAATACACAAAATTTCCGACTATTATTTTCCTTATTTGGTAAAAACCTAATTTCTGAATAAAAATTCTTTTAAAACACGTAATAATTAAAATATTTGGCATGAATAAAAAAGCAAACAAATTTTCAACAGTTCCAAGATGAAGCCATATATTACATTTAAACCACGTTATTATACACGTGTCAGTTGCGGTTGAAATGAACAAGCCATTTCCACAAAAATAAAAAAACTGCGATGCCATTTAGTCTAATAAGTATGTTTAAAGATATGTCACTTTGTACAAATATGCTAAGTTCATAAAACAAGTACGTCAACTTGTCTCGTATGTATGTAATTAAATGTATGTCGACCTTTCCTTATTTTTACGGAAAGTTTCCATCATTCTGTTTAGTATAATAACTTAGTTAACACGTAGTTACTAATTTTTAAATGCACTGAATTGGTTTTTAAATAATTATGGAAGATTTTTAACTGTAATAATGGATACAATAACTTCTCGGTATTAGTAACTTTTCCTACGGAAGTTAAGCGAGTATGATACTATTAAAATTTTCAATATAATTTCTCATTAAAAATTTTATTTGTGAAATAATAATGGCTGGCGTAGCTCGACAGTTATTTTTACCGACCGCCAACATATATAAGGGAGTTATTGTTATCATACCGATTTTGACATTTCGAGATTTCGATGGATCTCTACGAATTGAGGTCCCTACATAACGTTTTGACTATTTTTAGCATGGTGTCTGTCGGTCTGTATGTCCGTCCGTCCGTCTCTCCGTCTCTCCGTCTGTCCGTCTGTCCGTCCGTCCGTATGTCTGTCTGTATACACGTGCAGAGAGAATTCGGCTAAAAGGATTTATATGAAACTGCATATATAAGCTTTTGACATCAATGGCACAAGTTGATCAACTTTTGGTAAAAATCGGTTGACTAGAAATGGGAGTTTACTCGTGTCGATTTTAAGATTTTTGCGAATATTTAGCAGCAGAAAAATATTTCGAAAAAATGTATTGAACCAAAGTTGCTATAAATGCAATAACTAATAACTTCTATTTGAAATTTTTTTTGATAAAACGAAAAATTTTGAAAATTTTTTGTAAAAATTCTCAAAAAGTCTCAATTATTTCATACTTACATGTAACGTTTCCATGGTCATGATAAATAATATCTCTGTTAGAAAATATTAGGCCAAGTTATTTCTACTCTGCTGCTAGAATGTATTTTATAAAACTACTTTATGATGACGGTCGGTCCTGTGGTGGCCACAGCTGATTTTTTATTTCTAGTTTAGCATGTTAGCGATAAATGAGAAACAGTTATTCGTTCGCATCTGAATTTTGATGACCGAGGAGCAACTGAGGCTTTCAAACAGATGAGGACGGAAAAGAACTTTTAGGTAAAGGTGTACATTCAATTTTTTGGGTGACCAAAAGTAATTTATATTAGAATAAAATATGCAGAATGTTTATGTTTGATACTCTGGTTAAGAGCGTGATGCTATATGGAGTGAAAATATGGAGATGGAAAGAACAAGAAGAAATAGAAAAAACACGGAAAACACCTAAAATTGACCTGGGACTCAACAGACAAACATCAACTTATGTCATACTGGAAGAAACCAAGAGGGAGAAAATAAGAGTACTAACAGGGAAAAGAGCCATGAAATATGAAGAGCTGGTTATATTGACAGAAAACACAATATTAGAAGAGTGCTGGAAAGAGAGAGAGAAGATGAAAACCGATACCAAATGGGGAATGTAACGGGAAAAATATTACGAACAGAACGGTTTTTCCATAGAAGAGGTCACAAAAAGAAGAAGAGAAGGTTAACAGATGACAAACATAATAGTAGAAAGAGACCAAGAAGTGCAGTTACAAGAACAGTATAACAGAATACAAGATTCTACATATAACAAAGTGTGCAAAGATTGTACAAGAGTACTATTGGATTACCCAGATACCTGGCAGAAGGAACGAGGAACTAGAAGGTAATCGTAAGATTCAGATGTGGCAACAAGGAGAGGGCAAATAATTATTGGATGGAAGAAACGGAGAAAATATGTAGAATCTGCAGAGAAGAATAAGAAACAATAGACCACATAAGAAACTGTAAAGGAATGCAGCCACAATCACGAAAAACAGAAAACCTACTAGATAACTCGGGGAAAGGTCTAGCCTGGATGAACGCAGTCTTGGAAAGAAGAACAAAATGAATTATTATGTATCATAGAATAGTTTATATAAATGTTATACTATGTAACCGAATTCTTCCAAAGCCGAAAGGCACGAAATAAATTTATTATTATGAGAAAAAAATATAAATACAACCATTTGCTTGTTGATTGCTGGTGGTGTATTCATTAATATATTAACAATTGTCACTGCTCTTAAAATATATCGATCCATTTTTTTTCTAACTGCAATACTTTCAATACTTGAAATTTTAAACAGTAAAATTTTTAACAATAAAATGTTAACAGTAAAATGTTAAACAATACACATTATACAGTTAATAGGGGAATCTTTTTAAGATCGCAGCGCCATATGCGGGAACAGCTGGAATACTCGAGAGTGGCATTAAACTGTCGCATTTGTTTACATGGTGAAAATGAACACGAGTTGTCTTTTCCTATTTTCAGAACTTTTTTGTGATTTTTTTTATTTAAAGGTAATCTACGATTTACAAGATATGTAATAATATACTAAAGAAATTTCAAGGAAGTTTTTAGATTTTCTTTATGTTTTTAATTTTTTTTTTTTTTTTTGACTGACTGTCAATATAACATCAACAGAAATATGGTAAATATATTAGTAAAAAATAAAAATCTCTGCTTGAAAAACTTAAAAGGCCCTTTAATATATAAACTGATGATTCAGGCAAATTTTGGGTGGAGTAAAGAGCCTTTTTTGTCTTTTCTTAGACGTAAAAAATCACTTTCCATAAAATGCGCACGAGCAAACGCGCATGAATAAACTTGGATTTTTGCCCATTAACTCCATAACACAAACGCATATGCATTGAACAATGGATTTGACCCCTCAAAACATCTGTTTGTAATAAACAGAACAAAGAGAGTAGTGTAATTTTTATGCTTATGTTCCATAACATATCTATCATAAACAAGGCTTTACTCGTATTAGTTTCTGGATCCATAGAGACCTACTATCAATTCGGAGGTAGAGAGAAAGTGTTCTCTCTATCTCCAAATTGATATTGGTTCCGATTTAGGAAAATGATGGAATGTTAAAGTGGGATTCAACTTTATCCACGATTTACGAGGGATGTTTCCGCAATTCTGGGAATTGTGCTATAGTTAAATTACGCAAAACTTATAGGCAATGCTATTGGTGCCAGACAAGTCTTGACATGTATATGCAACTATCTAGTGCAATATTGTTCAGTCTGATTTAGGTGTTCGACTGATATAGACGCGTTTTCATAGCACTGTTTTTGTAACTATGGAAGACGCAGCAAAATCTCAAAGAGTAATAATTTTCTTTTTGTGGAAAGAAGGTGTGAAAACATCAGAAATTATTCAGCGTCTGCAAGGAGTATTTGGTGAGTCTGCAGAATCCAAAAGTACTGTTTATCGGTGGATCGATCGTTTTAAAACCGGCAGAACATCACTAGAAGACGATCCACGCAGTGGGTGCCCAAGCACGTCGGTAAATGAAAGAAACATTACTGCCGTCGAAGACCTACTGAAAGAGGACAGGCGAATGACTATTAGTCAAATTAGTGTGCGCCTAGGGATAGGTACACGACAAGTTCATGACATCTTGCATGATTGTTTGGGCGTTAGCAAGATTTCGCCGCGCTGGATGCCAAGGCTGTTGGGACCAGAACAGAAACTCAATTGAGGAGACATCGAAAAAGTTCTTTGAGGACGGCTTAAAAAAATTAGTTTATCGTTGGGATAAATGTATTCAGTTAAATGGAGATTATGTTGAAAAACTACATTGTAATATTGACGAAAATTAACAAAATAATAAAAATTATAGCTAAATTCCTAGAACTTTGGAAACATTCCTCGTATATTGCGGCACACAACAAAATGATTTTTCTTCCACGATTCACAAAAATAAAACATAACAACAAAAAACAATTTTGTCTCCATAATGTCTTTTTGGGACCCCCAGGGTAAGAACCGCTGGTATAAGGTATGTATGTATACTTTTGTAACCCAATTATTAAATATGAAATTGTCTTTGAATAGTTTTTAGACTTCCAGATTAGACTTGTTATTGGCGGATGCCATTAATTGTTTATTATTTTTGTTCAGCTCCATTTGTTTCGCATTCATGAAATCCCCTGTTTTTCTTTTTAACGAATCAAACAAGTGATTCATAGAATCTGGTTTAAAGAAATATTTATTTTATTAATTCGAACTTTCATCTTTACTGAGAAAATACGACTTATTATGAAATTGGGTCTAATATTATGAACAAAAATAAATTTTTACTTCCTGTCGATTTGAACTATCTATTTTAAATAATAAATATAAACAAATATGTTGTTTATTCCACTGCATTTTTATTTATAATGTATAAATATAAAATATTTCTAATTACAAATTTTAATCAAGCAAATCCTATAAATACATTTTATCTTTGATATCCATTTTTCGATTTCGCAATGTTGACATTTTGACATATTTTTTGTTATATTCACTGATTGTAAATTAAAAATTTATATAAATAAATAGATATTAAAATAAATGTTAAATGAATTTTTAAAAATTATTTCAAATATTAAATGTTATTTCATATTTACATTCTGTGTATGCACATGTTATTATTTGTCATTCAATTTCATTTTACTGGGGGTTTTCATAACAGATTCAAAACATATAAAACAATAATTGTTATGGAACTTAAATTATAAAATAACTAGCTAATGTAGAATATCTGCGAAAATAATATATTAATTTAATTTATTTATTAAATTAGCACAGCTAATATCTACTACCGTAAACACCAGTCAATCTTAAGCCTTTATACACCTAAGCTTTTTCCAAATATTTTTTTAAAAACCTTATTATATGTGAACCAATCATCACTCTTCAATAACCTGCCTTGCGTTGCACTCACGCGATTTTAATTCTAATGTTTTTTCGTTTTTAGGGTTTTGTAGGTATGACCAAAAAACCCTTATACCGTCATTTTGTCGTTTGTCTGTCTGTCTGTCTGTCTGTCTGTCTGTCTGTCTGTTCGGTAAAAATTGTAGCCGAACGGCTAAACCTAGAGAGTTGAAATTTGGCATGCTTATACAACTCTTTGACCCGCACATAGGAAAAATACTGAAACATCTAAAAAACATATCCCTCTAAAAATATAAACAAAGATATACTCATCGAAAATAAAAATATTTTTTTACAATTTTGTGTAGGGTATCAAATGAAAGCCCTTGGTACTTGGATTAAAAAATTTTGTCCCACACCCTGTAGCCCAGATGGTTTAAACTAAAAATCTGAAAAAATTCTAAGTAATGTACTTTGGTGTGAAACGGAATAATACAACAGGAATTTTTGATAAAATTATGTTTTCAGAAAATAACGCATTTTTTGTGTTTTTAACTAAAATATGTAAAATATTTAATCCGCTATTTAACATTGTAAACTAGCGAACATCCATAGTACAGTGGTAACGTTCACGGTTCGTAAGTTGCAAACTACTGTTCGAATCCCGTCAATTTTTATTTTTTCTGTTTTTTTTTTTTTGCTTTTATTTTGTTTAAATTATTTTGTCGAATTTCTAGTTTTTGGCAAATGTTGCATTTAATTTTTAAAGCGTAAATTTAATAACCAGTGGGAAGTGTTGAAATTATAATTTAATTCTATGTTTGAATGTATACGAAACCAGAGGGGCGGAGTTTATGACTTAAACAACCAATGGAAGTCGTAGGCGCAATTTTCAAAATATTAATGAACCTTGCTATATAAAAAAAATACTGCAAATATTTAGAAACCCAAATAATGGTATTAGGCAGTCGAATTAAAATTAATAAAAAATATTTTAACTTAAAATTTGTTTTTGCAACCCAAATAATTATCATTCACTTACTAAATACCTGCGAAACCCTGAAATGTGTGAAAATTCACACTTCACATAAATTTTTTAAATTATGAAAGTTTAATATTAGAATATCGTGTTATCTTTCCATGACAAAATACGTGTCTCACAAAACTATAATTTTGGTAGCATAACGTACAGTTTTGTGAGAAATATATATTTCTTCACATAAAGAATATTGTGTATTCTTATATTTAACTTAGATAAGACAAAAAATTAAAATATTGAGTTACGACGATCGGATAGGACGATTTTCGACTGTTTTGATTTTTGTTTGATTTATTATTTTCCGTAAAATAATACAAAAATGATAAAATATCATAAAATGTTTTGCCCATTGTAACTGAAATTGTATTACTGATATTTCATGAAAATTTCATAAAACAGAGTTCTAAAATAATGATTGTAGCAAGTTTTTTGCCTCTCCTGAAAAGTTATGCCTCTCGGACTTAGAAGAATTTACAAGTAAGCCGACGATGTGTAAGTGCAACAATATAAAAATCATTTGTAACTTGCACTGTTTTTTTATTATAATCCAAACACTTTGTAACAATATTTATGGCAGCACTAGTTTATACTGTATGTACAATATAATAGGAAACTGTCATTTAATTTTCTCGCTATTGATGTTGAGTCTATCTTTGGAAGATGTAAAATTATTTTATTTCTCCTCGAACAACTTCGAAGAACTATAAATTTCGATTTGGAAACTGTGTCATGAACAGTCATGAACTATCTTGTAAAGAGTAATAAAATTAAATTAAATAAAACATTTATTTAAAACTCTAGCCGGATTTACTGTGTCCTTTACGGGTTATCGATTCTCGTGTTATCACTATTCTGCTAATATATTTTCAAAACAATATGTTTTTATCTAATATTATATTCGTTGTATTATGTACATATTATTTTCCTTTATGGTTTCCCCAGAGGGGAGCCAGGTAAGATATTGATTTCCTTATCAACCAGTATTCCAAACTTGTCTAAAGTATCTAGATCAGACTGGAGGCATGTATTCTATATTTCTAATATGTACGTGCGTCATCGATTCAATTACTGAAACACTTAAGACTGGAAGTTAGATTTCGTCTATCAAGAGGATTTTTTTGCTGTAGTATAATGTATCTCTACCTTTACATGTTCCCATTTGTCACGAAATAAATATTCGAAAGTTAATTGCAAAATACAGATATAAGAGGGTTGCCAAATACTTTGGGTTTGGCGATCATTCTTCGGACTTCAGGGTGTCAATAAATTTCTTCGGGTCGGAAGATGGATTATATGACGAAATAAATATTATATACAGGGTGTTCAATCTAAGTGTGCCAGCATTGCTATCTCGAGAACTATAAGAGCTACAAGGTTGGTTAAATTAGCAAAGAAATACCATTTTGCAAGTCTATTATGAAACTATTAACAAATTTTTTTTATGATCAGTGGTTCTCCAACATTCTATAATTTAACTAAATCGAAAAAAATATCAATTGAAACGGCGTTTGGAGGCAGAGAGAAAGGGGATCGTAGGTTTTTATGGTCCCGAAAACTAAAAATGGGCAAAAATCCAAGGCCATGCATGCACGTTTGTTCGTTGCTTTTTATGGAAAGTGATTTTTTACGTCCAAGAAAAGACTGAAAAAAGCACTTACCCCACGCAAAATTTGCCTAAATCATCAGTTGATATAGTAAAAGGTCTTACTACTTTTTCAGGCAAAGATATTAATTTATACTGATATATTTACCATATTTTTGTTGCTATTATATTGACAGGCAGTCAAAAAGAATTAAAAATACAATGAAAAACTAAAAATTTCCTTGAAATTTCTTTAGAATAGTACCTATATTATTACATATCTTGTAAATCGTAGATTACTTTTAAATTTTAAATAAAAAAAGGCTCGAAAAACAGGAAAAATACAACTGTTCATTTTCATCATTTCACCAACAAATATACGAGTGAAAGTTTAATATCACTTCAAAATATTCATCCAGATTTGCCGCATATGGTGCTGCGATCTTAAAAAGTTTCCCCTATTATTTCCTTAACATTGAAAATTATACTCTCTTATTTATGAAACAGATTGCAAGCCGTTAAATTTCGTAACCATCAACCAGACTTTCATGGGAATCATTGTGTGTCTCAAGGTAGTGTACTAGGACCACTATTCTTTATTATATTTGTAAATGACATTAAAAATTTGATTAAAGATTGTAATATCCACCTATTCACTAACGACACCTTGATTTATGAAACAAACGACGATTTAAAGACAGTGCATAGTACCCATTAATAATATAGAAAAATGACTATCTAAAAATAAACTAAAGCTTAATATTAAAAAAACTAAGATTTTACTATAATCAGACTAGTAGAGGGCAGTCTTATAAAAGATTACACAACTAAAGCATTTGAGATCGATTTCATTAAATGGTGGTCTTATGAATGTTTACACACGGACGGCTGACACCCACGCAGCTTTTGGTGAGAATACACACTTTTTAGGGTTTTGTAGGTATGACCAAAAAACCCTTATACCGTCATTTTGTCGTCTGTGGCTAAACCTAGAGAGTTGAAATTTGGCATAGGGAAAATACTAAAACATTTAAAAAACATATACCCCTAAAAATATAAACAAATATGTGCTCATATAATAAATAAATTCTGAATACGGTATCAAATAAAAGCCCTTAGCACGTGGATTAACGATCAAAATTTTATTTTTGCAAAATAAATTATCTTGACGCGATTATTGCCACCAAATTGTGCAAAAAAAATTTTTGTCCCACACCCTGTAGCCCAGATGGTTTAAACTAAAAGTCTGAACAAATTCTAAGTAATGTACATTGGTGTGAACCGGAATAGTACAACAGGAATTTTTGGGATTATGTTTTCGGGAAATAACGCATTTTTTGTGTTTTTAACTAAAATATGTTAAATATTTAATTCGCTATGTAACACAGTAAATAAGTAAGCGCTCGTAGCGTAGTGCGTTGTGTCGTTGCTTCGTAATTTGCAAACTAGAGTTTGATTCCTGTCAATTTTAATTTTTCTATGTTTTTTGCATTTTTATTTTGTTTAAATTATTTTGTCAAAATTCTAGTTATATTTTGGTAAATGTTGCATTTAATTTTTAAAAGCGTAAATTTAATAACCAGTGGGAAGTGTTGAAATTATAATTTAATTCTATGTTTGAATGTATACGAAATCAGAGGGCCGCGGCTTATGATTTTAGCAATCAATGGAAGCCATAGGCGCAATTTTCAAAATCTTAATGAACCTTGCTATATATATAAAAAAAAAATACTGCACATATTAGAAACTTAAATATAGATATTAGGCATTCGAATTAAAATTCATAAAAAAATATTTTGACATAAAATTTGTTTTAGGATCCCAAATATTCATCATTCAGTTACTAAATACCTGCAAAACCCTGAAATGTGTGAAAATTCACACTTCACATCAATTTTTTTATTTCACTTTAATGACCATTGCTACTAAGGCAATTAGCCAGGATAATTCAAAAGTTTCGAGATGAAAATTCCATGGCTGAACAGGATTTGAACCCGAGACCTAAGCAACGCAGGGCACATTTGCTACCACTACGCTACGCCGGTTTGCCGAATTCACACTCTGCAACTACTATTTAATATGAACTAAAGTAATATTGCAACTTATTAAGCTTAAGTATTTTGCTTCGAAACGAAAAATCCGCCAGCAAAAATTAGTAAGCAATATTTATTTTTTTATTATGCCATTGATGTTGAACTGTTTGTGTAGTGGAAATGTTTGAAAGCAATCACAAAAGTACGATTGGATACAACTTAAGGTCCATACAATGTGAATAGACTATTTAGTTTCCATTTGCTTCCGTTTACAAAACTAAAACACGGTTGTGACTCGTGGAAATCCAATCAAAGATACAAACCATCAATTTAAAATATCTATTTACTAAACCAATTAAATATAAAACCAATTAAAATATATAACAACACACTCGGTGTTGTTATATATAAAATTAAATACATTTTAATTAAAAATCACTGAATTATTGAAAACTCTATCTCAGCTACGCAGTTGCTCTCTTGTGGACGTGAACAATACTAAATTTGCAATTTGCACTGAAGCATGTCTCTGCATGATTGCCAGATTAGTTCGAAATATTAGACCTGTTATGTCGGTTTAGGTGGGTCAATAGCTATGCATACAGTAAAAGAATTATCTTCAATTTAATGGAATGCTGGATTCATATAATACAATAAAAAATGATATAAAATGTTTTGAAACGTTCAATAAAATGAAAGGCGTAAAAAGATACATTGTATGTGAAAGTAACTGGAAAAATTGAATGTAAAAACTATAAAAACTGTATTTTTATTATTTTTAAAGTGAGAGTCGAGATATTCATCTCTCAATAATTTTATTTAGTTAGTAAAATACATAAAAAGTTTATTGCTCAAGTATGACCCAATGTTCCGCTTCTCTTGCTGTTGTTTCATTGTCATTGCTCATACTGCAAAATTTCTATTTTCGTGAGAGAGGGTTAAAAATAAAATGTTGCTAGAAACTAGTGGTCAATAAAGAAACAGCACTCAGTCTATATATATATATATATATACAGGGTGTTTGTTTGAAATGGGGCACCCCGAAAATCTCCTTTATTTGTAAAGATACAAAAAATCTTCAGAACAAAAGTTAAACTAAACAAAAAGGCCCATCTAAAGGTTACTATAAGAATTCTGAGGCACTTCCGGTTTCACCGGAAATGATGTCAACTTTTGATCTAGCATAGGGAATCGACAATTTTTTATTTTTTTCCTAAAAGTACATTAAATTAGCTTTACAATGACACCAAAAAGTCATATTTGTATGTTAACCATTTCAAAATGGCGACCATTTATTTACAAAATAATAATCAACATAAGTTTTACAAAGTTGAACGTAGCAAGCTTTGAAAACAATAAAAAAATAAACAAAATATGCAAGATCAAAAGTTGACATCATTTCCGGTGAAACCGGAAGTGCCTCAGAATTCTTATAGTAACCTTTAGATGGGCCTTTTTGTCTAGTTTAACTTTTGTTCTGAAGATTTTTTGTATCTTTACAAATAAAGGAGATTTTCGGGGTGCCCCGTTTCAAACATACACCCTGTATATATTTTATGTTAATGGAATTTGCTACTTCGGCAATTAGCCAAGACAATTCTAATATTTGAAAATCCCATGCCTAAACGAGATTCGAACCCGTGACCTTAGCACGTGTGTTACCATTACGCTACACCGGTCAGCAACCTCTATATTATATAAAATATAACCTAACTTTCTGACATTTGTAAACAAATAACTGGCAACACATTTCATAGTTATCGTGAAAAAAGTTATTAGTTAAGTAGCAATGTTTATTTTCCAAATAATCTGAATATAAACTCAATCTTTTTGTTTCAGCATCTTTAATTTTTGTTTTGGTATCTTTGCAAAAAGGATTAATATCATAATTATATCTGGGATTTAAATTTTAATACCTAACATCTTGTATTTACTACTTAAATACCATTTAAAAATAACGGCCTTACGATTTACGTAAATAACGTCCTTCAGATTTTATTTCTTATATTATAAAACGATAATTTTTACCGAGTTTTGTAATAAACAGATATTCAGTAGTATAAAAGCAAATACATTTTAATGGGATATGTGCACAATACTATTAAACAGGGTCGGACTAGTCCAATGGCACATTTTATGTGGTCTTATATGTCTGTAGTACACGATGCAATTTCCCGATTTGAATCTCGTACGATTTGTCGTACGATAATTATTGCATTGAGAATTTTGTTCAGAATTATCGGATGTAAAATTATTGTAGTATACCATCCAATATTTATCGCTTTGAATCTGTACGAATTGATACGCATTACTTCTATTTTTGTAAGTTGACAAAATTCAAATATTTGTACTTAACCTAGAGTCGACAGATAGTTTACTAATTTTTGAATACTGACAATATTAATCTTTGTCCCGAATCAGTAAATCTCTTGGATTCACAAAACCGTACCGTTTTCTGTTCTAATTTATTACATTTTAAATTGAAGGGAATTATTATTTTATTTATTTTTTGTTATTATTATCTTTGTTTATAAAACTATGATTTTTGTTTATCAAAAAATATTATTATTGTCATTATTTTCGTTATAAAATAGTATAAGCAAAATAAAAATATATTATATTAATAATGATTTTGTTGAATTTGTTTTATGTACACCCAATTTCAATAAATAAATGAGAAGTATAGAAATTGTAATCAAGAGAAGTTTAGAACAGTAGTTTAATAAGAAAAATTTAAATAATTCCCCCGGTACTTTTTCCCAGATTGGAATGTTTAATGGTCATTTTAGATAAGTCACTAGTTAAGTATGTTGGATAATAAGATGTTGAATATAAACATATATAAGAATACGAACAGCTAAATCCAATTTATTTTAAACAAAATAAGAAAAAATATTGCTAAAGTTGATACTAAATAACCTCAAAATATGTTTGACAGATGAACAGTTGTTCGCTACGGTCACATGAATATGCGCATCTTATACTGCGCCATTATTGGTTCATTTTGTCCAATATTTTAGGTCAAGATAATAAAAATTGGTTGGTTTTCAGTATCGTACAAGATCTCGTACGAAAATCCCGTAGTACACGATACAATAATTTGTGTACTATAAATCGTACGAGAATTATTGCATCGTGTACGACAGAATTTTCGTACGAGATCTTGTACGAAACTGAACACTAACCAGATTTTATCGTTCGGACGTAAAATTTTGGATAGAATGAACCGATAAGGGCACAGTAGGATGTCCATATTCATGTGACCGCAGCAAACAACTGTTCATTTGTCTAAAATATTTTCGAGGTTTGGACAGCGTGGACAGCAATTTTCAACACCTCAACAAGCTGTAAAAAGTGACAAAATTTTCAGCTTAACTTTCGACTTAACTTTGAAATGACGATATAAGATTCGGATGTTGGAATTATCGCAAGAAAGAAGACAAAATGCCGGACAAAATGAGAGGACATCAAGCGGTGCCGACCAACACGATTACTAAAGTGCGAGTTAAATGTTGTAACTCGAGCTATGCATAACTCGATAGGTAGAACAATAGGTATACAAAAACATATCATTTCAACTTGAGTTAGCAACCGGCCATAAGACTGTATTTTCTAAGTTCTAAATTCTTGAATAAAATTCCCTGGACATCTGATTTGTCTAGTTTTGTATTTAAAGTATTTATTAGTTTATTATCAAGATAACAACATGTAAATATAAAATATAAACAACCTAAGGTGTGAACTAAATCCAAAATAAACTGCACTATAATCCGCTTTCTTCAAGTTTATTTAAATAATCCAAACACGAATGTCCACATAAAGATATAGTTTTTATTTGAAGTAATGTTTACGTCATGAGTCACATTACAAACGCATGTAAGGATAAAAAAAATTGTGCAAACCTGTACTCTTATTTCGGCTTAAAATGAAACTAGACCTCCATACCTAATCATAGTGTTTATTGAGTAAACATATTAGTAAAGTGGTGAATGATACGCCTACGTGCAGGCAACTTTACTAACTTCGCTGTGCTGCGGGTTGCCCACAACTAAAGGCGCATTCTGCAGCACTGTACTGATGTACAAAGGTCACTCCAAAAGTTTTCTCAAACAATTATTTATTACCTCAATATCAAATGCACACTAGTAATATTGCGCCATAAACAAGTTTGGACCAGTCTTATATTACTGCAAAATTAAACAACGTGAGTGATGAACACTCACGTGATCGCTGAAGAGGGAAACAGATTGTTGAGCAGTTTCCGAAACGCCCGAAATAATTTTATATACCTCATGGATAGACTTACCATAATATTTTTTTCTTAAACCGGGACAATTTTGAGATTTTGTTCAAAACAGAAAATAGCGCCTTCTACGCTAAGTACTTATGATTGAAAGGGCTAAATAACGGAGTGGTTAACAAAAAACTAAAATTACGTAGTGATAATTTTTAGTTACTCTTAATTGAACACAACTTATTATTAAAAAGTTATTAATATTTATCACTAGCATGAAATTTTTATTTTTTTTTTTTTTTTTATTTTTAATTAGTTGCCTAATCGTCATTTTCGGAGGCTGCACTTTTTGTACTGCGTGTATATTCGGCACTTTTTAATTTTTACCGAATAACCGGGACAAAATGGCAAACTGGCCGGGACGTCGGGACCATATCTTCAAACCGGGACGTATGGTAAGCCTACCCATGAAGTATTATACATTTTTGGTACTAATTCTCATTATATTGTACTATTCTAACCTAGTACTATCAACAATGACAAACGTCAAAAATAACGGTGTCCGCATGAACATTATTACTCCCTTCGTTCCAAAATAAGTGTCCGATTTTAGTTTTTTTAATGGATTATTGAAATAAACCACGTATACGCTATTCCAAACCTTTGGGCGGAACTAAATGGAATTTAAATTTTCTTAAGTAGTGATTAGCGAATTCTTTTTATATTGAAGTTGACTTTTCCTGAACAAAATGATCAAAAGCTTCAATTAATTGGTAAAAGTTACTAGATTTGAAAATCTAGTTCCGCTTAAAGCAAATAATCCGCTATACCCCTGCTCCCGAGCTATCAAATTTCTTTCCAGAGATGGAGCACCAAATCAGGCCAATATGTAGGACTCGAAATGGAAATTTTCATGAATCAAAACGCCACTTAAAAATTATTATGTTACAAAAAATAATACTTCCTCCGTTCCAAAACAAGTGTCCGATTTAGGAATTTTATTTGTTTAAAATAAGTCCAATTTCATAAAAAATATGCAAAGGGATATATAACGTATATTTTCATAACTAAACTAAATGTGAGGAAGCTTGTAATCGTTGGCTCCTCTATGAAGCATGGTATATTCCATACACTTCTGCAGTGTAATCAAACAATTGTCTAGTTTTTCCGCGATTATTTCATCCCATGTTTTATGCACGCCGGCAATGAGTTCTACAATACTGAACGTAGACTCTTTGTGTTGTAATGATTGAATGGCGTTATAGAAACCCAAATCGAGGACTAATTTAAATAAATAACTACTGATACATTTAATTTCATTATTTCAATAATCCATTAAAAAAACTAAAATCGGACACTTATTTTGGAACGAAGGGAGTAATAATGTTCATGCGGACACCGTTATTTTTGACGTTTGTCATTGCTGATAGTACTAGGCTAGAATAGTACAATATAATGAGTATTCGTACCATTATTTATTTTTTTATTTAATTTATTTAACCAGTAACGCGAAATTCAAAGTGTGGATATCGCGTCTCCATTCTAATGTTTGAAATTAATTGCTATTATTGAGAGCTAGGGTTTTTAACTACCACTGTTTCTTAGTATAAATCCTAAAGATTTTAGGGCACTATTCACTAAATTGTCTATGTAGTCACCAAAATTAAAATCGTGTCTAAATAGTATACCTAAGTCTTTCACTTTACTATCTCTAAGCAGCACTATATTATCAATATGGTAATCGTGGATTATTTTGTTTATATTACGTGTAAAGGATATTACTCTGCATTTGTTGTAGTTCAATTTAAGTTTATTTTTGTCGCACTAGTTCACTACACTATTTAAGTATTTTTGCAACAGCAGGCAGTCCTCCGAGTTGTTGATTTCTGGTTGCCACGAATGAATCGTACAGAAGGTAGAGATTATTTTGAAAAAATTTAATTAATTTTAATTCAGTCAAGTTTTGATTTCACCACTTTTGACAAAATTTTTAGAGTGACCTTCGTAATCTCTTTACGAGGCGTTTTTTTACTTCGCTTATATTAAAATCTATTGTTTACCTGAAGTAATAAAATGAAAGTAACCTGTTAGAGACTATATTGATATAATATCTCTTTACCTTTAATGATGCCATGTCTGAAACCGAACGGTGAGTCTGAATCGTTTCCAATTGATCTAGACACCAATCCAGTTCTTCCATTGTTTCCAAAGCTAGCTTCATGTAGGCATCATCTGAAAACAGAATTTTCATTAAATACACTGTTATTACAAGTAGAATTGCAAGGCAATAAGCAGTTTAGCGATTGCATTTGAACATTTTGCTGTTTCAGAAAATGAAATTGAAAATTCTATTGAACTGAAATACTTAGGAAGCATGTTGCAATTTTAATATTAAAGCTGGAGAAATTTCGCATATAGATATCGATGTTAACGCTATTAGATGAACAATATATCCTCATAAAGCAATTTGCATTTTAAATTAAGATCATATTGGTGAAAGGTTAATTTTAAACAAATCTGACCAAAAACCAGCAATTGCTAATCAGTACCATCGGTTTGGTTATTATGTTCATATATTTCTTCACGATAAAGTAAGATCATGCACTAAACATTCTTTGGAAGATGTTCTAACTCAGTGTTTCTCAAACTTTTTAATGGCACCCCAAATCGATTATGTAAAATTTCCGGCACCCCCATCAAGTGCATGAAATTATAAAGACATTTTATTTATCTTAGGAAAATATGTTTTTTTAATTAAAAGATATTCTTTAAATGAGAACAAAAGATACACATTTTTTTTTACATAATTCCTTTATATTTGGGCGTATTTTGGATCAATCTATTCGCATTTCATGTTCTACCGACTTCAATCTTTCCTTTGGAATTAATATCCAAAAGGATTCTTATGAAAATTCAGAGTATTTCATTAACATCGCACGGTCATTGCGAATTTCTATTAATTCCTCTCCTTCTTTATAGTTTAATTCCAATTTATTAGGATTGGATGATAATTCCACGAACAGATTTCGTATCCGTCAAAACTATCAATATCTGGAAAATAGTGGAAAAACTGTGTTCCCACTGATGTGAAGTGTTCATAAATCAAGTTAATTATGTTTCCTTTTGTTTAAATTGTTCTTGTAAACATTTCCAAGTTGCCGTCATTGACTTTTATTTTCCAAAATTCTATCTTGTATTTAAAAATTTTATCGGGCGATTTTAACAAATTTCATCTTTTCCTTGCATGCTAGAATTTACTTTATTTAATTCTTTAAATATATCGGTTATATAAGCGAATTAAGTACACCAAAATTAATTTTTCAACAATTCACAAAATTCAAGTTTGTTTTCTTGTTCGAAAAAAGTGAGTATACTTTTCGTAAACACAAATCAATACTCGTCCTTTAGACAACCATCTAACAGTATGAAGAAGATAGTTCAAATGCTCAGATCCAAGTTCTTCACACAGTTTTGCGAACACCCGTAATTTAAGAGGCCTACTCTTAATAAAATTTACCATCCTAATGATTTCATTCAGAACCGTTGATAGCTCCTCTAGCCTAGTGTTTTGAGATTAGGGCTTGTAGATGTAAAAAACAATGAGTAGATATGATAAGAGTATTTTCCTTTTTAGCAAGTGACACAAAACCCATGGGGTCGCATGGGGTCATTCTCCACATGCGGTAAGAATATTTAGGCTGCGTTGTTAGAATTATTGATGACAGCATAAAGGCAAGACTGTAAAAACATTTTTCTAAATTTTAACATATTGACACTACCGTCACTTTATATTTTACATTGTTTAGCCCACGTTCCTTCTCCAAACACTTCAAATGGATGTACACAATTACAATACAAGGGGTAAAGATTTGATATAGCCTGGATATGTAAGGGCCGGTTTCTCGAAAAAATCAGTTATAGATATCGTATCGATATAGTATCGATATCCATGGATACCGCAACTTATCGATACAATAGCAGAATTTGGGTTTCTGGAATGTATTTTTCTATTTATTGATGAGATATCGAACCCATAACTTATTCATACGTTATATTGCCGATGAGCACCCTTTATCGTATCGATAAATATGAGAATTGACATCTAATGTCAGTTCTGACATAAGACAGATCAGGTTATATCGCAATTGCAGTATATTTTTGAAAAAAATATATTTATATTACATGATATACCAGTAATTGCTTCTTAAAATCATATATATTAAGATATACTGTTATAGAGGTAAAATGGACAATTCATTTTCTGATGAATTGATTGTAAGGATGTTGTAATTGCAGTATGTTTATTACATCGGAGAACTGTGAGAGATAAAAGTGACCCATTCCGCATTTATAGCGAATTAGATTTTATTCAACGATACCGGTTAAGCAAATGAAAATGTATGGAATTATGCCGTCTAATTGGAGATGATTTAGAACCCATGACCCAAAGAAGTAAATCTATTTCAGCAAAACTTCAAATTTTAATTGCTTTCAGATTTCTGGAAACAGGGGCTTTCCAAATGCTAGTTGGTGATGATGTGCATGTACACAAAAGTACAGTTTACAAAATTATTAAAAAGTAATAAATCGAATTATTCTGTTGAGACCACAGTTTATTTATATGCCGGAAAATAAAAAGGAAATTTTTCAAATCAAAAAAAAAAAAAATTTTTGTTGCAAACTGTCCATGTGAAATTTTTACACATTTTTTCTGCCACTTTTTAACAATCTATTTTTAAACTAATTAAAAATATATATTTATGTAAATTATTTTTGACACTGACATTGAATATTGTCATTTGTGAACAACTGATCACATAAATGACAAGAGATTTTGTAAATATTTTGGCTGTGTGAATTGAAAAGCATACATATCGCTACAATAGTTATTGGATACAATAAACTAGGGTTGTAAATCGAAGGCAAACCATCGATGTTTAACATCGATGTCAACATCGGCGCTTACTATCGATGTTGAAAAAACATCGAAGGAAAAACATCGATGTATCGAAAACATCGATGTTTTATTAATATTAAAAAAGCTATTTATTTATGTTATATAGGTTTTATTTAATAATGTGAAGATAAAATACGAAAAAAGTAACATATAATACACAAAAAGCATTTATTAGATTTTGAAATAAAAATATTCCTTTTTAATAGTAATTAATTTCACATTAACATTATTATACCCAATATAATAATCCTAATTTGTACCTACAGTCTATTCCAAACGATCCGGCGGAACTAACCGCAATTTTCATTTTTGTAATTTGTCATTAGATATTTTTTTATATATTGAAGTTGACTTTTCCTGAACAAAATGATCAAAAGCTTCAATCAATCGGTAAAAATAACTAGAATTGAAAATCTAGTTCCGCCTAAACCAAAGGAACAGACATTAATATTTTTACATATCTAAAATGAAATATTGGATTTTATTACAATACTAATATAGTAATCTTAATGTTAATTTTATATTATTTAACATAAAAATAACACTGTCATACACAATTATTTTCATACTTTTTTAAGTTGAAATAAAGTCTGTTCCTTTGGTTTAGGCGGAACTAGATTTTCAATTCTAGTTACTTTTACCGATTAATTGAAGCTTTTGATCATTTTGTTCAGGAAAAGCCAACTTCAATATATAAAAAATAGCTAATGACAACTTACAAAAATCCAGGGATTGGAGGAATAACAACTGGGAAAGTGTCAACAAGACTCAAAAATAAAAAGTGTGTTGGCGTCGTTGGTTGTTCGCATTGTTTGCAAAAATTAGAAGTTTCTTCTTATTTTTTCGTGTTCTGCTAACTGCTAAGAAGAATAAGAACAAACACTATTATATCACAATAGATGGCGCTTATATTTTGTGTACTAATTTTAATAAAAATTAAATTTTTAAGATTCCAGCGCCTCTAGCGGTAGTTTCTGATTTTCAAAGTTTATACATCGACATCGGTAGTAGACATCGATGTTTTATCGATACTATCGCCAGCTGACCATCGATGGTAAAAACATCGATGTTTTTAAAACAAACATCGATGTTTTCGATGCATCGATGTTTTCGGTACATCGATGTTTTTTTCCCATCCCTACAATAAACATGTCAGATGAGAATCGAGAAACCGTCAAAAAGTTATCGACTCGATAAGGTTTATTGTATCGATAACTATTGAGGCGATATCGTTTCAATAAAAAAATGTTCTAGAAACCGGCCCTAAGACTTGTGTCTTCACGATACTCACTTAATTATTACACGACATGTTTCTATAAAGTTCTACCCCAAAATTTAATTTTGTAATAAAGAAAACATTAACGGAAAAAGCATTTTACAATTTTGAAAAATATTGGAATTGTGATTTCACATCTATTGGTTTTAATAGTTTAGATGAAGTAATTTCTATTTCTAGACCTCCGGTACTGTGTATATAAATGTTACGTAGTCAGAGCGACGATTTCACCGATCCTATTATCTTAAGCACTTAAGGCCGAGTAGTCTCAGTGTTTACTGCACATTATCGGAAGATAATTTTTAGTTACAGAATTGAAGTAAAATAAAATACCGAGGTTTGAGAAATGACAATTATATGCAGTACTTATATACAGTCGCTCAATGAGTTCTTCAAGTTATGATACAATGACGCGGACTTTTAACCATATTTGGCATAACTTTTAGGGTTATTTTAACACTTATTTCAGCAACGATATCACGTATACTCGCTTTTAGCTTTTCAATTATCTGCTAAACATTGCTCTTTCCATAGCCTCATAAAATGAAATCGGACGCGGTGAAATCCAGTGATCTCGGAAGCAGGTTTATTGCAGGAAACATTTCTAGCTGAATATCCATTTTAACACGAAAATGGAGATGAGCGTAGCAGAAGTATTTTTAACTAATTGGCCACCGAAGAAATATTAAAGTTCTTATATGACCAGCGAAAGTAATCATAAGATAAATAAGTCCAAGCTCGCAGCCAGAATTACATTTTAGGGTAGGCTCATAAGGTAGAATTTTTTCTTAGAGGGGTTAAGAAGCCAGTTTTTTTTTTTCTAAGGGGCGGCAAATAGACCCTACAGACAGAAATCACGCTAAAAACATATGATCCGTATTACAAAAAGCCTAATTTGTGCATATCTGTAATAATTTCGAAAAATTAAAATTGGTTTACAATAAAACCCTCTCTATATGTGATGGTTGGTATAAACATTAACAGAATTATTTCTCGGGAGTAAACTGGTTTACTCCTGACGTCGGTGAAGTCCAATACTCTTCCGCCTACACATGTTTATTTAGTAAAGAAATACTCAGATAATATGTAACATCAACAAATAATCGCTTGCGCAATCAAGGCAATAAGGGAATTGAAAAGTTTTTAAGAACTGTACCAGTATTTATCCAGTTTCATTATTGGATTCACAATATTGACTGTTCATGGAAATTGAAAGTTTAGCGAATAATGTCATGTAATTTAGTATAAATATAATTTAATAGGAAGTGTAAATTGAAGATTTTGTAAACAAAAATATTTGACTTTTCTACAGCCATCGTCAATGTAATTTTCTGTATTCGTAGAAAAACCAATTGACATATTAAATGACCACTTCAAGGGAAATGTTATTACCAATTTATAATAAAGTTGATGTGAATTTTAACTTGTGATATACCGGATCACATAAACGTCCGATTCTCAGATACAGATAAGGATGCGGATTATTTGGGAAGGTCCTATGGTGTAGAGGGGAGTTGAAAGTTTCAGTTACACTCAAGACGTGGGACCTTGAGCACCGCGCTTTTGTTATGAGACGGTTTTACGCTAACGGTGAGTCCGTAACCCAACGAGACTTTCGCCGGCACTTCAATATTCCTCCGCGTGGGCAGTTTCCGGATCGTAACACAATTTTGACGTGGATGCATAATGTGAACACAACGGGATCATTGTTGAAAAAAAAAAAAAAAAGAAACCTCCAGGGCCAGCAAAAACCGTTCGTACGCCTGAGAATGTTGAGCGTGTGCGCGTCGATACTTTGAAGAGCCCTTAAACCTCGGCATTTCTACCTCTACGGTAAGAAACATTTTGATTAAAGACCTCAAGTTCCATTCGTATAAGCTTGCGGTATGTCAACAACTGAACCCTGGTGATTATAGACAGCGTTTAGAATTTTGTCAGCGAATGATGGCAATCTTGGATAAAAACGAAAATGCAGTTTTACTCATGATCGACGAGGCTCATTTTCATTTGGATGGTCTTTCTTTGGAGTTTCTTGAAATCACGTGTTTACGTTGAAAAACCACGCACATTACCAAAGTTGAAAGTAGCCATCCGAAGAAAAATCCAAGCCATTCTACGAGAAATGTTACAAGATTCAATGCGTAACTTTAGGGAACGTCTGGAAATATGTGTTCAATCGGAAGGGCGCCATCTACGCGATGACATTTTTGCTACTTTATTTTTTGTAAGATTTTCTTAAAATTACAAGTTTGTAGAATACATTGTTTAAAAAAAAATGTTTGGTTCAAAATTTAAAAAGTTGTGGCTTTTTGAAAACCATGCGATTCCCAGTAAACATCCTGTACTTGTGTACCCTACAGACGAAGCGTCCATGCTGGTCAAGTACAAAAATAGCAAACATGGGCCAACGCTTGTAAAATGGCGTCTGACAGTGAAAGTGAGGTTATGGTTGCAGCTTCGACCTTGCTTTTGATATCTAAATTAGATTAAAAGTACAAAAAAATCACTTTTTACTGTAAGTAGACTTCGTAATTACGCAGAAATGGTTAAACCTTCCTTTTGAGTACGACACTCTCGAATGATGTGATGACAAGTGTGTGCGCGTCGTGTGTACGGTGCTAACATGTATGAACAAGTCTGCACCGATGTTGGTCAAACTCTTTTGACTTGTGATAGAATACCGCCTCGGAAGCGAACGACGGCCAGTGGCAAGCCCAGCCTACGCTGGCTGTGACTTGTGACTTGTTGCCCCTACACATGATCCGCGGAGCTAGACGAGTATAAACATTGGCCGTGACTTGCCACGTCGTCTGTAGGCACCATTAGAAACAAAATTACGTGCACTGACTAGTTAAAATTGCATTTCTCAAAAAAATAATATTTGATTTCCAGGTTTTATAAATTTTGTCGTATCAAATGACGATATTTTACGGTCAGTTGAGGATCTGGAGATAAGTTGATTGCGCCACCTCAACCAATCCGACCAAAAATTCTGAGTAATGTACATTAATGTTAACCGGAATAGTATAACAGGAATTTATAATCTGATAATTATTTCGAATTATTTTCAACATCTTGCTTGCAATATTTATTTGACTGGAGAACTGGGTAGATATAACTAGGTCTTGATGAGAGCGCATTTCAAGTATGCTTGCAAGTTTCTAGATGGAAGTATGTGGCATTATTCTTGCTCGAAATTTATGATTTTTAATATCTACCCACAATTTGTTAGCACTTATTAAATACCTACAAAACCCTGAAATGTGGAAAATTCAAACTTCACATCAATTTTTTAGATAAACCTATAGATAACAGGGCGGAAGAGGTATTTTTTGTTTGGGAAAAATTTCTATCCTTCAAAGGCACTTTTTAGCGAAGAATCAAACGATTGTCATCTCGAAAGTTCTCGAAGCACCAAGTCTAGCTTCTGCAGATTATTTTCTTGTTTTCGAAATTAAATGTGACCCTAAAAAGCAGTGGATGTAAAGTTTATCAATATTTAGATCATCATCAGCATTAATCTCATCATCATCAGCAATATCAACAGCATTGCTTCTGCCGGCCAGTATAGCGTAGTGGTAACACATGTGCTCTGCGCTGCTAAGGTCTCGGGTTCGAATCCCGTTCAGGCATGGAATTTTTCAAAAATAAGAATTGTCTGGCTAATTGCCACAGCAGCAAAGGCCATTAAAATAATTTTAAAAAAACAGCATTGCTCCTGGGGCTTTCTCTATATCTTTTCAATATTTTTATTACACTTGTGTTTTTGCACTGTTCTTTATTATTGTTATTTTTAATAACTTCAATATGCAGGATGTACGGGGAGGAGGAGGAAGATATAGAGCACCTCGCGAAGAGGTGTAGAGAGATGACAGTATGGTCGGGGAGCACATTAGACCTGTTGCATGAATATGGAAGAGGGGAGAGGTGGGCGAGAGAATTAGAGGCAAGAAGGATGGAGATTGGGGAAGGATAACAGGAAGGGGAAACGGAAAGAAGAAAGAAAAGAGAAAAATATTGTAAAATGTAAATTGTATTGGATGTTATTGTTATATATTTTTGGATTGATTGTTTTATTTTTTATTTTATTTTTATTTTTTTGTAAATGTTAACACCCTGAACGCCGCAAGGCCTAGGGGAATAAAGAATATATATATATAATAACTTCAATAGAATTTAGTTAACTAAAACTTTATTTGTGTCTGTGCATTTTAATTTATTTTTAGCAAATTTGATATCGTACCAATAAAATCCTTTTTAACTATGCTCAGCATGTACTTTCCTTTGCCATGTATCTATGGGTCTGGTCCTCTTCCTCTTTCCTCTGATTTTATAATCCAGGCCTTGCCTAGTTATATCGGAAAGTGGTTTTGTCAGGGTTTGCCCAATCCACCGCCATTTCCTACTTTTAATGGTTTGCACTATAGACTCTTGCTTCATTTTTCTCAGAGTTCCTCATTTTTGATTTTATCTGGCCATCTTATAGCAACAATTTGTCTTAGGTAATGGTTTACTTTTCCCGAAAATTATTTATTTGTAATTCCCGAAAATGTTTATAAATGCTCTAGAATTTGCAATCATTTAAACATTATTACAGCAAATTTCAGGACATTTACTTGTAATTTGATGGAAACGTGCGCTGGTTTAGAATGAATGTGGTTCAGAATACCACGTTGTTGGCGACGATTTGAAAAATGTCCAGAATGAAACGAAATAAAATACATTCCGTGACATTCCTGACGAAAATTTAAAAATGTGATTTAATTTTTACGCCTAAATTTGAGAATAATCCAAACTAATGGGAAATGGGGAAGAGTCAAGAATGAAATAATACGAAAATTGTATTCGAAAACAAGTATTAAAGACGTATTCAGTTTTACTTCAATAAGACGTATTCTGCCAGAACACCAAAACAGCAGCAATATCAGGATATTTGAGAGATTTTTAGTGGTTAAGAAATTTGCCAATTGGTAGTAAACGTACTCAGTTTTATTTCATGAAGAGGTATTCTGAAAGAACACCAAGGCAGCAGCAATATCGAGATATTAGAGATATAAACATGTCAGTTGTTAGTAAAACTAGAATATATAAAATATATTAAAGTCCAGTAGTGATTTATTCTGCCGATGCCCGTCCAATACTACTAAGACAATAGCAGTTCCCAGAACATCAGATATGAGAAGTTTACGGGTAATAACGGGTAATACACTAATGAATCAAATCTGAAACTCGGATATACGGAACATATATCAAGTTGATGATGTGTGTTGGAGCAGACACAAGGGAAGAGATTAATATGCCCATAGCCCACGTATGGTTGATACACAGCAAACTAAGATAATTTTCAATAATCAATCACGCGAATTCAGACCAACTAAACGCCCACCAAAGCAATGGTGAGAGATAAAACCGGCACGAACCTATTTGAACAAGAAGTCGAAGACTTATGTGAAAAAGAAAATAAACCTAAACTTATAGAAAACAACAAAAATCAGTTTATATAACTAATATTTATTAAAGAGCAGTTAAATCCAAACAAATCTGCGCCACTGGTTAAATTAATTAGGCGTATATGATTGCAGCATGTTATTAACATTGATTTTTATGATAAAATTTTATTTATAAAACACCGTATCTTATTTCGTATGTTATCTAATAAGAGCCATATATAGTCACATAATTCTTCTCGTGTGATAAAAATGTCTAGATTGATTAAATTATATTGATAACGATAAAATACCATATCAAATATTATGTAGTTAAACAAGAAAATCAATAATAATATTTAATCAGTTTATATAACCATAAATTTATGTAACCTGGAGCTCAGGTTTATCATAGAAAAAAAGCATGAATTGTTGGAAAAGTTATGAGCTAAATCTGTGCCGGCATGAATTTAGTTGTCACAAAATAATATAAAAGCGTCAAAAAATTCTCCAAGTTGGTGCCTAATGTTTGAATTCGTAATAAGTAAAGAACGGATTAAATGCAAATGTACATTTGCATAAGTATTTGCATATTTCGACAAATTTTGGGTTTGGTAACATATTTTAATCATATTAGGCGCACCTTTTGGCAAATTTCTTATTATTTCATTGCGTGAAGGATACAAAAGCATGTCGAGTCTTTCGACTTGCGTCGATTTGTAAATGATTCAAGAAATTATTTATCGATCTTACGATAGATAGACGAAGATCTATATGTTTGTGTCCGATGTAGCTCCATAAATAATTAACCCTGGAGTGGTACATACTTACGAAATTACGTAAAAATTAAATAATTCCTATTTCAGTACTCCAATTTATATCGTTTCTAGATATTCACAATTACTGCACTGTTTGGAACGACGTTCTGCACAAATATATTCTTGACATTTTTGACACCTCATATTTCTTTTTCTATCCTTGGTATATGAGCATAATTGATATCTCTTCCTTTTAGTATTTCACGGCAAATCGGGAATAGCTTGAGCTGAAGGTACAGGTTCCCCGATGACACCAGAAATTCTTTTTTTTTATGAAATCGAACGCCAGGAACACTTCTGCGATATTCTATGTAAGGTTTATCTTTTCGTAATTAAGCGAATTTACAAACAGTGGCAAATTTCTACAGTGCAAAACCCGTAGACAGTTGATGTAGTAAAATGACATAGGGTCAAATTGACCCTGGCGTACCAGTCTAGGATTAAGGCTATGTAAGCCTTTCAATTTATTATTATTTTCAGCCCTGATTATTTGCTTCAGGCCTCCGATGGTCTAGTCTAGATCCGTCACTGGTTTGACGCATGGTATTATTAGTTTTTCCGAAGAAGTTTGAAACACATTTGAAAATGTGAACAAGTAAATGTCGTCCACAAAAAAAGTATTTCAAAAAAGACTTAAAGCATAATCGTGAATACAAGCATATAAGGAAAAATTCCAACTTTGTTGCTGCCACCAGAACTTGTGCTAACTCGTTGGAGTACATGGTTGGAATTTGTATTATTTTACAGTGAAAACTTCGAGTCATTCAAGACGATGTTAATGAATTCGAAAGTTCTGATGCAGTGTCGATTCCTCACTGTAGTAGTAAGCTCTTTATCTTTTACCTTGCGGTATTAAAATTTATAATAAGTCTATACTTATATACAGTTTGTTCAAAAAAGAGAATATGCAGAGATGATTTCGCATTTCTGAGTTCTTCTTCACAGTCTCTACTTAGGTGTTCAATATTCTCAGCTGCGTTGTGGCACATTCTGCATATTCTATCGTCTGTTTTCAGCAAGTAATCGTTACCCCTCTCTTCATTTTCGACGCGAAATATACCTATAATTTGCATGTTTTTGTTGTTTTTTGCAAGATAATATGGCAGGTCGTTTGTCTGAAGAAATTTGTATCTGGGGTTATATCAGATTTAAGTAGAGAAAACTCCCTTCTAATTTGCGTCTGGATATCTTTATTTCTTATAATAATTGCCTCTTTTATCATGTACCCTGTCTGCCTCCGATTTTCTATTTCCATAGTTTAGTATCCGTTTTGGTGATAATATTCCTGTCTTTGTTCTTCCCATTTATTTCTTGTTCTATTTCGTTCTTCTTTTCTCCTTATCAACAGAATATAAATAGGAATTTTTTTTATCAACACCCAGTACCCATGTTTGAGATTCGTAAATCAAATTAATAGTTTCAGTTCAGAGTTTATATTACGAACGCCACTGAGTCTCCCGGTTCAAAACGACGGTCTGTAGAGGGTAGGAGTGCTCGCCTATATGTCACCAAAAAGATCTACTTATGTTGGACAAATTATACTTGCTCCAATTTTTCATACTCTTTCCAGCCCCGATTCCTCAATGTAAGGAAACATTTGAAGATACTACAATATAGTTAAAACAATTAACTGGTTCTTTAGTAAACAGTCATTAATCGCATATATTTTTTATGATAATATTCACACTAAATGCAAATAAATTTCGCGAATTCACGAAAATAAATTTCTCTTATATTACATTAGGATACCAATTCCGGCGTGCTTACAATTAAACTAGACAAAATTTCAAGGTTGTAAGTTCAAATAATAGGCGCTAAACTTCTCGAAACATTCAAAAGTATGCAGCTTTTGTACTAGTTTATCCTAGGATGAAATTTCCATATATTTGGATTTGAAGTAAAGCTTATACTATGAACAATGTTAGCACTTCGAAAAAGCTCTAAAAACAAAAGCAAACATAAAGCTATATTATCATAACATCATGCTTCATAAATATTATTCAACTTCAAGCAAATGCAGATGTATACAAAACATTTGGGAATATTCGTGAAAACATGTTTTCAAATCTCTCATATTCACAATCAATGTAGCCACTACAACAGTTGAAATAACTAAATGAAATTAGCAATGGTTACTAAAATTTAATATCACGAAACTGTTCAGCATCATATAGTCAAATCTGATTATACATTTGTATAAAGTGAATGGGGTTTTCATTTGTCATCACGTTGGTTAAAAAGTTACTAAACCGCGAAATTAATTTTGAGATAATTTAGGAGTTAATTAGCACTTTGATAAAATTAACAAGTGTGAAATGTTATTTATATGGAATAATTCTAGAGTGACGTCAATGGGACTACAACAAACAGGGTGTACAGAATTTTCTGTATTTTCTGGATTTCATCTGACTGTTATTTAACAGTCAGATGAAATATTGATGTAAAGTGTTAATTTTCATATATTTCAGATTTTCTTAGGTATCTAATGCAGCGTTACTCAAACTGTGTCCGAGAAAACGAAAAATTTTCCGTGAAAAACTATCAAAATTAACATGAGATTGGCATGCGGTAGGAAGCAAGTGAATCGTCATTGTATAGTCGTAGTAAAATTATATCCCTACAAAAGTCCATCATATAAAAAATCTGCATAAAAGTTAGTAAAAATTTTTGGCGCAGAGCAAGTATGAAGTTTACATAAAAATTTACTATAGTGGGCTATTCCTGAACCTGATCAAACATCTTCATGACGATATGGAAGCCAGTGCCAGTATTGACAATGATAAATCTCCACCGTTCAAAGTTGAAAATGGTACTGAACAAGGATGTATCCTTGCACCAACGCTTTTTGCACTTAATTTAACAGCCATGTTGAACACTGCCTTCAATAACTACAAGGGAGGAATACAAATAGATTTTCGATCTGATGGTGGTATGTTAAAACTGTCACGTCTTAACAGTAAAAGAAAAGTTCGCACTAGCATTAGTACAAGTAGGTCATCCGCCATCCAAACTTCAAGGAGCAATAAGTCTTTTTGCTGAGGTATCGACTAAATTTGAGCTTACCATTGGTCTTGAAAAAAACAGTGATAAAGTCGAACCAGGAAAACTGTCAATATGACTTCAATGTTTTAGGCATTGCACTGAGAAAAGTTAAATACCTAGGAAGCATTATATCATCCAAATGCTCTATGGATGGAGAAATTTGTGAAAGACTATCCTCTGCAACTGCTGCTTTCGACGGCCTTAGAAATTCTGTATGGAACTTACGTGGATTACAACACCTAACCAAAATTATGGTATACAAAGCTGTTGTTCTGCCAATACTTTTGTATGGAAGTGAATCGAGGTGTTCATAAAGAAGGCATATACACGTTGGAAAAGTTACATCAGAGATCTCGTAAAAATACTTAAAATTAAGTGGCAAGATTACGTAACCAACTTAGAAGTTCTAAAAACATCAGATATTCTAAGTATTGAAGCACTGGTGTACAGAAACAACTTAAGATGGGTAGCTCACGTTATCCGAATAGAAGATGGTCAAGTGCCTAAACAGATCTTGTACTCCAAACTAGAACATGGCAATAGAAACCTGGGCCCCCGTTTCAAAAAGTATAAGGATTCTGTCAAAAATATTCTAAGAATATGCAATTTAACGAAGTCCCCCTGGGAACAAACAGCTATAAATCGTCCTGCTTGGAGAAAGCTGAACTCTAAAGCATTAAAAATTTTTGAGAAGAAAAAGATCGAACGTGCAGAGATTACTAGAGAGCTAAAAAAACAACGTGCTCAAAAATATCGGACACAGTAGCTAACTACCTTTGTTGTATATGCGGAAGAGTTTTCACTTCTCGTATCGGGCTCTACAGCCATGAACGATCTCATTCCCGTAGGATTTTATAGGATCTATTTAGCTACTAGCCAAGCATCGTCGTCGACTTTCGACATGGTTGGATATATTCCTGCGAGAACAACCGCAGAGAGGAAACCGTCATCACACGCCTACGTATAGGTGCTACAAAAACGTTCTCGACTGGTAAATGTAAATACTTACCTCCCTTAATGTTAAGGCCTGTGTTATGATCTGTTATTTGCCCTAGGCGACGATGTTATGTGTATAGATACAATATAAATAAGGCTATAGTCAAGTTAAAACGATATATTTATGTTGTTTTAACTCGAGTTAGGCATAACTCGAGTTACAACACTTAACTCGTTCTTTGGTATCTGGCCATAAGTGAACGTTTGTAAGTATGCGGTTGTTTTTTTGCCGATTAGTATAGATGCAATACAGATTAATTTCAAAATTCGAAATATTTTTCGTGAAGAAAGAAAATCAGTAAACAATAATTAACACAAACTACTAGAACCTATTTTGTAACGTAATCTTTGTGGTTAGAATTTACATAAAAATTTCTACAACGAACTAAATAACATTCATTTACCATTGAGTTATTACCGGGTGACTGTAAAATTATAGTACATTTTGTTACGACATACGTCCAACAATAAGGAAATGCGCTCATTTATATAATATTCCTTAAGTGATACAGATGCAATGTCAACATTAGTTGCAGACCAAATGCTTTTATTTAATCTCTGTTACACCAGAATTTGTGGGTGGATACATTTTATCATTGTTTAAAGCGGCTAGATTAGCACAAAGTTATAGTATCTACGCTGAAGTTAAGACTTGAATTTAAAAATAGATAAATGTGTCTGTGGGGAAATAGTATTAGTTCTTCTTTTTATTTCTAAAAGAGAAGAATTCATTATAACGTACCGGATGATTTTATAAGGCTGTTATTATGCAACGAAGCATCTGGACGTTGGTTTGAATTTCCTATCTCCTTCCGACTTTGTTAATGATATTGTGCAGTCTTATCGATATTGTGCAGTAAGCTCCAGTTGACTTAAGGAGGGAGCATACTATTGAAACGCCACACCACCCGACGTGTCCATACACGATGCGAACCGTGCACATATGTAATACGCCACTTGATGAAATATCAGGTATTTTTGTAATTCGTCACGATCAGTGAATAGTCGTACGTTAAAAGATGGACATATTTAATAACGAATGAGACGATGATGACACAAGTTCTGATACCAATTTATGTCTGTTTTATAGACTTATAACACCAAGGCTTTTGACTCAGTACCCCGCGAAGCCTCGTGGATAGTTTTAAAGAAATACGGCTTCACAAGTAAAATTATTAGTTTAATACGAAACTTACACGATATGGAGGGACTATTGCTTATAATGGTAGGACATCGGCAGCTTTTAAAGTAAACAACGGAAATAGCAAGGTTGTGTATTGGCTCCATTTTTATTCGTACTGTACCTTAATGCCATGCTTCAGTATGCTTTTAACAACTATAGTAGAGTAAATATACGATTCCGTTTTGATGGAGGCTTACTGAATTTCGCCCGTTTCAATTCAAAGCGCAAGATTATAAATGGGGCAGTAAACGAACATTTATATGCAGATGACTGTGTGCTCTTCCACTGAACAACAGCTGGATTACAGGCTGCACTAGATCTGATTGCAGCAGTTGCTACAAATTTTACCTTAAGCATTAATTTAGAAAAAACTGTCACCCTGTCATATAACAGTCACAGCAATATCCCTTACATTTTCAACATAAATGGCAGAGACGTAATGAATGTAACGTCTTTCAAGTATCTAGGTAGCATATTATCCTGCAACAGTTCGTTTGAAGATGAAGTGTCCCAAAGAATATCCGCTGAATACCAGACCTTCGGTGCTCTAAGAAAATCTATATGGAGCTGCCGAGATTTATAGCTTAAAACAAAGATAATGATCTGTAGAGAGCTGTACTCCCTGTTTTTCTCTACAGCAGTGAATCATGGTATCTCTATAGGCGGCATTAAAACACTAGAAAGATTCCATCAAAGATGCCTTAGTACTATATTGAGAATCAAATGGCAAGACTACGTGCTGAACACAGAAGTTTTGGTTAAAGCTGATATCATCAGTATTAAGACCATGCTGCACCAAATTCAGTGGCGGTAGGTGGGCCACGTCATAAGAATGCCAAATACTAGGTTACCCAAAAGATTATTGTACTCTGAGTTGGAAGGAGGTTGTGGAGTTATGGGAGCTCCTAAGCAACGCTATAAAGCTAAAAAATAACCTCAAGTCATGTCGGCTGCTCAGCCCAGACTGGGAAGAAAAACCCCTCTGTCAAAGTACATGGCGTAATCTAGTGACAAACGGAATACAGCAGTACGTACGGACACGTATAGAACGTACCACACAGGTACGCAATAAACGCAAATCCAGACTCCAGACTTTGTTGCCTGATTCTGCCTATAATTATCTCTGCGCTATTTGCGGCAAAATGTTCGTATCCAGAATTGGACTCTTCAGTCATGAACGAGCCCACTCTCGTCAAAATCTTTGAAATATTCATTTTTAGTAGCGTAGTGCTGCCGTCGATTCGACGTGGCCGTTAAATATACAAGATCTGATATTTTGTATACATATATCTTTAAAAAAAAGGACTAAGATAAAAAAATAAGAAACGATGATACTGGGTTCATGAAATAAATCAGCAAAAAAGTACCTTTGGCAAATTTCATGTTTTTAAAGACTTAACTGAAAGATAACGAAAGATTTCAAATGTATTTCCGAGTAGATAAATTGAAATTTGAAGAAATATATGAATATATTAAAAATGATGAAATCGGAGACAGAGACGCAATGCGACGCTTGTCAGCACGTGTTGCCTAGAAACACATTGGTCACGATGCGTCGAGTGGTGTGTTTTCCTCCACCATCGACAACACGCTGAACCGAATCGTTTGGATCGGGTGTTGAGTGAGCGCGTGGCATCGCGTCGGGTGTTAATAGCATGTTCCTGATCTATAGTAAACAATGGAAAATAGCACAATTTGATTTAAGAAAACAGGCGTCACATTGCGTCCCAGCTTAAGCCTTAAGTATTTAATAATTAAAATGAGTACATGATTATACTGCCATAATAAGACCAGTCGAAACGTCTCATTCTAGGATGTTTCGAGAGGAAGATTTACAACATGAACACAGAAAGGGTTATCTTACGTTGATTATAGTGATACTGTTCTACAAGGGGTGTTTGATAAGTCAGTGACGTCAGTTAGTAAGCCTTTTGCCCAGAAGCCTATTTCTGTCTCATACAGTGGCTCCTGCTTTCGAAAATAAACGTTCTGAAGGAACTAACGTCGCTACTACAGACAAGAATTTCTGAACAATTTTATATAAGCTAGGGAAGTATTCATATCGTCCCAAACCAGTAGCGGATTGGATTTTAGAGGTGAAACTGGATTTTTCAAATACAGTTCATGTTCAGTTTTGTTAGAACCACGTTGGCCTGTGCCTGATTTTAATTTCCTCTTCTTATGTGCAATGTCAGTATGTTCCAATAACCAGATGGTTGCTGAAAGAAAAACGATTCAATACGATACTGGGTCAAATGTACTGATATAAGTAAAGTATCGGAAGATTAGTATCGATACTAAAATCGCGATATCGAATGAAATATATCGATACTGGTATCATAACAGTAGTATCTGAACATTCCAATATACATCACAAGCTTGAAAGAAATAATGATATAAAGTGGCATTAATGTTTCTTAAATTTTATAACCTACTTTCTTCAATAGCTAAAACGCATATAAGAAAATTACAAGACTATAAAATTAAAAATAATTGTCTTAAAGAACAATAAAGAAAGAAAATACGGTTAAAAGAATCCCATTCACTAACAAGTAAATACACAGTTTATGTAGCAGTGAGCAAACTTGGCAATTCAAACCCAAACATTTTACATCAATTTCATTTTATGTGAAACAGTTTAAACAAGTTATGAAGCAATTCAACATATGCCAAACTTATCTAATCAGTGAAAATTTACGTTTAGTTTTGCTTTTTCAAAGTTGGTCAAAGTTGTAATCAGCAAAATTAACTGTATTTAATGAAATGGAAAAGTCACATGCAGATTCATGCGTGCTAGTTAAGCGATATTAATCAATAAAACCATGTCAAAAGTTTACCCTTCTTTTGATTTATTAATCGATGAAGATTTAATTTGTAGGTTTAAAGGTTACGAGCATCATTATTATGTTGTAATCGTACAATAATTGTTGTACCACGAGCTGTCAATCATTGTGATTTATTATGTAAATTATTTCTTGCAAAATGTATTTTTTAAATTAGCAAGTGGAACATATTTTTCTCTAGTCAATAATACACAGAACTTCAGTTAAGTGATATATCAGGTATAGGAACGCAGCAGTGTTTCTGATAGTTGCCTAATTTCGGATTTTGTATAGTATTTCCAAAATGAAATGGCCACCTCACTTATTGATTCCAATAATGGCTGACAGTATAACCATATTACCTGCTGAGTGTATGGTTCTGTTAATAGTAGTTTATAGGACCGTCATAATTATGTAAAATAAACGTGTTTTCTTATATGCTATTTAGAATGAACTGTATATACTCACATGACATTCCTTCACATTTTTATCAGGCTTAGGACTGGCTATATTTGAATTATAAATATAGGCATGTTTAAGAATCGTTTTGTTTTAAAGTCTTTATAGTCTATATTAAATACTTCAAATTTGCACAAACAAAAATCATTCTTCTTTTGAACTTTATGGTAATTTAAAATTATTAAAATATTAATCATTATCACTATTATCATTGTTTATATCACTATCAAAGTTTGTGTCACTACCACTGTCATTTAAATTAATAATTATTAAAGATTTATTTGGTGGATTTATAAAAAAATTCCGTCTTCTTCCAAATTTTTTATTAAAAGATGCACAGTCGGCACTATATTTTTCGAATAAAAGTCGTATATTTTATTTATTATTGTTTTAGACATATTATTTTCTTGAAAACTTGTAAATCGAGTCGTTTTCGCTGCTGATTTTTGCCACGAACAATGATACAAATTGAATTGTTCTGTATGTAACACTAGTTAATTCCGCAGTTCTAAGTATATAAGCGCCGATGGCAAGTGTCGAATTTGCACTCGAATATTTTACATTTTTTGACACATTTTTAACAAAAATAGTAGATAAAGAAATTTAAAAAAACTACTTCTCATTCCTCAATCTACGTTTCTTTTAAGACCACAAAATAAATTTAAAAAAAAATAATTTGTTTTAACAACACAAAAAATTCGAAGTATATCGAAAAAATGATTTGATCAAAAATTCTTATTGAAGTATTACGGTTCCCATCAATTATACATTGTTGAAATTTTTTTCAGATTTTTAGATCAACCCCTACGGAAAATAGGATTAAGAGGGAAAATAAAGTTATAACGAATTTTTGGCGTAATCCCCATAAAAAAATATTTTTCAAAAATAAAAATCTGCTGGTTTATCGACGCATTAAGAGCTTTCATTTAATACCTCACATAATATTTCTTTTCTCATTTGACATATATTTGTTTATATTTTTTCCGCGATACCCACTCAAAAGTTTTAAAAATTATTTATTTTCTTATTGAATACATATTTGTTTAAATTTCTCCGCGATGTATTTTGTTTTAACTCTCAAAAATTTTTCTATAAGTGGGTCAAAGAACTCTTTGACCCACTTGTACAACTATATACTTGTACAACTGTACAAGTATACCAAATTTCAACTTTCTAGGTCAAGTCGTTTGGGCACAATTTTTACAGAATATATAGGCAGACAGACAGACACATGAGTGACATTATGATGGTTTGGTGGAAATACCTACAAAATCCTAAAAAATCAGCTGTGACCACCACAGGACCGACCGCCATCAGAACGTACTTATATAAAATATATTCTAGCAGCAGAGTAGAAATAACTTGGCCTAATATTTTCTAACAGAGATATTATTTCTCATGACCATGGAAACGTTACATAAAGTATGAAAAAATAGATACTTAAAAAATTTCGAAAAAATTTATAAAAATTTTTCGAAATTTTTCGTTTTATCAAAAAGGTATTAGTTATTGCATTTATAGCAACTTTTGTTAAATAATTTTTTACGAAATATTTTTCTGTTGCTAAATATTCGCAAAAATCTTAAAATCGACACGAGTAAACTCCCATTTCTAGTCAACCGATTTTTACCAAAAGTTGATCAACTCGTGCCATTGATGTCAAAAGCTTAAATATGCAGTTTCATAAAAATCTTTTTAGCCGAATTTGCTCTGCACGTGTACACAGACAGACAGACGGACGGACGGACAGACAGACCGACAGACATCATGCTAAAAATCTTAATTCGTGGAGATCCATCGAAATCTCGAAATGTCAAAATCGGTATGATCACAATACCTCCCTTATATATGTTGGCGGTCGGTAAAAAATAAAGATGGATGGTCATGAGAAAAATAGTTTGCGCCCTCCACACAATTGCGCTGATGGTAGCGTCGATTTCCACATCGAAGTTTTCTGTCGATATTTATTCTAAGGAGTTTGATTCAACGACAGATTCGTCGAAGTGGCGCCATCTATGGTTACTACTTTATTCTGCCAATAGCCCATTAGTCTTAAGCGCACATAGCCAACGTAGCTGTGCGCCAAAAATTTTAACTAATTTTAATCGACCAAGACCATAGAATATAATTTAAATAATTTGCCAAACATTTTTAACAATGTTTATAAATAATTTTATTATAATCGCGTTTAAAAACAAGCGTAGGTGTTTAGAAAAACAAATATGCGCCTACAACGTAAACATTTCAAAAATAATTAACTTCCAAACAATCATATTGTTACAATTTATCATTTAAATTTAGTTAATTAAATATGGTATTTGTCATTTTTTATAATCATTGATAAAAAAGCAACGCAATTAATTTTAATTCAAGTAAATATAAAGGTTTAATGAAAAAAGTTTTAAAATATTTTTTATTGCGCGTCCTACTGAACAATTATATTAAAATTGGAGATTCCAGAGAAATTTTAAAGATTATTAATTTAAAAAAATGTTTCGTACTTATAAAAATGTATATATTTTGACACAATTTTACGCATTTGATGAAGAAGTGGATCTCTAATTAGTATATTAGAACCCAAGTTTCATAAGGTATGATTTTACAGCACGAGTCGCGAAACAACGAATTTTATAACCAAAAAGTGTAGCAAAATGTAACGAGTTTTTTATACTATTTTTTTTATTTGGCTTTTTAGTGCCTTTTAAAATAATAAATTTTGCATTATTTATGCAAACAACATCCTCGTTTAAGGGATTTGGAATGTAAATGTTGCAGTTGACCGGACTGGTTTGACAGTTTTATATTTTGCAAAGTGTCTGCAAATATATTTTTTTGTAAAAGCTGCATTATTGCACCAATGTTACCAAGTTTGTAAAATAAAATGTTAAGCAAACCCATTCTAACACTCAATTTAGGTTAATAATGACCCTCTTATGAATGCAAGATAGAAAATAGTATTTTATTTAACAAACATATAATGTAGTTTATATTACACGAGGATGAAATTTACCAACTGAGCAATAAGAGAAAGAAAAAAAAAAGAATATTAGAGAATATATTAATAAAATTGGAAGCTATATTTGTTTTTTTTTTTGAATTATTTTTTCCTCCTCATATTTCGTTTCTACACGTTTTAGGTGATTATAAAACGATATTCGCAAAAAAAGTCAGTTGGTGTACAGACAGCTGTCTGTCTGTTTGTTTGTCCGAAATTCATACAAAAACGGCTGGACGTATTTTAACGAAATTTGGTATGATGATAGGCAGAACCAGTGTCTCAAAATTCTTATTCAAAGGAGGCGTTTCGGGGTTAAAACTGTTTACTTAAAAAATTAAAATATCTCCCTCATTATTGACTTAACAGAAAAATGTATAGGTATTACAAAAATTGTTTACAATAAGAAAATAAATCTTCTTTTTCTAATGCGAATTTGATGAATTTTTCAATTGGATGAATTTTTTGGGTAGTTACGGGGGACACCCTCAAAACTAAATTTTTGAAATATCTCCCTTATTATTGACAGCAAAAACGTATATGTCAAAAATTGTTTACAATAAGAAAACAAATATTTTTTGTTCTATACACTCTTACGTTCTGTAGTTGTAATAAAAGATTATTGAAGGAGCCAAAGGAGTGTTACTTAAAAAATTTAAATATATGTTTTCTTTTACTTAACAGCTAAAAGGCATATCAGAAAAGTTATACACAGGAATGTAGAAACGATGCTTCTCTGTTCAATGCAGCTTTTATTAAGATAATAATGTATATTGACATCGTAATAAATAAAAATAAAATTAAAATAAATATATATTTGGGGAGATATAAAGAGCGCTACATCCAATTGAAATTTCTCATAATAATTAACAATTAAAATTATAAATAAGAAATTTTGTTTAGAATGAAGAAACGATTCTGTTTCAATACCGTTTTTAATAAGATGAATATTTAGGGAGGTTACATAGAGCGCTACTTATAAATAGGGTTACCATACGTCCCGGTTTTCAACATATGGCCCGGTGTCCTGTCCCGGTTTGAAATATGTCCCGGTTTCTTATTATTAGTATTTAGTTTTATAATTATTATAAATAAAATAATAAAAATTATTTTGTAATATTTTTGTTTTATAATAGTTTCAATACTAGAAAGATTCGATTTACTAGAGGCAAATTTCATGCACCCCGCAGAGAGGGGAACTCATTACCGCCTTGCATCCCCACTTTGCCTTTTACATGGCGACGGTCACAAATTCTATCAAGTTTGCGAATCATATATTTCTCTTTGGCAATAAAATTTTGAAGAGCTTGAAGAACATACCTAGGCATTCGATGTATCTATGAATTGGAATAATATTAAGAAAACAATGGAGCTCATTAATTTAAAGTTTTCCAATCCTATTATTAATTCTGACAGATTATTTGTTGAAGTTGTATACGTTAAAAAGTTTTTTAATGACACTAACCGTAAAAATGTATGGCTCGAAAAAGGCACTAGTATCGAGGAAAAGTCGATACAATTATTTCAACATTTTCAAGAAAAAAATATTTCAATTACAAATTTAAAGAAAATTATCGAATTTATTTTTTGTTTTCCTGGAACATCAACATCCATAGAGCGTCTATTTTCTATAATGCAAAGCATATGGACATCTGAAAGAAATCGTTTGCTTGAAAGAAATGTTGGTGCATTATTGTTTGTTAAAACAAACATGAATTTAAACTGCACTGAATTTTATAAACACATTGAAAATAACGATAACTTTCTACAAAAAGTATTATCTACAATAAAAATATAGGAACATTTAATGTTCAATAAAATAAAATTCTGTGATTATTTTGTAATATTTAAAATAAAACCAAATTATTATTTAAAACGCGCTTTTGTAATTTTTACCCTGTCCCGGTTTGGCGCACAAAAAATATGGTAACCCTACTTATAAACGAATTGACGGATGATGACAATCTATAGTTTGTTGAAATTCCATATGTGTACACTTTTGTAGTACTTTCTTTAACACTGTGTTTTATTTCTCTTTTATTTATTTATTTATTTATTTATTTATTTAAAACATTCTACCAAGGAGTAGTTGTTTTTACCATTCTATTTATAAATCATTTATATCTTATTGTTGAGGCGCATATGTTGGAAATCGCATTTGTTGGGGAGCGCATTTGTCGGGAACGTATTTGTCGGGACGTTTTTGTCGGGGCAGTTTTGTCGGAGCGCATTTGACGAGTCACCCAAAAATATATATAAAACGATTATTTTCTGTTTTACTTGAAATTAAAATATCTCACTTATAATTTACGGTACAGGAAAAATGTACATAACAAAACCTTACGAAGTACGGGCACGCCAGCTGGTACCCCAATAAAATTAAACGCAGGGCCGCCGCATGGACATCAGCTGCGAATGCCTAAACATTCATAAGAACGCCCATTACTAGAATCCAACCCAAATACCGCGGATGTGCAAACTTTCTTAAGATCATCTTCTACTAGTAGGACTATACTAAAATAGACCCCAAATACTGTCCCTTCGATGAGCCGTCCGTGCCTAGCGCCCACCCTGAATAACCGCACGAGGCGTCCCTGGTTATATGCAATTATATAAAACGCTGATTAATTAATTTGTTTCGTATAATTAAAAAGCAAATAAATCTTTAAACAACGACATTTCTTACTGTTTCAACAACTTGCTTATTCCCTACTGAACTATATTTTACGAAGTGTTTAAAAAAAAGTGAATATTAACTTCATTGACAAAAAAATCCCTTTTTAATTACAAAAAATCTCCGCATTGAATTCTCTGGTGTATTCTTTTGACATGGTTTTTAAATTAACGACTGCTTTATAGCTATAATTAAAAATTCTGAATGGACCTTAATAAAGTTATGTTTGGTGAGGTACGCACAGGTTTTCAAGAAAACACAGGCTACACAGATAAAACCAATTAATACAAAATGCTTACCACCTGGATTAAGATTTTTCGGCTGGGGCGTAGAAGCAGCAGCTGCCCCAGATGATCTTCGTGACCTGAAAAATAATTTTAAAAAAACTTAATTATTGCCTGCTGATAAGAAAATTGTTTAGAAATATAATTAAATTATTATTAGGAGGTATGACTCCACAGGAGTATATGAGCATTGTCAGGATTTTAAAATAAATACGCTGACTTCACAATGCAAAGAATATGAAGAGTAATTTTTCACACTTTTCATAGTTTTGCAGGTATTTAGTAAGTGAAAGGGCCGTAACGAGGGTATGAAGCGCCTGTGGCAAGCGTGTAACTTCCGCCTCTTTTGCCCAAAGATGAATAAAAAATAAAAAATAACTAATAATATGATGTTTTGGGGTTAAAACTATTTACAAAACAACTTAAAATATCTCCCTTAATATTAACAGAAAAATCTATAGAACAAAAAAAATTATATAATAAGAAAACAAATCTTATTTGTTCTATGTATTTTTTTAATTAGATGAAAATAGACCGGGAGCTCATGACAGTTTTTGGTCTCCGATTTCATACAGCATGCCTTTTGGAAGAGAGAATATTTACCCTGTGACAGCAAAAAAGGGATGGTACTAAACCCCTGCACGCTTTCCGGTCATGGAGAAAATTGCATTTCCACTTGCACAAAAATTTTGTGTTTTTCTCTGATTTAATATTGCTTGCCCTTTTGTCAAAAGAAAGTTAAAACAAATTTAAAGTCTTTTAATTATAGGCATGCGATTCGCAGGGTCCCAAAGGGCTCAAACGGTCACGTAATCTTATAATAAAAAAATATGATTTTCCGCGTTTTCATACAGCATGCCGATGAAAAGAATTAAAGTTTGTGTAATTAACCTCTATAAAAAAATTGGCATGCAGATAACGAGGGCTGCATGCCAATGTTATACAGCAATGCATTATATCAATAACCTATAGTTAAGATGGCATGCAAAAAGAAATCACGTAAAATCCTATTAAAATATTCACAAATATTTTCCAAAATTTTCCACCCTTGGGCCAACGAGGGCCACATGCCAATTTTTTTATAGAGGTTTTATGACACAAACTTTAATTCTTTTCATCGGAATGCTGTATGAAAACGCGGAAAATCATATTTTTTTATTACAAGATCACGTGATCGTTTGAGCTCTTTGGGACCCTCCAAATCGCATGCCTGTATTTAAAAGACTTTAAATTTGTTTTAACTTTCTTTTGACAAAAGGACAAGCAATATTAAACCAGAGAAAAACGCAAAATTTTTGTGCAAGTGGAAATGCAATTTTCCCTATGACCGGAAAGCGTGCAGGGGTTTAGTACCATCCCTTTTTTGTTGTCACAGGGTAAATATTCTCTCCTCCAAAAGGCATGCTGTATGAAATCGGAGACCAAAAATGTCATGAGCTCCCGGTCTAAAATTTGGAGAGTTACGGGGGGATATCCTAAAACTTATCTTTTATGCAGTATGGTGTATGGTTACGCGGTTAAACGCAGTAGGGAGCAGTGGCAAATAATTGAAATTTAAGGTAAATATGGCTTAATTTTTTTCACCTATATACGAGGTCTGTTCAAAAAGTATCGCGAATTTTTAATTTCCACGGGTTACGTATTTTCGATTTTCGATTTTTTTGTGGCGTTATGTTGGTACTCACGTCTCTCACTTATGCCGACAAGTTCAGCCATTTTGAATGTTCAGTTAATTTTTGACAGTTGCTTTGCTTGCACGTGTTTTGGCTCGTCTTCGATTTTTGCTTATACCAAAAAATGGATCAAAGAATCTGTATCAAATTTTGTGTGAAAAACAAAATTAAGTACGCGGACGCATTCCGAATGTATGCCACAGTCAACATTCGGAATGCGTCCGAATGGTGAAGCTACCTTGGACCGAAGCAACGTTTATCGGTGGTACAAAATGTTCTCAGAGGGCCGAGAAGATGTGAACGACGAGAACGTACCGGACACCCGAGCACGTCAACAACAGACGAAAACATTGATGAAGTGTAGAAAATAGTATTGGCCAATCGTCGAATCACCGTTAGAGAAGTTGCTGAGGACCTAAACATATCGATTGACTCGTGCCATTCGATTTTTACCAATGATTTGGGTATGAGACGGGTCGCCGCGAAATTCGTACCAAAATTAAAATAATACTGTGTAAATTTTTGGCCAAAAACAACACACTAATAATGCCGCAGCCACCGTATTCCCTAGATCTGTCCCCCTGTGACTTTTTCTTGTTCCCGAAACTGAAGAGGCCCATGAAAGGACGACGCTACGCTACGAGTGAGGAGATAAAGACGGCATCGAATGAGGAGCTGAACAAGATCACAAAAAATTATTTTTTCAAGTGCTTCGAGGATTGGAAAAAACGTTGGCACAAGTGTATAATATCTGGTGGAGATTACTTTGAAGGGGACAAAATAGATATTCATGAATAAATAGATAATTTTTGAAAAAACCCAAAATTTTCGATACTTTTTAACAGACCTCGTACTTTATAATGTGTAGCAAGCCTGGTTACTGATAAAACAATGTAGCATTTTTTTTATGGATCTTTAGTTATTCGGCTAAATATCTCTAACCGCAAATTTAAATATCAAAGCACCTTACGCCAATGGGGTATCATTTTTTCCCCTGTCTTTCAGGGGAGACTTGAAAATGGTGCGTAATTATAAAAAAAGACCCGGTAGTCGCAAATATCGAGATTATGACGAAGTAAAACTAAATGAGGCTGTGGCTCGGTACCAAAGATGAAATTTACGAACTCTGAGTGAGAAATATGGTATTCCATATGTGATCTTGTACAGCAAAATAAAAGGCTTGCATAAGAAAACACCTGGGGGTCACCCAGTCTTAACAGGCCAAGAAGAAAAGGATCTCGAGAGAGCAGTTTCTACTGCTGCTGACTGGGGATTTGTGATGCAGAAGATCTGCTACTACCCGGAGTTTATATGTATCCACAAGTAGAGGATATAGGAGTCACACAAAAAGAAGAAATTTGTAGAAAGACTTCAAAAGTGGAATTCTTAAGTCGGGGACACTTAAAGTTTAGTTAATTAACAAAGTCTTGATTTTATGGTAGATTTATTTCTATTTTGAGTCCTACTTTGGTTTACTTAAATTTTTAAGATTTCAAGATTCTTTTACAATTAGTTTCAAATGTTTGTTAATTTTACTTTAAATAAATTTTGCATCTTCATATACTGATGTTTCATTAAATCAAATTAGCCAAATGTGCCCGTTTCAGCTGCAAATTAACTATATTTTAGATTATCTCTGTTTCAAATCGCCTCCATTGAGACTGTAATTGAAAATTGTGTACAAATTCATGGTGTTTTCAAGTAACCCCATCGTGGGGCGAGATGAAACCAACCCTATTATATATTTTTTCTCTTAATTTTGAGGACGAACATTTTTTTGCTATAGTGGGTTGTATTTCACATAGACCAAAGTAATCCAAAATATTTTTGGTTTGGGCAAAATTAATCTTGTCTGTGCGGTGCAATCTTAAATTCGTGTAAAGTCTTATCAAGTAACCCCACTTTACGGTACATGACAAAAATTATTTATAATAAGAAAACAAATATTTTCTGTTGCATTTAACAATTACGGGGGAACACCCCAAAACTAAAATATTGTATGTAAGAAAATTTGTTTAGAACGAAGAAACATTTCTTTTTTGTTCAATACGACGAATATTTGTGGGGGGGGGGGGTGAGGGGCGCTACCTACACACCTAAAATATCTCAGTTATCATGCAAGATACAAAAATTTAGTTATCCGTTCTAAACAAAAATGTATTTAATAAAAACTGTATAACCTACGAGCAAGCCAGTTGGCACTTCATAAAATATAAAATTCGGAAGTTTCGGAAACTGCACAACAATGTGTTTCCGTTTTCAGGCTTCATAAGAGGGATGAATTGTCACTCTAGCAATGACGAACGTCCAAAATAACGGTGTTCACATTTATAATCTTGTTTGCTTCTGGCTAGTAACACATATTTGAATAACAGTGCATAAGTTTCCTTTATACAATAAACCCATTTAGTTTTACAACTTATGCGTAAGTGTAAATTCAAGTCTTGTGAAAATTTTAGCTCTGGCACAAAATTCACTTATTCGCAAGTCATTGTGAATATAGTGAAAAAGGGGAAGCAGTGTATATGAAAAGGAAATTGGGAAAACCGTTTGGGAGAACAATATCCCCTGGATAGATTTAGAATCCATTTCCATAGAAAATTACAGTTGGAAAATAGATTGTTGGACATTCATAACAGTAATGTTATTACTGACGTTGTATGTATTCCAGAGATATGAATGAAGGAATAATGTTCAATTTTAGTTTATAAAAAAGAAACAAGCTTTTCGCACGTTTGTCATTTTTGGTTATTTGTTTTGAAAAATTGCTTGTCGTACCACTATTGTAAAGGTTAAAAGTCAGTGAAAATTCAATTTCATGTTAGGTTAGAAATTTAATGAAGTTACTGAACACATAAAAAATGATTTAAAATTTTGTACCACACACTGGAGCTCTGTCTAGGAATAGTATGTTATTTGGCGTTTGAAACAGTTTTAGTCTTCTTTTCGCAAGTTTTCACATTATTTTCATAATAAATAAAATACAATTCAAATATTGACCTAGATTTTCACGACTTCCTTCCATCTCTTGCGTATGTTAAGACTCCCTGTACGAAAAATTATATCGGTTTGGAAACAGTTAGGACCGGTTTTTGAGAGCTTAGCCGAGTTTAAACTTTTGGTTAAACTCAGTTACAATATAACAATCCCATAAGCAACCATGACAACCATTTTCTGACCCTTTGGTTATAGTTTCAGAAATCGGCCCTAAGTACTTTGATCCATTTTGGTATCTCAACCACATCTCGTCAGCGCTGGGCTAAAGAGCTGGCTGTCGGACATATAAGTAGCGTTTAGAAGAACTTCCCAATTCAAGTTGATTCGCTGGAGCTACATTTAGACGGTGCTTTTTTCATGTAATAAGAGACATACAACAAGACGCAAGAAGAGGCATACAATGATGCATGCCACAAAATGTGAGGCAATATTAGACGCTAATGGACGCATGCGTTCCCGTCCTAGTTGGATTATCCTTGTAACAAGATATGCAATCTCGAGTTGAAATTTGTTTTTTAGTTTTTTCTTTGTTTAATAAATAAGGTAGAAAAAACCCTTTCATTTATTGAAGACTGTCACTGCTATGTTTTATGGCAATCTTCTCATGAACTTAAAAAAGAGGAATGCATCGCAAGATGCAATTAAAAGACTCGACAACAAATATAAAAGGAGAAAGCTATGGACACTTGAGTACGCTGATGATATGACATTGATGGCGGAGAAGAAACAAGAACTGAAGATGATGACGGACCGAGCGGACAAATACTTTAAAAGAAATAAATTAGAGGCAAACAGAGACAAAACGAAGGTGATGTTGTTCGGAAAAGGGGGAGGAAGCAGAAAGAAAGTAAGATGGGAATGGTCAGGAAGAGAAATCGAAGAAGGAAAGAGTATAAAGTACCTGGGGTACGTGATAACGAAGAACAATAGGGCAGAGCATCGTTAGGGAAAGAGTTAAGAAAGCAAGGCTGATTATGGGAAAGCTATGGAGCATATGGAGAGGAGGTTTAATGACGATATCCAGTGGAGGATGAAGATCTTCGATGCAATAGTGAAGAGTATCCTTATGTACGGAGTGGAGATTTGGGGATGGAAGGAATGGGAGGTGATGGAAAGGGTACAAGAGGGCTATATAAGATGGACATTCGGGGTTGACAGAACAACACCAGGATATATTGTGAGAGAGGAAATGAAGAGGAATAGAAAAGCTGAGAGTTGGTGCCGAAGCGAGGGCAGTGAAATATGTGGAGAAAGTCAAAAGGGAAGAGAATAAAAAAATAATAAGGGAATGCTGGGAAGAAAGAATGAAGAAAGAGCAAAAAGGCAAATAGTCGGCATGGGGAGAGACAAGAAAAGAGGAGGTACTTTTGGAGGTGTGGAATGGACATAAGAGAAACACTGAGAAAGAGAAACGGAGGAACGAATATAGTAGAAGAATTGAGAAAGAGGGATAAGGAGGTACAAGAACAGGAAAAACAGATATAATAGACGAATCGCGAAATGTACAAAGATTTAAAGAGATAAGAGTAATCGGAATACTGAGATACTTGAAGGGAAAAAGAGGAAGGATCAGGGGGTAGAGTCAGAAGGACAGCGAGGTTAAGATGCGGCAACGAAGAGAGGAACAACAGGTACCGGGCAAAGCCAGAGAACAGGCTCTGTAGAATGTGCAAATAAGAAGAGGAGACCTTGGAGCATTTAGCGAAGAGATGCAGAGAGATGACAGTCTGGGAGGAAGAGATAAAGTAGCTGATGAGTAGGGAAGGCAAGAGAGAAAGATGGGTGAGAGAACTGGAGGCAAAAAAGAAGGAGACACGAGAGGGAGGCCGGAAGGAGAATAGGAAGAAAGTAAAGACACTGGAAGAAGAACAAAGAAATGAAGTAGAAAAATATTTCAGACAGACTGACAGATAGACAAGCAGACAGATATGTAGGCATATACATACATATATCCAGAAAACGATATAGAAACACATGTGATAGCCACTCTTTTTGCCTCTGAATTGTTCCTATGTCATGCAATACTCTCTAAAATCGTTGCCCAATGAACTCTGCAAATTTCTCTTGTGTCTAAAACGAATTTTTATTAAGTAATACTTGCAAATAATTGGTCTTCAATTTTTGCGACTTTCCGGAGTTCGCCAATCAATGACATCAAAATTACCGTTTTTAAAACATCCAAACAAATATTTGCAACTATAAGGTCTGTTCGTTTCTCTGCTTAGATCACATTAGAGCAAGTCTAGCAACATTTTAGGCGTTCGTTTGTGTAAGAATAGTTGATATAATAATATCCGTTTGTCTAGAACAGCGGTTCTCAAAGTGGGGTCCGCGAAGGGATTTCGGTGGGTCCGTGAAAAACGAACGCATATTTATCTATATTATATAACTGACTGAACTGCACAGTCCTATCCTGATGTTGCAAAGATGGATCTAAGAGTCCTCATTCCATTTGCAACCACCTATGAGTGTGACGGCTTTTTCTACACTACTTAAGCCTGGAACAGAATACACAGCGCGCTACGCCGTCTGCGCGCCGTCATTTGCGACAGCGTTGCGTCAACACCGTTGAGATTTTCGCCTGCACACAATGCAATAATTTTTAACGCCGTCAAGTGCCACTTGACAACCTATATCTGCGTTTATAGGTGCGCTTTCTTTTATTAAAAGTATAATGGATGATGAAGACTTGTGTGTGATGTTATTTATGTTGTATGCAAGTTATTTATACATACAAACACTTTACCATTCAGTAAAAACTGAGGTTAGGTGTTCTGAGTCAACGTTCAATGGCGTCAAAAGTTGGAAGTTGACGAACATTCAGTATCAACGGCGTTCGAAGGCCGTAGGACCTTGTCCATTCTGTGCACTTGCGTACGACAGCTTGGTTTTAACTTTCTTCTGACAGATAGCGGCGTACGAACGCCGTCAACGCGCCGTAGAACTCGTTGCATTCTGTTCCCCACTTTAGTATCAAGACAAAATCTCGAAATAGATTATGCGCGACAAATGACATGAGAGTCGCACTGGCCAAAACAAAGCCACACGTAGAAGAATTAGTTCAGGCAAAGCGAATGCATCCATCCCATTAAAATTGTTATTTGTTATTTAACGATTACATAGCATGTAATATTGTATGTAATATTCTGAATACATAATTGTTTGTAAAATAAATGTTTTATTCACTGTACTTTTCCTTTTTTTTTTTTTTTATTAATAGGGGTCCGCGAGCTCTCAAACAATTTTTAAAGGGTCCGCCACGTCGGAAATTTTAAAAAAATTGAGAAACGCTGGTCTAGAACAACTTACGCTAGATCACATCGAGCAAGCTAAATTTGCTCGGTCTCAAGAGGTGGAGCAGGTAGAGTAGAGCAGGCAATATAACCTCTAAATATAGAAGTTTTTTGACAAGTGTTATTATAACCATACAAAATTCTTATCATTAAAGGTTTTTACGCAATATTCTAAATAATCATTACATTTTAGATGAATCTGGTTAGTGAACAAATAAAAAATAATCAATAAATATAAAAAATATATTGGTCTTCTTTTTAGATAGTATTATCTACGAAATTGCAGTAGGAAATGTTTAGGTGGAGACCAACGCATTAACAAAAATAAACGACAATATTTTCTCTTTGACAAATAGCCGTTCGTTTGTGAAGATCGGACAGCACAGGCTAAATTTGCTCTATTGTGAGACATACCAACCTGCTCAAGAACAGAATAAATTGATTCGTATGCTTTAGCAGCTTTTTTTGTGTTGGACTCGTACCAAATGCAATGTCAAATATGACTCATTTAATACTGTTTGTAAGGTTTAAAGACACCAATCATTCAAAAATACAAAGGCGTTTCATTTAAATTTTTAATTTTTATTAATTGTACTACCATTTCAGTTAAGAATGCAGTGTGTAAAGAGAAAGGAGCTGTTTGACCTTGCTTTTGATTAATTTAAAACACAGATAAGTTTTATGTATATCCACGAAATATTGTAGCGTACACTAAAATGTGTAGAAGTCTGATCAAGGTCAATTATGAATTGTATGAAGTAAGATTTTATCAACGCCTGTCAGATTTTGCATGGTTCAGTTAGAATTACACAAGAATTTTAAGACGATATTCTACAATAAATTCTCATAACATGAACAGTGAATATTCGTAGTTATGCTTAAACAATGAACTAATCTGATACACAAACTATAGTTATGTAATTCTTTTATTAGCTGACAGTGTGAGTGAACGAAAAACACATCAGTACGTTAATTATATATCATCGGCCATGAATCGATAAATTCAAAATTTTAGTATAGCAGTAAATTTATAGATTGTTGACTCAATGCTAAGATATAGGGATAAATTTAGTATCAACCCTGCTTTTATAGGTTAAAATCCTCATTAAATTGCAGTGTAAACTGCCAGTAAAAAATCCATGTTACGGTATAACGTCAACTCAATAAAACTTAATGATCAATGTATATAAAAAATATTGGTACTTACTTTCCAGTGGGTACATTTGTGAGGTTCAAAAAGTTCGTACGGACACTTCGCAAGCTGGCTAATATCTGTGCGAATGGAGTTACTATCAAGTCTTCCCCGTGGCTGTAACAAAAAACACAAACATTATTATTACACTCAAACACAAAGAAAATGTGTTTTTTACAATCTTAAAAACGTTAATGGTGTCTTTTTAGATGCCTGATGCAGTAAAACACACATCTTCAAACGTATAACAAAAAACATTTATTATATTAATATTAAAAAAGTTACGTAGAACTTTTTTCACATTGTTAATATTTTATACAAGATTCAACTTGTCTGGTGAGTTGCATTTGAATGAATGAAAAACATAGTTGCTATTTTCGCTACTAGATGGCTAATAAAATCAAACATATAAGTTAAATAATATTGTTTATTTTTACAGTCAGAGAGTTAGGATAGGTTACGACCAATAGTAAATGTAGTTTTTCAAAAAGAACACCTCAAGTATCGATGCCAATCAAAATATACGAAACTGAAAAAAACAGCGCGTTGAAAAGTTATATTTGGTATATTTTTATTTTTATACTTCCTGACAACCTTTCAAATATAGATTTCATACAAGTAACCATCTGATTTTCACATATTTCAGGGTTTTGTAGTAACCACAAAACGTAGAAAGGCACAGAACTGCTGTAAACAAACTATGGTCTCAATAGTACCAACAGCGTTCTACAAAATTAACTACTAGATTTATATTTTTATAAAAATTTTATGTGAAGTGTGAATTTTAACACTTTTCAGGGTATTGTAGGTATTTATTAAGTGATAAATTGTGGGTACATATTAAAAATAATAAATATCGAAAATTTTTGGAAGACTAATTCTCATGCTTCTACCTAGTGACCTACAGGCATTCTTAATTATGAGATGCGGTGGCATCAAGACTTAGCTATAGCAACTCAGTTCTCCAGTCAGTCAAATAAATATTGTAAGCACGGTATTGTAGATTATTCGATAACTTTTGAAATAATTACCAGATAAAAAATTTCAGTTCCGCCTCACATTACTTTAATTTCTTCAGGTTTTTAGAATAACCCCTCTTTAGCAGCTTTTTTTGTAAACATGCTAAAAATAAAGAAATTTAAAAAAACTACTTTTTATTCATAAATGTAAGTCTTAAGAGTTTTTTTGATACTACACAATTAAATTTAAAAAAATATACATTTTTTCAACGATCGAAAAACTAATCTGATCAAAAATTCCTCTTGAACTATTCATATGTTTTTGTACTATGAAACAACATGTATCAATTCTGAGAGAAGATTATCATTAAAGTCCTGACTTACAAGAATTTGAAAAATAATATCGGTTTATCAAAAACTCATTTGTATTCTCCCTTAGTGATATACCTTCGGAGGACAATTTAATTCAAGAACAGACTATTGATTTGATAAATGATGGATCTGCAAAACACGTTTTCCGTGAAATGTGTTGTAGTGATTCTTGGATTGAAATGGCACAGTCCTATCCCGATGTTGCAAAGATGGCTTTAAGAGTGCTGATGCCATTTGCAACCTCCTATGAGTGTGAGATGGCTTTTTCTACACTACTTGAAATCAAAACAAAATCACAAAACAGATCAGACGTGACAAATGACATGCGAGTTGCACTGTCCAAAACAAAGCCGAAGATAGAAGCACAGGTTCAGGCAAAGCAGATGCATCCATGTCATTAAAATTTTATGACTAGCATGTACCATTTTCTCAATAAACAATTGTTCTATTAACAGTAACCTATATGTTAATTGTACCTACTTAATTTTAATTTAAAATTCTAAAAGGGTCCGCGAGCCGTCATAAAAATTTTAAATGGACCGCCACGCAAGAAATCCTAAAAAGTTTGAGAACCACTGAATTATCTCCAAATTGTTGTGACATATCACCAGTGATGGGAGTTCACCCGGTTTGCTCGAACCGTTTGTTAAGAAATTTTAAGTTCGGCGAACCGCTTGTTAAAATACTATAGATACAGGGAATGATCATAGCCGTCAGTTTAGCAGAAGCTGAAAGAGGCTTTAGCCTTATGAATAATACATGCACAGAAAAACGAAACAGACAGATCGTTTCAAATATAAGTAATATAATAGTTATTAATCTGAATGGTTTGCCTTTAATAGATTGGGATCCAGTACCGATAGTGCTAAATTGGTTAAGAAGCAACCACAATTCGGATGATCCTCGTGTAAAAACAAAAACGGAAGTAGAAGTGACTGAAAACCAGAGGACTATTTGGCAATATTTCAAATAATTACATATCTTATGTCTATGTTTAATTTAAATAATTATACTATTTTGAATTTTGTGAAAATTTTGTTTTTTTTAACAAATACCCCTGCGAACCGGTTATTGAGTAAATTAAATCCCATCACTGCATATCACGTTTTGAATATTACCTCCTCAAATAGTTTTCCTATATAGCGTCAGTCAAACTATGCCATATGTGATCAATTATTCACTGCATGTTCCATATTTTTTTTGGCCTTAAAATATTGGACCTTAGCGAAGTGAAACGAACACTTTAAGTAATTAGAAAACAAAGTAATACATCGATTATTTATTCAAAGTAACTAGCAATGCTGTAATAATCAAGACATCAGAGCAGAAGCAAAAAATTTAATTACTACCATAAAACAAAAGTTAAATGCACTTAAGCTTTATGAGTGACAGATGCAAGATTCATCTTAATCGCTGAAGCGTAATAAATGCACAATTAACAAAACAAAAATCACATTTTAACTTAATGCACAATTAGACGCTAAATGGCTATGAAGGACAGTTCAACATTTCAAAGTCTTTCTTAAAGTATAGTGCATGCTTGTATAAATTCAAATAGTACTAAATGTTGAATATAACCAGGGCAAACACATTTCCATATGCAAAGGAACAGTAATAACTCTCCAGATGAATTTAACATATGAACCAGGAATGCTCCGTATCATAAAAATTTCACATTCGTGGATACGGATTATTTTCTAAAACATTCGGGGTTACGAATATGTAACCCTGAAGTTCGTTAGTGCAACAACTTGAAAAAATTATATGCAGAGTGGATTTTCACACATTTCAGAGTTTTGCAGGTATTAAGTAAGTGATAATAAATTCTGGGTATTTATTAAAAATCAGATATTTTGATAACTTTTGAAAGAATAATTCTCATGCATCCGTATAGCAACTTACAAGCGTACTTAACTACGAGATGCACTTGCACCAACACCCAAATATAACTACCCAGTTCCCCAGTCAGTAAGATAAATATTGTAAGCATGATATAAAAAATTTCGAAAAACTTTCGAAATAATTATCAGATCTAAAATTCCTGTTGTACTTTTTCAGTTAACATTAATGTACACTATTCAGATTTTTTTTCAGTTTCTTACATTAACCAACCTGGGTAATGGAAAATTAAACGAATATTTGAGATATGTCATACTGAAAAATGTTAATTATAATATTTATAACCAAAAAATTCTGAGGCTGTTTTACAGTGTAAGAGGTTTTTTAAAGTACATTAAAAGTCAGTAATACAATGTCAAAGTATCCAAAATAACCAGATCTGATCATTCCTTAAAACTTTTCTCGAAACGTTTAAGCGAAACTAATGGAATTTTAATTTTCCTAAGTTGTCGAGCTATTTTTTTAATGTTTGAAATTGGTTTTTGCTAAACAAAATGTTTAAAAGCTTCAATCAAACGTTAAGAGTTACTAGAATTCAAAATCTAGTTTCACTTAAACCAAAGAAAACGACTATAGCACTCGTATTAAAAATTATATTTATTAAAAGATTAAAAATACACAGCTAATGTTCAGTATTTTTCAGATCTTGTCTGAATTTAATGACAATATATTTATAGCCTGTTACTTTGGTTTAAGCGGAACTAGATTTTGAATTCTAGTAACTTTTATCGATTAAGTTGAGGCTTTTGATCTTTTTGTTTAGCAAAAGCCCACTTCAAACTTCAAAAAAAAAGTTCATGACAACTTAGCAAAATGAAAAAAAATCCATTTACTTCTGCTTAAACATTTGGAATAGTCTATAGTAATAATAATTAAATAAATAAGTTGGGATTTTTTTATTCACAAATCTGTATAAAATATGAAACAAAAACTGCGGATCCAGAATTGAATGCGGATATTTTTTCGCGGATTAACATGAACTGGAACTGTACGATTGAATTTTCTGATACGATAAAGTTTTACAGTTAATATAGTTAACACAGTCAGTGTTCACATACGGTACTGAGATATAGGCAATAAAGAGAAGTTGCGTGAAAAAATTATAGGTCACACAAAGAGCAATGGAGAGGCAAGTGATACATGTTACCCTGTGAGGAAAAAAACTATACGTAGCACATCAAAAGCCACTTGTGAGAATGATTTCTCAACTCAGCAGCTCGGCAGCTCATATAAGAAGAACCAGCGATAGCCAGTGGTCCCAAAAACTGTTGAAGTGAAGACCACATAAACGCACAATAAGAAGGCCTAAAACAAGATGGACAGTCGATATAAAAACACAATCAGGACACGACTGAACGAGAAAGCCACCAATAGTGGAGAATGAAAGACACCAGAGAAGTCAATTTTAAACTTTAGCTCTTAGGGTTTCGATTAACAAACGAAAAATGACATTCATCATTTTTATCATTTGTTCACTTCCTTTACTTATAAGATATCTACGAAATCAATTTTTATATAAAAATATGCACTACGTGATCTAAACAATCGATATATCTACAAAGATACTGACATTGCTAATATTATTTTAATGATTTTGTACCCTACGGCTCTTAATGCTCTATTTATTTTTTACTAAATTAAATCGTAAAAAACTTTTTGCAACTCTCAAATTGTTAGTTTCTTGACACCATAAAGTATATAATTCTTTCATTTATCGAAAATGAAGCCTTGAGCAATATGTTAATAATCTAACATTTAAATAACAATCTTATTCAGATAATTTAAAGGTTTCAAATATATTTTATGTGGATAAAGTATCTCGTTTTCTCTTAATAATAGTGTAGGATGTATGTTAAAGAATAAGAAAAAAGAAACTTTAAATGTTTAACTGGTCGTTAAAGATAGTTGAAATAAAACAAATGTTAATGATCAAAAACAATCCTTTAAAATTAAAGAGGTTTGTTAGATAGATCGATTTTGCCTCGAGGTGCGGTGTTTAAACTAACAATTAACAATAAATTTAAAGCTATTGAACTCAATAATTTATAATAAATCGCAAAGTGTGAGACATAGATATTTTTTGTATGAATTTGTTTCCAATTTAACCAGTTTCTAAATCACTGTCCCAGCTGGTCTGGACCAAAACTTTAAAAACAATTTATGGCTAGTAGAACTTGTATAGCAAATTAAATTTTAATAAGTTTACTTGGGGTGCATTCGAGTTGTACAGAGCAGAGCGAGCGCTGAGCGAACAGTTGATGGTGACGTCATGAATAGAGCACTAACGGAGCGAGCGTTCTTGTGACGTAATGTTTATAAAATCTAACCCTACAATTTTAAGCGGCGTTTTTACTGTCAGATTAGTTCACGTCAGTCGTGTATCAAAATTATATACCTCGGTTTTTTCTTGATTTTTTTCAATGATGAAGAAATAAAATTAATTAAAAATTAAATAATAATTAATGAATTAATTAATTAATTTTTTCCATTTTAATTTTATGCACGGTGTATTTTAATAATTTTTTAGAACGTCACAAATACATAAAATGGCCGTACTCTGTAGCCATAGACAAATAACAATATTATTTGTCTATTGTTATTTGTCCAAGGCTATTATTTTTATTTTATTTATAATTTAATTTTAAACTTTCATTTTTTTCCCGCCGTTTCCCCACTTTTTTACGTCATACTCCTGGGGTCTTAAAACCCAGAACACATAGAGCGCACTCTAAATGCTCGCTCGATCGCAAAACGAATGCAATTGAGTGTACTCCGAGCGTCAAATCGAACACGTTTGAGTGTACAGAACGTGCTCGGAACGCTTGGAGCGTCAAATCGAATGTACCCTTGGCCTAACACCAATTTGGTACGATTCTATGACAACAAGGGCATGTGTAAGTTGAAGATATGTCGTGGGAGCCAAACGAATAAAATAAACAATTATGGATTCCCGGATTATAATGACTGAGATGAATTTAATGAGAAAATTGAGTGTACTGGATTTGAAGGGACTTTCGATTCACTGGGGACCATTTTATTACTCGTAATATGAGGGCAAATTGTAGGGGCGCCAAAGGGTTTTGTTAAACGACTAAATACTTATGGCGGGTTTGATTATAATTCTACATATGCAGCATTAAATTGCAATGTCAATTTATTATCTGACATACATAGTTTTTGAGTGAATACAACCTCGATATAATAAAACTTAACCAAATATTTAAAAGCCAGGCAGTTATCTTTATAATAATAACAAAAGAATTGTCATTACCCAAGGCTATATTGTAACATTTTTAGCTCTAAATAACATTCTTCTTTTACTATCACTAAAATATGACACTAACATATTTGTCAAATATTGAAATTTTCATTTGTTTAGATGGCATGATAGTAATAAAATGTTCCACAGCATTCTATATATTGTTACGAATACGGCTCCGCCAAAGAATATAGTAGCCTTGAAACGGACAGCGAATTCTGAACATTAAGTTACCCGAAAATGATAAAAATCTATGGAATCTTTTAAGGTCCGAGGCTATATATGACGCGAAACATGCGACCGAGAGGGCATCTGTACTTAAATCTACATCTGCCATCGTTCCTAAGTGAGATATACCTCGCAATCGGCTTATTTTTACTATAAATTTGATGTGAATCTTGTCAAAATCGTATCTTCTTAAATAACAATATTAAGTATAAACTTCTTATAAACTCAATATAGTATTCTTGTCTATGATAATGTAAAATGTTGACAGCACAAATTCACACAGTTTAAAAATTAGGTTGACAACGCATACAACGTGATCTAACTTTATGTCGGAAACATCTGAAGTTAGGCTGTATTAAAGCGAGGTTGCGCGCTTTCTCACCAGCACTTAAAGTTAGTCTAATTTAAACATCTTATCTTAAAAAATCCTATCTTAAAGTTCTAGTCAGTCTAAGTCTACTAATTTGCCATCCATTCTTCTAATAGTTTCCCTGAATCCCCAATTTTCAAAAATACTAGAAAAATAATATTTTATTTTTAATATAACTGGAAAACATATTGACACAAGACGATTGAAATCTCGTAAAGCAACTAGAAAAGAAAATAAGAAATTACATCTCTGGGGTTGTAGACAGATTCATTGTGTTACAGAAAATATACTTTGTTGAAAAAGTTTTTGTCTTATAATTCACTTTTTCTTAGGGGAATACGATCGCTATTTTTGTCTCAGCTGGTATCATATCTTCTCTTAAACTTCTTTTGAAGGGAGAGTTTTAGTTAATTTATATAAAAAAAGTTTTGATTGTTTTTAAAAATCATGATAGACATAAAAATGAAAATATTTTACGTAAAAAAGTATTCATTTTAATATTACTTTTTAAATATAGGGGACTGAAAATAAGAATGGAACTCTAGACAAAGAATTCCAATATGACATAAATTCTGGAGAACAGCGGAAGTTATATCAAAGAGAGGAAAAGTGAGGACTGAAAAAATTCAGAAATTATGGTTGACCATATTATAGTTGAAGACATAGGAAAAAATCCACTTAGATGGTACAATCATATACATCGAGTGAGAGATGAATGCTTACCGATTTATCAGTATAGGTTAGATAAAGATCTTAATAAAAAAAAAAAAAATTACAATTTGCCGGATGCGATATAACATTGCCATTTTTTTACTTCCACATAATCCATGTACTAAATACAGATGTGTGAGACTGCAGAGAACCAAGTATATGCTTTTTGTCTGCCCTAATCACTACAAGCATTTTTTATTACTATACCTGAATTTCTCAAAAATTCTGTCTACTCTAATTTTTATCAAATCTGTCCTGACCAACCTTTCCCCAATAATAGCCAAAGTAGCTAAAACCAACAAATAAAAGGAAAAAAAAAATAACTTCCCTAGCAGTCTTCAAGATAATCACCAGTTTCTTCAATGACATCAATGTAAATTTATAAGCCTGTAAGAGGAATGGTGATCTCGCCGAAGCCAACAGAACTAGATAAAGAAGAAGAACCCTTTCTGACTCTGCCTGTTCAAGGATTCTTTTCCAGTGTCTTTGTTCTTAGTAAATGTTTTCCAATTTCCACCATTAAGAAAACCAGGTTTAGAAAATCCTGCATAAAAGAAATCTGATACGAAATGAAAAAAGAGGACTGAGCGAAGAGCAATGTCCAAAGAAACAACAGTGGAGACTGGAAATGGAAGACATCGCATTGCGTACTTAACTCATAATAATACAAAAGTCAAGTTTGGCCATTAATGGCCGTTTGTACCGGTCATTAAAAATTAATTAACACGTTCGCTACCGAAATAAGAAAAAACTTTTTTGGCAGGAAAAGGGGAAAAACAAACAATAAACACTGACCATACGTTTATTTAAGAAAAAATAATTATTAATTATCGAAGTTCATTTCCCATAAATGAGACAGTGGTCTATTTATATATATATTTTAAAAAGACGAAGCACGGCAAACAGAACAAAAAAATTATTTAAATTATTATAATTAATAATAATAACAATTCTTTGGTAAATAATAGAGCAAAATTATTTTAAATGGTAATTATAACAATAATGGGCCATGCTCATAATCTTTTACTAAATGTTAGTAGCACAGCTACCGAATGCAACTAGACACTACTAAATATCTGCTGCTCCTAATACGAGATTAGTGTTAATATAGCCTAATATTTCTTAGTGAAAACAAAGTTAGTAGTGAGTATTTAGTAGCACTTGGGGGTTATATTATCACTGATATTAAGCAATTTTACATAAAAATTGGAACAAAAATTTGGCAGTATAATATGGGCCTAAGAAATAATGGAGATATTCGTCAGCTGCGCGAACCATTACTTGCCTCGAAAAATATATTAAACCAGAAAAAACCGATGGTTATACTGAATTACAGAATTAAATATATATATAAAACATAATTTTTATTATTATTATTTTTATTTATAGGTTTTCTAAAAACAGAGTAGAAAATATATAATCGGATCGTTCAGATATGATTTATAACCTGGATTTGCAAAAGGTGGCAGTATTTATTTTGAATTACACGTTTGTACTGCTTTGCGATATTTCAGTAAATGTTCATATCAACAAGAGATCGGTAAATACCGGGCCACTTTGTATATAATATATCCTAATATTATATACAAAGTGGCCCAAACATTAAGTGCACCCATAGAGAACAGTAACTCTGGTTACACCAATTACTCATGCTCACTTTGACACAGTAACTGAACGATGTGTTGCACTCTCCTCATATATGTTCGTCAAATTTAGTAAAACAGTAAATTTGTTCTTAGGTAAACTCAAAATTATAATGAAGAATGGTGAATTTCAAAGCATTGGGAAGGACAAAATCCAAGAGGTTTTCCTTTGTCTCTCACACAGATGTTGCAAACAAATTTTGTTTGTGATCTTTTCTTATTTATGGCCCATCTCACAAATCTCCAGAATCATATGATAGTCAGACATTCACTCATACCATACTACAATATCAAGACCTTAAACATATAGTGAATATAAATTTTGCCATCAAGTAAGCTCCAGTGGGTGGCTAATCTGCGAGTCGGTGGTCCATTCCTATACTTATGCTGGCTCAAATATGAGCCAGCTGGTAGCGAACGTGTTAACAAATTATGGGTTAAATTTAATTAAAGCAAAAATGTGCACAGCTTTGCATCGTATGTTGTCGATATGGTATAAAGGCTATATCAAACGTTTAAGCAGACCTAACTGGAATTTTCATTTTTATAAGTTGTCATGAGCTGTCTTTTGAAGGATTAAAGCGAGCTTTTGTTGAATTAAATGATCATAAGCCTCAATTAATCGGTAAAAGTTACTAAAATAAACAATTTGGTTCTGCTTAAACAAAAAAAAAAAAAAAACAGGCTATAAAGGCTACTCAAAACGTTTAAGCGCAACGAAATCCACTTCAAACCTTAAAGAGAAAGCACATGACAACTTATAAAAATGAAAATTCCAGTTAGTTCTTCTTGAACGTTTGAAATAGCCTTATAGTTAAGTACAGGATAGTGAGTATCCGAAATAAGATATACCAGCGGTTTCCAAACTTTTTTGACCGCGACCCGGTACAAGGTTTTAAAATTTTTCGCGACCCACCTTATGAAAAAAAAAACATTTATTTACAAAACAAATTTTATTTTAAAGCAGTAGCTTTACAGTAATAAATAGTAATAAAGAGTATAGTATAGTAATAAAGAATACAAAGTCGGTTTACGATAACTATGAGATGACGTCACACTTGGTTAATTTAAGTACCAACGTTATGATATGTTTTAATCAACATCAATCCATAACTCGGTTAGTACATTTATTTATTTAATTTTGGTACATTTTTTCAATGTTGCCAGTTTGAAATTGGATTGTTCAATTGTTATTTGTCAGGTTGACATTTAGGTGTTAAGAATTTAGTGAGGTTAAATTTTATTTTTTTTAAATTTATTGTAATAAAAATGCCCAAAGCTCTTAGTAGCCGTGCTCAAAGGATGGTTTTGTCTCTTATTAATTATTTTTATAGTAATTTTAGCGTACTCATGAAATTTACACTTGCAGCTAGCGGCAATAAACTGTTCGACTGGAAATAATATTTGAATATTCATTATTCGAAACAAAATTGTATCTTGTAACAACATCTGAAATTCAAAAATTTCTATTCGAATAATAAAAAATTTGACTCTTTATCATTGCTTTCCGATATCATTTAGTGAGTTCAGGAAGCAAGCTCAGGAACACTCCGCGTTTGCGTCCCGAACCCGCTGTGTCAATGTGACACCAGGCGAAAAATTAAAATAAATAGTATAAAAAGTATTAAAAGAACACGACACATTTCTAAACACAAATATTTCTGATCATTCTTATACACTGAAATTTATTTTTTTTTAAATACTACATTACACACTTAATGTAATATAAACCATAAATTTCGCGACAAATCGGTTAGAAAGAACTGCTGTGCATCATAATTTACATTAATTCCTTTCCTCCATAGGAAATATAGGTTTTCAATATATTTTTAGAAGTTTTTCGATATAACCTAACTTTTTTTGACAGTTTTGACGAATTGGCAACAAGGTGAGTTTTTTAACTGTGACGTCATTTCATAGTTACGGTAAATGGACTTTAGTATAATAATAAAGAGCACAAATACACACTATTCTAGTGATTAACTGACGTAAAAAATAAATAATATGTATAAAAAAAATCTTTTTTGTGTTTTTACAATTTTCTCGCAACCCGGCAAAATTTTTCTGCGACCCGGTGCCGGGTCGCGACCCACACTTTGGGAAACGCTGAGATATACGATAGAAAGCTGAACAAAGAGTGATGTGAGAATAGACAACAGTGGAGATTGGATTAATAATAATAATAATGCAACCCAGAAACTGATGCTTGATGAAATATTAATCTACTTAAAGTTACATGCAACACAATTCCACACAAACTACAAACAGGGAAATTCAGTTTAATAAAAAGAAATCGTAGAACAAAGCAATTTAATTTTGCAAGGTATTAATTAAAATCTGCACATGTACCAACCCACGTGCTATATACACACAGAATATAAACTATATCACAGCATATTAAAAACAAAAAAAAAAATATGTTTTTGTTGAAATAAAAAGTTTATGAATTAAATTACTGATTCAAAGTGAACTATAACTTTAATGAAAATATGTTGATGACAAGTTGAGACAAATATTTTCTTTAGTTTCATAGTTCCAGGAAGTTATAATGTTAGAGTTCAACTTTATATCCGAGTGATGAATTGACTTGTCAAAGGTTTCATTTGGCCCACAGGCAAAAAGTTTTATTTTACCTTCGTTCAAAGGCGACCGGATGCGGTAAGCCAAAGGAGGTAAACACCCAGGAGCCTCGTCCGATAGACCACCCCATGTGGTGATTTTCATTTTTAAGAAGATGGGGTAGAGAGATAAGGGCACCGTTATTATTTCTGCAGAGGCCCGCTGTGAATACAAGGGCTACTGCTGCCTTCGTAGTCCAAACGGTTCTTAAATTGTGTTTTGCCGAACAATACTGTAGAAAGTTAGTACAAAGATGTAGCTCGTCAGTCGATGCTGTCTAATATTTTTAAGGTTGCCAGTTTCCGAGAAATACATTTAAAATTATATTACGATTTACTTTTATCATTAATTCTGGCTCCCCAACCATTTCTGGGTCTTGACAGTTTCGCGGATTCTAATACCATCTTTCCTGTTATAAGATGTTTTCCAATTTTAAACCTTAACTTTTTTAACCACCTGATTTTTCCGACTGATCCATGCATCTCGTCCTTCCAATACTTCCTTTTTCCTGTGCCTGTTGTTTGAAAATTCTTCTCGTTGGATCACTCTGGTGCACCAACGGACTGGTAAAATTTTCCGGTTATTGAAAATTGGAATAAATCGGCCTCATAGGATCAAGAGCCGGTCTCATTGGATCAACAATTTGCCCCATTGATCCAAGAATCCGGTCCACAGTTTGCGACTGCTCTGGTCCGATCGCTTTAGGTGTCCTGTTCATCTTAGCCTATTTATTTCTATCGCTGGGACTTTATAACTATACAATTCAATACTGTATTAGCACCGTTACGTTAACAGATGCCCCTACACGAGGTGTGTTCGGGAAGAATTCGACCTTGAGCTAGAGCAGGAAAGAGATTTATTCTTGGTCAATAGTATGGTGTATAATTAACGGGTAGCGGGTAATTAAAGGGTAGCGGGTAATTAATGGGTAGCGGGTAATTAACGGGTAGCGGGTAAATAACGGGTACCAGTTGAAGTAAAAACCTTTTTTTTGCTCATCACTTGGATTTTGGAAGTGAGGACCTTTTTTTTGCCCATCACGTGAATTTTGGAAGTGACCTTTTTTTTGCTCATCACTTGGATTTTGGAAGTGAGGTCCTTTTTTTGCTCATTACTTGGATTTTAGAGATGAGGGAGGATCTTTTTTTATGCTCATCACTTATATTTTGGAGATTGACAAATTTGTAAAATATATTGTATTTCCAAATTTTGTAGCTGGTAATTAACGGGTAACGAGTAATTAACGGGTAGTGGGTAATTAACGGGAAACGGGTAATTAACGGGTAGCGGGTAATTAACGGGTAGTGGGTAATTAACGGGTAGTGGGTATTATCCGGGTAATTGTGCAGGGTACCCGGTTCAAAAAATTTGTAATTCTCGTTATTCCTAGTCAACAGCAAAGAATTCCACTTTGGAAGCTACAACCTTCTTCAAGCGATCCTCCCATTTCAGGAAGCACTTTTTAAAGTCAGCTTTCGGAATAAACAACGGTTGCCTCGTCAGATTCTGTTCTATGTTCTCTGTGTCTTTAGATCATTTCCATTTAGATGATTTTTTATTTGGGGAACAGCTAGAAGTCATCATAGGTCGGGATCTTAAGTTGTCCTGGCAACTTCCATTCGACAATCCTTTTGATCTTCCGTCAGCAGCCGTGTAATGAACTTTGCAGCTAAGCAATTCATCCCAAAAGCTTGGGTTAAAATTTCAAAAATCATAGTTTTTATAACACTGCTCTAGTCATTTCAAATCTGCCAGAACGTTAATCATTTTCCACTGAAGTATTACTCTTGAATTGATTAAACAGCTCACGATTTATGTAGTATTCTTAAAGTCATCACCATAAACTAACGAATTTACCAATGGTTTCAGAACAAGAAGTTTTTGGCAAAAATTATTGGGGACTTTTTGCTCGAGGCATTCGGTCATTGTGAAATAAGACACTCAAATCTTTTAACACTTACACAACAGCGTACCGTTGTTGACTGAAGATCTGTAGGGTCGTGCCACTTGATAGAGGTACTCATAAAGGTTTCTCACAATATCCTGCTCAGGCACAAATATATATCCATAGATATTCCGAACACACTTCGTATTTGTATGTGCCACAGAAATTCTTTTTAAATTGCATTACTTTGTTAAGGTTCATTTCTGAACAATACTCATAATAAGAATATAATAATAAACCTATCAGTACAATATAGTTTCTAGAGCATATACGAGGGACATTCAATAATAAACGAGACAAATGGATGTAAAAAAAAGGTTTGTAGGAGGAGTTCGGTACTTTCATGACTTTAGGTTGGCATCACTAAGATCTGAGAACACCTGACGGATAAAAATTGTTTTGTTTATAACCTCAAAATTGCATTTAACGATGGTGTGTCCGCTTGAATTTTCCACATTAGTTGAACAACGTTCAGTGATCCCGTTTTTGCTTTCTGAAGGTGAAAATCCGGCTAAAATCTTTTCTGGAATGATTTTACAGTCTGGTGAAAGTTGTATGAATCGCGGAAATTTTTATGTGGGTAGAACAGTTCAAAAATGGTCGAATCTCAGTGACTGACGAGCAACGTCCTGGTCGGGCAGTTGAGGTGTCAACTCCTTCGCTTGAAACCCACATGGACGACATTATTCGTCAAGACCGACGTATTACTGTTGAAGATATAGCAGAAAAAGTAGCAGTAAGTGTTGGCACAGTTCATCACGTTATCATTGACAAGCTCAAGTATAAAGAACTGTGGGAAACTGGCTCAAACAATAAGACAAAGATTTCTTTGCATCAGGTATAAAAAAACTAGTTAATCGTTGAGACAAGTCTATTAATATTCGTGGGGATTATGTTGCGAAGTAGTAAAAGTCTCATTTTGCAAAAATACAGTTTTTTTTCTACATCAATTTGTCTCTTTAATTATTGAATGTCCCTCGTTGTTCGCAGCAGCGTAATTCGCTGCTACGGAAGTCGAACTCTTTCTGTAATCGTTTCTTATACATTCACTTAAACACTATTTCAAATAGCTGTATGATGCAAACTGAATATTGGCTGAAACAACCTTTTAAGCAATATATCGCATCCTTGAATGGGCAACAAACAACGCCATCTATCAGTGGAAGTAATACTCAACATGTTACACTAGATTCAACACGCTATGCGAATAACAATGTAAATTTCAATTCTTATAGTAGCATATCTTTTCAACTCACGTATTGAATATAAAATATAGGTCTTTTTAGCCTTCAACTGAGAGCATCTTGAGTAGCGACAAAGAATTACTGTTCAATGCAATGTCTCGAAGGGATAAGGAAACGTAAATTTTACTAAATTGAAATAAAACTGGCAACTGGGGACGATTTTTATTAAATTTGTTTCTAAGCGAATGATTTGATAATATATTTAAATTTAAAAAGTGCCATCTGTTTTTAAAAATATATAATAAATGCAGTATTTGGAGAATGTTATAGACTATGCGGCTAAAGTTGTATTCGCAAAGCAACAGACATATTTATCCAACTTAGCCGTATATAGAATTCCGTGCACTTACGATGGTATGCGTGACTCAGTACTTTTGTATTGTTGTAAAATTCGTGACAGAAACTATTGAGCTCTTTTTATCAAGTGATTTCAATTCCATAATTTACAAAAGTTATCAAGAAAAGTGCGAACATTTGTAAATCGTTGTCCTCTAACAATTCTTGGGATTTATTGATCGCGTACAGTAACAAACGCAGAATTGGGGGAAAAGAAATGATCAAATAGACATAAATTTGCAAAATAAAAAGAAGAAAGGTTGGTTAGGAAGCACTTTTCGAAGAGCTCCTATCAAGGTGTGTCGCCATGCACTAGCTCAGTGGTTGGCAATCCTGTATCAGGGACTCGAATATTTAAATTTTGAAGAAATTCTGGGGCATCTAGTTTATTATTAAATAATTTAAAAGCGAAATTCAAAGTGTGGATGTCGCTTCTCCATTCTAATGTTTGACATTTCTTGCTATTATTGAGAGCTAGGTTTTTTAACTGGTTTGCCTAAGAGATACGAAAAGGATATGTTCCGTTTAATTTCAGGGTGAGATTTCTTACAAATCTCTTTTGTACATTTTCTATTTGATTTTTGTGGGACATTGTTTTTCGGCTCCAGATTGTATTCGCGTACTCTAATTTAGTTCGAACTAAAATACATTTTCTATGCAACAGACTAAAAAAATACAGATGTTCCATTAACTTAAAATGTATGTTTTTGAAATAATGTTTATTTGATTAAATTTTTTTCCTATTTAATATCATTATTTTTGAGTAATGTATTTGATCATTTATGATTTTAACCTCCTTCGTATTTCTTATAATAAAGAAGTTACCAATTAGTAAATAGTTCCAAAAAATACCAAGTATAAATAGACTAACAATCAGATAATGACAGTCAATGACAGTTTCTAAATTTGATCTCTAATTTGAGACTTTTATGTGAGCACAAGATTCAGAATTTTCATTTCTTAGTTGATTGCTGTAAGCTAGAAAGTTTAACTAACTAACTCAATTGTTAGTTGATTTCTTAATGGATTTATAATATAATTCATCTGGGAAAAGACTAACTCTGTTATTATTTTCCCTTATTTTCTCAAACATTTGTATATTTTATTTTTGTAAGTTTGCCAATTCAATAAAAGAATTTCTTAATTTTGGGAAAATATTTAGTGGGCCATCTTAAAAGCTTTCGCGGTCATAGGTTGTCGATCCCTGCGTAACAATATAATCCACAAGACAAAAGAAGATGAGGACGACCCAAGAACACCTGCGCGTGAAGCAAAGATAAATGCATGGAGCTCTCAAAAACAAATCAAAAGATTCTACAGCAATATCAATACAAATAGAATAGTTAGATGGAAAAGTTTTATTGACATCCTATGCTCTTTTTAGAGGAAGAAAACATCCACCCTATTATTGACAAGGGTTATTATTAAAAATGATCTTGGTCGATGATTATCATTTTTAATAATAACAATTAATTAATATTCTGAGGCATTATAAAATAAAATGAGAAATGAGTTGCAACCTTAAAAAGATAAAGATGATTTTCTTTTAATAAATAACGTATTTCGTTAAATCTGTTCGATCAAATTCTGGTCAATTTCCCTCAAATGTTACTGGATTTAACAATCTAATTTTGGCCATTAAAGATCGAGCGAATAGTTTAGGGTGAGCTAAAAGCATTGTTTAATACAATAGGCGTGTCAGAATTTTTTAGGTCGCTGAATTCTCTGACCTAAAAACGAAAGTAATATCGTTTGTCAGAAAAATATAAAAAATGGGACATGCAAGAAAGTTAAAAGAATACAAAATATCTAGTTAAGGTAGTGCAATATTCGATATGTTGTTAAATGACAACATATTTCTCCAAAAAATCATTTCTAATACTTAGGAACTATGGTAGATAAAAATGGAATAGGTAATTTATAAATAAGGAAAAGAATTAAAGAAATAATTTAGGTATCTCAGTTCAAAAAAGAAAACAAAACAATGAATATGATTTGTGATGATTGAATCTATCCTTTGCTATTTATGTTAAACCTAGATCTTCGTCAATAAAATTAAACGAATATGCCGACGGAATTACGATTGAGAGAATCCAGTATTAAAGACAACGTAAAATGTAAGATGAGAAAATTAATAATTTTACCATGATGATTATTACCAAAACTATTATAATTATAATAATAATAATGTATTTTATTCCGTGAAATAAAAATTACATTTATAGAAAGTGTCAAGGTGTTACAATAATTAATAAATGAAAATTCACATATAAAATTTTTTTAAATAAAAAGGGCAAAAACAATTACGTATAATATAACATAAAATTACAATAATCAGCAATTTAAATATGTGCTATCCAGAAATTCATTAAAGCAATAATATGGATATTCAAACAACATTGATTCTCATCCAAATATTAAGGTTTATCATTTGCTTTGGGAGCTTATTATAAAATATTGGTCCCCAGTAAAGAGGTGAATTCTTTGCCACTTCCAGTTTTAATTTTGGAGTTTTAAGATGGGTCCCATATCTAGTTTCTCGATATTTTCCATCTAAGACAGTACAAAATTTATTAATGTTTTGCTTGATATAAAGTAGATATTGTAACATGTACAAACAAGGTACAGTTAAAATGTAATTTTTTTTAAAGAGAGGCATACAAGATATACGCGAAGTAACCATGCATAAAAGACGGAAGGCTCTTTTTTGTTCTTGCAAAACCCTAATATAATACGCGCCCCATAATAAAATACTATAAGAGAGGTGGTAGTTTATTAAAGAGAAGTAAGCTATTTGGGCAACATCAAACGGAACCACATCGATCAATTTTCGCATAGCAAATATTGATTTATGAATTTTACTCACATTGTTTTGGCAGTGCTGCTTCCATTTAAATTTGCTTTAGATTATCATCCCGAGAAACTTAACCGTATCGGTGTATGGTATTATAATCATGACGATTATGCAGTATTATTTGTTGCGTTTTTCGCGGGTCAGTTGAAGCCTTTGCTTGTAATGTTTCGGCACGAACAAGTGTTTTTCAATTTGAGGTATTTAAAAAAGTGGTGCCAACGGCAAATAAATTGGCAATAAATAATAGAGTTTGCACATTCTATCCAGGTTGGAATTAAGTCCGTAAGATGTTCGGCACCTAGGCAGATGGAACAAATCCACGTTCCTTGTTGTGTATGGTGCAAGTCGCAGTCCTACTGTAGCGAGGCTGTCAGGAACGTCAGAGGTACCTTTCACTATGTTGTGAAGTAGACATCATCATGGAGACTTTTCAGGTTAAGTGCTCACATAATCAAATAATCGTTCACTTCTCGGTACAGCACTATAATGTATACATTATTTGTAAAGTGCATAATTACAAAATTTAATGTGCACATTCTCCGGCCTATTAATCAAATTTAGTTGGTTTGCAGACCATAGTTCTGGCCTATTCTAAAGGATACCTTACTAGAGCATTGAATAGGACCATGATTGAATGTAAGCTCTTAAAACTTTAACATACGTAAAGATTTACTGGCAACTGACTTGATGTAAGCGGCAAAGTTATGGTCGCTACTAATTAAGATGCCCAGACCTTTTATATCGTTCACTTGCTCTAAAGGTATGTTGTTTATTGAATGACCAACATGTGAAGGTTCTAGTTTTCTGGAAAAGTTATCATATTTGCATTTTGAGAAGTTGAACCATGGGTTGTTTGCTGCGAACCACTGAAATGTTGAACCGAGCTCCTGCTGCAAAGCTGTATCGGTTTCAGTAGAACTACTTTTGAAGATTTTAAGGTCGTCAGCAAATAATAAGAAATAACAATATTTGACATAAGATGCAATGTCATTAATAATACGATAAAGAGAATAGGACCTAAATATCATCCTTGTGGTGCTTCCCAGGACACTAGTAACTTCTAGTAATGTATAATAATATGTACGTTCGCAACAGCGATCTTTATCGTGATCGTAGTCCGATGGTACAAGGAGAAATCAAGAGGTTAGTTGGTAAACATGAAGCCAGACTTCATCAACACGTAAATTCAGAGGCCCTTCAGCTGCGGAAACCCTTCAGAAACAAACTGAAGGACATCATTAGATGGACTCTAGACTTAAGTATTTAGTTTAAGATTTATTAGATAAAATTAATGGTTGGTCATTTTGAGCAGTTTTAATATTCATAACCCCGCAGGCGTTATGGAAAAAAAAGTTTAAATTGAATTTTTATCAATTATTTTGTGATGTGAAGCTATAACTTGTTTATATCGTCCAATTCAGAATAAAATACTCTATCGAGTAAGCAAAAATTGTGATTTCCTTTATAAGAAGAAAGTTGCATAGCGTACTTTGAGAATAACTGATAAAAAAATACTTCGCTCATTAATTTTCTTTTATAAAATGGCAATTGTTGTATAATTTAACCAACCTTAAACCAACCTTAGTGGAGAAATTAAAATAAACACCCTGTAAGGTATATGTCATCTTTACAGCATAACTAGAAATCTCTTTTGCTTCTTTTCCACGTATTGTTAAAATCTTGTTACAACAAATTTACAACCCAGCGTGCTATAATCCTCCGTTAGCAGGTTCTAATAAAGCGTTGCGCAGATAAAACCCAACGTATCTGCACATACTAATAGTCTGTATCCGCGTGAACGTTCTGGATTCCGTAGCATTTGGACTTCTCCCCTAATATATACGGACTCGGGAGCGGTTACGACAGTCGGGATCGATGGGTAATCATTCCGTTTGCCGCAAGCCCGCCGGTGAAAGTGATTCTGGCTCATAAACTCGTATAATCTTGCTGAAATATTTTTTAAGCCAAAGTAAATAGAAGGGAAATTTCAGATTAACTTTTTATATAAATTAATTTAATGCAGAAGAGGAATTTTAACACATGTAAAAGTGAAAATATGTGTTCAAAACAAACACATTTATACTTTAAAGTTATAAATATACTCATCAATAGTAATGTGCGTAAATAAATGGAACATAATCATAAAACATATGTAATAAAAATATAAACAAGTTAACGTCAACAGATTTGCAGAACAGGCGTTAAAAGGCAAATATTTGATCAATTTGAGTTGACAGTTATCACAAACGGGGTAGAACTCTCAGATAATAAAAATAAAATTTAGTTATTGTACTCAGAAATCTCTTGGCTATATGTGAGAATTACGCACGAGATGAAGCATGGCTTAATATATAACGTCAATAAAACCATTATAAAGAAAAATATAAGAAATCGTTGGAATAATCAAAGGTCAGAAATAGATGAAGCCAGTAACCACCTCCGGCAAATAAAAACTGACACCACCCTATAGCTCGTAAGAAAGAATAGAAGGAAAGAAGTAGTAATTACGCGACTTAAGATTGAACACACCTTACTCACCCACAAACATCTATTCGAACATACCGAACTAATAAAATACGACACGTGTAACACGACTCTTACAGCCGTACAAATCCTAGCAGAATGCCCAAAATACACCACACAACGAACACAAAACAAAATTGCAGACCACTCAATAAAATACATTTTAGGCAACAGAATAAATAATGTTATATCACAGTGCTTCTCAACCTTTTATGGCCTGGGACCCCCCAAATTATATAAATATTAACTGCGGCCCCCCTATATATATATATATAATTATTCCGTTCCAGTAATTATTTGGCTGTAAAATTAATGGGAAGAAAAGTTGAGTTTTACTTTTTTCACAGTTTTCTTCCCAATAATTTTACAGCCAAATATATATATATATATATATATATATATATATATATGGTGTATCAAGATAATGGGAACACGAGTTTTTTCGAAAAGGCGACGTTGCTCACACGTCAAAAATTTTGAACTAAAATTTATCCACAAAATTGAATGGTAGTATTGAAATTTTCCGGAAAAAACGGAATTACCGAATATCAAGAACAATTTCTAATTTTTAAATGGGAACGTATGTCATATTGGATATCTTTGGATAGAGCTTTTCAACAACTTTTCCTTAAACATTTTTTTAAAGTCTTTTACGGTTGACAAAAAAACTGTGATATTTTTAAATGACGATTATATTCCCTATAACGACTTGAAAGTAAAATATTTTTATTTACAAGTGTTCAAAGTACCTTTCATTTTAATTTAAACACATTCGCATCCTTACTCTTGAGTTACCTGTAGTTCGGAGAGCAATTAAAAATATATATAATAACAAATATTGCACCTTCAAATGGTACCTACTTCAAAGCACAACTTAAAATACTTGAAGTGCCTCCAACGCGAACTATTATCAGATAAACCCATTAACCGACACATACAATTTATCTGACCTTGATTAGTCTACTTATAGTCTGTTTCTTTTGTTATAGAATATTTATTTTATTTATGTTGTGAAAGGTATATTTTTATGAATATCAATATAAGATAATCGTATTTATAAATATGAATCAAATCTATATCTTGTAAGATTGAGTGAATTTTTATTATATTTTCATGTTTCTATCTTGTATGACTTCGCGGCCCCCCGACGAAGCCTTCACGACCCACAGGGGGCCGCGGCCCCCCGGTTGAGAAACGCTGTTATATCATATTTAAAAAACATTGATGTATATAATAAAATTAAATTGTTATACTGTATATTATATAGTCTTATAAAAAGTATATATGTACACACTTTGTAATATATAAGATTTGTGGGTGCTAATGGTCCTAGTAGCTGAAGCACACCTAAATAAACAATAAATGATAAAAAAAAGCCAGTATATCACGTTCCAGCCAAAAGGTAAAAAATATGCTGTGCCGAGTGTGTGTCTCAATGGTGAAAGTGTCTTAACTTGGTAACTTTATCAGTGACGATCCTAGCGATGCAGCTGACATCGATAGGCAATGTCGCTCTGTTTGTGTGAAAGCTAACATGTTAATCATAGATTACCGAAATGCAGTCCTGATGTATGTAAATATTTATTTAATACATTTTACAGTAGTATGTATACTTAAGCACTTTGGATATATTACATGAATAGTCATTTTCGTAAACTTGTTATTTATTACAAAAATGCATTTCAAGTAATCTTTGGTTAAAAATTACTCTAGCGCGAGTGAAATGTGACGCCTGTTGTAAATTAATCTATGGTTGTATTAAAGAAACATGTTAATAGTTTGCGGGAAAAACAGAAAATTTTGAAATGTCAGCTTCATTTTCAAAGAAGTAGGGACCAATGATGTAACCACTCCAAAACCCATACCAGTCACTCTGTGTCATTTTCCAACTCATTTAAAGCCACACAGAGAAATGATACGAACTGGATGGTCTTTATGCAATATTCTCCTAAGAGAAGTGCGACTGATGTTCAGTTGTTGAGCTCTGTGACGAATTGAGGTTCTTGGGTTTTTGCAACAGCACTTTGGGCAACAAGGGCAATTATTTCTTCTGTGCATTCACCGGACGAGCACGCGGATATCTTTTGTTATCATCAAGCATGCCAGTTCCACGAACTTTCTTTATAAATTTGCTTACACCAGCTGCTGAAGGGGCTTCATTTCGACCAAACATTATTTTTTAATTTTGCAAAATTTCTGCAGCACAGCACTCATATTGAAAATAATTTTTAATTATATCCCAGCGTTGTTCAAGCTGAAAACCATACATTTCTTAACGTGGAGGTTTGACACTACATATCTGTCAAAATTTCAAGCACGTCAGTGTTGCCAATGTCGAAATAACACGCTGTTCAAAAAGAATCCAACAGATGGCCCACCCTTTATAATGCCCAATAAAGATTATCCTGAAGTACAAAACATGGTGTCCCATAGTAAATACCTAGTTTTCTATTTACATAATAGGGACATATGCAGTCTCAAGATTTCTTAACTGTTTTTTATAAATAAATGATAAATAGCAATATTGATATAAAAAATACAAAAATGTATGTAGTTCCTGGAAGTTTAATCAAAATAGATGAAATAAAATGTTTAGTGCTACATTTAATACTTGTTTCAAAATCTATACAAAGGTAGAAGGATCTCCCCTACATTACATAGGATTTTATGTTCACTCCATTTAGGACAACATGACTCTAATATAAATCCATAGTTCAAATGTTGCTATTTTTCTTGCATCTTAATATTCTTAAATACAATGGAATAGAAGCAGAGCTTGTGAAGAAATAACAAATACAAGAAACATAGAATACAGTAATTATTTACAAAAATTGTTGAATACCATTGGTTGACATAGGTCAGGGGTCGGCAGACCGCGGCTCTTTGTGTGACATTCGTGTGTCTCTTTAAATTACGTTGATAAGGAATAAAATTTAGAAAATATCCAAAATGTCATGTATTAAAACAAAATTATGGCTCTTTAAAATGTTTCCAGATGCCGTAAAGGGTGAATTTGGATCTTTGGCGTCTTAAGTTTGCCGACCCCTGACATAGATAAACGTCCAATTTATTTTTAAAATTGTTAATAGACGTAGCCTCGATCACACAGTCCGGCAACGTATTCCACATATTGAGCACTCGATTAGAGAAGAAGTTATTACGCACACCCTTACTAAGATAGTCCCTTATTAATTTAAATCTAAATCCACGCTGTCTGTTATCGTTGTTAAGAATAAACAACGATGACACATTACAAGTAAAAGAATTGGAAACAAGTCGATACATAGTTATTTAGTCACAGTAAACACATCGATCCACCAACCTGATGAACTTTAATTTATGTAATCGGAGTTCATCTGATGGCATGCTATACCCATATGGTCCTACTGTTTTATGTATGAAGTCTTATTTTAATGTGTTATATTTCTAAACTGATATTCGATGGTAATTGGCCCCTTTACAGCCTCTTACCATCACCCTGAGTCTGTTCAAATTTTCGAACAGACTTTTTATATTATTTATTTGTGTTTGTCAGTGCAAGATTTCTTTCATTGAGTATGCGTATTTTTAATGATTTTATTTATTTATTTATTGTCTAATTTATTGTTTTTAATACATAGTCTAGTCATTTAGATGGGCTGCGTTAGGCGCAAATAGCCTTTGTTGCTGTGCGCCAAAAATGTTAACTAACTAACTATACCCATATGGAATTCAGATTGTTCTGCGTTGCACATTTTTAGGATTTTGTAGGTATGACCAAAAAACCCTTATACCGTCATTTTGTCGTCTGTCTGTCTGTCTGTCTGTCTGTCGGTCTGTCTGTTCGGTAAAAATTGTAGCCAAACGGCTAAACCTAGAGAGTTGAAATTTGGCATGCTTATACAACTCTTTGACCCGCACATAGGAAAAATACTAAAACATCTAAAAAACATACCCCCCAAAAAATTTAAACAAATATGTGCTCATCGAAAACAAAAATATTTTTTTTAAATTCTGAGTAAGGTATCAAATGAAAGCCCGTAGTACGTGGATTAACAATCAAATTTTAATTTTTGCAAAATAAATTATTTTGATGCGATTTTTGCCAAAATTGTTCAAAAAAAGTTTTGTCCCACACCCTGTAGCCCAGATGGTTTAAACTAAAAATCTAAAAAAAATCTAGTAATTAAAGTAATGTTTATTGGTGTGAACCGAAATAGTACAACAGGAATTTTTGATCAGATTATGTTTTCGGAAAATAACGCATTTTTTGTGGTTTTTGGTTCACAAAGTACAAAAGTTATATCAATTCTTAAGACACTCACATGCAAGGCGTGCTATAGCTTAATTGGTTAGAGCAGTGGTGTCGTAAGCTGGAAAACGAAGGGTTTCGAGTTCGAGTACGGAGCGAATTTTATTTTTTCAGTTTTTTTTTTGCATTTTTATTATGTTCTTATATTCTTTTGTCAAAATTCTAGTTATATTTTGACAAATGTTGTATTTAATTTTTAAGAGCGTAAATTTAATAACCAGTCTTATTATATGATTAACAGACGATAAATTATTTTAAAAATATCGTTCATTTTGCCGTGATTACTACAAAGTAAAATTTGTCCTACACACTCAGCATACCGCCTTCACTTATTATATACCTGCGAAACCCTGAAATGTGTGAATATTCACACTTCACATCAATTTTTAAGTAGGTTATTGTCTTTAAACAAATATGGTGACCAAATGACAAAACCAATCTACAAATGAGGACGAACATATTATCTTTTGTCAATGTCATCGATAAAATTTAACATTTTACCAAGCGAAGTTTTAAATCTAATGAGTCCATAATGTATAGTCGTAAAAAAGATGGTTTCCACCTACAGTACTTTATACATCACTTCTGAGATAACTCGTATAATCTCGTATATACTCGCACGTTAAACATTTTCCTAATCCATGAGAATAAATTATAAGCTTAAACTAGAGTAATTTCGTACAATGTAGTGTATATGTAACAAGTCCAGTATCTCCAGCACTTGAGTTTAAGTGTTCTTCAAGTTCATTTTTATTTATAATTCTCACAGTAGTCATTCATGTGCGAGTACATTCAAAATGAAACACATGCTGAAACCTAATTGCATTGAAAATTTGTTCAAACCTTTCATGTATTTTAATATATTTACACGAAATAATGAGGCAAAAACAATAATCGTTATTACGTTGTTCAATGTTATATTAATTAAAAATCAATTTAAAGTAATGAAAAATTTACAATGTAATGAACAATTTTCACAAAATATGTGAAAATTTGTTTTAATACATAAAAATTAATTAACAAAGTTGTAAAACAATAATTGACAGTAGTGTGAAATATTACAATCTGCAAAAAATAAATGCATATGAAATATGGTTCTTCCTTCGAATGTTGTGAATATATAACTACTGTCAGGACATAAGGTAGCAAATATGTTTTAAAAATACTATTTGAGATTAAAGGCATATATATATATATATATATGATAGCGATCTACATTAACATGAAGCGATCGCGCCTAAACTTTGAACAGAAGACTAAGAAGAGACACGTTTGATTATTTGCCCAACCAATAAAACTGTCTAATTTTACTTTTTAATTTTTTATGATCTGTACCAACGAATTTTTGTGATTTTATTCTGTGATATTTATTTTAATGTTTAATTTTATTTTGTTTTTTTTTAAAATATAATTTTATGAGTTTAACCAAATTATACATCAGAGGAACCTCGATTTTACTGTAAGTTGCACAATTCTGTATAAACATTGTATTAATTTAAATAAAATTTTCAGCCCTTGAAAAAGGTCTAAAAATTTAGACCGAAATATCGGGTATGAGTAAATATTGAGTTTACTTTTCTCCACCGCTATATATATATATATATATATATATATATATATATATATATATATATATATATATATATATATATATATATATATATATATTTACACTTGCAACTGGGAACCCAAACAATTTGGGGGGGGGGACTGGGAACCAAAGTAATTTGAGGGGGGGCTCTAGCGCCACCACTGGTATCACCATGGGTAATACAAATGTTACATATACCAAAATTTTACCAAATTCAATAACCATTGTCAGTTTCTTTATATGCAAATACAGTTAATAACTGCAGTTTTACGATTGTTAATTAAAGAAAATCAGCTGTGGCCACCACAAGACCGACCGCCATCATAATGTACTTGTTTAATTTATGCTGCTTTATCAAAAAATGTCTCAAATAAAAGTTGTTAGTTATTGCTTTTATAGCAACTTTTGTTAAATAAATTTTTTCGTATTATTTCTCTGTTGTGAAATATTCGCAAAAATCTTAAAACCGAAACAAGTAAACTCCCATTTCTAGTTAACCGATTTTTATCAAAAGTTGATCAACTTGTGCCATTGATGTCAATATGAAGTTTCATAAAAATCCTTTTAGCCGAATTTACTCTGCTCGTGTACACAGACCAACAGACAGACAGACAAACAGACAGACCAATAGACATCATGCTAAAAATAGTCAAAACGTTATGATCACAATACCTCTCTTATACATGTTGGCAGTCGGTAAAAATGGGTGCACCTTAACAGTCTAATTGCAAACTCAAACTCAAAATTACTAAAATCTGAACAAAACAACCCATAAACATGTTTAGACCTGTTACAGGAATGCAAGGTGCTAAAATTTTTAAGTAATATAAGAGAGATATTATTCCGTCGAATATCACTTGCCAAATATTGGGTATTCGGTTATTCGACCAAAGTATTATCCGTTACAGCAAAAAATAATATAAAGAAGTTGGGAGCCTTTGAGATGAGGGTTTACTGGTATTTATTGATGATATTATGAACAGATTGAGTAAAAAAGTTTGACACAAATTGGAAAAACCTCTAAAACTGCTATACACCATCAATAATCGAAAACTGACATCTTAGCCCTATAATGAGAGGAAAGAAGTATGAGCAACTAGTGTTTCTTGACGAGAATTCTTTCTCGAGATATTTTATACTTTCTCAACACTTTCTCGAGAAATTTAAGTTTCAGAAAATTATAATTTATCTCATTTTTATAACACATTTTCAAAAATAAGCTAATATACACATACTAGTACAAAAGCGAGCACACAGAAAACTAGACAACCGTCTTATGTCCGCGCCTGCTCATACATACACGACGGCTAGAAAATTAAACTCTAATATTTTTAGAAAAATTTATTTTTAAGAAAATGATAATGAAAATTATCATAAACTTTCCAAAAAATTTATCTCAATTGCAATTTTACAAAATCCTTTCAAAAATACAAATCTTTCGAAAATATATGTTTTTTTCATCTCAAATTTGAAACAGAAATGTATAAAATCGTCGGCTGAAAATAATAAGGTTGTATGTCGAAGTGTATTACATTTGAGAAAACAAGCTTCAAAAATGTTGACATGGAAAAAACCAATATAAGGTTACAATACAAGGAATAATTTTTTTTAATAACTATATATTGATGTTATTGTCATTAACGAATTATTTTGAAAAAAAAATTTTTTTGAATAATACAATTTTAACAATTTTAAAAAAAATACAATTTTGTGATTAAGAAAAACACGAAACTTAGTACTTTAACATACAGCTTTGTAGTTCAAAGTAATATCGGGGGGAAATTCAGTTTATAGGTAAAGCTTCAGTTTTTAGGTTTCTGAAAATTGTTAAAAAGGTACCAGAAAAGGTAAAAGAAATGTTAGTCACGTATTAAATTTTTATTTGATTAAATAACACAAATTAAACAATATGCTTGCAAAATAATAACAAATTAAACATTAATCTTACAAAAAATTCACCGGTAATGATATCTTATGGAAATTATTGGAACAAGTAGGTTACGTGACATACAACTCTATAGTATTGAAAAGTGCATTTGACAAAAGATGTCACATACAACCTTATTATTTTCAGCCGACGAAATGGCACAACATATTTTTAGCACACGCTTTTCATGATAATCGTTCTTTGGAAGATATTGAAATACTTTCAGATCTTCTAAATGAAGAACTGTCACTAAAAAAGGAAGAGTTAGAGACAGGAAAATCTTTCAGTTGTTAAAAAACAAACACAATTTGAAAATTAACTAAATAATTTCATATTTTGTAGAATTCTTGAGAAATTCAATCTGATTTCTCATAAAATCAGAAACACTAGCTGCAACAACTTATCACTCAGGGAAGAAGAAAAGCTTGTGGCAGAAGAAGAAACATTTAATATTTTTATAATGAGCAAAACAGAAATCATGTACTAGTGCCAAAGAACAAATGTTCTAGTTTACATATTAGAATGCAAAATACGAAGTTACATATTCTATAAATACTAACTAATAATTCATTTCTTAAATCTTGAATATTCCGAACATTAAATTTGCAAAGTTGGCACCCTCTTCTGCCAACTGAACCGTATAATATTTTACTTTTTGTTTGAACATATATCTTGGTTCTGTATACTTTTCTCGTTTTGAATCGTTGTTCAAATAAGAAAAGGCTTTTACGATCTTAGCTTAGAAATTTATTTATAGAAAAGGTTATTTTTATTATTTTTGACAGCCGTTCTTTTCTGAAAGAATTTAAAATGTCAATTTGAGTTATTAGCAATGAGAGCAAAGTTAATACGAAAACACGGAAATAATTTTAAAAAATATTTTAAATTTTCCATGTTATCCAAAAGTAATGTGGAGATTTCCGTATAATCTAATTCAGTTTAAATTTATTTTACTTCCCTTGTTAGAAAGCAAAGATAAGCATGAATTTCATTTTTAGGGTTTAGAAGGTGTGACCAAAAAACCCTTATACCGTCATTTTGTCGTCTGTGTGTCTATCTGTTTGGTAAAAATTGTAACCGAACGGCTATTGTTCCTAAAAATTGTTCCAAAAAACCTAGAGAGTTGAAATTTGGCATGCTTATACAACTCTTTGACCCGCACATAGGAAAAATACTAAAGCATCTAAAAAAACATATCCCTCTAAAAATATAAACAAATACGTGCTCATCGAAATTTTTTTTTATTAAAATTCTGAGTAGGGTATCAAATAAAAGCCCTTAGTACGTGGATTAACGATCAAAATTATATTTTTGCAAAATAAATTATTTTGAAGCGATTTTTGCCAAAATTGTGGAATTTTTTTTTTGTCCCACACCCCTTAGCCCAGATGGTTTAAACTAAAAATCTGAAAAAATTCTAAGTAATGTACATTGGTGTGAACCGGAATAGTACAACAGGCATTTTTGATAAGATTATGTTTTCTGAAAATAACGCACTTCTTGTGTTTTTTGGTTGACGATGTACAAAAGTTATAGTTATGTAACACACTATACTAGAAGGCGTATAATGTTTAGCTTAATCGCTTGCTAAGCAGCAAGCTAGGGTTCCCTCGCAGAAACCAGAGGGGCGGAGCATATGACTTAAAACAATCAATGGAAGCCATAGGTCGGTTCATTAAAATTTACAAAATCTTAATGAACCTTGCTATAAAAAAAAAAAAAAATACTGCACATGTTTAGAATCCTAAATAATGGTATTAGGTATTCGAATTAAAATTAACAAAAAAATACTTTAACATAAAATTTGTTTTTAAAACTCTTAGATTAACAGACGATAAATTGATCCGTCGGTTGGTAAGTACCAAAATATATCATTTCATTCACCTATCATAATGATGAATCCTGAATAAAACTCACGCCTAGTACTCAAACTCCTTTAGTTGGGAATCTAACTTCAGGTTGAGATTACAGTTTACATTATATCACAGGCTCACTACGTAGTTGATATCAATGGTACGATATAAAGTGCGCGTAAAAGGGTCCCTTTACAATATGATCTATTCATTTCTTGCGAAATATTCTCACTGGTCGACGGAAATTCATTCTTCTTTTTCCTAGATCTCTTTTAACATTTATATTCATAAATTCAAAAATTAATATACATTTAATTAAATTCTTGTATAGAGTTTTTCGCCATATTCTTAGTTTTATGAAAAGGTTTGTTCATTTTTTTTTACTTCTGATATTTTAAGATTCACGCTTCATATAAAATTCTACTTAAAAAGTTTGCTTTGCGCCAGATTCTCGTAACCGGAAGTGGAATCACGTAATTTAAAATTTATAGAAATCTCAATAAAAGTTAGAAGTTGCGAGAAATTTTCAAGCTTATTTCAGAAAGAAAAACTTTTAAGTTTTTCATAGGTACAAACAAAATATACCTATGAGATTTTTGGTAGATGCTACTCAGTTGTTTTCAAGGGATAATAAATTTGTTTAAGTTTGTAATAAGTTAAGTTTGTAATAAGTGTTTATTTAATCTTATTCCTATATACATATATACAGGATGTATAAAGAAAAATTGCTCGACTTCCAATTCTTATCCCTTTCCGTCAGATCTTTGTATTTTCCACGGAAGGGAGGAAGACCTAAACGGTCAAGTAACGAAAGAATAAAAAAAAGCAAGAAACTAAGTAGTAGTAAGAACTAGAGATGGGTCGTTCATGAACGAACAGGCTCACTGAGCCGGCGCAGTGCACTGACCGAAGTGATACGGTTCAACAAATTGAAAAAGCCGGCTCAAGTTTCAAGGATACGATTGGTCGGGCGATTGTGAGCAGTGACTTGAGTGATCCGGATCTGGATCGATGTCATGTTGAACTTCGCGAGAACTTGGCTAGTAATGTATTATCATAAAGTGTATTTTGTCATCAATTTGTAGGGCAGTTTATTTGAAACTAATAGGCTTAGTCTGTATTTTCTTACAACCATACTATATAAAAATATTAAAAATATTGCCCAAATCCCAGATGTCCGATTTATAAGGGCAATAAACATTGCCATAAACTTAACACATCTGGTTTAAAATACAGTAGCTACATAAAGAGAATTGTTTGTTTCAAAAATGTTAGATAAGAGCCGGAGCTATGCGACGTTCTACCTACGAGCGAACGTCCGGCAACTGACTGACCTGTGTCTCGGGATCATGTTTACAGTTCATATATTGCAAGAACCGGCTCTAAGCAAGAGCCGGCTATAAGCGACGTTCTACCTACGACCGAACGACCGACCGACCTGTGTATCGGGATCATGTTTACAGTTCATATATTGCAAGAACCGGCTCTAAGCAAGAGCCGGCTCTAAACGACGTTCTACCTACGACCGAACGACCGACCGACCTGTGCTCGGGATCATGTTTACAGTTCATATATTGCAAGAACCGGCTCTAAGCGACGTTCTACCTACGAACTAACGACCGACCTGAGTCTCGGAAACATGTTTACTTAACCGGATCACTGAGCCGGATCAATGAACCGGCTCAACAAATTGAACGACCTCCACTGATCCGGTTCCGCAAACTGAGCCGAAATTCCCATCTCCAACAAATGGATCAAAAAGGAGCGCGTCGAAAGAGATTGAATCTAAGATTTGGTATCATACGTCACCAATAAAAAGTATACAATATACGTAAATAAAACCTGATAGTTAGATATAAATTAAACGATATTATGCAGTCTTGTAAATTGTATGGTTTATTTTAGAATCGACACTAACGCCAGTGTCTAAATATTTAAGAAAATTTCACACAACACTTTCCAATATAACAATTTTATACACAATAATTCAGAACTAAAATAGAAAGGAATTTAATTTAAAATTTTAATTTCCTTCGACACATTATTTACCGATACGTCTTCGTATATAATCTTTAATTTATCACAAATCGTATGTTATCGAACCGAGAGTAAATAGAACATGTAGCGAACTATTTATAGAAACTTTTTTCAAGAATTTTTCTTTCAAGATGTTGCTAGGATACCAATATGGATGTCAATATTTGTATGGTACTCACAGCAATTTATTTCATGCAAATTTTCTTTTTAAAAATAACAACTTAAAGTTATCCGTATTTTTATATATAAATTTAACTCTATCTACTTATCGTTCTTGCCTAAGATTACCTCTGTTGTGATGCTTAATAATTTTGGAAACATTTTTTTTTTCCTTTTATTTATTGGCTTTAGCAGCTTTGGTTATTAGCCAAATATAAATAAATACATTACAAGTTTTTAAAAATACATTTATAGTTTGAAGCCGGATAAAAGATCTGGATATAAAAGATCTGCTTTGTTGAGAAGAAAACTAACGCTTTCTAGGAAGAAGAGGTTGAATTTGAACATAGTATGATCCTTTGAACTGTAGAGAATCTATGTATTCTTGTTGCTATTGGTTGTATATTGAAGATTTAAAGGTTTACTTAATCTCATCTGTTTAGAGGAATATTTAAGAGTGAGCCATTTACAGCTGCTTCTTTGGCTAGAAAATCGACGTCGATGTAGAACTCAAAATCTGAGTGGTCTTTAATCCAAGGTATTTTAATAATTTTACCGCTGATCATGAGATCGTTTAGATAAGGTGACCATTCGTACTGGTTTTACCAGTACTGTACTGTTTTTGGTCATTGGTCCTGGTTAGTCGTGAAATATAACCAGTACAGTTTAGGGAGACAAGATCAAAAGTTATTAATTTTTCAAAAGATCGAGTAATCGTTCCATCTTTCAGTAGGCGCGTAAATTTAAACACAAAACACGGCTCAGCAGTGTAGCGGCCTTTTCAAAATTACTTTCTTAATCTACAATATCAATAAAAGAAGTACATTTTATTTTTTCACTTAAATGCAAAAAAAAAAACTAAGCTTACTCTGCAATATTTTTTTAATATATATTCTACGATAGCCACTTTTCTTCATGCTGACTGAGCAGGCGCGCTCCTAGAAACATTAACTGAGAGAGGGGGGGTCTATTTCTAAAAAATATCCGATAAATAATATAAAATTTATTATTGCCTCTTTACGGGGAGGGGTGGTCTTATATGTTAATTACATTTTGACTATGATTTGTTTTTTATCAACAAAAGAGATGATTTTATTTTCAGTAGCTTAGTTTTTATGCAGTATGATTTTTTAGTTCCGGGGGGGGGGGGGGGTCAAAACCCAAGGACCCCTCTCCTATTGCACTCGCCTGTACTTGGGCTATTTTAAATGTCCTGGTTTTATATTTGACAAAAAATGGTCACCTTAGTTTAGACCACCGTTTCTAACCGGGGGGCCGCGGGTCACTGGGGGGCCGTGAAAGCTTCGTCGGGGGGCCGTGAAGTTATACAACATCGAAACGTGAAAATATAATAGAAATGTACTCAGTCTTAAAAGATATAAATTTTATTCATATTTATAAATATCTTACATTTATATTCATAAAAATATACTTTTCATAACATAAATAAAATAAATATTTTATTTATTATTATATGTAATAAGTATACTTATTTTGACAACTAATTTAAACTACAGGCTTCAAACGTTTAAGCGGACTTAAATGGAATTTAAATTTTCTTAAGTTGTCACTAGGTAACTTTATAATGAGTAAAGTGAACTCTTGCTAAACAAAATGATCAAAAGCTTCATTCAATCGATAAAAATTACTAGATTTTAAAATCTAGTTCCGCTTAAACCAAAGAAATAGACTATACCCAGTAAACATTTTTATACGGGCCAGTACTGATAAAGCACATACTCCCCGGCATTGAAAGTAATGGGCCAGTACCCCGGTGTCCCCGTGGCCGTTACTGGCCCATTGATGTATCAGTTGCCGGCCCAGCAACGGTAAAGTGCAAAATAATCGCATTAGTTGCAAGATTTATTTCTGATGGTTTTAAGTAAAAAGTATGAGTGAAGAAGAGTGCTTATAAAATGCTGGTAAAGTACTTCGTATAGGCGGAATGCGAAATACAAATGTGAAGTACATTATTAATACTGGCGTTGCACTTACTTTTGGTGCCAGTAATTTACCAGCATAAAAGCAGTTTGCCAGCATTCGGCCGTTAGTTGAATGTTTGCTGGGTAAGTAAAATATATCAAGGTCAAATAAGGTGCATGTGTTGGTTGATGCGTTTCTATGACATTTTTTCGCCTTGGAGGTACTTCAAGTACTTTCAAGTTGTTCTTTCAAGTAGGTACGACTTGAAAGTGTAATATTTTTTATTATATATTTTTTTTATTATGCTCCGAGCTACTGCTAACTCAAGAGTAAGGATGCGAAACTGTTTAAATCAAAATGGAAAGCACTTTGAACACTTGTAAATACAAATAGTTCAGTCGTTATATGGAATATAATCGTCATATAAAAATATAAAAAAATTTGTCACCTGTAAGATAAAAAAAAAAATTTCAGTAAAAGTTATTTTTTTTCTAAAGCTGTATCCAAAGATATCCAATAACGTTCCCATTTAAAATTCGAAATTGTCCTTGATATCCTGTACTTCCGGTTTATTCTGGAACACTTCAATACTACCATTCAATTTTTTGGATAAATTTTGGTTTTCAATTTGCTCACACGTCGCCTATTCGAGAAAAATCGTGTTCCCTCTATCTTGATACACTATAAATATAGGGGGGGCCACAGACAATATTTACATGATTTCGGGGGGTCCTATGCCAGAAAAGGTTGAGAAATACTGGTTTAGACCTTTAATAATATCATAAATTAGTGAATAATTCTTTTTCTCAAATCCAGGGCAACTCAATTTTTGCACGGGGTTTTACAATCAGAAAAAATTACAAATTCATTATGAAAGTGATTCTTTAAGTATTCTAAACTCAACTTTAAGGCCACCATTTCCGAATTGTAGATAAATATATTATCTGGGAGTTTAAATTTTAGACTAAAATTGCGCTGGGGATCTAAAACGGCAAAACCTACGTGGAAACAATTTGAAAATCACGTTGCCGGACAAAATGCGTGTCTAAAGCTGGGTCCAGATTAGCGAACCGATCCTATAATGTATCGCGTACGGTAACACGCCGTGTAACATTTTTTTTTGGTTTGGATGAGGTCACGCGGTTCCGTCTAGGGGTTCGCAAAGCGCTAGACATGACTCGCTTTATGTCGGTTTTTGTTGCGAATAAAAAGGAAGTCGCCAAATTTGTCTAGACGCATTCGAGGTAGTTTTGACGCTTGCAAGCATGGAGGTTTGACACAAAGTTTACATTACCAAAGTAAATGTTAGTTAATAAATTTATTTAATTATTTTTCGACATGTTTCGCGAGCAGTTTAGCATCTTCAAGATTTTTTGTGTGTTGTATATATTATACATGTTAGGATCAGGACTAGTTCTTGGACGTCCTTTCATAGATAAAGAAGGAAATAGATGCGAAACTGCCATTATATTTTTTGAAACCAAATTAGCGCTGTAGTTGTTGGGTTATGGAACTAAAATTGGTAAGGGAGGAAAGGGTTGGGTTTTCGCAGGTATTTCAAATGCTTCAGTGGATATAGTTGTAAGTATAATTAAATGTTATTATTAAATGAAACAATTGTTATGATTTATTTTGTCTATTTTTAATATTATTAACGACAACAATATTAAAAATAGACAAAATAAATCATAACAATTGTATCATTTAATAATAACATTTAATTATGTTTACAATTAAGAACATGCAGTTAGGAATTATACAAAAACATAAAAACAATAACTAGCAGAAATAATTATTTATTAAGAAGTAGACTAACATATAACATAATATTTACTAATACTTAATATTTATGGACACTTCCATGGACAAGCCATCCAATTTTGGATTTCCAATGTTCCTCATCCACGTTTTATACAATTCTGCAGCCACCTTGTCTTCGGGTTTGGAAAGCGATATCTTGTAGGTTCACTACTATCACACCCCAAAACAAAGCATTTAACACCCATTTTCCGAATTAAACAATGAAATTACAAAATTGCAGAACACGATTTTGACACTAATTATAGATTTTGACGCTAATGACAGAAGCCGTAACAGGCAACATCTTGTCATGCACGTAGCTATAGCGACTGGCAGTGACTGGGGCGCTATTCGTGTTGGGTTATGGAACGTAATATGGTTTTCGTTTTGCCATTTGAGTTTCACCCCCCTGCGTCCTTTGTAATATGTTACGTTAACAACTATAATGTCATATGTCTATAATGACATATGTGTGACAGATTGTAAATAGACGTAATAAATGCTCGTTTGTGCTTGAATCTGTGTGTTTTAATTGATATTATTACAAACGCTAGAAAGCGTTTATGATACATATGAAGTTTTAACGAAAATTTAATAAAACTACAATGTAAAGTTCATCCTAGCGTAACATATCTTAACCCAGTAATGCCGGAGTTATTTTTTCTACTAAACTTTGCATAAAATGAGTTACATTGTTACATGTCACAGCAAATCTGTGTATATTTACTTTTATTACATGATTAAAAAGAAAATTTAACATTATATTCTGTTTGATCGTCGTATTAGATAATGATATTTTAATCTCAACCTTTCCTAACCTTACACCGAAAGTTATAACCACGAACCACACTTCTAAAATTATTCTGGAGTTTACTGCTATAAATAACTGTTATGAAGAACGCATAAGGAAAATCTAATACATAATAAATGAAGACTCATGTTTATTCTACCCTCATATATTTTCGATAAATTTTCTTCTACGCACCAATATTATTTATTATTGAATATCAAATAGTACTACGAAGTTGTTTATAATTGTAATGTTTCAGTGACTGATTTGATAGCTATAGATTACTTTTACAGATGTCAAAAGTGAAGAAGGAAGAATATATAACATAAAACCTTTTATAATATTTGATAAATCAACAGAATTGTTGATCAGTTGATCAACAGATCAGTTGATCAATTGTTGAGTGTTTTAACATGATTCGAGCAATAGAAATCTGCTCCGAAGACGTATTTAGGAGACGATATGTCTTGAGTCTTAACCAAAGATACATCAGACTCAAATGGCAAGATTATGCACCGAATATAGAAGTATTGGACTTCAGCCAGTCTGTCGAACAAGCTGGATTTAGAAAAGGCTTCAGTACCAACGACCATCTATTGGTACTCAAGTTTTTAATCGAAAAATTCGTAGAGTATAATAGACCCTTGGTTTTGGCCTTCGTGGATTTCGAGAAGGCATTAGATTAAATCAAAAGATGGGCAGTACTCGATGCGCTGAAAGATGATCGAATAGACAACAAATATTCTCGTGTAATCAGTCATGTGAACAAAAAGGCAGACGCTGTTGCGAAGGTCCCCAAGAAAACAGATTGTTTTAAAATCGAGCGAGATGTACGCTAGGGAGACCCTATATCTCCTAAACTATTGAATGCTGCATTGGAGAGCGCTTTAACTAAATTGGACAGATCGAGGGTTAAACATTAATGGAGATCGTCTAAACCATTTACGTTTCGCCGACGATATTCTTTTAATTACTGACGACTTAGGAGTAATGGATCAAATGATGGAAGAATTAAATAGTGAAGCCGAGGGTATAGGACTCCAAATCAACATAAAAAAGACCAGAGTAATGACAAATTAAGTACTGAGTGGTAATTTGTTAAGGTACTGGTAGACCCATTGATCAAGTTTCTCAATACAAATACCTGAGATACGAAATCACTATCGGCCGGGACAACTAAACTATAGAGATAACATTCCAATGCCCATCTCAACCAAAGAAGAATTGGTTTGGGATGGGCAGCCTTTGGAAATCTGAGGCACATTTTAAAAGGTGATTTCCCCATCTGCCTCAAGAGAAAGGTATTTGATCAATGTGTCTTACCAGTCTTCACCTATGGTGCTGAGACTCTCACCCTCACGCGAAAATCTGCGGAAGAGTTGCTCAAAGATCGATGGAGAGAGCGATGATTGGCGTTACACTTTTAGATCGAAAATCAAATTTGTGGACCAGACAGCAAACAAAATTATGTGATATAATTGGTAGAATTTCACGTATGAAATGGCAGTGGGCAGGCCATGTTGTAGAGTCAATGATGGTAGTTGGACCAGGAGAATACTGGAATGGCGGCCTAGAGACAATACAAGAAAACAAAGCAGTCCTCCTATCCGTTGGACGGATGACATCAAGAGACTAGTCGGTAATTGGCTGCAGGTGGCACAGGACAGAGAGGAGGCCTATGTTCAGCAGTGGACGTCAACGGCTGATAAATGATGATGATGATGATAGAAGTATTGTCTAAAACTGATTTCGTCAGTAATGAGGCCAATCTGCAAGTAACGTCTTTTAAGAATCTAGGTACCATATTACCCAAAGGTTACCCAAAGGAATATTGTACTCAGAGTAAGAAGGAGGCTGCAGAAGTGTAGGCGTTCTGAAGTAACGCTACAAAGACAAGCTAAAAAATAACCTCAAGTTTCTCAACCGAGACTAGGAGGAGAAACCCCTCTGCCCAAGTACATGGAGCAATCTAAAAATCAACGGAATACAGCAGTAGGAACAAACAAGTATAGACCACACTAGTACGCATTAGTTCCGCATTAACGATCACCTTATTGAAGACGTCGAAATTTTAACTTTTCTCGGAAGCATTGTCTCATGCAAATCTGGAGGCACCGAAGAGGATGTTAAAATGAGGATTAATAAAGCTAGGTATGCTTTCAGTATGCTGAAAAATGTTTGGAACACTTCGCAGTATGCCAAGTCCACCAAAATTAGAATATTCAATTCTAATATCATGCCGTTCTACTATACGAATGTGAGAGTTGGAAAACTTCTAAAACCATTATCCATCATTTTCAAGTGTTCGTCAATTCATGATTGCGTAGAATATTACGCATATTTTGGCCTGGCAATATTACCAACGCTCGCCTTTGGGAGAGAACCTATCAAAGCCCCATAGACATCCCGATAAAACAGCGGAAGTGGAGATGGATCGGCTATACCTTAAGGGACAACCCTTTGTCCATCAGTAAAACGGGTCTTGATTGGAACCCACAAGGGAGCCGTAGATGTGGCAGACCAACGCACACTTGGCGTAGACTAACTATGAAGGAAGCCAGCGAAAGCGGCAAAATATGGAGGGAGCTAAAGCATTTAGCGCAAAACAGATCCAAATGACGGAAGTTTATTGAGGCGCTATGTTTCACACAGGAGCGACAGGAATCTTATATATAGTACGCAATAAACTCAAAATATAACTTCAGACGCTGTTGCCTAAATTGACGCTGTTGTTATACATCACAATCTAGAGTAAATTATTTCCAGCAAAAGTCCAACCAAATCCCTGAATCTATGCAGTGAACGGTGAGCCGGTTCATTTAAATTTTATGAGTTGGTTCACTTTGGTCAGCGTACTGATCCGGTTCAGTGAGCCGGTATATTCATCAACGACCCATCTCTAGTGCGAACGGTATGACAGGTGCTGCGTTGATACCGTAAGCGTGCCATTATTATTATTAGAACTAAAATTATTAGATCTAAAATTAAGCAAATAGGATCTAAAACTGTGCTAGCGGATTCCTTTGTTAACAACAAAATCGTAATATAACTAATTTTAAAACTTATTTTAGTAGCTTTCAAGTATCAGTTTACTGTAACATATGAGATAATAAAACGTAGAAGGAAGTAGAGTTTATTTCCGCCTCACACTTGAGTTGTTAGATCTGAACATACCCGGAAACAAACCCCATCAGACTCCGGTTTATATATCGATTAGTAGAGATGCCTGGTTGGCACATTGACATTTATAATACTGGACTGCGGGTTAGACATCACTGAATGGACAGATCGCAGCGTTTGAGGTGGTATCATTATTTACATATTCACTACTATCTATTTGTTCAAAGCTTCATCGCAATCCCTTTAAAGCATGGATTAATGGAAAGATAAACATTTGATCCTGGGTTTGAAGTTTTTAGTTTTCACCTGACTACCATGAAAGAAATGTTTAATTAAACTTGATTCAAACATGATTTGGAACATAAAAATATAGAGTTTAGAGTAGACATGAAGTAAAAAACTTATTGATTCTTTGTTTTATACCCAAATCTTTTGATGGGCGCGTTTTGCGAACGCAGCTATTGAGAGAAGAAATCAACCTGTTTATTTTGGGATTGCAGTCAACAGTTGTAAGATCGCTCAAAGAACACCAAGCGAAATACTGTTATCTGTAGGTCAGATCTGGGAATACTGGGAATTAAGCATTTGAAAGTATTGCAATTACTTTCTGATATTTCATACGTCAAAATGCTTCTAAAACATGCTCTTGGTATTTGGATTTCCAAATATTTTGCCCGTGGAATTTTTATTTGATATTTTTTGTTTGTGTTAGTAAGTGTTAATAACTGAAATTTTTTAGAAGTACTTCAAATATTTCCGTAGTATTTCAAATATTTCCCCAGTAGATATTTTAAATATTGCCGAGTATATCATATATTTCCCTTAATATTTAAAATCTTCCCTAGTATATCAGATATTTCCCTATTATTTCAAAATTTCCATACTAATTCAAATATCCCCTTGTATTTCAAATCTTCGCTAGTATTTCAATTATTTTCCTACTATTTCAAATACACTTTGAAATAGTTTCAAAATCATTTCAAATGATTTTGTCACAGTTTGGAGTTCCATGAAAGTACGAAGGTAATTTAGGAATCTAATTTTCACAAGTGATAATAAAATAATATTTAATTTATTTATTTATTTGGTCTTCCCAACTATGGCCATTAACTAGGATACATATTTTAAAAAATTTTAATTATAAATTTTTAAACCTAAATACTAAATACAAATACAAACATTCATGCAATAACCGGGATTCGAACCTGTGCTACCCTGGTCTAACAGTCAACACGCCAGTATAATAATATTTGATTGACACTGCAAAAGAATAGTAATTGGTGGACACAAAGAAATTTATTTCACCCACATGAAAACTTGGAACTGATGCCATACGTTATTTATCAGAACTACAGAACTTTTTCTGAAGTTCTGAAGTAGAAATTCTTATATTTGTCTTCTTATTTATTGCTTAAAACTAATTTACAGTTATTATAATCCTTAATCTATTTATTTCGATTCTAGTTTATGTAAGTAAAAAATTTTCTTTTTTGTTTTTCTCGACATTTCAAATATTTTCGGTATTATAATATTGTTCTTTAACTTTCTCTTATACTTCTAGTAATTCAAATACATTTGAAATACATTATTTCAAATACTTTCAAAAGAATTTGATATTTCAAATAACTTTGATCGGTGATGACTAACAGTTATTATTTCAAATACTTTGATCGGTATTTGGTATTTTTTATAAGCACAGCTCTGCTCAGAGGGTCTCAAACACGCTGGCCGATGGACGCTTGCGACCCCTTTATATATTTTGTTTGGCTCCTAAGTTATTATAATTACAAATTCAATACTCACTTGAATTAGGATTTTATTAAAAGGTTTGCGCAGTCATTTGTCAAATAAATTAATGGCGTTCAAAATACGAACTAAATAATAGTATGTATAAATTGAATTTATAATTATCTCTGCTTTGTTCAGGTTTTTTTCACACGAATCCGTATTGTACTACAGTAACGCGCATGTAAGTCAAAAATCAGGCGTTCTGATTAGCTTGTCTTTTCGAATACCAGAATTAATGAAAAATTCAGGTACTTCTTCTTTTCTAGTGCCTTATCCGCTTACCAAAAGTTGGCGATCATTCTGGCTATAATAGTTTTATTGACGGCTGCAGGAAAGAGCTTTATTGAAGACAGTGGTATCACTGTTAAAATTTTGAAGTATGAAGCGCTTCTTCTACTTTGTCCTCTAGTGGCTTCGATATTCCGCAGCTTGATAAGTTGGAAGAGGTGATATTTAATTGGGTTTCTTACAATGTGTCTCATGTATTCTAGCTTCCTGATCCTTGATCTTAATACTTTAACTTCTTTTTGCATCCTCCTGAGAACTTTGGCATTTTTGACTGTAACTCTCCAGCTTATTCTTAGTGCCCTATGATAGAACGACATCTCAAAAGCTTGAATTCTTCTGAATGTAGCTCAGTGACGGTCATTGCCAGGCGCGCATCCAGGATTTTTCTGGGAGGGGGGGGGGGCTTAAAAGATAAAATTGTTTTATGAAGACAGGGATGGACGGGGACCTACATTCGGGCCAAAAATGTCTAACAAACAACAAATAGGAGTTTATTTTTCAAAGTAATGACATAAAAAAGGTCCTCGGTTCAAAAATGCAAAAAATAACCTAAAAAAGTTCTCGCTTCCAAAATACAAACAATAAAAAAAGTTTTCGCTTCAAAAATACAAATTATGACTTGAAAACTATGAAGCTCTAAAATTAAAGTGGAAGAGTAAAAACTCAAATACATTCCCTAAAAACACGCGTTTTTCGATTGCTTGAGGGGAGACTCATGCACCTAAGCCCTCTTGGTGCTCGCCTGGTCCATGCCTCCATTTCGTATAGTACACAGCGAACACAAATGCCTTAAAAATTCGGATTTTTAATCAGTAATTACTTTTAATTTTTATTCATATCCTTCCTCTTCTAAAAATTTAAGAAATTACAAGTTTCGAAAGTGTGCGATCTGCTTACTATTAGCAAAAGTCTTATTATCCATTTAAATTTTGAATTTGAGTCCTAAGGGTCTCAAATTAAATGATAAAATGGTCTGTCCTACAGTTGCGTTCGCTAAACACACCCAATGGCACAAATTTTTGAAGTTATTTTTTTAATGAATTTTTATTACTTTTCTGACAGCTCGAATTTTATGTAAAACCAATTTTTAGTTGTAATTAGAACTAATTTTGTCTAATTTTTGTGACAAAAAAGTCATTGTGACAAAAATGTCAGCCTTGCGATAATAATAAATTAACAGAAAAAATTTAACAAACATAATTATGTAAATAATCTATTTTTATTTTTCTGTTTGTTTGTATAATATCTCATAAATATAAACATTTATTATTTTAACATAATAGTATGTAAAATTTACATTTCAGTTCAAAATATTTTATTTTTCTAAACAAAACAAAAAGTCATCGATATAAATTTGTACATTAATAAATATACGATTTTATTTTAATTAAAACTATTGATCTCGTCAATATTTTATCTTTGACCTGAAATGGTTCAGTTGTAATATTTACTATCGGAAACTAAGCTTGCGTGTCAGATACTAATAAAATATTTAATAATTCTGATAAAAATATTTGAGGCAATTCACGCATTGTTAAGCTTCTAGGGAAGTGATTATATATTTTTTTGAGGAAATATTTTTACTGTTATATTTTAATAAAATCCTAATCTTCAATACAATCTTCTCTGATGCTTTATGGTTGTGAGATATGGAAATCCAATAAGAACATTACATATCCGGTTACAAGTTTTTATGTCAGACACTGAAAAGTGTCACTAATATTATAGATAGACCGAGACCAACATTTTTATTGAGCCAAAAACCAAAAAGGACTTCACCTTTCAAATTCAAGTAATGACCTAAACAAAAAAGGTCATCGCATCAAAAATACAACTGATGACCTGGAAAAAAAGTCTTCATTCCGAAATAAAAAAAAAAGCTTATGGGCTCTAAAATTCAAGTGAAGGAATAAAAGCTAACAAAAAAAAAACAAAAGTTTTTGAGTGCTGGGGAGGGGCAACTCCCGATCAGTGAGTATTGTACGTTTTACGAAAACTTTAATGGAAACGGTAGTGCCACGTAACACCCTTTCGAAATCTCAGTATCATTCCCGCAGTTGGTCAGTGCACTAGCGTTCGTAATATCTAAGACACATTACCTCGATAAATTAGTACTTTACTATGCACCCCATAGTAAAAAAGGCGGCTCCTCACTTATCGACCAAATTGCTTAACGATTGCCTAGTCGTAGAAATGGAACATCATTAAGTAAAGTATACCTGTATTTAATATATAACGTATTGGCTTGTTCTTCTTTTTTGTCTTATTCGGTTTGAATGTTGTAGACCGGGAACTCATGACAGTTTATGGTAGACAGAATATTTACCCTGTGACAACAAAGAAAGGAGGGTACTGAACCCTTGCACGCTTTCCGGTTATACGGAAAATTGCATTTCCACTTGCACAAAAATGTTGTGTTTTTCTCTGATTTAATAATGCTTGCCCTTTTATCAAAAGAAAGTTAAAATAAATTTAAAATCTTAAGAATTATAGGCATGCGATTCGCAGGATCCCAAAAGGCTCAAACGGTCACGTGATCTTGTAATACAAAAATATGATTTTCCGCGTTTTCATGCAGCATACCGATGAAAATAATTAAAGTTTGTGGCATAAAGCCCCTATAAAATAATTAGCATGCGTACAGTGCAGAGTACTGTACAGTGCAGAGCTATGAAAGGGACATACAATTGAGTGTTTACTGCGGGTATGATAAGAATGAAAATCAGAATTGGTAGCGAAAAGGTGCGGATTATTTTTAACAAACATTACGGCTTCTAATATATAAACAGATGGAAGAGTTAATATAGACAAAACAGGAAAAAGGGATCTGCAAGATGATCTAAAGAGGCCACCAGCTAATATCCGAATAGCACGTTTTTGAACTACAAAAACCTTTAACGATTCAGAGGAACTTCCCCATCACAAAATGCCATAGCTCATTGTTGCGTGAAAAGTTCCAAAGCATATATCATATATAAAAGTTTAGGTAGCATATATCTAACGTGATGTTGCCAACTCAGATTATCACTTATCATTATACCTAAAAATTTTGTTGATTGGGAACACTGAATAATTTTTTGTCCTTTTAAGTGGATATATGGGCTTGTAATGGGTGCATTTTTGTGTCCATGGAAGAGCAGAGCATGACTTTTTTTGTATTTAAAATGAGTTTATTTTCATAGCACCATTAACTCATAGATTCCAAGTTACTTTTACCATCGAAAGCTAGTGAAATTGCGTCTGCATTATGAAGCAAGTGTGAGGTATCATATTTATTACAGTTACTACACAATACTCAATACAATACTCGTTAATATTTCTGTTAATTTATCTCGCCATCTTTTACGAAGTTTTTTCACTGGCTAACGGATATTCCATTTACCTTTTTGGCGTCTTATAGGTTAATACACACTAAATTTTCTTTTAGAGGATGTTTTGCAAGGTGTTTTCAAGCATCGATTGATCTCCTTTGAGTTGCATACTTCAACGAGACAATGAATACAAGCCTTAACAAAATAGCAATCACTGAATATCTACATTAAACTGACATAAATAATTACAATTTTCATAGCTGTCAAAATTCTAGTAAACATTTACATACATATATTGTAATTAAATATTTTGTTTTGCAAACGATACATTTCACAAAATATTCCTGTATGACAGATGCTATTTTGATATTTATTACACGTGTCATGTCGTCCTTTTTTAAAATCAAAAAGCTTTTGCATGTGCTGCCAAACAGAGCTGAAAATTGAATTAGATAGAGAAAATACGCGATTCTCTTAGGAACGTACCATAGAAGTTGTGTACTCGTGTTTCATCTTAGCAGAGTCACAAAGGAAGTCAATTATATACGAGTTTAAAATAACATCTTAGATGTATCAATCAATTGTTAATTTTCAACGAGACATAGAGACTTTAATTATTATCTATCCATATAATCGATCCATTAATTACTATGCATCTAACAATTTAAACCAAACGTTTTCTTCGTTAGAGGATATGGTTGTTTCTAAACTTTATTATAGCAGTGAACGTTGTATTAATATCACGTTACTTCATATCTTCGTTAAATCATTGTCAGATCATTGTTATATCACTATCAGAGTTACTTAAATGAGCGCTCGGGTTGATACAAACATTTCTTCAGAAGCTAAATACAATATCTTAGTAAGGGCCGCTTTTACAAAGCACGGATAACGCTATTCCCGGTATAAAGTCAAAAAATCGCTTTTACAATGCTCGGATAAAGGTCGGATAGGATAAACATCGGAATAAATACCAGAATATCTTATCTGGCCAACGACACGTCAGATAAAGGGCAGTATAAGTTATTCCCTTGCTCCGATTGATGAATAAGTATTTGTTACCCAGCAACGGTAAAAAAATTAAATTGACATATGATAAATGTCACATTATGACGGTTTATTTAAATTTTTGTTACAGTTATATAATTGTGGTTGCAGCAGAGAAGTGATTAGCTCACTTGCTTTGCAAGTGTGGAATCATGAAATCGACTTAGTATGGGCAAAAAGCTTAAAAAAATAATTTAAAAACTTGGCTGTTGCAACCATAGGTTCAGATTCTTTACAATGAGCTGTATCTCTGAATTAATTTTCGGAAATGTTCCTCCTGAGAGAACTGGTTACAATTTTGGCAGTCCACCACTGTACGTAATATGTATACGCGTAATCTTATTACTCGCGTTTTTTTTTTGTCCACAGTATGTTAGTGGAATGTATGCTCCGCGGTGACAAGAAATTACAGTACATAAATATGTACCACAAACAGAGCCACCGCGTGCGGTTGTACATAGTCTGCACCGCACACGAGCGGCTCATCAAAGGGACGGCATTTGGTGAAGATTCTAATAGAATTTTACTAGTAGAGGGTGATCTTATGGAAATTTACACATAGACGGTATTTGGGCTCGATTCTATTAGGAGTTTTATGAATATATGCACACGAGAGGCTGCACTAACGCGGCAGATATAGCAAAATAAAAGAATTATCTGAGTCGAATATTTCCCAATATTTCCCCAAACATGTTCAATGATGTTGTTAATAGTAATGTCAATTTAATATATGAATGACTTTTGTAATATGTGAGTTTATGTGTCAAACAATACCAACTTTATTTTATTTACAATAAAACCATGGATAACTATCCGAGAATAAAAAATGCAGTGTAAAAGCGAACGTTGGAATAAACTTATACCTCAGATAGTTATACCGCTACTCACCCGAGGTTTGTAAAAGCGGCCCTAAGTGCTAAGTCTATTATGTTATGATCGCACCTTTGCCAGTTGATATATCCATTTCTTGCACGTGTTCAAGATTCGAGAGATGTTCAAGATGCTCAGTATTCCTTCCCACATCCTCCTTACTATTCTATCCTCTAAAACTATTTAATTACGTGGCGCAGCAATAGATATACATCGCTTATTTTCCTTGATTACTCATTTATGACATATTTCACGTCAGGTGTGTAAAATTTACTATTTACTAAGTACTAGAATATCTACGGTAATTATTAATATCTTAACGTCAAACAACAAGAACATAAATTATCAAGGATTACTCTAATATGCAACTTTAACGTGGGCAGATGCATTAGTGCAAAATTTCATAGATATTTAATAATTGTGTGGGTTGTACAAATCCATAATCATGAAAATAATTAAAGAAAATTTTCATGGAATTCAATACATTTTAACTATTGAATGTATTTTGTATTCAAAATTAATGTAAAAATTTAAAAATATCTTCTATTATTCAATATTATTTAATGTAAAATAAATGCTAATTAATATTTTTACTTATAATTTTTTATTATCATTTATCTTTACCGACCGCCAACATTTCGACATTTTGACATTTCGAGATTTCGATGGATCTCCACGAATTAAGGTCCCTACATAACGTTTTGACTATTTTTAGCCCGATGTCTGTCGGTCCGTGTACACCTGCAGAGCAAATTCGGCGAAAATGATTTAGGAAACTTCATATTTAATCTTTTGATATCAATGGCACGAGTTGATCAACATTTGGTAAAAATTGGTTAACTAGAAATGGGAGTTTACTCGCGTCGGTTTTAAGATTTTTGCGAATATTTCACAACAGAGAAATATATCGAAAAAATTTATTTAACAAAAGTTGTTGTAAAAGCAACAACTAACATCTTTTATTTGAGACATTTTTTGATAAAGCAGCCTAAATTAAACAAGTACTTTGTAATGGCGATCGGTCCTGTGGTGGTCACAACTGATTTTTATTAGTTTTTAATTCAATGTTTTTCAACCTTTTTCAACTGACGATATACAGAACATAGTGCTATAACAGACCTGTAAAGTAATTTTTTTTAAATTAATTTTAAGCAAATTTTATACACATTGGCATATTTAATTTTGTGATTTTCGCAAAAAATAATTAAAAATACTCTTATGTTTTAATATATACGTCATTGTAACGTAGCTGCCGCTAGTGGCTGTTCTGATTAGTAGTATTCAACGTATGTTTACTATCTTACTTTTATGTGCATGTTGAGTATCAGTTTGTTGCGTTCACAATATATTTTCAAAGCAGTTAGATCACTTTGAAGCAAGTCATAATCTTCCTGCTTGGTCACCGTTCTATAAAATTTTAAATTGTCTGCGTATTATGCGTAATATGAATTTGGAAAACAATTAACAATAGCATTAATAAAAATACTGAACAATAACGGACCAAGATAGAGCCTTGTGGAACTCCAGAGGTAACAGAAACGGTTTATGATTCATAATTCACTGCTACAAACTGACTACGATTCAAAATGTAGGATTCCATCCAACGAAGAAGATTGCCACAAATACCAAACTGCTCCAATTTCAAAATTAGGATTTTATGATGAACTTTGTCGAAGGTTTTACGAAGGTTGGTGTATATAGCTATAATTTGGCACCAATTGTCGATGTCGTCGCATAAGTACTGAATGTACGGTATCAAATTAGGAAGTACAGATTTACTCTTAAAGAAGCCATGTTGTTGAATTGGTAAATGTTCTCTTATATTAAAAATTAATTGCACCATGACACAAGCCTCGAAAATCTTACCAAAACAGGATATAGGATAGGTCTGTAATTATTTAAAAAACTTTTCTTGCGTCATTTCTTGCAAGTATTGTCGTGGTTCTGCTGGTCCACGAAATGCGCAATATTTTTCTGTAAATCTACATTTCGAAAGCATCTATTCTCCTGCTTAACTCTTTAGTTAAAAGACCAGGCCTGTACTGCATAAAGCACTACTGAAAAGATGCAGCATTTTACTAATCGAAGCTTTAATTAAATTGGTAAGTCGTGAGATGTTAGTAGCTTCTTCCTTTACCATCTTACTCTAAACAAAAACATGCAAGTCTGTCAATTCAGTCTGTTGAAGTGAAATCGTGTACTAGCATACAATCCGTAGGAAACCAAAAAACATGGACGACCCAAGAACACCTGCCGTCGATTAATACTGTCAGAGATAAAGGCATGGACCTCTCAAAATCAGAACAGAATACTCTACAACACTGACTTGAAGTCAATTGTAGATAGAAGATAGTTTTATTATCATCCGATGCTCTTTTTGTAGCCCGTACAACATTACCCGATGAAGGACAAGGCAATATACATATGTAGCAAGACAATGTAGCAAGCCAAAAGCTTGATGGGCTTTAAATATTATGCAGTCCACATCTTTCTTAGAGCCTCCGTGGAGTCTAGATAAAAAAATGTATCTACAACATCCATTATTCCCTCATTTTTTCTTGTATTTGACTGTTATTTTGCGTATTATTTATTCTGTGTATAATGGGCGAGCTTTTTTAAATATTACATCAAAATAAACGTAGCATGGCATTGCATTAAACAACACATTTTAATGCAAATAAAATGAAAATTCCTAGATAAAATATCCATAACAAAATATTACGCATCATATATGCAACTTCGTAAAATACCTACATTCTATATTGGTAACTGAAACACATTCATGTAAGAACTACTTACGATCATTGATCTAGAATCCCTCAAGTCAGACAACGATATTGAAGTAGGGAAGACAATCATTAAGAAAGACTGTAGTGAGATCGATAGTACTAGAAGTTTTGCTCTTATCTATTCTGTTCGTCTTAAGTGATCACGTATACTTTTTAAAATATGTTTCAGACTCGTTTACATATAAAATAAAGTCTGAATATAGAGCAGATATTTGTTATCGAGTTATGGTTTGAACGAATGGATGGAATACGAAATTTGAAGACAAGGTGATGTAATTTAAGTTATGTGGTTATGTAAATGCTAAATTTTGGTTGTAAAAATATGATTTCAATATTTTATCACATAATTGTTTTCCTTTTACTTTCAACAATCTGGTATGATTATTTTAATCTTTAAGACTTACTTTAGACAAATATCAAAGACCTGTACAATTGGCATCTAAACGGGGAACTGTTTAATAAATAAATTGTCATGGAGACGAAGCATATATAGGAACTTTTGAGGTGAATCACATCAAGTGTGAGATAGAAAAGTGCACAAGATGGAAAGTATGGCATAACCTAGCCTTAGGAGGTTGACTACGTCTGAAACTACAGTGAGATCATTAATTCCAAAGTGTTACATAATGGGTTTAACATGGGTGCAACAATGGGTTTTAAAATATCAAAACTATGTTCTAATTCACAGCTGAAAATCCCAATTTAACAAAGAATCAATCACATTACTTCGTTGGCCCAAACTCACCCGAGGAACAACAAAAATCCGTTGTGAACTTAATATATGTCAACTCGTCTGTAGGTGGTTAAATAACCACCTACAGACATATTAAGAAAATCCTACTCGAATACAAGTGATGGCTAATAATTCCCGACCTTTTACGTTTTTTAGGGGATGACGTCGAAGTTTGTTAAACGGCACGTCATAATTTACTGATAAAAATAACCCCACAAAAGAGTACAGAAAAGGATGAGCGACGAACAGCTGTATATTTGACACTGTCTTCGGTGTGAGTTCCAACAAGGCAAAAATGTTGCTAAAGCATGCGAATCAAAGTGCTTCCAATGATTGCAATGTTCTTGGTGAAATGTTCTCATGTCTCAAATAGTCCACGCTCTGGAATTTTCAACAAGACAATAATATTGCTAAAGTATGTTAATCAAGGTGTTCTTTTTAAAGGTTTTGTAGGTATGATCAAAAAAAACCTTATACCGTCATTTTGTCGTCTGTCTGTATGTTTGTCTGTCTGTTTGTTCGGTAAAATTTGTAGCCAAACGGCTAAACCCGGAGAGTTGAAATTTGGCATGCTTATAAAACTCTTTGACCCGCACATAGGAAAAATACTAAAGCGTGTTCTACATTATACTTTATTCGTCAATTTTCTAAACTTTTTTCTTTGAACTAGAAGTTGTCAAAGTTTTAATACAATTTATTTTTAAATTTTTTGGTAGAGAATGAAATTCTTACACGTGTTTCAGTTCATTTAAAGTACCAACATAAATATATAATTCTTATCTTGTCAAGTGTTTATAACCTAGCTATTAGATTTGTAAAATTACTGATTTACGTACAAAACACAATTTATATATTCACCTATTCAAACCAATGATCAACAAAACACTATTAAACATGTGGTAATACAAAATATTTACAAGCGTAATTCTAATGTTGGTACTGTTGTTAAACTTGAAAATATTTTCAAGAAAAGTTTGTCCAAATCTAGTTTTGAATAAATTTGACCTTGACTACATAAAGTGTTCTACACTGTACAATTTCACTGATTTATTTCTAGTACAAGTTCTAGTCAAAGAAATAAGTATGAAAATTTGACGAGAATTGTATAATAGAACACGCTTGAAACATCTAAAAAAAATATCCCCCTAAAAATATAAAAAAATGTGTGCTCATCGAAAAAAATAAATAAAATAAATAAATAAATTATAAGTAGGGTATCATATATAAAAAAAAAGTGTGATCGTTAATCCACGTATAAAGCTCTTAGTACGTGGATTAACGATCAAAATTTTATTTTTGCAAAATTAATTATTTAGAAGCAATTTTTTCCAAAATTGTGCAAAAAAAAAATTATGCCACACCCAAATTATGTTTTCAAATTATGTTTTCGGAAAATAACGCATTCTTTGTGTTTTTTGGTTGACGATGTACAAAAGTTATAGTTATGTAGCACAGTATACTAGAAGGCGTATCAGGGTAAGAAGGTTGATGACCACTGCTCTAATGAATGCATAGTGAAAAAAATATATTCTTATATGTTACTCCAAGATACTTTTAGCGTTAAATTGTACATATAAAAGCCTTGTGTCATTCAGTTTATCTTTGTATAACGCTAAGTTCGAGGTACGAAGCGTGGGTGGAGACGTGTTGGCGGTCAGGCGAGATAATTGAGAGAAAAATCTACACGGTATACAACTAATCTGTGTTAAACGGTCCAAGAATATTAAACCAAGGTCTTCTTTATCAAACTTTTAGAAGCTTACTAACTTTTTATCATGTAATATTTTATTTTCGTAAAGTAATATGATCTCCTAATTAATATAAAATTTTCGTATTGAGCTTTTGTTTGAGCCGGCAGGGATTTTCTAACCTTTTCTTGAAAACCGCCACTGATTTTTATTAATTAAATTTTCCGTAGATACTAGCTGTGCTAATTTAATTGATCAATAAAATTAATAAATTACAGTTGATAGATAATGGGATTTGGACCAGTCAGAAAATAAAACAAATTTATTAACTTCGCTAACGTTTTGATTATAATTTAAATCTTCATCAGAGCTTAGTTAATAGTCACGATATAAAATAACAATTTTAAAATTAATAAAAAACACATCATATTGTCAAATGTTCATATGAATAAGCCACATATCGTGGCTTATTCATATGCTTATCTCTGAGTTCATTGACCGAATAATATGATGTGATTTTTATTAATTTTAAAATTGTTATTTTATACCGTGACTATTAACTAAGCTCTGATGAAGATTTAAATTAAAATCGAAACGTTAGCAAAGTTAATAAATTTGTTTTATTTTCTGACTGGTCCGAATCCCATTACCTTCAACTATAATTACTAACTTACGGACGTAACTCATCTAATCAAGATTAATAAATTACTATCACAGATTTTCTTCGACTGGTTAGCTAGTACTAAAATAGTTTTAATCTACAGCAGTTACATTAATTTAGCTTCAATTCACGTACGTTTACATTAGTCATAAGAAAAAGTGTTGGAAGGTGCAAATTTTTTCTAATATTTCTTTCCAATATTTCATACCTATCAAAATTACGATAAAGTTGAAATACCATTTTTCACATCATTCTATAATTATACAAGCATTCATTCCAATACTTTTTCATTTATATTTCGATTCGACTGGTGTTCATCTCCTGTTCTCTTATTTCTCTCTCATTCACGTACGTGAAGGTTGGTGTTGCCATGACAACACGCTCCTGCCTGAAGGATCAAGAATGCTTGAACCTGAAGCTGAAGTTTTTCGTTTTGATGGTTGGTACTCATATATATTTAATAACCGTCCAGTAACGGCTTCAATTTAACGTTTGATTGATTAATTCTTTAATTTTTAGAGAATTTATGGAATCTAATAAATGGTTGCAGTCATATTTGATAACTAGGTGTTTGTGTTTCTCCTGGGAAATATTTAATTACGTATAATATTATATGGTTTCTAGATAATTACGAAACAGGTTTCATACCACAACAGGAATATTTTTGCTTTAATGAATATAGAGCGACCAAGTTTACAAAAGCCACGGAAAATATGTGAACCAAAATGAAATTTTACAGTACAGCGTAAATTGTAACAAGCAGAGCGATCGGTACCGTCTGAGGCAAAAATAATCTTGTTCTTGAATTTATTTATCTGACAGTTTAAAAAATACAACTTATTTCGACTACTTCCTTTGTTTTAACTTTATTTTCGCCTGCATGATCTGTAAATGTCAATTTACATCCCCTTGTTGTTGGCCAGTAAGTGAGTGATTACATTGTACGATATTTATTGATTGCCAATGACAGCGGGACAGCATTTTAGTTTATACATTTTATCTCTCTATTAGACAAGGAAAGAGTATCTCTTTTTATAATAATAATAATAATAATAATAATACATCTTTATTCATGAAATGTAGTACATTTATCACAGCGTCACATAAATTAACTTAATTCTAAGATGAAGGAAACAAAGATATTAACACAGAAATATATTATCCCTATTTGGGAACTGTACGAAAAATCTATTGAATACACTTTCCATTTTGGGCTATTTTATACATATTTAAATCCTATTTATATTTAAATCCTTCTCAAACTCTTCTATATTATAGTATGCCTTTTTTATTAGGATATTTTTTAATGTTGATTTAATTTTTGTACTGGTTAGGCTTTTAATTGCCTCAGGCAACTTGTTAATTAATTTTATTCCAACTATATTTATTTGATTTCTAAAGTTATATTTAGTAAAAGGCAACTTGATATCATGTTTCTTTCTAGTATTGTATCCATGAGTGTCACTATAAGTATGAAAGCTTGTGATGTTTTCTTTAATGTGCGTCAGTAAATTTAAAATATAGAGCGATGGGAGTGTCAATATCTCATGATGTATGAAAAGCTCCCTGCACGAGGTACTCCACTTAACTTTGCTTAAGATTCGAATAGATCGTTTCTGCAACCGAAACAATCTTAATGAATCTACAGAGTTGCCCCACAGAATAATGCCATATGCTAAGGTGGACTGTACATATGAGAAGTAGATTATTTTACAGGTCAAGTAGCTTGTAACCTTGATCAATTGTAAAAGAGCAAAATTGAATTTATTTATTTTCCCAGCTACTGACTCAATATGAGCCTTCCAATTGTGACAGAACGGTAAACCGTAGTCTGTCAGCTACGCCACTGGAAGACGCCGTCCCTGACATATGTTAGTTTCAAGTGGGCCATCTGAAAAAACAACTAAACAACATTCCAGACGCCAAGTGCTAATGACCTGTGAGCTAGCTAGCTTCCGTGCACCCCGCAGCCAGCAGCCGTTTGATATAAAAGAAATGGAATTAAGGGCCACGAGATCAGCCGTAAACGAGTCTTTGAACGAGTAACTGCAGAGAAATTCCAAAGTAAGCTCTGACACCGACCCAGTGAACTGGCAGCGCAGTGCAACAGCGGTCACAGCGGGCCGGTGCCGTCTAACAACCAGCCTAGCGGACTACAACGAGAGGCCAGTCGTAAGGGCTTCATTCTACGGGAAGACGGAAGAAGAGGACGCCGCTTAGAAGGTAAGGTATACGCTAACCCGGTGATGGAGACACTTCTCTGAATGCGCGCTCCTCGGAGTCCGTGTTCCTTGGGTGTTTTGACGTAGCCAGCGTCGGCGACGAGAGTCGTTTTGGGCAGGCGGTCACACCTTTGGACTGCTCGATCTTAGCTCCGGCTAGGAAGCAGTTATCTGGTGCCATCACGAGGCGAATCGTATGCTCTACGTTTCTAGGGCTCAGATGTCGTAATATACCTCCGTCCGGTGACTGAGACACTTCTCTGAATACGCGCTCCTCGGAGTCCGTGTTCCTTGGGTGTTTTGACGTAGCCAGCGTCGCCAGCGAGAGCTGGATTGGGCAGGCGGTCACACCTTTGGACTGCTCCATCTTGATTTCGGTCAGGAAGCAGTTATCTGGTGCAGTCACGAGATAGGTTGTGTTTCACGACAGATGGGGGTCGGCTAAATCAGATATGTAGTTTCCGGTGGCGGAGGTGTTCTAGAGGCACGCGCTCTATGGAGTTCGTGTTTCTGGGGTACTTTGACGTAGCCAGCGTCGCCGGCGAGAGTCGGTTTGGGCAGGCGGTCACACCTTTGGACTGCTCCATCTTGATTTCGGTCAGGAAGCAGTTATCTGGTGCCGTTACGAGATTCTGTATATGGGGGTAGCACTCACAACGTTACTCCACGTCAGGTGTGACGGGCGAGAGCCCTGAGCACCGGTCGTTGGTTGTTGCCATCAACGTGAGGTTGGAGAACGGTGATACTCGGAGTACAATTGAAAGCACATGTCCGAAGGACAATAAATTTATATTAACCGGCTACAGTACTGACATCCGGACTGGGCCGGCTTCATATACCACGGAATCTCCGTGTACTCGCCGTGATCTTGCCTCACACTACGATTTCACAGTACGCGAGCGAGCAGATCAGTCCATCTCCCGTCCGTTCAGGATGACACCACTGCCGGATCCAGCCGACTACAAGCGACCGGTATTTGCACTGCCTGTCGGTTCCACTGCGGGAATTGATAGGAAGATTCCTTCACACATCGACAATAAGAGCGAGTATAAGCCACGAACCTTCAGTTCAATTTCCCGTATTAGAGTTTAAATAATTACTATAATTTTGCCGCCCCTTTTTACAATGAAATAACTAAGGATTGACGTGTACATCTTATGATGTAATAAATACAATTAATGTTAATGTTTTTCTCTTGTGTACAGCTACCCACGTGAACCTTCCTAACGAGACAAGAGGTCCCGTTTTGTCTCAGTTGGTGCCGTGACCAGTACGTGGCGTCTTTAAAGCTGAACACGATGCCTCCAAGGAAGAATATCCTGAAGAAGACAACTGCTAAAAACTCAGCCAGTGGCAGAGTTGGAAGGCCAAGGAAAATAGAGACGCTGGAGACAGCGGCAAACAAAAAAATAAGACGATTCAAAGAAATATCACCCGCGAGTGGGGTGATAAGTAAAATGAATCATTTTATGCGTGATTTGCGGAAACACGGAAATCAGCAAACAACAATTCGCGAATTTATGAAAAATATGGGGGAGAATTTCAAATCTCTCTCACACTCACTCGGGCACATCGTAGGGAAATTAAATATAAACACACTAGAGAAGCCTACAACATCGGTGATGGCTGCGGCTACGACCGCGTGTTCGGCCGATATTCCCGACTCGGAGTCACTTGATACAACAATAACCGTCGAAGAGCGGGCTCAGACGCCTGTAGAACGACCGGCGTCATATTCATACACAACCATCCCTGGGAGTCCACCCTATTCTGAAAGGCCACGGTTTGGAGGAAGTAACAGGAACCCCATAAGATTCCTGGACGGGCTTGAGAGATATTTTAGGCGTGCGCGTATTCCCTCAAAAGATCAGCTGGATGTGGCCATAGACAGCCTGATCGGTGGGGCATTGAACTGGGCGGATGTATACAAGGAAAGTTGGCACACTTACGCGGACTTCAAAAATGGCCTGATCACAAGATATTGGTCTATAGAGGAACAAAACAAACTCCGACATCAAATAAACACCGATAAATGGGATGCTGCTCGCGGGCCTATGATAGATCACGTGACCTATTACGTCAGCAAGGCCAAATTACTCACTCACCCGATACCGGAGAGCGTTCTTACATCCGATCTTATGAATCATTTTCCAATAAATATTCAACAATTGTGGATGTCCAGTAATAAGTCTTCCATCGCCGAACTTGTGGAATTCTTGAGAAAACAGTCACTCTGTTGCCCACTTTCAAACGCGAACAAACCATTCAAAACAACTAATAAGGACACAACGCAAAAGAAAAATTGGCATCCAAACGACCAATTCAAGCCAGGGCACTACCATAATAATTCCAAACCGTTCAACCAAATAGCAATAAATAACAACAACAAGTGGTTACCTGCCAACAAAACTCCGGGAAACGCGAGAATGGAGCGCTGAAAGGCCCACAGTCGCTTCATAATGAGTTTAACGAGAAGGAGGGGCCCATTACAAAGAACACAAGACTTCAAAATAATAACGTATATGCTTCACAAACACCTACTGCACAATCCGCTGGCACGCTTCCCGAAATAGAAATCAAATTACCAAACGGTAATATAATGGCTCTCGTAGATACTGGAAGTGAGGTGACCTGTCTCTGTGAGAGCACCTGGCAAGGCTTGGGTGAATATGCTCACAAATTACCTGTACTACCTGTGAACTCTGTTCAACTCAGAGGCGCTATGGGTCAACGTAGTACGAGAGTGACAAAACAAATTTTACTGCCCACTTTCATTGAGGGCTTAGAAATCACATTTTCCTGTCTGATCGTGCGGAACCTCATCCGGCCGTTAATTATTGGATCCGATTGGTTAATGAAAACGCAAGCTAAGATTTGTTTTCTCACAAACACATTGACCTTCTATCTAGCAGGACAACTACAGGAAATAACTTTCCGGAATGCCCATACTACAATAATAAACTCTTTAAAGATGGATAATTATGACACTAGTCATTCACCGGATAATAAACAACGTGAGGTAACAGAGGGAATGGAAAACTCAGCCTCATTAGAAAAGCTTCGCGAAAAAGCCCGCGAGACGAATCTGGAACCTGTAGATCAGGATATATTGCTCAAAATCCTCCGGAAATACCACAAGATTTTTTCAAAAAAACCCGGACTGACACATCTGTACGAACACAAAATATTACTGCATGATTATACTCCATTCATCAAGAAGTCATATCCAGTTCCCTTTGCACTACGAAGCGCGGTAGATGAAGAAATTAAAAGAATGATGAATTTAGGAATAATACGCCGGGAAGGATCTGCTTACTGCAGCCCTATGACCGTTGTTAAAAAGAAGGATGGGTCCGTACGTGTGTGTCTAGATGCCCGTACACTGAACGACCGCATGATTCCGGACAGGGAAACGCCCATCGGGGTACAAGAACTACTACAGCGTTTTAACAACATTGCATATTTAACCGTGATTGATCTTACCGCTTCATACTGGCAAGTGCCTTTACACCAGGAGAGTTGCCAATATACCTCTTTTATTTATAATGGACACAGTTATGTGTATTCAAGACTCCCATTTGGATTAAAAACGGCCGTGGCCAGTTTTACAAGATTCATGGATATAATTCTGGGTCCAGAGGTTCAAGAGTTCACTTTGACTTATATAGATGACCTCCTTATCGCTTCACCGGATCTTGAGACACATTTTAAGCACATAAACCAGGTACTGGCACGATTGGCACGCGCTAATATAACTGTAAATCTAGAAAAAACTAGATTTATCCAGTCAGAAGTTAAGTTCCTCGGACACATACTATCTACGAGAGGTATCTCTCCGGATCCCGATAAAATAGAAGCCATTAAAAATTTTCCTACACCTACGAAAATAAAACATTTGAGAGCTTTTCTCGGACTCTGCAACTTTTACCGCAGATTTTACCAAGAATATAGTGAAGCTACACAGCCTTTGATGCACCTGTTGCAAAAGGGAACCAAATGGATGTGGGGAGAGACAGAGGAAGAAGCGTACAAGGAAATCAAAGAATTATTCCTGAAAGCAGTCTTGTTGCATCATCCGCAACCCGGTGAACGGTATTATTTACAGACGGATAGTTCAGGCTACGGGATCGGAGGGGTACTTTATCAAGAGCCAACGCCAGGCGACCAGCGCGTAATTGGATTTGCAAGTAGAACGCTTCACGGGCCCGAACGTAACTATACGACAACAGAGAAGGAACTTCTGGCCGTGATTTTTTGTTTACAAAAATTCCGAACTTATGTAATGGGCACCCAACTAACAATTCGCACGGATCATCAGGCACTGGTTTTCTTAAAAAATTGCAAACTATTGGGGGAGAGACTAACGAGATGGGTGTTGTTCCTGCAACAGTTTGATCATGAGATAGAACACATTAAGGGTAAATTTAATCAAGTACCAGACTTGCTATCACGCTACCCTTGTGATCAAAAATACCCTGGACAACCACATTTCACCGAGCCCGTGATTGCTACTTTGCCGGTGGAAGGCACAAGCGAACTTAAACAAAAGTTACTGAAACTGCGGGAGGTACAAAAGACGGATCCCAGACTCTGTGAAATTATAGATTGTCTAAAAAATCCGACGCCAAGCAAGCAACATAGACTGACCCGGCTACTAGCGTGTCACAAACTAACAGAAGACGGACTGTTCCACTACAATGCATTCCATGATAGGTGGACTATCGCGGTTCCACACACATTAGTCCAGAAGCTAGTGAGACATTATCATTTGGAGCTTGGACATGCAGGTGCAGGAAAAGTGTACCTAGTAATGAAGGAATCATTCTACTTCCCTTCATTTGACAAACTAATAAGGCGGTATGTTAACTCTTGCGATCTATGTCAAAAAGCAAAACGTCCGAATAAGATACTCGTGGGCACATTGAACCCTGTGATAGCAGCTGCCGTAGGGGAATTAGTAGCAGTAGATTACTTTGGGCCGCTACCGAAGTCCAAAATGGGCGCTACTTACATTTTTGTTGTACTGGACGTTTTTTCCAAATATTTGCAGTTATATCCATTACGGAAAGCAACTGCTTCAGCTAGCGTGAAAAAAATCATAGAATTTTCAAAGGTAATTAAACCGTCGGTAGTTCTTAGTGATCATGGAACACAGTTCACTTCAAAAATCTGGAAAGAACGCTTACAAGAACAGGACATCCGAACAACATATTCCTCCATAAGACATCCGGCATCAAACCCCTCCGAGAGAGTAATGAAGGAACTCGGACGACTATTCCGGACATACTGTCACGCAAAACAGACCTCATGGGCTTCTTACGTCATAGATATCGCGGAATGCCATAACGCTTTACCTCATACCAGCACGGGATTTGCTCCCATAGAAATAGTAACGGGCGAAAAACCAAAACGATTATTCACAAAAATAATCAGGAAATACATACCGGAAGCATCAAAGGAAGAGCTAGAAAGTATAAGAGATAAGGCATATGTGCGACTGCAAGCTGAAGCCGAGCGACGGCGGAAACGAATTCCTACCACTACGGCCGTTAGATTTAACATTGGAGACCTAGTTTTATTAAAAACAAATCCGGTCAGTCGGCTGGCAGACAAAATTAACCAAAAATTATGTCTCTTATACGAAGGCCCGTTTGAGATAGTAAATAATCCACACCCAAATACATATTTATTAAAAGACCCAAAAACAAATAAATACAGAGGCGTTTTTAATATATCTAATTTGAAACGATACGTCATTTAAAGATAAATAAAGAAAAAAACTCCGCACAAAGAATCCAACGGCCGCTATTCATTTGTTTACAACCAGATGCTCAGTGCGGCTTAGACCCTGTCAAGGGGTCTCGGAATTTTACGAACATAAGTAACGATACTTAAGTGACACCCTTAAGTAGGGTTGTTGACCTGGAATGGGTAAAAAATAAAAAAAAAACACACACACATCTCAAGTGTCAGCAATAAATTTTAGTACAAAAAAAAAAAAATAAATAGATATATAATAATATTAAATAATAATATAAAAAATAAATAAATAAACAAATGCCTGACAGCAAAGAGCAGCTCTAGACCAAATGCGTCAGATAAGTTCCACATACGATCCTGTGAAGATGTCTCTACGCCCCGTGGTCAATCGCCGAAAAGCAGACTTGTTGAAGGAATTATTTGGCGAAGACGTGTTGGGGGAGTACGACGTCCGCGAAGATATACCTGAAACACGAATACTCGTGGATATCCACACACCGCCCCGTGCTATTACCCCCGATATAAGCGCGGTGGAAGACATTGTGAATTGGATCCTCAAACCCATCACGTACGAGAGGGAGTACCGCACCATAGAAGGGAGCCGTAGCCTCTGGTTGCGGTTTGAGTTGGCCGGGATGTTTACACACCAGCCGGAACAGACTGACCGACAGGCGAATGGCGGGATCCCGGAGTGTACCAGCGCAAATGAGATTTTGGACAGAAGGAGGGGACTCCAAGAGAATAGGGCGCCCACCGTAACCACAGAAGAACTTCCAAAGAAAAAACCGAAGTACCGGCATAGGGGAAAGGCGTCACAAACCAAACGCCGGTTCTTAAAAAAGATGGTGAAGAAAGGCCATCAGGTGTGGCCAATCCCGAAGGCCCCCACATCAAAGAAATTCTAAGACCTGATCCGACTCCATGTTTGCACACCGTTTATTATGTTATTTTCACATTCTTATTATTTTTATGTTTTAATCCGTTTAGAATTAAGATAAATATGTATATAAATAATAAAAAAAAAATGCTTATCTATCAAAATGGTAATTGGTTTTTTGATTTGTAGCCCGCATCCCAAAACCAATGGGGGAGACTGTGACAGAACGGTAAACCGTAGTCTGTCAGCTACGCCACTGGAAGACGCCGTCCCTGACATATGTTAGTTTCAAGTGGGCCATCTGAAAAAACAACTAAACAACATTCCAGACGCCAAGTGCTAATGACCTGTGAGCTAGCTAGCTTCCGTGCACCCCGCAGCCAGCAGCCGTTTGATATAAAAGAAATGGAATTAAGGGCCACGAGATCAGCCGTAAACGAGTCTTTGAACGAGTAACTGCAGAGAAATTCCAAAGTAAGCTCTGACACCGACCCAGTGAACTGGCAGCGCAGTGCAACAGCGGTCACAGCGGGCCGGTGCCGTCTAACAACCAGCCTAGCGGACTACAACGAGAGGCCAGTCGTAAGGGCTTCATTCTACGGGAAGACGGAAGAAGAGGACGCCGCTTAGAAGGTAAGGTATACGCTAACCCGGTGATGGAGACACTTCTCTGAATGCGCGCTCCTCGGAGTCCGTGTTCCTTGGGTGTTTTGACGTAGCCAGCGTCGGCGACGAGAGTCGTTTTGGGCAGGCGGTCACACCTTTGGACTGCTCGATCTTAGCTCCGGCTAGGAAGCAGTTATCTGGTGCCATCACGAGGCGAATCGTATGCTCTACGTTTCTAGGGCTCAGATGTCGTAATATACCTCCGTCCGGTGACTGAGACACTTCTCTGAATACGCGCTCCTCGGAGTCCGTGTTCCTTGGGTGTTTTGACGTAGCCAGCGTCGCCAGCGAGAGCTGGATTGGGCAGGCGGTCACACCTTTGGACTGCTCCATCTTGATTTCGGTCAGGAAGCAGTTATCTGGTGCAGTCACGAGATAGGTTGTGTTTCACGACAGATGGGGGTCGGCTAAATCAGATATGTAGTTTCCGGTGGCGGAGGTGTTCTAGAGGCACGCGCTCTATGGAGTTCGTGTTTCTGGGGTACTTTGACGTAGCCAGCGTCGCCGGCGAGAGTCGGTTTGGGCAGGCGGTCACACCTTTGGACTGCTCCATCTTGATTTCGGTCAGGAAGCAGTTATCTGGTGCCGTTACGAGATTCTGTATATGGGGGTAGCACTCACAACGTTACCCCACGTCAGGTGTGACGGGCGAGAGCCCTGAGCACCGGTCGTTGGTTGTTGCCATCAACGTGAGGTTGGAGAACGGTGATACTCGGAGTACAATTGAAAGCACATGTCCGAAGGACAATAAATTTATATTAACCGGCTACAGTACTGACATCCGGACTGGGCCGGCTTCATATACCACGGAATCTCCGTGTACTCGCCGTGATCTTGCCTCACACTACGATTTCACAGTACGCGAGCGAGCAGATCAGTCCATCTCCCGTCCGTTCAGGATGACACCACTGCCGGATCCAGCCGACTACAAGCGACCGGTATTTGCACTGCCTGTCGGTTCCACTGCGGGAATTGATAGGAAGATTCCTTCACACATCGACAATAAGAGCGAGTATAAGCCACGAACCTTCAGTTCAATTTCCCGTATTAGAGTTTAAATAATTACTATAATTTTGCCGCCCCTTTTTACAATGAAATAACTAAGGATTGACGTGTACATCTTATGATGTAATAAATACAATTAATGTTAATGTTTTTCTCTTGTGTACAGCTACCCACGTGAACCTTCCTAACGAGACAAGAGGTCCCGTTTTGTCTCACAATTAATTTTGGAATCTAGTTGGAACCCCAAAAATCTTGCTTCCGTGCTATAATCAGCTGTTATATTTATTCTCGGATTGAATGAGAAGAGTATGTTAATTGTTTTACTGGCATTATGTGTGAGATGTTTCTATACATCTATATCTACTAGATCAGTGGTTCCCAAACTTTTTGGATCCGGGCGCCCTAAATGTATTAAAAAAATCCCTCGGCGCCCCAAGTCAATACATTCAATTTTTCATTTTATTTTATTAGACAGTTGAAGATATGAAACTATAAGTGATGATCTAAAAAAAAGGCCTCATTTTTAATTACAAAAAGTGATAACAAAAAAAAAAATTAAGATAACTGTGAATTTTCACACATTTCAGATATTTAATAAGTGTAAGAAGCCAACTGCTGGATGTCTAGGTATATTTATCACATCAAAATCAACAGTTTTTTTGATAATCACTTTTATTCGTTATTTGAGAACTAAGAGCTTCCATTTAATTCTTTTAAACAAAATTTAAATAATTTGCCAAATATCCCAGTGTTTTTTCTACATTTGCTTCCTATTCAAATCTTCATTAGAATAAGTAATATTTTACAGTGTAGAGTGAAGTGTGGTGTGGTGTGAGTAACTCAGTTCGCAACTATTAAAAAAAAATATTATTTTTAAATATTTTAAATTCCGAAAAATCTTAGCCATAAATACAAAAAATTCGTAGCATTATAAGCCATAATTTAACTCTGAATTAAAAAAATAATTATTTTTTTCAAAAACACAAAAACTGCCATATTTTTCAAAAACACAATCTGATTAAAAATTCCTCTTGTACGTTTCCGGCTCAGATCAATATACATTACCTATAGTTTTTTTAGATTTTTAACCCCTTTGGGTAAAAGGGTGCGAGACAAGAACTTTTGCACATTTTTGGCTAAAATCGTGTTAAAAGAAACGAATTTCAAAAAACTATCTATCGGTCCTTAATCTGCTTATAAGAGCTATCTTTTGATACAACAAAAAAAAAAAAAAAAATTTATTTTATTAACGCCACAAAAAAAATCGACACGTTTCGAACAACTTATCTGATCAAAAATTCATAAGAGGAGGTTTCATTTGGTATGCCACTCAACATTTTAAAAATATATTTATTTATTTTTTTATTAAATACATATTTGTTTATATTTATTTCGAGATATGTTTTTTTTGTATTTTTTAACTCTCAGTATTTTTCCTATATGTGGGTCAAAAAGTTGTATAAGTATGCCAAATTTTAACTTTCTACGTTAAGCCGTTTGGTGATCATACCTACAAAACCCTAAAAAGGTAACCACTTCTAAACTACAAAGTGATCAGACAAAAAAAAGTCTTTGGTCTTCGCGGCGTCCCTGTAGCCTAGGCACGGCGCCCAAAGGCGCCGCGGCGCACAGTTTGGGAAACACTGTACTAGATGGTTTCGAGTGACGGGGTAGTGCTGGAGTGGAACGTTGGACACGTGTTCGAGGAACACTGTTCGCACTACTCTGCCCCGAACGCTTTAGTACTTCATAGAACGCTATCAAAGATGAATAATAAAATTATTTTACCAAAAAGGCAGTTTAAGGATGTAATCTTCATGTTTTGAAAATATGTATTTTAAGTTGGGGACAAAGGTTTTATACTATCATGAAGAATCAAGGATCATAATAATGATGACTAATGACTAATGAAGGTTTCATTGTTAAAGATCATATTCATGGCAGTTCAGATTAGTTCATATAGCACTGAAGATTACCATATAACATCGGCAGAAGATTATTAATTGAGACCCTTTTGTTATGTTTGGCTAATTTATTTATTATACTGACTGCAATATAATTTACGTTTATGTATACATGAAGTAAAATACATGAAATGATTAGTACTGACAAAACAAAAATTCCAGATTAAGTAAATTCTTCGAAGTTAATCCAATTAGCCGGGTGGTGTATAGGTCAGTGATTTCATTAAGTATATTGGTGTTGATTTTATGTTTGGCAATTTCGTGGGCTTCTAATAGATTTAGCTTAAGGTATTCTCTGTTGCAATATATAAATTTTGATTCGAAGGTAGTGATTTTAATTGGTGAGATCTTCGGAAAAGTATAATTTATTTTGAGTTTTGATAAAGACTTCATATATTGGGAGATTCAAGTATTGAACGATCTTCCTATTTCTCCTATTTATGAAGAATTTTCGAAGAACATTTTAATTTTTTATTCTATGCGTTCACAATAATATTATTGTTACACTGAAAATAATTAAACAATAAAAGTTAAACTGTTTTTGGTGACTTTTTATTTTGAGAGATTGGCAGTACTATTCGTCTACGGCGCGTCATTGATAACCTCAAATATTTTAAAATGTTTATTTAACACAATTTGTAAGTATTTCCATGTCAGATAATTATTTTTAAATATTATTATTAAGAAAATTCAAAAAGAAAGTTTGTTGCTTTGCATCTGTCAAATTACTGTGTTGTGTTATCATTGAAATTATTTTATTATAAATATACGGTGACCGCACTTCACAAAAATCCCTAGATTGTATTCCGATATTTTAATAAACGAAATTTTAAAATTTCTATAAAGTATATAAAATAGTACATTATGCTCGTTTTATACGACGTATTGTTTCTTTGAAGCACTCCTCGCTGTGCTCGTCGTTCTCCAAACAACTTCTTTGGTTTAGGCGGAACTAGATTTTCAATTTTTGTAACTTATACCGATTAAGTGAGGGTTTTGATAATTTTGTTCAGCAAAAGCCTGCTTCAAATCATAAAAGAAAAACTCATGACAACTTACAACTTACAAATGAAAATTCCAGTTAGTTCCGCCTAAACGTTTGAAATAGCCTGTACTATATAAACACCACTTCTGTCTACTTAAATTATTTATTTTATTTTATATTTATTATTATATAATAATCTTTTTAAGGTTGTTGGTAACAAATCAATGGAAAATAACCAACTAGTGTCATTTAACAACTTTTCATTCATAAGTATGCGTCAGAAAAGTGAATTGTTAACAGTTCATATTAGACAGTTACGAGTTAGTCCAAACTTGTTGAGAAATTATTGCTCATAAGATTAAAATCGATCATGAAGAAGAAAAACTGAATCTCGAATCCCTAATTTGGTTTTCGGAACTAACACTAGACAACTGATTAGGTACAGAGATTAACCGATATTACGGAAAAAGCATTAGAAGAGAAAAAAGTTTGTTCCACAATCTTTTATTCTTTACAATTCTTCCAGGACGTGGAGCAAGTATTTGATAAGGATAATATTTAATTTTAGGTTTATTTTATGACTCAGATAAATGTAAAAAATATAATACAGCAATTTTAAATGCTTTTTATGATAAATATCAAATAATTTTTCGTTTAATAATATAAAAGAAATGTTCTTATTCTGTTTTGTGATCGTCTTTCTTTAAATAGGGTCTTGAAAGATGATAAATAAAATATATTACCACAAACAGTGTTTTTCTTTTAGCTTTTAAAAGCATCCTTGAATAGAATAACGAGATAAACAAATGTGTTTTCTCAAAAAATAAACTTTTATTAAAACATGAAAAGGTATAACAACGTGAATTTTAACAAAATTACATTTTCCTTATTGATCTCTTTACCTTGACCTCAAATATTCAAATTTTGAATTATATTTAAAATAAATGGTCTACAATAGTGAATTTTCACAAGCAGCCACACTTTGATGTTCATTTATAAGTCAAAAATTAGGCGTGAACAAAAGTTTAAATTTTTTTCAGCGCTCTGCTACAATTAATTCAAATTGAAGTAAATTCCGGGTTTTTATATGTTTTTGAAGGATTGGAATCGTAAATTATAAAACTTCATGTTATGATTTAATTATAAAACATAATTTCACAAAACAATATGGGCAACGACGAACGATGAGAAGCTGCATTCAGTATAGGTGCAAACAAGACGAAAATTTCGCTAAAGCGTGCGAATTAATTTGTTCTGTGTTTGGTGAAAATGTGTTTTACAAACTTTATTAGTTTCGTTATTTTGATGTTAAGAAGCGACTGTGCTCCATAGCGTCACGAAAATTGAAATGTAATGATTTCCAAGTATTACTGATTAAAGAGGTTTTCGCGGAACACCTGGGAATTGATCAAGTAATAATTTTGACACTCGAAAAATATAATACAGTAATACCCCGCCACTCAACTGCCTCTTAGCTCGACGTTTTTGCCATTCGACGTAAATGTCGAGAGTGAGAGTCGACGGAAGCATCGCTATCCGACGCGTGATCGAGTACCGATCACGTGATACATATTTTGGTAAACAAAGCGAAATGAAAGCATGGCCATACGTTCGCGCATAGATACCTTGACGAAAACAACTCTTGAATTATGAAACGAATTATGAATTTTTTGTTTTTTGCTAAAATAAGTGATTTATATTTATAATTATGGGTCCAAAGAAGGCTAGAGATGCAAGCATAGTTTAAAGGAAAACAGAAAGAATCACTATGAAAAGAATATGTATATATGATTCCCTTTATTTCTTATGGGGAAATTCGACTTGCCACTCGACGAAATCGCTATTCGACGCTTTTTCAAAACGAATTAACATCGAGTGGCGGGGTATTACTGTATAATCAAAATGTGTCTAGTAGTCCTTGCATTTAATTTTAAAAAATGTTTAGTTGGCAATTCTTGTTGTTTATAGAATTTGATCTTTTACAGGCTATTCCAAACGTCTAGGTAGAACTAAATGGGAATTTCGTTCTTTTAGGTTGTCACGAGAAGGGATCTTGCTTGGGTTATTTCATTTTTCAGGTAGGTATGTGAAAATTTAAAATTCCAACAGTGAAAATGTTCTGTGAGTGAAACCATGGAAACGAATGACATTTATTAAAAATTATAATACTTTTTTACATATTTTGAAGACAAAATTTATTTATTAAGAATGACAAAAAAATTAATGAAAAGGACATTTTATAATGACAATCAATTTAATCTAGAATTTGCAATATGAGTATGATTTACAAAGCTTAGACAAAATGACCAAAAGTCCGAATTATTAATGTGTATTTTTCAATAATTATAATACAAATGCGCAGAGCTGGTAATATTTGAAACAAAGTATTTATAAAAGTATTTCAATTAATTTCTGGTATTTGAAATATTCTATTTTAAATACTTTGAAAAATGTTCTGGGTATTTGGATTTGCAAATACTTTTTCCGTGTACTTTGTATTTCTTTTTCTGACGTATTCAAATATTTCCTAGTATTTCAAATATTTCTCTAGTTAATTTTGTAATATATTATAGCAACAATGAATGCATTTTTTACAGCTCTTGCAACGTAACTCACTGTATTGTTTATAATTTCTAAGTCGACTGCCTCACTTTGTACTATTTCTTCATTTCGAAATCATTGTTATAATATGGAAACTAATATGTATACCGAAAATTACATTATGAGTTTCACTTTCAAATTTCTTTTACTAATTTTGAATAGGATTATCAATTACTTTATGTAACCGTTTACTAGAAAAATTTATATTTATTTTTATATCAAAATTTTTGTGCATGTTAAGCAAATTTGAAGATAAGAGACGTTTTCTTTCGTAGTGAACAAAGTGAACTAAGTACAATTGAAGGAAGTGCAAGTGAAAATAATTCAATTCATTTCAGTACAGTTGGGAAGATCAAAAGCACAACCTTTTTTTGAACATATTTTTATTTCACGTACAAATGTAACATCAAGATAAACATAACATTTTGTTTGATTATTTAGTGAATGTCACAAAACGCATATTGTTCGTTTTACATCGTGCAGCATCTTTGTTTAGTTTTAAAGTATAAATAATTTAATCCAATAAATATATATTTTCAGTGTTCATATCCATTTTTTTTACATTTATTTATTTTTGAGTAAGTATTCGTAAAATTTCTGCGTGCTTGGCGGGCAGAGAGAAAATTAACCGCATTTATTTGAACGAATTTCAAAACTAAAACTAAAAACAATCATTTTCAGTTATGTTCAGCTTGAATAGTTTATTCAGTACGAAAAAGAAAACGCGTCATATAATAAATGTACGTGCAGATTTTTAACTGTTTCCATATCGCGACTAATCTTTATCAAATCTATTAAACCATTCAAAATCATTTAATGAGATATTAAGGCCCGGTTTTTCCACCTTCAGGTAAACCTCTAGGTACCTATCTGACAGATAAGGTTATCTAGAACTTTATCTGCTGAATAAATGTCAATACCAATAAGTGAATTCAATACGTCAGTCTCATTATCCGTTAGATAAGCATCCGATAGATAAATTTGTAATGAAAGACGGGATGACATTTATTCAGCACAGAAAGTATCACATAACCATATCTGTCAGATAGTTACGTAAAGGTGGAAAGAATGGGTCTAAAAACGCAAGCCACTGGTTTGCAAATATTTCGATATGAGTCGAATAATCATAAAAATTCTTAAAAATATATGAGCTGTTAATAGTATATTCTGTAACAAGGTTGGAATGAGAAAATTCGATGCGAGTGGAACATTCCGAGAGCGAGCCGCAGGCGAGCGTGAGGAACCACGAGCAACGAATTTTCTCATTCCAACCGAGTCACAGACCCTACTTTCTCCACGACCACCAAAAAGAAAAATAAATTAACAAATAATTATTTTAACAAACATTTTATCTTAACAAATAGTTTATATTACATAACAAATTAATCAATTAATTAAACTATTTTTTTATTTATTATTTGTTTAATTTTAATTTAATTTGCCGCACATCGGCCACTATTTTAGGTTAGGAAGTTATGTTCCATTTATTTAATGTAAACGTTGCATATATCTTAATGTAACCCTACAAAAACAAAAGACAACAAACATGGAATAGTTATTCCACAACAAGTGATGGAATGAAATACACGCAAAATGCATAAGAAGATAAGTGCAGTAGGTATGGGGGCGGTTGAGCCTGGGAACCAAATCGAGACCGTGGGAATTTTCTTATCAGTGCGGCATCCTTTGATGTTGCCGACATTTGGTCAGGTGTTAATTACAGGTGTGCAATCAGGTGACCTGATTTTAGACTGGTGTGTTGCGGGCTAACCTAAATTTTAGGCGCATAAGAGAAAATGTGACGTCAGAGATAACAGGGGCGTACTCAGAAATGTTTAAATGCAGGGGGCACTCAAAATTGTATTCCCCGCTTTTCAGAGTCAACAATGTCCTTCCGCACCCTGCGAGGTCAACAAATGTTTTTGAAAAAGGTCTTAACCATATTTTGAAAAGTGCGAGGGCCCAAGTGGCGCACGCAAATTAAAGATATTTCAGTTGCATCTTAAACTGAAAATTACTACTGCGAATGATTTTGTATTAGGATAGCATATATTATAGAAGGTAATCAGAAAGAATGTTTACAGTTTAAAATATAATCCGGTTAGCATTGCAAATTTCTGTTCTCCTAATACCCAAGTGGCGCACGCGTTACTCATAGATTCTGTAAAAGACGACTGCCAAATGCTGTGTTGTTGTGAAAAATGCGGGTGACGTCATGCAAGGGTACCGGCATGCCCGTAAATATTTTTCGAAAATGTTTTTGAAAAAAGGGCCTTACCGTACTTTTGAAAAATGTCAAGGGCGAAGTGGAAGCGAAGCTTCCAAATCCGGCGACTGCGCACGTGTAGCTCTCGTAGATTCCTCAAAAGACGACTGCGCACAGAGCTAAGGCCTTTTGTGCATCGGCGCCGGTATTCCGGTCCTAACGGGTTTAAGCCCCATGTGTGCTATATTTTTGAAATCGCGGCGAGCAGGTCGTCATCTTGAAATCATATTCATGAGCCAAAACGGCCTTATTTAAAAGTATCGTGGATGGACCCGTGCCAGGGCGTAAATCAAAGTCAAATGAAATTGAAAAATGCGAATGACGTCATGCAAGGGTACCGGCATGCCCGTAAATATTTTTCGAAAATGTTTTTCAAAAAAGGGCCTTACCGTACTTTTGAAAAATGCCAAGGGCCAAGTGGAAGCGAAGCTTCCAAATCCGGCGACTGCGCACGTGTAGCTCTCTTAGATTCCTCAAAAGACGACTGCGCACAGAGCTAAGGCCTTTTGTGCATCGGCGCCGGTATTCCGGTCCTAACGGGTTTAAGCCCCATGTGTGCTATATTTTTGAAATCGCGGCGAGCAGGTCGTCATCTTGAAATCATATTCATGAGCCAAAACGGCCTTATTTAAAAGTATCGTGGATGGACCCGTCCGGGGCGTAAATCAAACTTCAGGTGACACAACTGCGAGGTTTTGCAAGCTTGTTCAATCGATTTGATCTAATTTGATTTACAGCCCTTCGCAAAGGGCCCAGCATGGATTACTAAAAATAGCATATATGACTGAGAGATATTGTTTTTCTGGAACTATACCACGCCCATCAGAGACATGACATTTCTAAAATGTTATCAATGATTTAGTGTTTCGATTTAAAAGCATTTAAGTGAGAAAAATGTAGCAGATAGGACGAAATTTCAATTTAGTATTGATTCTTATGGAAAATAAGCACATATCGCGAACATATCAGTGTCCAAATGAATAGACTGTCCACTACTCGGTTCGATCGACGGATTTAGGGTTATAAATAGACTGATCGTCCAATGCTGTACCATTTCCTTTCAATTTATCGAAGGTGAAAGCTGTCTAGTCCGTTAAAACAATACAATTAAATAATTGCTATTGACAGTGAATCATCGAAAATAATGGAAAACTACTATGTCGTCAAGGATGTTTCCAAGATCGTCAGACAATATAATTTGAAAGGACGATCCCTGGAGTTTAAAATAAAACCCATTCCTGAAAACAAAGAACCAACAAACTGGGTAAAAGATGCTATCACCCAGATTATAATGAAGGCTACAGAGGGGGTTCAACCTGAAGATAAAGTTGGGTTTACTTTTTGCAGCAAGGATTTTAATAAAGGCGATGGTTGGTTGTCTTTCCTCGACGCTAGTGAGGTGACAGTCGATGAAGTATGGGGAATTTTAAATAGTATTTTTCAGTCAAACTCCACCGGACTGAGCACTGATAAATTCTGCCTTGGAGTAACAACTGTACGTCTGCCCAGCGGCCGGGGAAACAACAGACAAAGTAAATACAATAATTTTGAAGAAGAATGTGGTATGCGTAGGGGCATAGTTACTATTAACAATAAGGACAACATGTGTCTACCGCGAGCTCTAGTTGTCGGTAAGGCAATTGCTGATAAAGACCCCGAGTACAAGAAGGTGCGACGAGATATCGGAAAACTACAAACGGAAAGAGCAAGAAAACTAACGGTAGAAGCCCATGTTCAAATTCCTGATAATGGAGCCGGCATAGAAGAAATTAAACATTTTCAAGACTATTTCAAGAACTATAAAATAACCGTTTACGATTTTGCCTCAAAAGGAAGAAATGTTATATTTGAAGGCCAAGATACAAATTTGAAAATCAACTTACTTTACCATAAAAGACATTACAATGTCATCAGTTCTCTTACCGCTGCATTTTGTTGTAGTTATTATTGTGCAAAGTGCCATACGCCCTATAACACAAAAAATAAACATAGATGTGGTGGTACATGTCAGAGCTGTCAACAATCACCACCATGTCAAATAAAGGAAAAGATCCAATGCCAAGACTGCAATCGATGGTTTAGAAGTAACTCATGTTTCCAGCAACATAAAAAACAACAGTCGCTGGGAAAAGGAACGGTTTGTGATCAGATCGTATGTTGCCTCTCGTGTCTTAAAACGATAAAGAAAAATAGAATACATACCTGCGGTGAGATATTTTGTAAAATTTGTAAAAAATTTCAACCTGGAAATCATTTATGTCATATGCAACCCAACACAGGCAAACATAAAACTAAGGATTTTCTATTCGTATTTTACGACCTCGAAACGACCCAGGAAAAGAAAATCGATGAACATACTGTCCAACACGAACCCAATCTATGTGTATTTAGACAATGTTGTGATTTATGTATTATTGAAAGAAAATTACTATTTTGTTGTAAAAAATGTGGTGTGTGTCTTCAGAAGTTGAATGGAGAAAACTGCGTAGAAATTTTTTTACAACATCTTCTAAAGCAAAGGTCATCGTTTAAAAATATTGTGGTGTTGGCGCACAACGGTCAAGCCTTCGACCATCAATTTATCTTAAACCATGTTCTCACTAAAACTACCTTAAAGCCGGAACTTATCATGCGAGGTACCAAAATAATATCTATGTGTGTGGGAAATATTAAATTTATAGATTCACTTAATTATTTTCCAATGGCTCTGTCGAAATTACCGAAAGCCTTTGGCTTGGGTGACAATTTTAAAAAGGGGTACTTTCCACACCTCTTCAACACCAGAGACAACCAGAACTACGTAGGCCCTATACCCTGTATCAGGTATTATGAGCCGGACATCATGAAGAGTGAAGAACGAGGAAAATTATTGAAATGGCACGAGGAAAAACTTGCTGAAAATTACGTGTTTGATTTCCAAAAAGAAATTGAGAGTTATTGCGAATCAGATGTAGCTATTCTAACCGAAGCATGTTTGAAATTCCGTGAACAACTGCTGGAAGCAGGAAACGTGTGCCCATTTACAGAAGCTACTACAATTGCTTCAGCGTGTAATAAGGTGTTTCGCAGAAACTTTTTAAAACCAAACACCATTGGTATAATACCAAAGGGGGGCTATAGATTTTCTGATAACCAATCGAAAATAGCGCTCAAGTGGTTAATATGGGAAGAAAAACAGAGAGGTATAAATATTTTGCACGCGGGGAAACAGAAGGAGGTTATTTTACACGGGTTAAAAGTAGATGGTTTCAGTCCAGACACAAATCAGGTTTTCGAATTTCACGGATGCTACTATCACGGGCATCCAAAATGTCTGAAATTTGATAGACACCAGCCGCTTCACGATAATCCACACGAATCCTTAAATATGAGATATGAGTCCACTGTGGCAAAGAACGACCGATTGCGGAATTTTGGGTACGAAGTGATAGAAATGTGGCATTGTGATTTTAGTAGACTTTTAAATGAAGAAATAGACAACTACACAGAAAATCATCCGCTGATTGCACACGAGCCAATGAATCCAAGGGATTCTTTCTATGGTGGCCGCACAGGAAACACTAGGACATACTACGAGATAAAACCCGGTGAAAAAATAAAGTACATAGACATATGTTCCTTGTATCCGTGGTCGTGTAAATACGGGAAATTTCCTATTGGTCATCCAAGAGTTTATGTTGGAGAAGAATGTCCTAAAGAATTAGCAGATATAGAGGGTCTAATAAAATGTAGAATTTTACCTCCTCAAAATTTATATCACCCCGTATTACCAGCAAAAATAAATAAAAAATTATTATTTACTCTTTGTCGTTCGTGTTCCACTTCCGTAAATTATGGGGATTGCGATCACAATAACGAGGAACGGGCATTAACAGGGACATGGGTTTTGGACGAAGTAAAGAAAGCTTTGGAGATGGGGTATGAAATTATAGAAATTATTGAGCTCTGGCATTACTCAATAGAAAAATACGACGATGTTACAAAATCGGGAGGCCTTTTTACCGAGATGATGAATAAATTTTTAAAAATAAAACAGCAAGCTTCTGGATGGCCTAAGAATTGCATTACCCGAGAACAGAGGGATAAATACATTGAAGAGTTTCTAAATGCTGAAGGTATTAAGCTAAAATATGAGGATATTGTTGAAAATGCGGGGTTGAGAGCGCTGGCAAAATTAATGTTAAATTCGTTTTGGGGTAAACTAGGCCAAAGAGAGAATCAGCCTAAAACCAAAATCGTCAATAAGCCAGACGAATTTTTTAATATGCTATGCGATTCTGCCATTGAGGTAAACACCGTTTTACCCATCAACGATAATACCCTTGTAGTTAACTACGAATACAAGGAAGAAGCGTATGATCTGCTACCAACCATTAATGTTTGCCTTGCCAGTTTCGTAACCGCACAGGCCAGGCTAAGATTATTTAAATATTTAACGATGCTCGGAGATAAAGTTCTTTATTACGATACGGATTCCGTAATTTACATTTCTAGAGCGGGGGAACCGGAACCAGAAACCGGTACTAACGTGGGCGATATGACCGATGAATTAGAGGTATACGGCTCTGGCAGTTACATAACCGAATTTGCTTCTGGGGGTCCTAAGAACTATGGTTATGTAGTGTATTCACCGACTCAGAATAAATACTTTAAAACATGTAAGGTCAAAGGTATTTCAATTAATCACGAGATCGCCAAAGATGTAAATTTCGACCGACTTAAGGATATGATATTAAACAACGAACAACCCCGTAAAATTCTATACAAAAATTTTGAGAGAACCGAGACACACGACGTCGTGATTCGCGATAAAGAAAAGATATTTAGGCCAAATTCAACAAAAAGGAAATTTGAGGGACTTGATTCGGTTCCTTTTGGTTTTAAAAAACAAAGAAATTAATTAACATATATAGGCTTTCCGTTTGAATAAGCTCCGCACCAGATGAGATCTGGTCTCTGTCATGATGTCAGGCTGCTTAAAAAAACTAGTGTTTACGGGTTTTTGAAGAACACCTTTTCAAAATATAGGACTAAATGAATTTTTACCTAAATATCAATGTTATTGTATATGAAACTATGTAACTGATTTTTAAGTTTAAGTATGTAATAATTTGTAATAAATAATATTATGTAATATACTCAATGTAATCTTTGAAATTTTTAATATATTATTATAATTAGAACACACTGTTTTTTTTTTTTTTAATTCGCCCATCCGATAATTTATTTTATTTAACTTTCTCGTCAATTTGTATAAATAAATGTTAACATACAATCTATAATATAATACGTCAACGTGTATCCTTGCGTGGGTTTCTGTCGTCTAAATCTAAAACAATTGAAGCGAGATTCCGAAATGTCACGAAATATTCCGAAGCTTACCGAAGCATATATTGACATATAACGCGTAATCATAATAGTTGTTAATTGATATGTTTACACAAAAATAATATAAATTGAAATTATTAGTAGCAAAAAAATAATTATTTTAAAAAAATATTTGGTTTTGATGAAAGTTAGTAGAAAGTTAGAAAAATGTGACTTTCTTTTCTTTATTATTATTTTTCAATACTTTATTATTTTTTATTACTACTATTAACGGTTTAAATTAAATGCAAATGTAATGCATTGATTAAAACTCGCCTTGGTAAAAATTATAATTTTTACCAAGAAATACCGGCCGAGTTTGGTCATTCATAGCGGCGTCACTAGGTGACAACTTATTTGTGCGTATTTAAAATTGGTAGGAAATATTTTGGTAAAAATTACAAATTGATACATTCAATAGTTTGCTCCTTTGAAATTGTGTGTCATTTAGGTATTAAAACATGGTAAAAAAATTCACTTAAAATGTCATTCCATTTGGCATATGTCATAAAGATAAATGATATCATAGTTATAATCAGGGCCGGAAGAACGCACTCCGCAGATAATGCAAGGCATTAGGGCGCTTGATGCCACGGAAGCGCCAAGGTTGAAGTGAGGACATTTTAGGTCTTCACTTGAAATTTTACCCTGTCTGGGGGGGGGGGGAGGGGAGCGCTCCATTAAATCTTGCATACGAGCGCCAAAGACCCTCGCTCCGGTCCTGGTTATAATGATCATAACCAACAAATCTGAAGTAGGTTTTAGAGCGTAAGAAATATTTTGAAATGACAAATTTACATTGCGCAACCGGATATCGTTATCGGGCCGAAAGTCTTATCAGTTGTGGTTTCCGGTGTGTGGAAACACGTCCAAGGTCGCATGAACAAGTTCAAACACGTTCAAGGTCGCATGAACAGGTCGAGCAGGTCGAACAGGGCGACCACAGATCGAACTGTTCGACCTGACTGTTCCACCTGTTCGACCTGTTCGACCTGACTGTTCCACCTGTTCGACCTGACTGTTCGACCTGTTTGACCTGACTGTTCGACCTGTTCGACCTGACTGTTCCACCTGTTCGACCTGTTCGACCTGACTGTTCGACCTGTTCGACCTGACTGTTCCACCTGTTCGACCTGACTGTTCGACCTGTTTGACCTGACTGTTCGACCTGTTCGACCTGACTGTTCCACCTGTTCGACCTGTTCGACCTGACTGCTCGACCTGTTCGACCTGACTGTTCGACCTGACTGTTCGACCAGTTCGACCTGACTGTTCGACCTGCTCGACCTGTTCATGCGACCTTGAACGTGTTTGAACTTGTTCATGCGACCTTGGACGTGTTTCCACACACCGGAAACCACAACTGATAAGACTTTCGGCCCGATAACGATATCCGGTTGCGCAATGTAAATTTGTCATTTCAAAATATTTCTTACGCTCTAAAACCTACTTCAGATTTGTTGGTTATGATCATTATAACCAGGACCGGAGCGAGGGTCTTTGGCGCTCGTATGCAAGATTTAATGGAGCGCTCCCCTCCCCCCCCCCCCCAGACAGGGTAAAATTTCAAGTGAAGACCTAAAATGTCCTCACTTCAACCTTGGCGCTTCCGTGGCATCAAGCGCCCTAATGCCTTGCATTATCTGCGGAGTGCGTTCTTCCGGCCCTGATTATAACTATGATATCATTTATCTTTATGACATATGCCAAATGGAATGACATTTTAAGTGAATTTTTTTACCATGTTTTAATACCTAAATGACACACAATTTCAAAGGAGCAAACTATTGAATGTATCAATTTGTAATTTTTACCAAAATATTTCCTACCAATTTTAAATACGCACAAATAAGTTGTCACCTAGTGACGCCGCTATGAATGACCAAACTCGGCCGGTATTTCTTGGTAAAAATTATAATTTTTACCAAGGCGAGTTTTAATCAATGCATTACATTTGCATTTAATTTAAACCGTTAATAGTAGTAATAAAAAATAATAAAGTATTGAAAAATAATAATAAAGAAAAGAAAGTCACATTTTTCTAACTTTCTACTAACTTTCATCAAAACCAAATATTTTTTTAAAATAATTATTTTTTTGCTACTAATAATTTCAATTTATATTATTTTTGTGTAAACATATCAATTAACAACTATTATGATTACGCGTTATATGTCAATATATGCTTCGGTAAGCTTCGGAATATTTCGTGACATTTCGGAATCTCGCTTCAATTGTTTTAGATTTAGACGACAGAAACCCACGCAAGGATACACGTTGACGTATTATATTATAGATTGTATGTTAACATTTATTTATACAAATTGACGAGAAAGTTAAATAAAATAAATTATCGGATGGGCGAATTAAAAAAAAAAAAAACAGTGTGTTCTAATTATAATAATATATTAAAAATTTCAAAGATTACATTGAGTATATTACATAATATTATTTATTACAAATTATTACATACTTAAACTTAAAAATCAGTTACATAGTTTCATATACAATAACATTGATATTTAGGTAAAAATTCATTTAGTCCTATATTTTGAAAAGGTGTTCTTCAAAAACCCGTAAACACTAGTTTTTTTAAGCAGCCTGACATCATGACAGAGACCAGATCTCATCTGGTGCGGAGCTTATTCAAACGGAAAGCCTATATATGTTAATTAATTTCTTTGTTTTTTAAAACCAAAAGGAACCGAATCAAGTCCCTCAAATTTCCTTTTTGTTGAATTTGGCCTAAATATCTTTTCTTTATCGCGAATCACGACGTCGTGTGTCTCGGTTCTCTCAAAATTTTTGTATAGAATTTTACGGGGTTGTTCGTTGTTTAATATCATATCCTTAAGTCGGTCGAAATTTACATCTTTGGCGATCTCGTGATTAATTGAAATACCTTTGACCTTACATGTTTTAAAGTATTTATTCTGAGTCGGTGAATACACTACATAACCATAGTTCTTAGGACCCCCAGAAGCAAATTCGGTTATGTAACTGCCAGAGCCGTATACCTCTAATTCATCGGTCATATCGCCCACGTTAGTACCGGTTTCTGGTTCCGGTTCCCCCGCTCTAGAAATGTAAATTACGGAATCCGTATCGTAATAAAGAACTTTATCTCCGAGCATCGTTAAATATTTAAATAATCTTAGCCTGGCCTGTGCGGTTACGAAACTGGCAAGGCAAACATTAATGGTTGGTAGCAGATCATACGCTTCTTCCTTGTATTCGTAGTTAACTACAAGGGTATTATCGTTGATGGGTAAAACGGTGTTTACCTCAATGGCAGAATCGCATAGCATATTAAAAAATTCGTCTGGCTTATTGACGATTTTGGTTTTAGGCTGATTCTCTCTTTGGCCTAGTTTACCCCAAAACGAATTTAACATTAATTTTGCCAGCGCTCTCAACCCCGCATTTTCAACAATATCCTCATATTTTAGCTTAATACCTTCAGCATTTAGAAACTCTTCAATGTATTTATCCCTCTGTTCTCGGGTAATGCAATTCTTAGGCCATCCAGAAGCTTGCTGTTTTATTTTTAAAAATTTATTCATCATCTCGGTAAAAAGGCCTCCCGATTTTGTAACATCGTCGTATTTTTCTATTGAGTAATGCCAGAGCTCAATAATTTCTATAATTTCATACCCCATCTCCAAAGCTTTCTTTACTTCGTCCAAAACCCATGTCCCTGTTAATGCCCGTTCCTCGTTATTGTGATCGCAATCCCCATAATTTACGGAAGTGGAACACGAACGACAAAGAGTAAATAATAATTTTTTATTTATTTTTGCTGGTAATACGGGGTGATATAAATTTTGAGGAGGTAAAATTCTACATTTTATTAGACCCTCTATATCTGCTAATTCTTTAGGACATTCTTCTCCAACATAAACTCTTGGATGACCAATAGGAAATTTCCCGTATTTACACGACCACGGATACAAGGAACATATGTCTATGTACTTTATTTTTTCACCGGGTTTTATCTCGTAGTATGTCCTAGTGTTTCCTGTGCGGCCACCATAGAAAGAATCCCTTGGATTCATTGGCTCGTGTGCAATCAGCGGATGATTTTCTGTGTAGTTGTCTATTTCTTCATTTAAAAGTCTACTAAAATCACAATGCCACATTTCTATCACTTCGTACCCAAAATTCCGCAATCGGTCGTTCTTTGCCACAGTGGACTCATATCTCATATTTAAGGATTCGTGTGGATTATCGTGAAGCGGCTGGTGTCTATCAAATTTCAGACATTTTGGATGCCCGTGATAGTAGCATCCGTGAAATTCGAAAACCTGATTTGTGTCTGGACTGAAACCATCTACTTTTAACCCGTGTAAAATAACCTCCTTCTGTTTCCCCGCGTGCAAAATATTTATACCTCTCTGTTTTTCTTCCCATATTAACCACTTGAGCGCTATTTTCGATTGGTTATCAGAAAATCTATAGCCCCCCTTTGGTATTATACCAATGGTGTTTGGTTTTAAAAAGTTTCTGCGAAACACCTTATTACACGCTGAAGCAATTGTAGTAGCTTCTGTAAATGGGCACACGTTTCCTGCTTCCAGCAGTTGTTCACGGAATTTCAAACATGCTTCGGTTAGAATAGCTACATCTGATTCGCAATAACTCTCAATTTCTTTTTGGAAATCAAACACGTAATTTTCAGCAAGTTTTTCCTCGTGCCATTTCAATAATTTTCCTCGTTCTTCACTCTTCATGATGTCCGGCTCATAATACCTGATACAGGGTATAGGGCCTACGTAGTTCTGGTTGTCTCTGGTGTTGAAGAGGTGTGGAAAGTACCCCTTTTTAAAATTGTCACCCAAGCCAAAGGCTTTCGGTAATTTCGACAGAGCCATTGGAAAATAATTAAGTGAATCTATAAATTTAATATTTCCCACACACATAGATATTATTTTGGTACCTCGCATGATAAGTTCCGGCTTTAAGGTAGTTTTAGTGAGAACATGGTTTAAGATAAATTGATGGTCGAAGGCTTGACCGTTGTGCGCCAACACCACAATATTTTTAAACGATGACCTTTGCTTTAGAAGATGTTGTAAAAAAATTTCTACGCAGTTTTCTCCATTCAACTTCTGAAGACACACACCACATTTTTTACAACAAAATAGTAATTTTCTTTCAATAATACATAAATCACAACATTGTCTAAATACACATAGATTGGGTTCGTGTTGGACAGTATGTTCATCGATTTTCTTTTCCTGGGTCGTTTCGAGGTCGTAAAATACGAATAGAAAATCCTTAGTTTTATGTTTGCCTGTGTTGGGTTGCATATGACATAAATGATTTCCAGGTTGAAATTTTTTACAAATTTTACAAAATATCTCACCGCAGGTATGTATTCTATTTTTCTTTATCGTTTTAAGACACGAGAGGCAACATACGATCTGATCACAAACCGTTCCTTTTCCCAGCGACTGTTGTTTTTTATGTTGCTGGAAACATGAGTTACTTCTAAACCATCGATTGCAGTCTTGGCATTGGATCTTTTCCTTTATTTGACATGGTGGTGATTGTTGACAGCTCTGACATGTACCACCACATCTATGTTTATTTTTTGTGTTATAGGGCGTATGGCACTTTGCACAATAATAACTACAACAAAATGCAGCGGTAAGAGAACTGATGACATTGTAATGTCTTTTATGGTAAAGTAAGTTGATTTTCAAATTTGTATCTTGGCCTTCAAATATAACATTTCTTCCTTTTGAGGCAAAATCGTAAACGGTTATTTTATAGTTCTTGAAATAGTCTTGAAAATGTTTAATTTCTTCTATGCCGGCTCCATTATCAGGAATTTGAACATGGGCTTCTACCGTTAGTTTTCTTGCTCTTTCCGTTTGTAGTTTTCCGATATCTCGTCGCACCTTCTTGTACTCGGGGTCTTTATCAGCAATTGCCTTACCGACAACTAGAGCTCGCGGTAGACACATGTTGTCCTTATTGTTAATAGTAACTATGCCCCTACGCATACCACATTCTTCTTCAAAATTATTGTATTTACTTTGTCTGTTGTTTCCCCGGCCGCTGGGCAGACGTACAGTTGTTACTCCAAGGCAGAATTTATCAGTGCTCAGTCCGGTGGAGTTTGACTGAAAAATACTATTTAAAATTCCCCATACTTCATCGACTGTCACCTCACTAGCGTCGGGGAAAGACAACCAACCATCGCCTTTATTAAAATCCTTGCTGCAAAAAGTAAACCCAACTTTATCTTCAGGTTGAACCCCCTCTGTAGCCTTCATTATAATCTGGGTGATAGCATCTTTTACCCAGTTTGTTGGTTCTTTGTTTTCAGGAATGGGTTTTATTTTAAACTCCAGGGATCGTCCTTTCAAATTATATTGTCTGACGATCTTGGAAACATCCTTGACGACATAGTAGTTTTCCATTATTTTCGATGATTCACTGTCAATAGCAATTATTTAATTGTATTGTTTTAACGGACTAGACAGCTTTCACCTTCGATAAATTGAAAGGAAATGGTACAGCATTGGACGATCAGTCTATTTATAACCCTAAATCCGTCGATCGAACCGAGTAGTGGACAGTCTATTCATTTGGACACTGATATGTTCGCGATATGTGCTTATTTTCCATAAGAATCAATACTAAATTGAAATTTCGTCCTATCTGCTACATTTTTCTCACTTAAATGCTTTTAAATCGAAACACTAAATCATTGATAACATTTTAGAAATGTCATGTCTCTGATGGGCGTGGTATAGTTCCAGAAAAACAATATCTCTCAGTCATATATGCTATTTTTAGTAATCCATGCTGGGCCCTTTGCGAAGGGCTGTAAATCAAATTAGATCAAATCGATTGAACAAGCTTGCAAAACCTCGCAGTTGTGTCACCTGAAGTTTGATTTACGCCCCGGACGGGTCCATCCACGATACTTTTAAATAAGGCCGTTTTGGCTCATGAATATGATTTCAAGATGACGACCTGCTCGCCGCGATTTCAAAAATATAGCACACATGGGGCTTAAACCCGTTAGGACCGGAATACCGGCGCCGATGCACAAAAGGCCTTAGCTCTGTGCGCAGTCGTCTTTTGAGGAATCTAAGAGAGCTACACGTGCGCAGTCGCCGGATTTGGAAGCTTCGCTTCCACTTGGCCCTTGGCATTTTTCAAAAGTACGGTAAGGCCCTTTTTTGAAAAACATTTTCGAAAAATATTTACGGGCATGCCGGTACCCTTGCATGACGTCATTCGCATTTTTCAATTTCATTTGACTTTGATTTACGCCCTGGCACGGGTCCATCCACGATACTTTTAAATAAGGCCGTTTTGGCTCATGAATATGATTTCAAGATGACGACCTGCTCGCCGCGATTTCAAAAATATAGCACACATGGGGCTTAAACCCGTTAGGACCGGAATACCGGCGCCGATGCACAAAAGGCCTTAGCTCTGTGCGCAGTCGTCTTTTGAGGAATCTACGAGAGCTACACGTGCGCAGTCGCCGGATTTGGAAGCTTCGCTTCCACTTCGCCCTTGACATTTTTCAAAAGTACGGTAAGGCCCTTTTTTCAAAAACATTTTCGAAAAATATTTACGGGCATGCCGGTACCCTTGCATGACGTCACCCGCATTTTTCACAACAACACAGCATTTGGCAGTCGTCTTTTACAGAATCTATGAGTAACGCGTGCGCCACTTGGGTATTAGGAGAACAGAAATTTGCAATGCTAACCGGATTATATTTTAAACTGTAAACATTCTTTCTGATTACCTTCTATAATATATGCTATCCTAATACAAAATCATTCGCAGTAGTAATTTTCAGTTTAAGATGCAACTGAAATATCTTTAATTTGCGTGCGCCACTTGGGCCCTCGCACTTTTCAAAATATGGTTAAGACCTTTTTCAAAAACATTTGTTGACCTCGCAGGGTGCGGAAGGACATTGTTGACTCTGAAAAGCGGGGAATACAATTTTGAGTGCCCCCTGCATTTAAACATTTCTGAGTACGCCCCTGTTATCTCTGACGTCACATTTTCTCTTATGCGCCTAAAATTTAGGTTAGCCCGCAACACACCAGTCTAAAATCAGGTCACCTGATTGCACACCTGTAATTAACACCTGACCAAATGTCGGCAACATCAAAGGATGCCGCACTGATAAGAAAATTCCCACGGTCTCGATTTGGTTCCCAGGCTCAACCGCCCCCATACCTACTAAGTGCTTTAGTCAAACTTTCTGTAGTCAAAATTGGTTTTAGAATTGTTAAATTCTATAGTGGTCGTGGAGAAAATAGTTTCATATTTTAAGAAATTTTGTAGTAAATTCAAGGCATTTTCCCGAATTTACTTGATTTAATATACGGAATTAAGTACACTGTAATGACCAGTTATTTTATCATTTTTCTTCCTTCTTGTTATTTTATCGACCATACAAAATGCAAGTGGTATTATAATGTCCTCTAATGATGTTTCGTTTGATGTTAAGAAGTAGGACATCCTTAATGTAAAGCAGCGAATAAACATCGTTTGGCAAAGAACGCGTTGTAAAAAACTACTTATGGTAATGCTTTTTGGAGCCCCGAAAATATTGATGGAAGCCTATTAACGTGCCTCTTATGCTCTATCGATTCCTGAAGCATTACCATTTAACTACCTTCAAGGTACTTTAAAATGTCAGTTCATGTTAACTGGCATTGCAGTTAAATTACTACTAAAAATTTTACGCCTTTTCTATTTATGACAAGGTTATCGATGGAACTCAAATTCATTTTATTGATTTTGAATTTTGCTTAATGCTATAGCTGTAACTCTCAAAATGTATGTTGATTACCCTTAAAAAGTAAATATACCTGACGGTAAATTATGAAAGTACATTGGTAGAAGTACTCGTATTTGAGTTTAAATTAAGTTGTAGTTACGAGGGAAGGTAAAAAGTTCGCGGAATGAAAGGGTTTTTTATTTATTTATTTTTATAAATTTTAGTTAGGTTACCCAACAGAGCCATTGTAAAAATGGTTTCTATAACAGGGTGACACAACAAAATACAATACAGAAAAAATAATAGTTATATAAAGTACGGTGTACAAATATCAAATTAAACAAAAGTAAAGAAAAATATAAACATATACAAATTATTATAAATTTTCAAGGCAGTATTTCTTGAAACGTTGCAATGAACAGGCATAAACATTCATACCAGGGTCTATTTTGCTGAAATAGCTAGACATTCTAGCTATCGGAGAATTCAGTCCCAAATAACTCTTAAATGGTTTATTATAGAGAAGCACACGGTTTCTTAAGGCATGAATTTGTATCAACTAAATTTTGTATAGGAACGTAAGATCTCAGATTATGTTTTCGGAAAATAACGCATATTTTGTGTTTTTTGCTCGACTATGTAAAATATTTAATAACTTATGTAAGAGAATACACCTACATGCTTTGATAGTGTAATGATTAGCATGCTCGCGTTTTAATTCGCAAACTAAAGTTCAATCCGGTCTGGAGGCAATTATATTTTTTCTGCTTTTTTTTGCATTTCTATTTTGTTTAAATTATTATTTCAAAATTCTAGTTATATTTGGGCAAAAGTTGCATTTAATTTTTAAAAGCTTAAATTTAATAACCAGTGGAAATTATTGAAATTGAATATACGAAATCAGAGGAGCGGAGTTATAATTTAAAACAACCAATGGAAGCCATAGGCGCAATTTTCAAAATCTTAATGAACCTTGCTATATATAAAAAAAATACTGCACATATTTAGAGACCTAAATAATAGTATTAGGCAATCGTATTAAAATTAACAAAAAAAATATTTTAACATAAAATTTGTTTTGGCATCCCAAATAATCATCATTCACTTACTCAGGTATTTACGCAGGTATTTGCGAGACCCTGAAATGTGTGAAAATTCACACTTCACATCAATTTTTTTATGGTTGATTTCAATATTATAAAATTACAGAAATATAAAATATCACAAAATTACAAAATAAAATAAATTCTTTGGTTCATTTCAATATTATGATAGATAAAAAAATATATTCAAACCAGTCGCACAGGAATGTTGAACATCAAAGTAAACCAAATACCCAACACCTACTCAATAAATAGAACCCCTGTTAAATAGCAGCCAGTTTAATGCAAGGTATTTTGGAACGCATATATGCGACTCTGGTTTAAACTGATGAATCTAGTATCGCATATATGCGACGTTTAGTCGTCAAAGTGTTAAGCTTAATTGGGTCATTGGCACCCCCGCTCAGGGGGCGCAGTTACAGGGTTGCAGTATATCGTTAAATTGACACTAAAATTGTGTTTTTGCGTTTTCTGATATATTTTCATACTTACGAGATATACAGAGTTGAACTTTTTTCAGTGAAAACACGGAATATTAAGAACTCCCACGAATTCTGTGAAAACCCCAATATAATTTTACTCGTGGACAGATTCTAGATTAATTTGAATTTTGAATATGAATTTGCCCTAAATAACTTCTACTTCTATGTAATCCAATGCGTCCTACGCAAATCCTATTTAATCAAACATAATTTTCCGATAATCGGTTTGATATTGGAGCAATCCATAAAACATAATCATCTTTAATATACTCGTACGTTCTATCTAGATCTATTAAATCTGAATATAGGTATAGATTTTGCATCCCAATGCACGTAGCTATAGCATGGTTTCCCTTACAGAGCCAACGTTCCAAAACCACAATGCACAGGGAGCTCTTTATCTGCTGATCTCTTTATATTGAACGAGTTTTCAGGGAGTCGATCTAGATAACCAAATAATTTAAATGAAAAGTTTAGTTTACTACTTTGTAAATAGCCTGGTTTCTTGATTTGACAATATCTAACTTGACTGAACATTTTATTGCGTTTAATGCGAGATAAGCTCTTAAGGCAATCATCATCATCAGTTTTTGATCTTTTCAAGGATTCTTTTATAGTCTGTCTTGTTTTTAGATTTAATTTTTTTTAGGTCTTTCTCCAACTGATCCATATATCTCTCCTTTGGTTTTTTAACACTTCCTTTTCCCGTATCTGACATTTTACCCGAACTAGCGCAACTCGCAATACAAACCACACTCTAGTCGTTTCTCCTAACGTTACCATCAAGAGCAACGCAACATATGCTGTTTGAAAAGCACTTTCCGTATTATATCTTTGATAAAAATAAAAATGTATCACCATTCAATAATTTGACAGATGCCCCATATATTTTCTGAATCTTATTTTCAAAACAAAAGTTCATTTTCGTTGTAAGAGTCTGTGTAGTGTGTTGATTGTATTGATATTAGGTGTGTTCGCGCCTGTTGCTCGAATTATTAATATTTATGTGGGCAGGTTATTAATCCAACATTATATTTTAGTCTAGTTACGGAATAACATTCGAGCCATCTGTATGTTAATTTGTGTACTCAGTTCTGCCTGTACGCAATCGCCTTTCAGGTAACCTACACTGTTGCAGTTCACGAATGTAAGTTATATTCATTCGGCTCGTGTATTAGTGTATTTTAGTCGCTCATTTCGGTCACCGCATCATCTGAGCTCTCAGTATCGTGCTTCTTTAAGCAGAGGTAGAATTAGTCTAGTTCCACCTCAATTCGTTTACTCTGCTTTGTTGTCGTGAATACATTTTATGCTTGCATTCACATGTGTGTTAGTACATTTCGCGAACACACGATGTGGACAAATCGATCGTGGGGCTGTGTGTCCAAACTCTCCATTCCAGACCTGGTGTATTACGAAGCCTACAGCATCTCAAAGAACCCGTCGCTATATAACGTTTCAATCATGTATATATCCAATCCCATCTCTTAATCCCATCGCACGAATAATATAAACAAATATGTGTTGATCGATAAAAAAAGCTTGTTTAATTTTGGGGGATATCAAATGAAAGCTCTTGCTATACATGAATTAACAATCACATTTTTTTTATCAATAAAGAATTAACCTAAAATCTATTTTTGTTTCTCTTGTTTAGATCAATATCCTACAGCAAGGGTGTCAAACTCATTTATGTCGTGGGTCATTTTTCATACAAAAGAATGATAAGCAGTGACGAAAATTAAAATATCCTGAAGGGTTTCTTTTAAAAATTTTGATAAACAGAAAAAGGAGAAGAGAGCATATTTTACTTTTTTAAAAGTACATAAACACTTTTGTTTCATTAACGCTTGACGAGCCACAAAAAATGCAGGCCGTATGAAGCCCGCGAGCCATCATTATTACTTCTCCGTCTTACAGATGAGCATCGTAAGAAGCTCTCCTACCCAATAGTCCTACATACGCTACTGGCCTCGCTTACACAAAAACAAATCCTTCATTATTATGTATAATCTAAGTCTATCCTAAAACAATTTTCAGTATAAAAAAAAAAACAACAATAAATAATGGTTTTCAATAAAACCAATAATATTACTTTTAGTTTAGTTGTAAACCATTTTTCTTAATAATATATGAAACAGTTTTTCGTTGACGCATTATTTGGGATCTTCTTGTTCTTGGCAACGTTTTCCCTAAGCTCTTGTCTGAATGAGTCGATAACTGTTCTTTCTTTATTTCAATTTTAGGAAGGTTTGTTTGAAGGGTGTGGCCGAGGAAATCATTATGTGTTGTTTATTAGGAAACGGCGGAAAGATTTTATTGAAGCGATAAATGTCTGGTGACATTTTTGATGGATATTTGTTTCTCATTATATTAAGAAATTTTATTTAATGTTTTATCTTCTAGAGTGTTTTTTAAAGATGAAAATTTATCACGTCTGCTTAAAAGACCATAAAAGAGGGGTGATAACTGATGATACAAGAATGAACAAGTATTTTTTGTTTTATGGTGAAAAGAATAAAAAGAATTAACTGCAGTCAACCAGAAGATAATTATTGTACAGTTGAAAGATATTTCTTTATATTTATGAGGTTATTAAGATTGAAAAGATAGAGAGAAATGGGAGACATACTTTCAGATCTTCAAATTCTATCTGAAAACAATAATTCGTAATCTACACAACTAAATAGAGCATCAAGCACATAATTTTAAATCTAAATTATCGGATTTGGCTTGACATACCTGAGTTGATCTATATCAATGATTTGTTTACATTGTGCCCTATCCTAGCCAACTTATCGCCAATTGTTGACTTTGACTATTCTGTCTTTTTCATTCTAGACGAACATTTCTTAAACTGTGGTCCGCGGACCCCTGGGGGCCGCGTAGCCATTGCCGGGGGTCCACGAAACAATTTGGGCATTAACTTTACATCCCCCAACTTTTCGCTTTTAGTCAAATAACTCATTTAATAAAAATCCTACATGGTCAGGACTTTTTGTATTTGTTGTTACCTAACTAGTTATTGACATAGCTAAACAATAATTAGTAAAAATTTAATTATGTTTATTCAACTGCAAATTATTTACAGAAAACATATTATAAAAGATCTATTTTCACTAATATTTGACCAAGAAATGTTTGTATGATCTTAACGTATTATAATTTGTAACTTTTTTTATTCTTTTTACTACTATTTTTATTAATTTTATGTTTTTTATTCTATATGCTAATAAAAATGTTCCTCTATAAATGTACAAGAACATTTATTAAAATAGCCAGCGATACATTTTTACCAATATTTATTACAACGTAGTGCCTATGAGATTATTGAGCCAGAAATTAAGTCTCAAGAACGACGTAAAATGCCTAGGGTCGGGAAGGGGTCCGCAAAAAAAAGTGGGGATCCGCGGACTACATAAGTTTAAGAACCACTGTTCTAGACCACATGCTTTTTTATTAACGTGAGTGATGACTAACGTGTATTAACGTGAGTGGTGACTCGATGCCCGAAAAAATGGACATCGAGTTGGGTCTAATAATTTCTATATTATCAACACGAACCAAACCAGTGTAGTGTCATTCGATAGCTGAGAGAAACTTATCGACCTATTTCCATCTTACCGATTATGTCAAAGATCTTAGAACAAGTCATCGCCAAAAGAATATACAACTTTTTTGAATGTAATGATTATTTCAGTAATGCTCTATTTGGTTTCAGATCAGCCAAAAGTACTACATTAACAATAATATATCTTGTAGACTACATTACAAACGCTTTTGATACAAGGAAGATATGTGAGATTTACCTATGTGATCTGTCAAAAGCTTTCGACTGTATGTCGCATAATATTTTACTAGCAAAACTAGAGCACTATGGCTTTCATGGAATTGCTCTAGATTTAATAAAATACTATTTAACAAATAGAATCCAGATGGTCCTCTACAATAATAAATCAAGTAGTTAAGAAAAAATCAAAATCGGTATACCACAAGGCTCAATTCTAGGCCCATTAATGTTTATCATATTTATCAACGATCTACCGCAGCATATAACATGCACTTCGGTACTATATGCTGATGATACAACATTAATTGAATCCAAACCTAATCTTGTGGAATTAAACAATGCCGTGCAGAGATCCTTGAAGGAGGCTGAAAACTGGTTCAATATTAACAAACTTCTAATGAACAATGCTAAGACAGCCTCATTAATATTTAAACCAAGTAAGGTTAATATGAACGCTACTATCGGTTCAGCAAAATTCCTTGGAGTGTACTTGGATTCCATACTCACGTGGAAAACTCACATCGATAGCATCTGCATGAAATTATCAACAGCAATCTATGCAGTCAAAAGAATATCGAAAACTTTAGGAGAGAAATCAGCGCTATGCGCATACTATGCTCTGTTCTACTCCCGTGCTACAGATGCCATCGAGATCTGGGGTTGTTCAAGTCATCTGAACTCAGTGCTAATCTTACAAAAAAAAAAGCTGTAAGATCTATTGAGGGTAAACCACAACTTACTCATTGTAAACCACTGTTCCAATATTTCGAAGTACTGACTATAACATGTAGCTATATTATGGCGCAAATACTTGCTTCTGCCAAACAAAAAGATGAACTTTTAAGAAGAACTAACATCCATAATTACGATACAAGAGCCAAAACAGACTTTGAAATGGATCGTTACAGGCTAACGAGAACTGCAAAATATAATTACGGAGTGAAATTTCTCAATAAACTACCAAAAAAATTGATTGACCTGCCGTTACCTAGATTCAAGAAAAAATTAAAGAAGTTCTTACTGGAAATATCTTTTTACAATATAGAAGATTTTCTTAACTTCAACTTGAAATCTCTCAATTTCAACTGATTCAACGTGAAACCTCTACTATGAATTAAATTAAATATAATTAAATGTACCTATTAAATAATTATGTATTCAATTTCATGCGTATTTATATGTATATTTTTTGACAGAATGTACATTACATTTTAATAAAAATAATAATTATTATTATTAATATTATTTGAGCAGTGTTTCGGAACCAGTCCGCGAATAAATTAAACCTATTCGCAAAGAAATTTGACAGGTCCGCAAAAAATGCTTTAATTAAATTAAATTAATTAATTATTACATACTTAATGAGTTAAAATGTATGTTATTCTGTACTAAACTTATAATTACATATTAATATGCCCATATATAATCGAATAAATTTGTAATTTGACGAGCTTAGTTCCACAACGTTTCTTGTTTAATTACCAACATTAATGGACCTCTTTGAAAAACGAAACCACATTTTCTTTCCAAACCTTAAATAGAAACCTAGAAACCTTAAACCTGAGACATCTAGAAACCTTAAATAAATGGCTGCCTTAAAAAGTGATTTTAAGTAATTTATTTATTGTGGTTCCCTTCAACTTTTGAAAAATGGACAAGAGAAGTTTTGGTAATATACTTTCGTACTTTTACGTTGCCAGGCCGCGGAATAATATTGGATTTTACACTGGTCCGTGAAATATTATCACAAAAAGCTAAAAAAACAGTATTAGAAGATATGTCACCTAATCAGGCGTCCAAAATATATTAAATAAGTTAGTGATCCTCATGGACAGTAGGGTATGGATGTTCTGTTGTTTTAATATAGAGGCACTTGTACGTCGTACTGTCTTTGATACTCTCAATATACGCGCCTGTAAATCTACAATCAGAAGTCATCTATTTCACTTTTGTTCCCTATTTTGATTGTCCATGTTCATGTCTGCAGTATACGTTGCGAGAATAAAAATTAAAAATTTAACTGATTTTCATTTAGTAGTCTAAAATATAGTTACGTCTCTCCACATCTTTACTAGTTTTACTATATCACTACATCAAATACTTATGTCAACAAACAAAAATGTAACATTTACGATAAAACTTGTAATTCTACTCTTGTCGGCACTATAACCATTTGAAAACGTCGTAAATTGAAGGATAAAAGCTATTTTTGTTATAACTTTTTTTGTGTAATATAAAGGAAATGTACATTGTATTCGTTTAAATTGGAATACAAGACCTTATGGCGTATAAGATTGGCCAATATCAGCTGTGTTAAAATAAAACACATGTTGGGGTTGCTGTTTACAGAATGAATAAATAACGAAACGAGTTTGTAAGTTTTGTCGTAAACTGTGTGTTTAGGTTAACTTTTAGATTGCCTGAATGTAGAATGAAGTACGTAGCTAGGAATTGTGTATTTGCAAAACAAAGATAAAAACCAGAGCGGAAGAAATTCTTTACCGATCTTAGCCCAGTATAATTTTATAAAAGTGATATCGTTGAAACTGCCTTCTGCTACGGTTGGCATTGACTGACGACTGCCGATAGTAACTGCTGAAATAATTCATTCAAACTTCCTACCACCACGGTTATGCATATTTTTTTAAATCACGTCATATAAAAAAGTGGTCCCCGAACGAAGCAGGGCGGGACAGCTACTAAGTTTATAAAACAGAGAAACATTAAAGTAATACTCTGTGAAAGACAATGTAATAAACTAACAATTCAAAGCATGTATCTAAATCAGTTACCTAATGCAGCATCAAGAGTATCCATGGACCAACGTGATCGAAACCCATTGATAAATCAATACTCAGAGAATCAAATCACGTTTCGGTTAACGGTGTTTCACTAATTATTAACCAGGAATCCTCGAAACCAGTCAGACATTGTCGATATCCTCATTACCGCAAATACACGTGCGTGTCTCTCTAACCTGATCACGTTCCAGGACCACAGACTACTCCAATTCTGAGGGTAGATAAGGAAAAAAGGATCAGAATTGACGCACACTACAGTTATATAAATGACGGCCATCTTTTTTGTTGGAAGAAAAAATTTGTTTAATTCTGGGTTTCGAAAGAATATGTCTGGATGATAAATTTAGGTCAGGAAATAATTTGGAGACTCGGCAGTTTTTTGCGTATTTTATGTTGTATGTGTAACTAAAGCTATGGTAGAGAAATAAACTGGTAGCAACAAATATAAAAGTGTGTGATAATGTGTGTTTTGATAATTCTTCTAGATTATATAGACTATAGACCAATTGTATTTATTAATAAGTTCATACGAAAGTAATAGCGGTTTCATACGACGATTTGTGAATAGTGATATGTGTACGCGATTCAAGTAACCGAGAATAAAAACATGGGCAATATATTCCTTCAAGGATATAGTTTTGTCTGAAACACACGTTAAATCAAGCTCTATTTGAGAGAAATTGATCAACTTGAAGTGTTAACGGTTTGGCTCTTACATAAAAGAACTACTAAAAATAAAGTGAAACGGAAACGAATTAATCGTTTCGAATTAATCGTGAGAAGAAAAATAAGCTTTTCATGTAATTTTTGAAGAACTTTAAGATTATCATTATCAAAAACAAGTCTCCATGGTTAAACTTTATCAATTTATGGAAACAAACAAACAAAACCATGAACCGAGCGATGCTGTAGTCTTCCTGTGAATAACGTAATTCACGTCAATATTTTATCCGACTCCATCGTCCAAAAAAGAAGGGGCGGCCGAGTTACCCAGGCTACTCAAATCAGTGTCGTGATTCTGTATCCCACGAGTATCGCCGTTAGAATGTTTCCATTTGAATTAATGTAAATATAGAATATTTCACACGCATATTGCGATTCGCGAAATATTGTGTGAAACTGTGAAAATTAATGGTAAAACCTTTGAGAATTCCCATTTAAATACTTGGGCATCATTATTCATTAAAAATTTGATTCAGCAGAAGATAAAATTAAGCTACTAATTAGTTTTAAATTGCGATAAAAAAAAGTTATTGATTGTCTTAACCCCTATACAACTGCCCAGCGTAATATATATTAATTTCATGATTTTTTTTTCTGAGGATTAAAACCTTATATTACTGCAAATGATTTTTTAAATCCTTTTCCTTTTACATATTTATATTTCAAAGAACAGAGAATAATGAAGAATGGGTATAATAATCCTAAATAATAATCTGACCTTTAATGCAATCTATAATGGGATTTCCTGTAATCTTGGTTAGATTATCGAGTTAACTACTGGTCAGTTAATAACTATTAGCTTGACCAAATTTATTCAGTGACATATTTTGGTAATACGCAACATAACTGCGTAGTAAAGCCCTTTAAACAAACACGCACAAAGGTACGGTCGATTGCTCATATTTAAACCATAAACTGCCAAAAAATGGCCGGTCAATATGCAATGAATATATAGTGTACAACGAACCCTTTTGGGAAATATATATAAGGCATTGACAATTTGGGCAAACTTGGAAATAATCCTTTTAATCAAGGATGTTTAAACCAAGTCCCGCCAGACTTATAATTGTGGACCGTGAAGGCTTGAAAAATTAATATTTAAAAAATATGTTATACCAACTAATACAAAATAAGGTAATTTGAGGAAATTGGCAGTCAGATGAAGTTTGATAGCTCAAGAAGAAATTGTAGTAACAGACAGAAAAAAAAAAAATTACAAATGTTCGATCAAACCAAGATTTAGAAGAAAGGGTTAGAAGTGCAATACGGGATATCCAAGAGTGTACTCTTATAAGGGCGATGGAAGAGTTTTTATTAAGAATGAGAAAATGTGTGGACAATAATGGTGGTTTGATCGAACATTTGTATTTTTTTTTTGTAAAATAATTGTAAAAAGTAATAGTTTTTTTTTCTAAATAGTCAAATAGTTTATTTTAGAGATATTTTGTTTCTTTTTTTATTGTTTTCAAAGCTTGCTACGTTCAACTTTGTAAAACTTATGTTGATTATTATTTTGTAAATAAATGGTCGCCATTTTGAAATGGTTAACATAAAAATATGACTTTTTGGTATCATTGTAAAGTTAATTTAATGTACTTTTAGGAAAAAATATATAAAATTATCGATTCCCTATGCTCAAAAGTTGACATCATTTCCGGTGAAACTGGAAGTTCCTCAGAATTCTTATAGTACCTTTAGATGGGTCTTTTTGTCTAGTTTAACTTTTGTTCTGAAGATTTTTTGTATCTTTACAAATAAAGGAGATTTTCGGGGTGCCCCGTTTCAAACAAACACCCTGTATATAAATCTTTTTTAACACTAATTTATGGAAATTCGCCCTGCAAATGTCTTAAACTTTATCGTTAATTCACCTTAAATTCTTAATTAGTATTCTTCTGTTAAGAAACACGTTCAAAATGTGAAATCTCGTCCCATTTTAAAATGCAAAAAATGACAGCTGTCTCCTTTTGAAACCTTGTAAGCATATTTTTGCCTCAAAATGCTCAAATAATGGCCCAGATTCTTTGAAAAATATTTTCTGATACCTCAAAATATTATCTCGCACGTCCAAAAAGCTATCCTGAACCATTATTACCATTTAACACTTTGATTCTCGCCGTAGATCTGGACCGGCCGTCTTGTATTAAGAATATTTTTGAATTATCGTCTGATAAAACCTGTCCGTGCCGATCAATAGTGACTTTGATTCGACACGGATTCGAAGAAATAATGCATGATTTTTATCAATAAAAAATAGTCAGTACCCCCTGTCGAAATAAAATTAAGCCTAAGCACTAAAAAAATATCACCCGGATTAAGACGGCGGTTCATTTTCCTCTCTCAGCGTTACCGGAAAAATGAAGATACACCAGAAGTTGAATAGAACATACATACCACACTGGTACAATATAATAGTAGATTCGGCAAAAATGACGAATTATGGTATCGATGCATGATCTGTAGACTTTGGGCCCATGCTGAGTGCTTTTTGCAGTTTAGAGGCAGTTAAAATCTTAACATGTTGACTGCCAAGGCAAGATTCAGGATTCTTGTCTCAAAAGTCAATTTGATATAGCCATATTATATTATAAGTCAATGTACTACAAGTAATCTCGTAGTCGGCGTCCTGGGCAAGAACGCTAACTACGAGAAAACTCGTAATTGGCAGTCAACGTGTTAAAAGGTCCTCTCTCCAGTTATTATATGTACAGGAACTTCTAAGTTTTTTTGTTGTTTTTTATAAATTGTAATGAAAATGGAGCTCTTAAATGTGACCGGAATATCCCACCATATTGACCGTTATTACCGACCTAGGTGGATAATACCGGTCATTTACATGTTTTAAAAAATATATGCTTTATTTAATTAGCATAAACTTTAAGAGATATTTAACTTTTACAATTGATTCTCTATTGAAGTAGTTAAATGCTACTGCTTTAATAAAATATTTTGTATGAAAATTGTAATTATTATTGCAGTTTTCCCTTAGGTGACCATTTACCTATCTTCCCCTATTTCTTGTGGTCCGCGGTAGAAAGTTAAATAGTTTACTGGTCCGTGGTTCGTTTTCGGTTGAGAAACGCTGTTCTACATTAAATCCTGACTGCACCTGCTCTAATCTAAATTGCCGAAATTAAAAAAAAAGTAATGTGCAAAAATAAAATTCCTATTTATTAAAGGAGCGGTTATAAAGGGATAAAGATAAAGAGTAAAACAAAATGAGCATGAAATAAAGTTAAATGCGTATATGAATATTTATTTAGTAATTTGAGGTTATGTCTACATATAAAAATTCGCTTTACCATGTTTTATAAAATGGTATTCAAACAGACGCAGAAGTCATGTACGATCATTAATTTTTGTGGTTATTGATTGTCCTTCCATTAAAGAATTTCCAGTTTGATATTCATTATACAAAATATTTGATACACACGAAAGTATTTTATTTGTGTATTATTTATCATTCTATGTAATTTATTTGTTTACGTAATGATTGTACTAAAATAGTCGCAACAAATAATTTAGATAGCTGAATAAAATTATTTTCAATTTATTAAGGAAATAAACATATTTCATTACATTTTTCAGTACGACAGTTGTTACATGATTTGATTCATAAAATTAGCTATGCATGATGTGTCAAAAAAATATTTAGACTATTTTTTTTTCTCGAGAACTGGTAAAAATAAACTGTATTTCTACTCAACCTTCAGTATATGAGTGACAAAGTGCAATAGATCAGTGTTTCTCAACTGAAAACGTACCGCGGACCAGTAAAATAAATGTGCTACTAAACAAACTGTATATGTAAACTCTACATATATCTTAGTAATAAAAAATCACTGAAAAATGAACAAAATACACAGAAAATGAACAAAATATCATAAAAAAACTAACAAAAAATCTCAAAAATAATAATTTACAAGCCTTTCGAGGACCACTAAAATTTTGCTAAGGACCACCGGTTGAAAAACACTGCACTAGATGGTGCCTGACGGATGACGACCTTAATGGGAGACGTACGAGGTGTGTAAATTAAGTAACCAGACTGGCAACATAGCGTTTGATCTGGCAACATTTGGGACGCGGGACTTGGAGAAGCAGCAGGTAAACATGTGATACGCCTTCGGTACGAGTTTGAACTCGCTAGAGTAATTTTGTTGTCCGTAGCGATTTTTTTCGTGAAACAGTTTTTTCTAGTGCGTTCTAAAAATGAGTGACATTCATTTCGAGCAACGGTGTGCTATCAGGTTTTGCTTCAGACTTGGGCACAGTGTAACGGAAACTTTTGCAAAACTTCAGCAGGCCTACGGAGACAGTAATTGTTAAGGACTCAGGTTTTTTGGTGGTTTAAGGCGTTTTCAGAAGGAAGAGAGTTGATTTAAGATCAATCACGCAGCGGAAGGTTTTCATCTTCAAGAACCGATAAAAATGTCAACAAAATCCGGGATCTTGAGCGTTCAGATCATCGGTTGACAGTCAGAATGATCAGGGAAGAGTTGAACTTGACTCACATTATCGTTCATCAGATTTTGACCAATGAATTGGGGATGAGAAAAATCTGTAATTTCAATAAACGAGTTTTTGGACAGTAAAAACATTTCTTACAAAAGTACATTCATAGGGGTACACCATTATCTTGGTGTACTTTTTCTACAAATAGAGCAATCGTCCTGACCTTCTTCTGCCTCCCTCTGCCTTCGATTACCATTCGGTGTCCCTAGGACATTTTTCTCGATATCGCCTGTTCTACATCTGGTGGGACCAATACACGTAGAATGTGCGTGTAGGCGACTTGAGATATGATTTAATTTCTTTGTTAACTGCCCTTAAATTTAGTAATAATTCGTTTCTGATAAAATGTAAAATACTTCAAAAAAATCAATTATAGGCTAACAAGTCTTGAATATGTTATAATTTGGCAGTATGAAACATGTTTAGTTATGAAACTATTTATTAGCATGGAAGTTTGATCAATTTTAGCAACAAATATACGTCATCCAGTTAATCAATTCGTTCATTTAATTTCATATGATTAACGCTCATTTAGGAGCAAGTTGTATACAAGATAATTATTTAATAACATATTTCCTTTACTTCAATATTAAGTAAATATTTAATTACAATGTTTAAGGATCATAATTTGTTTGCTTACATAATGGTGTTATTAGCTTGTTTGTATTTTAGCCCAAAAATAATAACTATAACAAACTGTCATTTTAAACAGTTATATCATGAGATGAGACAAGTCGTCATAATTAGCACATTCCTAATTTACGCATGTAATTAGTTACAGCGTTATACAAGACCAAATAAAACAAAGTAAAGCTTAAATTAAATATTTCGATGTTTTCTGTTATTTTTTTCAAAATAGTTATTAATGCAATTGGTGCGTAAAAGTAGTCTATTCAATCGAGTGCGAATTTTCGCACGAGGAGTTAGTCGAGTGCCGAAAATGGTAGCTCGAGAAAAGTGTCCTTTACACACGTATTCTATACAAAAAATTCTAACACCTAATATATTAATAAAAAATTGATGTGAAGTGTGAATATTCACACATTTCAGGGTTTCGCAGGTATGTAATAAGTGAAGGCGGTATGCTGAGTGTGTAGGACAAATTTTACTTTGTAGTAATCACGCAAAATGAACGATATTTTTAAAATAATTTATCGTCTGTTAATCATATAATAAGACTGGTTATTAAATTTACGCTCTTAAAAATTAAATACAACATTTGTCAAAATATAACTAGAATTTTGACAAAATAATTTCAACATAATAAAAATGCAAAAAAAAAAGAAAAAATAAAATTCACTCCGTACTCGAACTCGAAACCCTTCGTTTTCCAGCTCATTTTAGCAGTGCTCTAACCCATTACGCCATCGCACGCTTTGCATGTGAGTGTCTTACATTGGTATAACTTGTGAACCAAAAACCACAAAAAATGCGTTATTTTCCGAAAACATAATCTGATCAAAAATTCCTGTTGTACTATTTCGGTTCACACCAATATACATTACTTAGAATTTTTTTAGATTTTTAGTTTAAACCATCTGGGCTACAGGGTGTGGGACAAAATTTTTTTTGCACAATTTTGGCAAAAATCGCATCAAAATAATTTATTTTGCAAAAATAAAAATTTGATCGTTAATCCACGTACTAAGGGCTTTCATTTGATACCCTACTCAGAATTTAAAAAAAATATTTTTGTTTTCGATGAGCACATATTTGTTTATATTTTTAGGGGGGTATGTTTTTTAGATGTTTTAGTATTTTTCCTATGTGCGGGTCAAAGAGTTGTATAAGCATGTTAAATTTCAACTCTCTAGGTTTAGCCGTTTGGCTACAATTTTTACCGAACAGACAGACAGACAGACAGACAGACAGACAGACAGACAGACAGACAGACAGACAGACAGACAGACAGACAGACAGACAGACGACAAAATGACGGTATAAGGGTTTTTTGGTCATACCTACAAAACCCTAAAAACCAAAAGAATTGTCCAAGAATGAATGACATTTGGTTTCCACATTTTGGTACTAATTGGGTTTGGTGCATATAACATTTAAATATAAGCCGTTACTCTGAAAATTAAAGCTGCGTTCAGAGCTCTTTAAATTAGTAGATTGTTCACTGTGCACTATGGATAAGTTTAGTAGATAGTTTTAACGTTCAAGGCAGCGTTTATACAGCTTAAGCATTACTATTTAACAAAAAAAGGTTTTATAACTTCGGGTAATTTTTGAACGAACTATAACCCAAAATAATTTTTGGTTCTTCCATGATTGCAACTAATTTTGCCACTGAATAATGATTATAATTTGAACAATTAATAAACGATTTATAATAAACTTGAAGCAATAAATATCATTTATCATCCAAGTAATGTATGTCATTTAGTTTCATCTGTGGTTACAAACATATAAAAACAATCTTTGCGTCTGTTATCGCTATCAAGTAACTAGATACCTTTCTACTTTTCTCACACTTGAGAAGGATGTATTTATCTTGTAGATAGAGTATCACATAAAAGCTGTTGTTAACCCGCATTTTATAAAAATATATGAATAGCCAGAAATATAGACCAGGAACACATACAAAATGGCACGTCTAACAGGAAATTTATTACATCCTAATAATTTTATTTCCTATCATTTGTCATATTAATTGGTTAATGTTTCGTTATAGACACTCTTAAGCTCAGATGTGATTGAAAAATACGCGCTAATAGTCATTGAAGGGCATGCATATATGGAACATTCATCAGCGTCTGAGGTTAACTTTAGAATATCACACAAGATATAGACTGCAATTTATTAATATCATTAAAATTTTAAAACGGAAGAAAAGAGGATTTTACAATCTGGGAAATTCTTAGAAGTGGGTGATCTTTTCTGCTGTTTCACTATTTGCTTCTTTCGTTAGCCTTCCTTCATTAAAAATAAATCGATGAGTCACTTGACATCAATAACGAAAGGAAATGACAGAGTTGCGCTGCAACTTCACTTTTTTTTTCTTTTAAAACAGTTTTTGGTTTCTAATTTTTTTCGAGAAATTTGGTTTTAGATCTGTTAAGAGGTCGAAATTTGCTAATTAAAAGTTAAAAAAGTCCCTAATTATCTCTTAACCGTAATGAACCGGCTCGATCAATCGGTTTAATTCAGGTACAAAAATAAAAATTCCAAACAGGTCGGTTCGGTTGATGTTTCAGAAATTTAACAGCTCTAAATTTAAGACTGTGCGTTGTCGACTGTAGACAGTTTTCCAAACTTAATAGTTAATGCGCTATTTTAATGAAACAGACATATAAATACACATTAGCTATCTCACTTTACAGAACCTAAAAAATACTGACGCACAAGTTTCAACAAATTTCGGAAATCAGGAAACGAAAAAGAATTGGTGTAGTTGCGACCAGGGCTTCGAACCGGAACTGAACCGAAAACCGAAATCCGAAAAAAACCGTTATTTTTGTAGGAACGAAAACCGGAGCTGAACCGAAAAAAAATATCGGTTTATTTCGGTTCAGATAATGTTTATGGGAGTGATTATAAAATACATTTTATTTAAGATTATTTTTTAAACTGATGAGCAGAAAAAATCGTAATTTTTTTAACTGACAAGTTAAAAAAAAATTGCGCTTCTATTAGGTATTTCGGGAGGGAAAGCAGAACACTGCCCTAGCGGCCTTGGTATGATTATTACAGAATAAGGAATAAAATGTTCTTCTAAATTATAGTAGAAAATAAATTACTAATACAAATAAAAAGATTTAAAAATTTATCACTCGGAACTGAACCGAAAACCGAAAAAAAACCGTTATTTTTTCCGGAACGAAAACCGGAACCGAACCGATATTTATTTTCTTAATTGAACCGGAACAAAAACCGAAACGAAAAAAATTACGGTTCGAAGCCCTGGTTGCGACTATAATTTTGTTAAAAAATCACACAAAATTTAGTAAGAAATCACGATCTCGCTGATGGGAGCTCGTAAAAAGTCATATAAATGCATTTATTCCTTCGCAGTTGGTTTGAGAAAACAAAGATGTAACAACATTCGTTACGGATTAATTTTCATAGCTGTGAATGCTGTCATTAGACGTTAAAACTTTCTATTAAATCTATCCACAAGCACAGCGTATAATCAACTAATTTTAGTGCTGTGAACGCAGCTTTAGTGGAAATTCCAGAGAAAAAACTATTAAACCAAAAACACGATAGTGCGGTAATATTGGTCTCGCAAAATTAGTGTGAAAAATATCGATAGGACTTCGTTAAGAAACATTGATATCTAAAAAATATTGAACACCGATATTCATCCTTAAATTTCACCCGGTTCAGTTTCGGTTTTGTTCCGGTTTGAAGTCTTGCTTTGATCTATTGATCTCCATTCCCCTTCTGTAACCAGCTACCGCAAAAAAAAAAAATATCTCCCAAGACTTAAATAAAAATTGTTTATTATTACGAGTGACATAAAATTATGACAGGAAAAGTCATTTTCCTTGTAATAAAAAAGGCGTGACTATATCGAACGAAATAAAATTCTGTTTATTTCTTTCAAGAAAAAAGAAATTACCTTTTCCAATTTTATTAGTATATAAAAAGTTTTATTTTTACTCAGTTAAAAACTACTTTCAATATGATATTTTCGATCTGGAGTTTTTTGAACTATTTCTGAAGAGTTTTTTGAATGAATACCATGTAAGAGATACTTAGATTTTTTCATATATCTTGGTTTCAAAGGATTTAGACAATGAAAAAAATCTATTGGTAAGAGTGAAAGCTTTAGTTATTTCATAAAAAGAACTTGTGGCTCTAGAGTGGGTACTTCAGAAGAAAACCAAACAATTGGCTATTACTTCTTGACTGAATTAGCATTGCACTTCACAAGAAGATAAGAAATTATTTCTTCTCCACTTCTCCACAAATCTTAAAAAATTAACTTTACAACTTTAATTTAAAAGAATCCTATAATAAATACAAAACAATAAGTATATATACAAATATTTTATACAAATGCTTTATTTGGATGTTGCAATTATTCATGGAATATAGTGTCGGCCAAATGCTCGCCTATTCCTGCCAAACAAATTCGAGCTCTTTCAACAGTATTTCTCATAATATGTACATAAATTTCAGGCAATATTTGAACTCTTCAGTGGTTTCAATATTGTTTTTTAGTTGTTCAATCGACGCTGGCTTGTTGGCATAGACACGTCCTTTATGATAACCCCACAAAAAAAGGTCTGGAGAGGTTAAATCTGGAGAACTTGGCTGCCATTCGATGTCACCGCTTCTGGAGATTAATTGGTCTAGAAAGAGTCTCTTTAAAATTTTGATTGTAGCTCGCCCTGTTACATAGAGCGCCATTTGAAACCTATGTTTTTCAAATTCAGTTCATTTAACTCACGTGACAAAAATTTCTCCACCATGTCATGGTAGCGATCGACGTTCACAATTTTATGACTATTTATTGATTTCACCTCATCTTGTGAATACATTATATATTGAATATATATCTCTAAATACATAAAAGAGGTAAATTTTTTGTTTTTCCGTTATATACTCCGAAACCCTTTGACCGATTTGGACCAAAATTTGTACAGCTACTCTATAGGACTGTACGGAAGTAATGGTGTACAGAAGAGTTTAGCAGGTATAACCAAGAAATTCTAGACACTTCTAGGCTCTTTGATTGAGCTGGACCAAGTTTTGCACTCTTTAGGACCCTGCGGAAGTATTGGAGTATAGAAGTGTCTGGGGATTCGGGTATAACCATGAAATCCTAGCAGTATTAGGTTCTTTGACCGACCTAGACCAAATTTTTGAGTTACTCTTTAGAACCCTGCGGAAGTAATGGCGTAAAAAATATTATTGATATATCTATTTTTTTTTTTTTTTTGAAAATTTAGTTTTTTAATAAAATCTTGTCTAAATATTTCTAAAAAATACAGCGAGAAGACGGGAAATTTCCTTTGAATAGTCGATTGGATGGCTGGATTAAGATCGTACACTCTTTCAAAACCAAAATTGATCGTTTCTGGGGGGAAACAGGAGACTCCTCCATGTGTACGCGTCTGGACTTCAATCATAATTCGACAACAACATGTCGTATCTAAACAATCATTCGTACAATGCCAGCTAAATCAACTAGTATATAATGTTTTCAGTTTATCAAATAAATTATGCAATCTTCTGAAGAAAATTTAAAACCCTTTTAATGTAAACAACCAGGGCCTTGTTGTTTAAGGGTTCAATAATAACACTTTTAACTTTTAATTTAGTACTTTAGAATTTTCAATCCCTTTCAGTAGTGACGTACAGCATAATTAAACTTGGATGTCCTTAAGAAGTTTTTATTGTTTATATTTTTAATCTCGTTGGTATTTTAATTGAATTCTACAGAACTTTAATGAACTCTTTAGAGAAATTAAAAATTCTCATTAAAAATCGTTGAAAAAAATCAGAATTATAAAAATCCATACATCGAAAACAAAAAGGGGACAAGACCGTATTAACTCTTTACCAAAGAACAGTTCCTGTAGTATGTATGTGGCTTTTTCGTATGACCCACTCCAGAGCTAGGTTAAATAGCATTGGAGCCACCGGGTTCCCTTGTCTAAGCCCTCTTCTGATTTCGAAGCTTTTCGAAGTTTTCCCCCCTGTTGTCACATTACCTTTTGTATCTGTGAGCGTTATTTTTATTAATTCCATCAATCTGGTAGGTATATTAAAGCTTTTCAGAATCGCATACAATTTACGCTTCTATCAATGAATAATAGATGCAATGGTAAATTATGTTTATAACTATTTGCTACTATCTGTTTTAAAGTAAAGACTTGATCCATTGTCGACTTGTTTTTATTTTATTTTATATTATTTATTTGGGTGACAAACAGAGTTAAGATAACTCCTAATATGTCACCACGTAGATAATTTATACATACAATCGTAAAAGTTTGCAGTTAATAAGATTACAAATATATGATACTTAAAATAAAACAAATTACAATACAGTATATAACATTTTACAATTAATTAAATCACATAATTGAACCATTGTTAGATTCTAAGTTGTATTTTGATCCTGCAATATTCTGTCAATTTCTGACTTATATTGTGAAAATCGCAAGAAGAATATATCGGAGGTATCAAAAAATGAATTAAAAGATAACATAATTCTATTGAAAGGAGAATTGTGACCAGAATTTGTCAATCTGTTACTACAGTACAAAGTAGAGATTTTCCTAGTTATTATTTGAGGTACGTTAAAATTAATCAATTCAATAGCAGCGGGACAGTCAATCAAATTATTTACAATTTTAAAAACGGTATTAAGATCAATTTTTAATCTGCGGTTAGAAAGACTAGTTAGGTTGAAGGTTTGGAGGCTAATATTATAATTATTTGTATAGTGACTAATTTTGAAAAATTTGTAATTTAAATATGACATAAAACGCTTTTGAATCGACTCAATTCTATGGATATTTATGCTATATTGCGGGTTCCATATAACAGTGGCGTATTCCAAACGGCTGCAGACTAGTGATTTGTATAACGATATTATACTCTCTGGTTGTTTAAAATCTTTGCAAGACTTCATTATGAAACCAAGCATTTTATACGCAGATCTAGTAATGTTGTCTATATGTTTATTAAAGATCAACTTACTTTCGAAGTAAACTCCAAGATCCTTAATTAAGTTACAACGTGTCAATGGAGTATTATATATTTCATATACAAAATTTACTGGGTGGTGTTTCCTTGTAAATGACATAATTTTGCACTTATCTAAATTTAAAAAAAGTTTATTATTATGACAATAATTAGCAAAGTTTTGCAAATCGCTGTTTAGATCTATACAGTCTTGAATACATTCAATGTTTTTATAAATTTTCAAATCGTCTGCGTATAAAGTAAATTTAGATTTCTCAAAACAGGAGTAAACATCATTTATAAAAATTATAAATAAATTATAAAAAAATTGTTCTTCCTGAAGCCTGCCTAGAATTCTCCCAATCTACTGTCTATTATTTCCTTTAGCCTATTTCTTAGACAAATTGCAAAGATCTTTTATGCTTTATCTAGTAGGGCTATATCTCTATAGTTTTCACAATTTGTTGATGCTCCCTTCTTGTATATCGGGTATATTATAGACTCCTTCCATCTTTCTGGTATCTTTTCAGTCTGCCGTACCTGCAGGACCATCCTATGCAACTGTGCATACAATTGATCTCCACCCTGCTTATATAACTCTGCACTGATCCCATTCTCTCCAGAGCTTTTGTTGTGTTTCAATCCCTTTAGTATCTCAATTATTTCTTCTTTTTGTGGAGGCTGTATAATACAGTCCTCCATTTCTAGGCAATCTACTCCTCTTCTTGTATCATGTCGGCTTCATGTCATTTAGAAGCTCGCTGAAATACTCTGCCCATCGTTCTATTTTTCCATCCTCTGTAACCAGCTGCTCATTTTATTTTTAACAAATGTTTGTTTATGTTTTTGTCCCTGCTTTTGCTTTTTAACTCACGGCGCATTTACTTACTTTACTTTAAATGCGAAACGTCCCTTGAATTAATTCATTAATTTTACCTACATGACGATTTAAGAAGAGCTTTCAGCAGTGAACAAAATATTTTCTAGTGTTTTTCTTTTTGATAGGCAAAGGTCAAACATTATAATGCTTTTCGAGCGAAAATACGTGAAGTCTCTCAGCTGTTCTTTTGCATCCAGCCTTTCAACTGGCCTAGGAGTAAATTCTTAAGTTAATCAGATGGACTCCGTAATCAGGTGGACTCAGTAGATGAAGTGCTCTTACTTGTAATATCAAGTCTGGTTGCATAATTTAAAATTTTAATTTTGAAATATTTGATCTTATACCTTTTATTGACTAGTTTATTTTTTTAATAAAATACGTTTGAAAATGTTGCCAAGATTGTATGAATTGTTAAATAAAGAATGAATAAACATTGGATTGTTAGTGTTATTCAATTTTATTGCCGTATTTTAAATAGATTCTGAAGTCCAAAATATTTTTATTGGCATCTGTATTACGTCAATTGTAGAAGTATTTTTTAAATATAGCTAATTATACTTAAACAAATAAATATTATATAATAAATAAATAAGATTTCGCAATATACAAAGAGATTTTTTTTTACCATTTGCCATTTCAGGCTGCCTCAATTACGTCATCATAAAGTAAATTTGACTGAACACGTATTTTGTGCAGTACGTATATTTGTTAAGAATATTTATTTAAGTAATAAGATTCATCTTTTCCAGTTTGACTTCATATGGCAAAGCATGTATTCCACGCGCCTATTTAGTAAAACGCCTTTAAAGCCATACGAATTCAATTTTTAATAAGAATAATAATAATAAAGTGGCGAAGGTAAAAAAAAAATCTTATTTCCTATTTGCGTTAGTTATTTCCAAAGAGACAGCAAATCCAGTTGTGCGGATTTTTTTGCAGATGTGGATATTTATATTTACAAAGGCTGCGGATGCGGAACTGATACGAATGCTGGATGTGAGGATGCGGATCGGATGCGGATACAGAAAAACGTATCCGCGCAAGGCTCTAGTAATAACAAGACTTTAAAACCACCATGTAGATATAAAACATTCTATTCAAATTTTGCGATACACGTGCCCTCTTTTACGCATTATCTTATATTGTCTAATCTCAACTGAAGAATGTGCCGCAATTTGTATTCAATATCTCTAGCGTAATAAATCTGACAATATAAGAACACTTCCATTATAATTAGGAGTGGCGTTATTACTATAATTACGTATTACAAATAAAGGATACCACATTATGCCATCTTCCATACATGTTATATGTGCACCTAGCAATTTGACACACCTATATCTCTATAATTTTGAATACAGTTATAAATATGTCGAACTAGATAAGGTAGATAATTAATACTCATAACCCACATATTTGCCAATATTATGTTCACAGCTTAAATGTACAATGAAACACTGTATAAAAGTATTTTATCAGGAGATTGCGAATTTAGAATTACACCATCAAGATACGAAAAGTGGAATATTTCGATTATGTAATGAGAGGAAAGAACTATGAGTTGCAACAACTTATCACGCAGGAAAAGTTCATAAGCAAAAGAAGCGTTGGTCGTAGATCGTGAACTTCATGGCTGAAGAATTTCCGAGATAGTTCAGGTGGTGTATTCTGTAAGCTTTTCGATAATCGTTTCTACGGTATCCTGTTGCATGTTCCTTGTGTTGGTATTCTGTAACTGATTGATAGTGCACTTTTAACATTGTTGTGTCGCTCTTGAGAGGACACCTAGGAACGTGCCCTCTTTGAAAAGTGATATTGCTTTTTGACATTTGTATTTTTGTTTACATAAGTTTGAATATATTTGTAGGTTAGTGTGTTTTAAAATGTGTTTTTATTTGGGAATATATATTTTTGTTGTTTTTTATGTAAAACGTTTCTTTTTTTTAGTTATGGCGCAGGGATATATATTTTATGAATTTTTAGATGTACTTGAAGTGGAGAAAACAAGACAGCTCAGTAATTTAATGAAGAATATCATTTATATTTTATAATTGTCTCACTGTTATTTAACTTATTTATATTCAAGAACTTCTAATAAAATTAAATAATCTAAATAAGCTGTTTTGCACAATTGCTCCAATGGCATCTGCAATCCTCTCCATTGATCCCAGTGACGACGTTATCAATAATCTTGAAGGAATTCGACATATTTCCAGGATAATTATTAATATTTTGTAAGATAATAATCCTCTGCTAGAAATATTTTCTATCAAAATATGTCAAAATATCAAAATAGCGCCACTTGTTTTCGATAATGCCGAATACAAAACAACATCACAAAGGACAGTCTACGGAGACAGTTCAGTGTGCATAAGTGACATGATATTATGATACTGTGCATGTAACTGTCGAGAAGTTACAGAATAGACCCCCCATGTATACTATAGAATAGACCAGGGGTTGAAAAAGTTTTATACGATATGATCAACTATAACCAAAAAAAATCTTTAAAAATCGACTTTCTCAACCAATTTTTATATGGTAATTTGTCAAAAAAAAAAAAAAAATGGTATACTGATTAAAAAATTATTAACTGCAAAAAATAGAACATTCTATTTATTTTAATTTTTACAGAATTCAGTTTTTCAGAAATTTACTTTCGGCACAAAACAGGATTTGAATTTTAGTTAATTAAAGAATTAACAATAATCCATTTAACAATAATAAAAAATATATATATGTGTATTCCCAACGTTTAAGACGGACTATATTTTGAAATCTAGTATCTTTTAACGATTGAATCGGGCTTTTGGCTATTTTGTTCATGCTTTGTAGATCATACTTACACTGAGTATTCTAGGTTAAGTAGATATCATTATAAAATATTATTTTGTCTTCAAAAAATGTAAATATTTATTATAACTGAAGCCTTCCAAACATTTAAGCTAAATGGAATTTATATTTTCTTTAGTTGTCACGGGCTCTCTTTTTAAAGACTGAAGTGGGCTTTTGCTAAAGAAAATTATCAAAAGCCTAATTCAATCTAAACAAATTACTAAATTTCAAAATGTACTTCCGCTTAAACCAAAGAAACATACTATATTCTATTTTTTATAGTAAATGTCACTCGTTTCCTTGGTTTTTTACCTAGACAAGCTCTTTTCTCGTGAAAACTCGCCTTCGGCTTGTGTTGTAAACGTCATCCTCGCGTATTAATCATCATCATCAAGTTCAATGACCTTACAGATATGTGGACGTTGCATTTTAATTATCAACTTTATTTTATTTCATTTATTAACTATTTAACTAAGCTCTGATGAAGATTTAAATATAAAACAAAAAGTTACCGAAGCTTATATATTATTTTAATTACTGACCAATCCGAATCCCATTACTTGCTCATAATAAAATTCTTATATTCACAAAAGAAAATAAATTCTTGAAGTGGAATCATCAAGCTTGGATAAAATCTGCATCCCGGTGTTCCGTAGGCAACCCTCATTAGTAAAAATCTTTATAAATTTCCTGGATGCTCCATTGTCATGATTCAACATCCTAGCTTTCCAAGGTATCTTCCAGTATTTCGGTGTCTCACAAATTTAACAATGTCATGTACCTATATTTCTTTTAAAAGTTACAGGAATATGTTTATTTAGATGAATTTCCTAGCAAATTTTAATATTTTTTTGCAGCCTGTGTTTTAGTAAAAACTTATTCAGAACTGAATTTTTTAAATTTTAATGAACCTGTTCATAACTTATATGAATATTTAATATTTAATCTAACAAAGCTATGTTTTGGTCCGTAAACTTTTGAACAACGAACTTGTTCAACTGTTTAACGGACACACGTCAAACCATGCATAACTAAATTGCATAAGAAAATTTACATCAAAAGTGAACTTATATTGCATATAATATGCTGTGCAACATAAATTGATACTTAACAGGAGGTATAACACCATATATTAGATGTTTCGCATAGAAAACTGACTACCTGAAATAAATTTACTAACAATACGAGTATATAAAATCTGTATCTTTGGTTTAGGTGGAACTAGATTTTCAAATCTAGTTACTTTTACAGATTAAGTGAGGCTTTTGATAATTTTGTTTAATAAAAGCCTACCTCAAACCATAAAAGAAGTGCTCATGACAACTTAAAAAAATAAAAATTTCACTTAGTTCCGCCTAAACGTTTGGAATAACCTGTATATATAGGCGGTTTCTTTGGTATAAGCGGAACTTTAACCGATTGATTGAAGCTTTTGATCATTTTATTTAGGAAAAGCCTATAGGTCATTTTTTTGATTTAGGCGGAACTAAATGGGGATTTCGTATTTTTAAGTTGTCACGAAAACAGAGCTTGGCTAGGTTATTTAGTTTTTCATGTTGGCATTTATTATAAAGTGACAGTTATTAGAAAAATAAAATAAATAATATATTTTAAATTTTTTTGAAAATTGTAAATATGTAAGAAAATGAAACATTTGTATTAAAAATAACACAATCAAATTGTAATTTAAATGACATTTTATAATATTAACTTTAAACTAAAAATGTTTATTGTAAGTATGATTTACAAAGTTTAACCAAAATGGTCAAAAGCTCGAATCAAACTATAAAAGTTACTAGATTGCAAAATCTAGTTCCGCCTAAAGGTTCGGAATAGACTATAAATATATAAAAAAAATAGCTAATAGACAACTTAAGAAAATTTAGTTCAGCTTAACGATTTGGAATAGAATATATATGTTGTTCACTTTTATAAAAACAAACTACAGGCTATTCGAAACGTTTAGGCGGAACTAGATTTTGAATTCTAGTAATTTTTATCTATTAATTTGGACTTTTGGTCATTTCGTTTAAGCTTTGTAAATCGTACTCACATTGCAAATTCTAGATTAAATCGATTGTCATTATAAAATGTTTTTTTCATTGCATTTTAATTTTTTCTCATTCTTAATAAAAATTTCCCATTTATTTATTTTTTTGTCTGCAAAATATGGAAAAATGTATTAAAATTTTTGACATATGTCATTCGTTTCCATGGTTTCTATGTTGGAATTTAAAATTTTCACATACCTAACCTGAAACATGAAATAACCCAAGCAAGGTCCCTTCTAGTGACAACCTAAAAGAACGAAATTCCCATTTAGTTCCCCCTAAACGTTTGGAATAGCCTGTACATCAAAATTTGCAACCAATTATTATCTAACGGAATATTTTTATTTATAAAAAAATTGTTGTAAAAATGTTATCACTCAATAACTTAATAATAGGTATCAGACAACAATTTTCTATATAATTTTAAATATATTTGTAGTTTCAAATAACTTTATGTTACTTTTGCAAACGACGATAATATTCTTACAATTTTGTAAGCCATTCTTTGAAAACAAATGATATTGTAGCTTATCTATTTTTCCATTTTAAAATTGAAGAATCAAGTACATCTTTAAAAGATATTAACCAGAGAACGCGAAAAAAAAATACAAAACAAAAACAAAGCAGACAATAGAATCAAAACCTGATAAATCAAAGTAGCATGGTCAAAACCCGACATATCCATTTCTATTAGTTAAATATCTAGAAAATGAGGGTAGATATACTTAATTTAACACTCTCAAAATAGTGTTGTCTGTCACCATTTATGTCAACATAATATTTGAAATAAACTAAGCAACCATGACTTATTAGATATTTTTTTTAGATTCTGAGAAATCAGTTCAATACTTATCGCTTTTTGTTCCAACCCTCCTCAACTTTCATTTCAAATAATTCCTACGACTAATACAAAACAATAAATATTCTAGACAAATGTTTTATATAGACTTGGAAAATATTTGTGGAATATAGTATTGGACATATGTCCGCCTCCTGCTGTCACACAAATGCGAGCATTTTCAAGAGTGTTTTTCACAATATTTATACATAATTTCAAGCATGCTTTAAGATAATGCCCTCTTTCTGGAATAATCCGCATAAACTTCAAAAATACCTTAATAAATATGTAGATATTGCTGTTTCAGAAGTCAATATATTTAATGTAAGTAGGCTGCTAAAGAAATATGTCCAGTTAATTGCATAGTTTCTAAATTAGAATTGTGAATGCTGCAATAAACGTTCACAAAGAATACTATGTATCTGTGCAAAAATAACCTAACCTAAAAATATATAACCTCTTACACAACAGTAAATAATGAGATGCGCCAAAACATTCATACATATTTAATCCTGTATCTTTAGAGAAGCCGACATCAATAAACTAAGTAATAAATAATCAATAGCTTATGGTATTTATTGAATAAACATTAATTTTTTCTTAATTATCATTGAATATACAACCATTTAAACTAGGTAAACGTTTTATTAACTCTATTTTATTGATAGATAAGATAAATGTTATTAAAATTAATTGAAATGGACAAGTCCATAGATATGGAAATTATAAATGGTAGTTATTATAAAAATAACTACCATATAAGACAATGGGGAATTAACTTAACTTAACTAAATAAATATCGTGCCAATTACCAGAGTTTATATTACTCCATTTATATTTACATTTTGTCCCTCAATGTAAATAAGATCTCATTGAAAAATCAAATTAATGTCACTTTCCTTTGTGAGTTGCACTTGAATATGAAAAAGCGTTTGCCATTCGACCAATGTCCACTATTAGCATACGAAGCAGGGTATAAAAAGAAATAATATGATTACTGGTTTCATAAAAGTGAGTATATTCTGGGAAATACATGATGCTCTGCGTACCGCAGATCGTTTCGTGGCTATATTTATGTCATATGTCTATATTATAAAGAGAATCCCTTTTTGGGTTTGTTTTGAAATAAATAAAATTGTCAGTTTATTTATTTAACCGTAGAGAAATAAGAATTATGTTCGACAGGAAATATCTGCAAAATAAAACACACTGACAGTTTCTCCAGTTCTTTTTTGGCGAAATTTTGGCACAATTTTACCAATAATTCAACGAAAGTTGTTTTAAAGCTCGCCGATTGATTGTTCGTATGTAGGAGAGTGGCCTTTTATATTTCGGGATTTGAGATCAAAAACAATTATTTATAAACAAAAGTGGCTTTATTGTTTTTCAAAATATTCTCCATCAATAACAATACACTTTTGCATGCGTTTGAATAAATTTTCGAAGCACTTTTTCCACTCCGATTGAGGCACCTCTAAAACATGCATTTTGAACGCATCAACCGCTTCTTCAGGTGTCAAAAAACGTTGCCCTCGCTATTTATTCTTGATATGCGAGAATAAAAAGAAGTAATTGGGTGCCATATCAGGACTATAAGGCGGATGACCAATCAAATCGACGTTTTGTGGGCTCAAAAAGTATTTTTTACGGCCAAATGTTATTGCAATAGTGAATATATGCTGGTCTCACTAATATTCAAGGATACCTCAATCTCACGATAAGTCACATGACGATCTTGCAGTATCAGTACATGCACAGCATCAATGTTTTCCGGAACAACCGATTTTGGATGACCTTCTCCAAATTCATCCTTAAGCGAACTACAGCCACGATTGAAATCGGCAAACCATCGATAAATAGTAGTCCTTGATGGTGCTTCATCGCCAAAAGTCGAATTAAGCTCATCGATGCACTGTTTTTGCATCATTTTAGTAAAACTGATTAACAATGTCCAAGAGACAGCACCTTGCAGAACTACATAATTTTGTGAAACACAGTTTGAGAATCACTTCTCTGCTTATTTTTGATTCTACCAATAGTATAAACATAGCTTTCGAATATCATTAATACAAAAATTCTTTTATTGTTTCTATAATTGAAATTCTATACCAATATCGATTTACGGATTTTAAATTGTGTTTTCAATGTCTAATTATCTAGAGATAAATCGTAAAAAAATCTTCGCTACAAAACACTCCATCGTCTATCAGCAAACATAAGTAGGAATGGTTCATTGTCATGTCGGCGACAATCAACTGAGCGATGACAACTGGTTGACAGATATTTCGGCGACACGATAAGTGGGCAATAGACTTGGCTACTACAATAAGGCGGCACTTAACACAAGACAACTGGAAGACAGTTGCAGATGAAGCTAAACAACAGAGAGTGTCCATATTGTCATTGCTGATGAACTAGGAGAGGCGCTACATGACAATAAAGCAGCTATTCTTCAGGTGACAAACACTTATTAACAAAATATCTGATAGAACCATGTTAGAAGATTGTAGGATAAAATGAAAGAATAAGGGACGTGTTTGCATGCGATAACAAATTAAAAGAGAATTATTAAGTTATACTTTACCTAGAGTATGGTGTACAATTTTGTGCCAGTAGCTTAGTAAATTAACAACAATGTAAAACGATGATACAAGGGCAAAATCCTAAGCAGAAAAATAATGCGAAAGCTTGCTATCATCAACTTATTTCCCCTTTCCCAATAATTAAATAACTACAAAACTTATTTGATTCTAAAACTTCTTTAGCTATACTTTCCCAAGTTCGATTTTGTTCATTTTTAGGGTTTTGTAGGTATGACCAAAAAACCCTTATACCGTCATTTTGTCGTCTGTCTGTCTGTCGGTCTGTCTGTTCGGTAAAAATTGTAGTCAAACGGCTAAACCTAGAGACTTGAAATTTGGCATGCTTGTACAACTTTTTGACACGCACATATGAAAAATAATAAAACATCTAAAAAACATATCCCCCTAAAAATATAAACAAATACGTGCTCAACGAAAAAAAAAAAAATATATTTTTTTAAAATTCTGAGTAGGGCATCAAATGAAAGCCCTTAGTACGTGGATTAACGATCAAAATTTTATTTTTGCAAAATAAATTATAATGACACGATTTTTGTCAAAATTGTGCAAAAAAATTTTTGTCCCACACCCTGTAGCCCAGATGGTTTAAACTAAAAATCTGAAAAAAATCTAAATAATGTACATTGGTGTGAACCGGAATAGTACAACAGGAATTTTTGATCAGATTATGTTTTCGGAAAATAATGCATTGTTTGTGTTTTTAACCAAAATATGTTAAATATTTAATTCGCTATGTAACCAAGTTGATACGTCAGCACTCATAGCTATGTGCGTTTAGTCATTGGTTTTCTAATTTGTAAACAGGTAACTTGCAAACAGAGTTCGAATCCGATCAATTTTATTTTTTTTTGTTTTTTTTTTGCAGTTTTCTTTTGTTTCAATTATTTTGTCAAAATTATAGTTATATTTTAGTAAAATGTTGCATTTAATTTTTAAAAGCGTAAATTTAATAACCAGTCATAAGTGTTGAAATTATAATTTAATTCTGTTTGATGTATACGAAATCAGAGGGCGGGGCTAATGATTTAAGCAACCAATAGAAGCCATAGGCGCAATTTTCAAAATCTTAATGAACCTTGCTATGTAAAAAAAATACTGCACATATTTAGAAACTTAAATAATGGTATTAGGCATTCGAATTAAAATTCATAAAAAAATATTTTGACATAAAATTTGTTTTGGCATCTCAAATAATCATCATTCAGTTATTAAATACCTGCAGAACCCTGAAATGTGTGAAAATTCACACCTCACATCAATTTTTACCTATTACTGTATTTGCCATAAGTATAATCATAGAAATATCTTTGTTTTTCAATTAGAAAAACAAAAGGAATATAAAAATCCTGGTCTTCTCTTATAATGTTACGAGCAAACATCTAAATGACACTGACAAAAATGAAGCGTGCGTTATTTTGCAGACATATCAAAACTTGTAACACAGATGTGACGATGGAAGTTATTTGCTAGTGAGCGCTGCATAATTTTCATATATTTGACATTTTTAAGTTACTTGTCATATTACCCATCATATCATATGTAATATCAGTGCCTAAGTGGATACTTACTAGTCGAAATTAGTAACAAAATATGGATTATCGGGCATGTTAACAATATTGTGCAGAATATTAATAATTCCATAAATGAGATACACGACTAAATTAGCTAAAATCAGTGATATTTACACGATATTGCCCTACTGTTTGTTACTATTAAATTTGTTATTGATACCTAATTTAAATAGAGGCTCACATGATTTATTAATTGGAAATATGCGTATTAAATTGCAATTTGCAAATAATACTGTTGTTGGTTAACTTCAATAGTACGGGTTTGTTTATACCATATTTAATATCTTATTTAAAACGATAGTTTCAACTTATAGGTAAAATGCCTGTGTTCGTCTATGTATAACGTTCGAGGTATGAAGAGAGGGTCCAGGCGTATGCAGGCGATCAGACGTACTGAGTGGTAGGGAAACGATACGCTCGTTAGGCTCTCGTTCCGACAAGTTAAGGATTCCACACATCAAAGCGGCCGCGGTGGCAGCCGCGGTAGCGATACGGCAGCGGCCTAACGCAACCTATACAATACAATGAGACCACGCACATACAAGCGTTCCGCTATCTGAGAACGCCACCGAATGCAGCGTTCAGTCTAGCGATCACCAAACACTGGCGGCCGAACTCGACAAGTTGCGTTAGGCCGCGCGATATTCATTGTTTATATACCACAGAGTGAATATATTTAAGAAAATAATGTCGAAAATAGATAATTTAACAGAAAAAATCATAGATCAGTAAAGGATCATTTAATTTTGTATGACTTAGCACATCCTGTTTACAAGAATATTAGGAAAACAAATAAAGTGTGGAACGAAATAGGAAAAGTTTTGGAAATTGATAGTAAAGTCTGTTCCAAACGGTTAGGCGGAACTAGATTTTGCAATCTAGTTACTTTCATCGTTTAAATAATGCTTTTCAGCCGTTTTGTTCAAGCTTTGTTAATCATACTTGCAACAAACATTTTTTGGTTAAGGTTAATGTCATTTTAAAATGTCATTTTCTTTATATTTTGATTTTTTGTGTCATTCTTAATACAAATATCCCATTTATTTATTTTTTGTCATTCAAATATGTAAGAAAATTAATTTAAGTTTCACATATGTCATTCGTTTCCATGGTTTCATTGTTGGAATTTTAAATTTTGACATTTCAACGTGAAAAATGAATTAACCCAAGCAAGGTCCCTTCTCGTGACAACCTAAAAGAACAAAATTTCCATTTAGTTCCGCTTAACCATTTGGAATAGACTGTATATACCGTGATTCACTAACTGATCGCTACCGCAACCGCCACTCCTACCGCGTTAGTGTGAGGAGACCTGATCGCTAGTCGTATCGCTACCGCGGCCGCTTTGGTGTGTGGAATCTTTTAGACTCAATACTGGTATGCATCTAATCTATGCTGAATGGTCGGAAAATATTAAATCACTGCCTACTTTGCATAACTTTCAGAAGCTTACTCACTTCTACGACTAAACTTTTAATTATGTAATATTATAATAATGCATTTATATTCGTGCTACAAATTATACGAATATGAATATTTTATTTAATATAAATAAATAAATGAATATTTGCTCTAACTTAATATAAAATTTGCGTGTTACATTCTAATTTTTGTTTGAGGAGGCGGGGTCTTCCTTGCCGTCTCTTGATAACCGACAGTAATTTTTATTAATTTAATTTAACGTGCTAGAAATGAACATGTTTAGGTAAATCTTCAAAAATACATCAAATTATGTTCTATACAAATTTTTGTCCAAGGCTTGGTTTACTAGATACGAATTTTTTAAAATTTTAATAACTTCCGTTTCCGGTTTCGAATTAGCATAAAAAACAATAGGGTCCTTCCCAATTAACAGGAGAATTTTTTAGTACCAGAACGAACCCCCAAGTTAAACCGTTTTTGAGTTATCGTGTATACACACAGACACACACACACACACACACACACACACACACACACACACACACACACACATACGGACGGCACTTCGAAAATAGGTTTTTTGGATTCCCTGGACCATGAAACGTGGTCATCAGTCAAAATCTCGACATCGAAAATTTTCGCGATTACAATACTTGCCCCTTATATATTAAGGTCGGGCAAGTAAAAAGGTTCCTAACAAAATTCCTAAAAAACTACTTGGGGTCATTTTACATAACACCTTTATCTATCTGTATCTTCCAAAATATAGATAATTGGAAACTGAGTGTTGTAGTTAAGATAAAAGAGGTTTATACAACCTCATTTCAACGAAAGTTTTAATTTCAAATTAAAAAAAATGCTACATAACACCTTCATCCACTTGCCCCTTCAATTATTAGTTGCTTTCTCAAGATCAAATAAACGGGAGAAAATTAAAAATAAATTCGCTAAAGATGGCAAATTACTGAATAGTTTGGGTTGGTTCATTGAAGATATGCAACCAGAAATTTTTCTAAGGGAAGGCTCTAAAGCAGGGGTCTCCAAACTTTTTCGGAAGAGGGCCACATCAAAATTTCTTAAATAAATGGCAGGCCGCACAATTTGAATTCAGCTGGGCTCTTGGGGCTTGATTTTAATAACAAACTTTATAATAATGGTGATATTAATAATAAAAATAATATTTTTTAAATCGGATATTATTTAGTTATAATTATGTTTCATTTCTCTGTTTTCCAATTATTTTAAATTGCTGTTTTTACATAAGTAAACTTAAATAATGTCCACGGGCCGGATGATAGTAGATTGGACACCATTGCACTAAAGACAAAAAAAAAAAAATCTCAAAGTCAATTATAAAACAAATGTGTCCTTTAAAAACGTTTTGAGACCAGGAAGAAATCCCGAAACAAAACTCGAGAAACATCTTATGATAGCATTATAGTACCTTGCCAACATTGAGAGCTCATATAAATTTACAAATAATACATACGTTTCTTCTAAGCATGTTAATTTTATGCACCGTGTAATTAATTATTTTTATGTTGTGTTTACTAACATAATACAGCTGTCGAAGTTAATATCAAGTCACAAATACAAACCAGTGCCGAAGGGAGACCTCCGCTAGACTTGCCGACCCATAAAAGAAAATAATAAAAAAAATCATTTTTTTTTTAATTTAAAATTATTTAGGTAAATCTTCAAAAATACATCAAATTATGTCCTATACAATTTTTTGTCCAAGGCTTGGTTTAATAGTTACGATTTTTTTAAAATTTTAAAGTTTAATAACTTCCGTTTCCGGTTTCGGAATTTAATAAAAAACAATAGGGTTCTTCCCAATTATTAGGAGAATTTTTTAGTACCAGAACGAACTCTTTAAGTTAATTTTTGAGTTATCGTGTATACATACAGACACACAGACACACAGACACACAGACACACAGACACACAGACACACAGACACACAGACACACACACACATACGGACGGCACTTCGAAAATAGGTTTTTTGGATTCTCTGGACCATGAAACGTGGTTATCTGTCAAAATCTCGACATCGAAAATTTTCGCGATTACAATACTTGCCCCTTATATATTAAGGTCGGGCTAGTAAAAATGGTCGTACTATTTCCCGCACCTCTTTCCGTCATATCCCATATGCCCGGTCCTAGTACCCCGAGCACATAGAGCGCACTCTGAATACACCCTCGACCGCAAAACGAATGTAATTGGGTGCACTCCGAGCGCAAAATCGAACAAATTTGAGTGTACAGAACGTGCTCGGAGCACTCGGAGCGTCAAATGGAATATACCCCTAGATACACACGTAAAAAATAACGTGGACAGAAAAACAAAATAATTAGAGGCGCCAAATTTAAATAATGTTAATTTCAAAATCATCTCATTAACCCTTTCGCTGCTCCAACCGTATATACTCGTAAATAAAAGTGTGGCCTGATACGCTCCGAGCGAGTTAACTCGCGCCGTGTTTTAAATTGTTCCCTGCTCAACACGACTATTCTCGCTGGGTACCGCAACCAGTTCAAGTACCTGTGAGCACGTTGCGTTGGTATACGTAGCTGTACCGTTCAATTCAGTTAGATAGTCTCACATTACATTTTTTCCTAACATTAGTCATATCGTCACCATCCTTCATCCTTACATGTCATGAAAACTTTCACAAAAAGTTCACGCCAACTGCTCTACACGAATAAACTCGCAATCACCAAAATATGTGCGCACAGCGAGCACGAAATCTCAAAGCGTATTGCGCAGTGAAAGGGTTAATATGGTGGTGTATGGCTTGAACAGTTTGTAATATCTCCAAGCTCTATGATGACATCATACAAACTACGTGATAAGACTGATCTATTGTCCGAACCTTATTAATAACAATTTAAAAAGTCCGTTACGAAAATTTCAATTGTACAAGTTATTAGTTTTCTCTTATTAAATTTTATATCTCTTATTAAATTATTTATCGTCCAATTAACCTTGTCAATAATTTGATCGAGATCTTCATAAAATAATTAAAAGAAATCATTCGTAAAGAACATCTCTCTAAGATATTTATTTCAATTATCTCGTTATTAAATAAATTATTTGAAATCCTCTTTACTTACAAATCTCTTTTGGTTCTCTGTTCCCAGAACTTATCCCAAAAAGAAGTTCTAGTCTTGATACGTAAAGCGCTTGTAGACAACGTTCTTGGTAATGTAGTAGCAGGGGGAGTACCACCCCCTGGATCTTCAGACTTGGTATCAGCCATTAGTAAAGATGGACTGGAGCAATTACCCACAGAAGTACGGGAGAGTGAACCACGTCTTACCGACTGTGGTACAGCGGATATTGGGGTTTGGGATGCAAGAGGGGAATCGGGAGTTATTGGGGATAGGGGGGAACTACCGGGATCCCAGGGTCTCGCCACCTTGTCAAGGGTTAACCACCAGGAACGGTGGGGGGAAAACACATGTCATTGTTAAAACACTTCACTATTTTTCGCACATTGTTTTTAATTTTTATTTTATAATTAGTTCACTCACGGAATAAAATTCTGTAAATTAAAGGAAATAAAATCTGTAGTAAATATAATAAAATTTTATAAATGGATTAGATCAATGGTGAAAATTAAGACGGATAATACATGAAAATCATAAAATTTAAGTCTTGCCATAGTCTTTGTCAGCGATTTGTATTTTAAACATTATAGACTATAATAATAACCGGTTCCCAAGTCAGTCATTTATATTTTAAAGATTTTGCGCCGTATTGATAATAACTAGAGTGCGGCTAAGTTAGGTATTAATACGTCTTAATCATATTTAATTGGAAAAACCAGGGCTCTTTCTAATTTCATAAGATTTAAACTTTTAGCTCCTAGATTGGCCGATCTCTAATAATACCATTTAATTATAATTATTGTATACGTATTTCAAAAATTAATAGAAAAAATTGATGTGAAGGGAGAATTTTCACACATTTCAGGGTTTTGTAGGTATTTAATAATTGTGAAAAGCCAACGGAATCCTGGATGTCTAGTACAATATTTTTTGTATAATCACATAAAAATCAACAGTTCTTGATAATCACATTTGGTTTTTAATATGTACACACATCGGAAAAGTCCAGGGATATTGAAAAAAATATGAAAATATATTGCTTATTGTGTATTTAATGTTGTATTTTAATTAAAGTAGGCAATTATGAGTAGTTGGCTATGAAAAACAAATAAAAACAATAACCAACAAGACAAAACAAATACAAATTTGACAAATTTTATTCAGTACATGATCCGTAGGTTGATCACATGTTTCATTTTAATTCGATTTAAACCGTTTATTTAATAATTGCAGTGTTTTTAAGTAGTGGCATTCTTTTTTAATAATCGAGCGATAGCATTTAACTATCATGAATCGTACGGTGGGGCTTCTCAAAGCTGGCTTCAGGCAAGTTGATGTAGCCAAGCGGATAGGAGTTTCTTAAAGTGTCATCAGTCGGTTATGACATCAGGCGTTACAAGGAAATAGGGAGTCCGGCCGAACAACATCCGGGACGTGGTCGCTGTACAACAGCAGGTCAAGACAGAGTTTTGTTCTTAAATGCGAGAAGACAACCTACTATTAGAGCATCCGAATTCGTAAGGAATCCGAATTCCTCTCTAGAGGCAATCGCAGAGCAAGATTAGACTGGTGTCACAATTTTTAATATTGGTGTGATAATGATTGGGCTACAGTTTTGTTTGCTGATGAATCCAGATTTGGAATTCATTCAGATTCTCGTCGTATGGAGAAGATCCGGTAATTTGGAACGTTTGAGGCACGTCCAGGAAATTCAGTTTCAGAGGTGGTACTGTTATGGCATGGGGTGGGATAATCATTGGCGGTAGAACTGATCTCTTTTTTCCAATGTATTTTTAACAGCACAACAATATTTGGACGTAGGGACGTAGGGTTGTGATCAACCAACGTGGAGGTCATACTCTCTATTAGCATTTGTTTTTTTATTTATTTTTTTTTCATTTTTTTGGAATTCTGTACATAAATCTGTACATTTTTTTTTCCAATGTTGATTATTTTTATAAATAACATTAGCTTATATTGTTGTCAACTATTTTTTATTGAGTATTTTAATTGATATAATACAAGAAACGTACAAAAGAAACCATACGCTATTTATTTTCATATATTTTTTATATCCCTAGACTTTTACGATGTGTGTATATAAGAATGTTTCAGAGCTTTCTTTGATACCTGAATATATCTTAAAAAAATAATAGTTTTTCAACGTCCGAATAATTCTAATATTTTTCTAATCATTTATTCGATTCATTATAGTTAATGTTGTCTGGCACGTGTGCACCTAAAGTACGTTCAATTCGCCACCCCTGGTATAAGGGTTTCTTGGTTTTGGTTTCTCAATTAACTAACTATTCTCTAAAGAAGAAAAAGAGTATCTCGGCCATATCAAGCAAAATTACAAATACAACTTATTGCAGAACATCATGTACGATAAAATAGAGCAGTTTCGATGATCTGGAAAAAGAACCTCTTGGCTCAAAAATACGAGGCAGTGATACAGAGGCAGTACTAATTATTCAGACGAGCTGTTAACGAAACATAAATCATACTGACGATCGCTAACGAAGGATTCGATAACTTTACCTAAATTAAAGGATAGCAAACATCGTTGAATGTTTCAACTTTTAAAATGAAAATTTCCACAGGAAAAAGCTAATTATAAAGGGTTAAAAATACAGTTCACACCCCTATGACGTCATAGAAATGTTCAGAGTCGTTGTACCTTGTCTGTTTTTAGAACAGACTTTTACTCTAATTTGTATTGTGCTCTAACAAGATTTTCATGTTAAAGTGACGTTGTTCCATTGTGTTACAAACAAGGGTTACGTGAGTGCCACGACAAACTCAACAAACTGCACCCAGAACTTTACTTAATCACCAATTAACCCTTTTACAACAGACTTTTTTATTTTTATTTACAGATACATTCTCAGTTGAGATTCTAGAAAATTAAATTTAAATATATTGTTTACCATTGAACAATACGTGTCTGAACTGTGTTTGGACAATTTTGCTGAGTTTTGCGACAAAAAATCGCATTAAAATCACGTAGCCTAGAAGTATCAAAAAATTAATAAACAGTTGGGTATATTATAAATCCAGTCTATCGGTCGCAATTATATAGTACAGACAGAGAGACAGACAGACACACGAGTGTCTATGTGTAGATATATTTTTTACTTCGTCATATTAAAGTAGAAAAAATTTGAACTAATAATAAAAACGAATCAATATTAAATTGCCTGAAGCTCTCGAAATATTGATGACGACAAGATAAAGTGATTATACCAGATTTATTGGCTGGATATAATATAATTTCAAACGTCCATGACAGCAAAAATACATTACAAACTAAAATCCCTTAAGGGTGTTTTTTGTAAATATGTATTTAGAAATATAAAGAACCTAAATACAGTGGAACTCTAATATTTGCCATTAATCCGTTCCTGAGGGTAAGACGAATATCAAACGATTTTTCCCATAAGAATTAACTAAAAATAGTTTAATCCGTTCTCAGCCTCGAATTTTGCCTCTATACTTTAACAAAAAAAAAAAAAAAAACTAAATCCCCCGAATCTCGGATCAATCTCGGAAATCAATATCGGAAATCATTGCAAATACATTATAATTAGATAAATACATACATAAATAAACTTTTAAAAAGAAATTTAAGTTTTGGATGAAAACAAAAAATTATTATTGTTGTTAAGAGTTAATAATATTGTAGAGGGATTAGGCTATTGTTTAGAAGGGGAGTCACCTTCCATTATGACATAAGGTAATGTCCCTTCTGGCGATTGATCCTGATGATTCAATAGCATTTCCAGACGATTCACCAGCACTCGTTTTTTTAAAGAAGTTATCCAATGTTGTTTGCTTTGCTCTGTGTTTTAAAATTTTCCGAAAGTGTCCAAATACATCGTCATCAAATGAATTGATACGCCGCTCATGAACTACAACGATATTTGGGTGCCATTTCTCGACGAAAAACTGCATTTTTGCCCAAGTGGACAGCCATTCCTTAATTTCAGCACTTTAAACCGGTCCATCATCTGCTTATCCCTCATTTGAGTTTTACGACCTATGGTGACCAGTACTGTATTAAAAAACGAACTGTAAAAACTCGTGAATATTAAAAACAAAATAAAGTATTAAGCGAGAGTTAATGCGCATACATAAATCACTGCTCGAGACTGAGCCAGTCAACAGACGATCAGTTGACTCGGACGAATATTGACATTTCGGATGAATATCAAACAAAAATTTCAACAAAAAAACAGGAAGAATATCAAAAAAGACGAACATTGCCGTGGACGAATATTGGAGTTCCACTGTATTGATTCTAGGATAAAAATATGGCATTTTATAAATTAAATCCCGGAGCAACCAGCCTGTCGAATGTCATTTTGTTGAATACCCTAATTTGGTCATAAACAATGTAGAAAAGAAGACAATCTCCAACGCTTTATAGTACATGGAAAAGCTGGTGTCACACCGTGTGGTCGTTATTTAAAAATATGAATCAACAAATTAATGGAATCAGGAGTTATAAATTGTGAAATTTCCAGAAGAGTGCAAAATTGCAGCCGATGGAGAATGTACAATTCTTTGGATGTAGCAACTCAAAACATGTCTGTGACAAGAACCATTCACTCAGGCTGCATTGCTTGTAGACCAAACAATAAATACAATACATAAAATCTGGGATCATTTGTGACTTTTCTAAGTACAAGATTTAAAAAGAAGTGTCAATTACCATTCAGAAGTTACATTCTATTGTATTTTAACAGAATTACATGCGATTAACTTATAATGTATTCTGTCTTTTAGAATTTTTAAATACCTTGAATTATATAAGATATCATACTTTCACAGGTGTCAAAGAATGTAGGAAGTATATGAAACCAGTTTTAAAACTGAATGAAACTTGTCAAGTTTAAGGACACAAACGTAATACTTCGTTCATGAATTATTTCATTGTTCAATGTTACATAAGAAATCAGGTTATGGGACAATTAGTATAAAATAACTATTTATAGGAGTGCTGAACATGTAAGGTGACCATATTTCTCAGTTAGAAATTCGGGGCGGAAGATCGAAGTCAGGGATGAAAAAATGTTTTTTATAATTAAAATAATTCAAATGTAATTGTAAAAATACCAATTATATATTATAAATAAATATTTATTAAAACAGATAATTATAATTTATATTTATATTTTAATTTATATAAGTAATATAAACATTCTTCTTTATTTAACTTTTTAATTAAAATGACTAAGCAGAAAACCATTTACATTTTTCTGATTTATGGATTTTCTTGCTTTGAAGCATTTTATAAAAATCTAAAAAATATAAAAATAAGGTCTCTTTGTGAGACATTCTTCGCCCCGCTTCTTTTGTATTATCTTGGTGATAAGATCAATTTTATGAATTGAAATACAGTTAAAGTAAAGGCAATAAGTATTGAAAATAATATTAACAAATTTTCATTTAATTATTTTTCTGAAATTCGGGACATACATAGAATTCGAGACAAATGTTCTTTGCGAACAGGTGCGGGACAAAAGGTGTAAATTCGGGAATTCGAAATTTGTATATATTTTACATCGGCCTATTTCTGCAACGAGGCTAATCGCCGATGCAAGGGGGCGAGCTCCTACACCTGGATGAGGGGTGAATGATTGTGAAATGAGAGTAATGTTTCCAGTAATGAAATATGGTGTATGGACTGCCACATATTCCGCACGAGAATGAAGTTTGTTGGATGAGCTGCAGGCGAGTGAAGCAATTAATTCGAGTGCAGAATATTGCATTATGCGCGTGTTGCACACTATGTCTTTTCTTCGATCACCGTATATCATAAACAAAAAATAAAAAAGAAAATACAATATAAATATTGTTGACAGCCATTGATGTGCGCGCAGCCAGTACGGGAATGAAAATTCTCGCACCGCAGCACATGGGCATTGGTGCGATTTTATTCATTCCCGCACCGACTGCGCGTGCCTAATGTAACATATGGAACTAAGTTAATTTCCTATCTACTAACAATATAGAAACGAGACAATTCCATGGTAGCCGTTGGAAAAATTCTTTTACAAAAAGGCCTACTTTACACCATTAACACAGTTCGCCAAAAATGTGGAAAAAATTTGTTTTGCACACCCTACGTCGCAGAGGGGTTAGTATAAACATTAAAAAAAGAGTTATGTACATTAATGTAAATTAGAATAGTACGTACGAAATTTTTTATGCAATAAGTTTCTCAAAAGATTCCGAGTTTTAGTATTTGTTTAGTGGTGGTCAGACCCAAGGCCAATAAAGTTAATTAATTAAAAAAAGGATTTTTGATTTTTATTTAAAATGTGTTCCATTGAAAGCTCTAAATTCTTAGATTAATGAACGAAACAATTTTAAAGAGTAAATAAAGAACAAAATATCCTGTACTACATATCTACGAAAGCCTTAAATGTTTCAATTTTGCTCTATATTTTCATAACATATTTGCAATTTGTTTTTTCCTCAGCATATTAAAACATTTTTCATTCAAATATTAAGTATCCATTCAAAAGCAATAAAATGCTAAATTCCGCCGACGTATTCATATTACAAATTCTCAACTATTAAGGCAAGGAAGATGTAATTTCCAAGTTTGAGGTCACATATTTGTGGGCGCACTCACAACATTTTTGATGACAACCTCTTCGACATATTCGTGTCTAAAAAAGGTAACGTTTTTTCATTTCAGGAAATATAATTTAATAATTATAATTAATTGAACAAATACTCTGATGATTGTTTTTTTAAGGAATGCTATAATTAATGTAATTATTTTTTTTCCGTTGTTTGAGGAATTTTTTTGTTTGAATTGAAATAATTGTTGAGGAATATTTATTTTAAACCATTTGTATAAAAATTAATTTGTAAAAAGTTACGTTGTTTATTAAATTAGTTTTAAATTTGAATAACGATGTAAAAAAATATATTAATTGGCAACCGGGTAAATTGGCTATTAAGATTATAACTGACGAATTTGATAACAACAGAACCTAAGGATACTAGCCTCCTATTATACTACATGTTCATATAGAACAATGCGTAGCAGACAATTTGTTGTCACGACCAATAAGACTGGATTGGTAAGTACTCTTAGTTCCGTCAAGCACATAGCCGTGGTTCTCAACCAGGATGCCGAAGATGTATGAAAGGGATGCCACGAATTTTCTGTCAAAATGTCACATTTACAATTATTTTCATATTTTACTAAATAGCCATATTCGTATTTGTATTCTTATTAGTTGTATATATAAAAATTAAATGCACCCTCATTTTTATATAATATATTGGCAATATCTTTATTGCCAATATTGTCAAAATTTTTTAAAAAGGTACTGTTTAACCAAATAATGGCATAGTTTGAAACAAATTTACATTTCAATAAATCTCAATTCGGATTTTGCTCTCAGAGATCTACTGTTGATACCATTTTATTATTTATAAATAAAGTTACAGAAAGTATTGAAGCTGGTGAATTTTGTCTTTCAACATTTTTTAACCTATGTAAAGCTTTTGATTGGGTCTCGCATAGCATACTAATAGAAAAACTAAAAGTATATAACTTTGATCCATGTATCTGCTTACTTATCAAATCATATCTAAGCGATCGGATTTTTTTTTTTATTTTTAATAATAAATCTTCGAAGTATCTTCGAAGCTAAATTTTGAACGAGGTGTTCCACAAGTATCCATCTTAGGACCACTTCTATTTCTAATCTAAGTAAACGATGTCTCAAATTGCATTGAAAATGATTCTATTTTATGAGCAGATGATACTAACATAACCTCTCATTCATTATCATTAAATTTAATAAATGAAAATAATATAATCATTGAAAAAGCAAATGATAAATAAATAAAATAATATAAATAAATCTGATAGACAAAACTCTAAGATAAAGAACTGTCCCTCTATAAAAGAACGTATTGTCACTGTAGTTTAAAATTACCGCATATAATTTGAAAAATAGCATTGAACCAAATTTGTTGCATTTAGAATTATGAATGGAAAATATTAGGTTTTAAGCAAATTGAATGTTAAATGTGTTTATAAAACAAATAAATACTGCCAATAATAACAAGCATTGGCCCAAATTATATTTGCTTTCAATAATTCGAAGTATATGTAAATATTACAAAATTTAAGTGTGAAAGATTTGTTGAAGTGTGATGATTGGGGTCGAGTCCTATTAGATTTTAATGGACGATTTATCCTAAATAATAAATTACTGTATAGCAGAAAGAGTGAGAGGTAGATTTCTTGTTTTGTTTTGTTTTCCATACTATACAGCAGTTGTTTTCCACCGATTTACCGCGGAGCAAAAGTGCATCACGGGATTTTATTAAAATAGATTTGTCAACAATATACAGCTTGTTCCCAGAACTTTATACATCTTGTATATGCGCAGGTAGTGGCGGAACTTTGTAACACTGCCCCCCCCACAACTATTCAGTTGTAATATATTCATATTACGCCCTTTTTATTGCATATTTTGCGCCCCAAAAACCTTCGTCCCATCTTCGCTTCTGGTTACTGGCAAATAGTTATTTCAAAAAAAAAAAAAAATTCTTCCTGGACAAATAACTTTTTAACACTTATTTCTATTTAAACGCTATTTAACTAGACAAATAGTATATGACGGAAGGTTATTGGGCATATAGTGTTCAATTTAATAGTTTCTTATTTGAAGTTATGTGTAGTGTTTAGATAATAAATCCCTCTTCAGATTTAACAACTCACACGAAAATATTAGAATCAACCGAAAAATATCACACAAGGGACAGGTGAGAACCACAAAAGTAATCATGAAAAGGAGCAGAACCATTTATAGTATCATAGAAACGAGCAAATACGTAACAGTTGCTGTTAGCTTGATAGTGGACCATCAGACAAAAATAATTTAGAGGGTATCATAAAATAACGTTTACCAAGTTTGTACAAAAACTGGTATTTTGAAATAGTGATATCTGTATCGTCAATATTCTTTAATTCTAATGATATTCCCCAAGAAAGTTTTCTTTCTTTAAAAGAAGCCCTAGAACAGCGGTTCCCAAACTTTTTTGACCGCGAACCGGTACGAGGTTTTAAAAAATTTCGCGACCCACCTTATGAAAAAAAAAAAAACATTTATATACAAAACATCTTTTAGTTTAAAGCAGTAGCTTTATAGTAATAAAGAGTAATAAATAGTAATAAAGAATATAGTATAGTAAATAAAGAATATAGTATAGTAATAAAGAGCAAAACTACACACTATTCTAGTGATTAACTGACGTAAAAAATAATAATATGTACAAAAAAAATCTTTCTTGTGTTTTTACAATTTTTTTCGCGACCCGGCAAAATTTTTCTGCGACCCGGTGCCTGGTCGCGACCCACACTTTGGGAAACGCTGCCCTAGAAGATAATCAGCATCAGCAGAAGTAAAACACAAGACATTAATTGTAAATTCACATCAAATATTCATACAAATGCCCAACAAAACGTTTATCACAACGATACACCACAAATCCAGGTAAATCAGTTTAAATACCATGGCTCAATAACAACCACTAGTGGTGAAATCGAGGCAAACGTAGAAAATACAGTCCAGATTGGTTCCAAAGTGGAGTTGGATGTCTGGAGTGTTATGTGACAAGAAACTGCTAGTAAAACTGAAAGGTAAATTATACAAAACAGCCTTAAGACCAGCCATGATATATGGGTCGGAGTGTTGGCCATTAAAGAAGAAGGTAGAAAATAAACTCCATAGAATGGAAATGAAACTGCTCAGTTGGGCCGGAGGTGCGACGTGGTTAGATAGTACCAGAAATTAGTACATCCACGAAACATTTAAAGTAACAGCCATTCCAGAAAAACTTAAGGAAAACAGGTTGCGATGGTACGGACATGTGATAAGAAGAGATGAAGACCACATGGTAGGAAAAACTCTCGACTTAGAAGACAATAAAACAAGACCTGGACGTCGAAAAGCAACATGGATGACAACGATTAAGAAAAATCTGCAGATCCTAGATATAGATGACAGAGCAACCCAAGACATTTTTCTGAGGAAGTTTAGAACTAGGAAAGCAGACCCCAAATAACATGAAAAAATGCTAGAAAGAAAAAAAGTAATATTTAAGAGAAGCCTTTGTTTCACAGTCGATGTTTTTGGGTCAAGGGTTCTCAATATACCAGTCTCAGACCAATTCTGATACTGTAACGAAACAGTATCAGAAATTGGTTATGGCACGCGGTGTCTGTTTGAAATTGTGCTCTGAACTTTTCTACATTGGTCTCTAGTGCAGCAGCAATCTTTAAGGGGCCCCTTTCTATGCAATGTATCAACACTCAAAGTCCCGTTTAGCCATTTTTACCCTTATTTTACCCGAACTACTGCAGCTCTCAATACGGTCTACACTTTCAGTCGTTTCACCTGACGTTATCCTCATGATTAACGCAACATATATATTTCGAATTTTAAATTTAACATTGTTTTTGAAACAAGCAGAACATTGTATAACAAGTACATTTTTTATATCTTGCCATTTTTGGCCCATTGTACCTATTTTAAACTCAATCCGACGACAAGCTGTACATAAAAATATATTTTCATATTTTACTTGTACCTAGTGTGCCACAGGGTAATTTTAAGTCTTTCAGAAATATGCCATGGATGAAAAAAGGTTAAAAACCACTATTATAGAGAAACCCACACATAACATGGTTTTACTAAAACCACAATTCAAAAGTTAGTATAATATTTAATTTTTTTTTTTTGTGTAAAATGCTGTTATTTCTCCCGTCAGAATAAATTTATTAACAAAATCCAATTTTTAAGATTTTTTAAACCATTTTTCAAAACTTTTCTAATCTTTTTTAACAAGTTTATAAATTATTTAACGTCAAAGATTTATAGATTTATCGAAGAGTATCTCTGGATTGCGCATTGAGATATCATCCCAAATTTAAATCCGGTTACGAATTAGATCACCACTGATACTTTAATCCATTAGGAAGAGTGGAATATTCTTTCTCTTTCTATTTATACTCTTATATAATCAGTGAATAAATATATCAGTACGTGACTTGAAAAGCGTTTATCAATTATATAAATATATGGGTAATATCAATTTTCGGATTTACATATGGATATGTGATAAATTAGAGTGTAATCTACATAGTATGACGTCACAAGCAAACATCAAATCCATGTCTCTACTGGATAAGTATGAATTAATAATTTAATTAATTATAGCCACAGAACTAACTGAAAATTTTAAAAGACTTCAAATGTACATAAACGACTACCGATACTATTAAACCTAAACCGTATTGAGCCAAGAGCTGTATCTTTGGTGCAAGATGAAACTTGCTAGCTTCAAGACATACAAGTTTACAATCAGATGTGTAATGGCTGGTTGCTAAAGAACGCGTTAAGTGTTTTTAACTAACTCGTGTCAAAAAAATAGATAGATGAGATAGATAGTTTATTATTTATACCATTTTTAGCTTGAAATCTACAAAAATCTTCACATTAGGTACTGTTAATTGACAAATTCTTAATTCTTATATATAAAGTTCTTAAATAAAATTTTTGCCCCAATATAAACCGAAATGAAATTAATTAAAACAAACATGGCTTCATATCAACCCATCTTTTTAATTCTCAATTTTTCATCCTCGATATTTCTGTTCCAGAATCACACAACACTTCATTTCTCTCTTTAACTTTTCCCACAATTTCCTCAGCTTGGCAACAATAAACCTTTAACTCTTCCTTTACAGTTTGGTGTTCCGCAAGGTTCTATACTTGGTCCGTTACTATTTTTAATATATGTTAATGACCTACCCCTTTTTATGAATTCTAAAACAGTTCTGCACGCAGACGACACAACATTATTAACGAAAAACTCAATTCTACGTGCTCTCCTTTCTGAAAATAGATCCTTGACAGTCGAAGCAAATTCTTGGTTTAACACCAATAAATTATGTTTAAACACACACAAATCCCAGACCCTGCTGTTTACTACTAGGGAACATAATTTTGAAAACCCTCGTTACGTAAAGTTTTTTGGAATCCACGTAGATCCTCATTTACGTTAGGACCAACACACTGAATTTCTTAGTCGAAAGCTTAGGTCCACCATCTACCTGATAAGGAGATTGAAATACGAAGTATGTGGAATGAAGTACGAAGGATGTTGATCCTTCACGCACTAACGCAGTAGTTCACAACTAGGGTATCGTAGATAAAAGAAAGATATGCAGACTACGGGTGTACTAAATAAATTGATAACTCGGTCAGTTATAATTTTTTTTTTTTCGGGAATTGGCAACAGTATTACATCTGAGTCGTTAAAAGCTATATCCTAGCTCTTTCTTCGGTCTATTAACCCTTGCCGACCCGAAAATGGTCAGAATTGACCGGAGAGTACAATTTAAAAAAAAAAATATATATATATTTCTGTTTTATTTAATATCATTTTTTACACGACCCAATAATATTTTACTTTACTCCCTGAAAAGGGGGAATAAACTGGAAATTTTATTCCCTAGGGAGAAAAAAATGTCACTTTTTCCCTATCGAATAAAAATGACAACAATAACAACAAACAGAATAGATTTATTTTTATTTAGCAAAAACGAATGCTTTTACCATGTAATTTTAAATGCTTTTATCACAGCACCAATCACAAAATTCAAAAAAAAATTGCATATAACTTCCGGGATTTTTAGGATTAACAAATTAAGTGGTGGTAGGTTAACAAATTTACCACCACTTCTGCCGCCGCTTCGTTTAAATGTTCTAAATTGTTTTCATTTTTTATAAGTATATTCACTCATTTTCTAGTTTATTCAAACCGAGTTTACTTATTGAGTACCGAAGGTATTATTTTTTTGTATTAGAACCATTACTTTCGCTTCACGAATCAAGAATTGTGGAACAGTGTTACAGTTAAAAAATGTTATAAAATTTAATACGAAATAAATAACGCAATTTAAAAGCACGTCACTGTTTAGACATTTTAAAATTGGCAATATATGTCAAATGACAGTTCAGGACCATGAATTTTCATATAAACTCTTCTTAAACTTTTTTATGTTTAATAATTTTCAGACACGAATTTTTCTCTGAAATTTATGATAATATTTACACATAAAATGTAACTTTTATAAACTGTTGAAAATATGGAAGTAATATATTAAATAATAAACATTTCCTTGATATTTTTACAACTGGATTCTTTAGAAGTTTGTATGTATTTTTGAAATATTTAATAGTTAAAAAAAAAAATAACAGTCACATTTTAAATCTATAGACGAAATAGAAAATATATATTTCAAAAGTGTGCAGATCTAATGTTAGGGAGACGTTAGTTCCATGCTAGGCTTTATGTTACAGAATGGCATTTTTATTTTTGTAAGTTGTCACAGCTCACTTTTTAATGATTGAAGTGAGCTTTTGCTAAGCAAAATAATAAAATAAACATAAGCCTCATTTAATCCATAAAAATTACTAGTTTTCAAAATCTAGTTCCGCTTAAACCAAAGAAACAGACTATACTTATGAACTGGCTGTTTATGATTGCCAACTGTGTACTTTTGAGCCGAAGACTTCGGTTTTGCTAAAATTTCTCCGTGTTCTGGTCCAGGAGGTCTAATTCTGTAAGTTGTTCAACAATTGTTTTTACAGTATCCCGTTTAAAGTACCAATTTACAACACCATTTTTAACAGGATCGTGTCGATCTTTAGAGGAGATCTAGGAACGTATCCTTTTTGAAAAGTAATATTGATTTTTTGACATTTATACTTGTTGTTTACGTACGTTTGAATATATTTGCTGGTTAAAATATGTGATTTAAAATGTGTTTTATAAATGGAAATATATCTTTTTGTTATTTTTTACGTAAAATGTTTTAGTTATGGCGCAAGGATATATATTTTATAAATTGTTAGATGTACTGGAAGTGGAGAAGACAAAACGACTAGGTAATTTAACGAAAATATCATTTTTTTATAATTGGTTCTGTGCTATTTAACTTATTTATATTAAACATATAATATACTTCTAATAAAATTTAACCAATTTAAACAAACTGTTGTACGGATTTGCGTCATTGCTCCAAGTCATCTGCAATCCTCTCCACTGATTCCAGTGACGGTATCATCCAATATTCTCGAAAGAATACGATATATTTTCGAAATTATTATTAATATTTTGTAAGACTTTCTATTCAAGATAGCTCCCTGTTTTAAGTTTATACAATAGCTGAATTTAATTGTTAGTGGATATCGTATTTACAATGAAATTCTCGGTATAAATTTGAGTTTGACAAATTTAAAAATTGGTAATATAACGCATGAGGCACTGTAGATAAATATATTTAAAACAATGGAAGAAGTAGAAGTTAATGCAATTGTCGAAAAGGTCATGAGTATTCCTGTAAGTAATGTATTTGTGGAAAGAATATTTTTGATTATGTAACTGGTATGGCGTACAGATCGGGACCACATGCGAGTTAAATTAGCGAAAGCGGAGTTGTGTATTCGAGTAAATTTTAATATGGAATGTCAGGAATTTTATGATTTCCTAAATTAACCTGAACAGATTCAATTTTTAAAGGCTGCACAGGAAAAAATATTTAATTTAAAAAAATAGATATTTTTTTATTTCATATTTATTATACTTTATCACATTTTTATTATTATTGTTTACCTATTGTTAATAAATATTCTGTTCTATATAATTACTTTATAAAATTTATTTTTATTTTTATAAAATAAAGTTTATTTAACTATCTGGATAATATTTCAAAAGCTTATCCCCTCTCCCACCACCGACCGGGATTCACCACCCTAAGTTTGTGAAAGTTGGCAACCCTATCGTTTATCCTCTTTTTGGGAGAAGTAAACTTATTGTTCGTTGTGCGAAAACTAATTTTAATTTGTTGAACAGAAGTATTCGAAATTTCACGGTGAAACGTGATGTAATAAAGTTATAATATTGTACAAATGTTCAGTATTATAAAAAGTTCCATTAATTTTATCTGATTTCACTCAATACTAGTATTTCAAAAGTAGTGTATTTTTTTTATTTTTTATTTATTTTTTTAAATCGGAGATTTATAATTCTCCATTTATCAGTAAGTGAAATGTTTCCCTTAACTGTACAAACCGCATGTGCTTTTCAACGGTCAATTGAAGAGCTTGGGGGAAAAATTGTATCAAGCCACATTTTATCACTAAATAAGACATATGTGAAATTGGACTATTCAGAATACGAATTCAGAATATGAATATATATCATATTCTGAACTTAGAAATTCAATATTCATTTATCCAGCAATTATAAAAAAAAAAATGTGCCAATTTAACTGAGATTCCAGAAATACATTAATTCAACATTATATTTCTGCAAGTTTTTAATATATGGTTTGATACCCTTTTCCCCAAAGTTCTTCAATTGCAGTCTAATATAAAATCTTAAGAATGACATAATTATTTTCGAAATAGCATACTGTATTTCGACTCAGTTATACGAGTAGGAACTAAAAAAAAACAAGATTGTTCGTAAAATCAAATTGTATAAATAATCAAAAATTTTAAAGTGATGTAAATGCCATATCGAGTTTATAGTATAAAAATGTAGCATTAAAATATTGGATTATTTGGTTTTGTTCTTTCTTAGAAGCCAAACATTTTTAAAACCTTTTCCCTGCATCTTCGCAATACAGTAAGTCATCAGTATCGAAAATACTTTTTCCCCAAAGAACAGCCTTATTAAATGCTTCTACAGCTTCCGATGAACTTGTACTATACTATAGTTCGTTCAACTGTTAGAACAAAGGTTCTTAAACTTATGTAGTCCGAGGACCCCCTCTTGAACAACATTTTTGTTTTTTTGCGCACCCCATTCCTACCCTAAGCATTTTACGTCGTTCTTGAGACTTAATTTCTGACTCAGTAATCTCATAGGCACTACATTATAATACATATTGATAAAAATGTATCGCTGATTATTTTAATAAATGGCCTTGCGCATTTATAGAGATGAACATTTTTATAAGCACTCCGAATAAAAAAAAAAAAAAAAAAAAATGAATAAAAATAGTAGTAAAAAGAATTAGAAAAGTTACAAATTATAATACATTAAGCTCATACAAAAATTTCTTGGTCAAATATTGGTCAAAATAGATCTTATTATAATATGTTTTCTGTAAATAATTTGGAGTTGAATAAAAATAATTAAATTTTTACTAATTATTGTTTAGTTATGTCAATAACTAGTTAGGTAACAACAAATACAAAAAGTCCTGACCATGTAGGATTTTTATTAAATTAGTTATTTGAATAAAAGCGAAAAGTTGGGCGATGTAAAGTTAATGTCAAAATTGTTTCGCGGACCCCCGGTAAGAACCGCAGTGTTAGAATACAGTGTTGCTTTCAAGGAAAATGAGAGCGTTGTTATCAAATGTTGTAGTGTACCAAGTATCAAATATGTAAATGAACCCAAAATACTATGCGAACTTTTATATCTTTGTTGTTAATTTATTGAAATTAAATGGAAAAAGTATTGGACAAAAAAAAAATGTGTTTTAAAGTCGGAACTCATTAAATAGCATGAAAAAAACGACTCTATTTAGCCTATACTGCATTCTAACAGTTGAACGGCCTATAACAAGGGTATCCAAACTTTTCAGAAGCGGGCCACATCAACATTTCTTAAATAAATTGAAAATTGATTTTAAAAACAAGCTTAATAATAATAGTGATATTATTAATAAAAATAATAATTTTAAGAGTACAATATTTACTTATAGTTTGTGACCCCTGGTCTATAGTATCGAGTAAGATGAAATAAAAGTGAAATTTACTGAGCATTTGTTTTTTCTTCATTATTTTAATTTGTAAGTTTGTAAGTAAACTTTAGTTTGTGTCATCAGATGGTATACTCTATCTCTGAAAGACTGATAGTAATAATTCATTTTGTTAAGCAGTTACCAGTGGCGTGCACATTTTAAACACGTTTAAATTGGTTTTGTATATTTCTATATTACTATTTATCATATCATTAAACACACCCCTGTGACCATATTTTTTCTCAAAATTTTAGGGTCAAAACTTTTATGATCTATTGTGTTCTATTGTTGTTTAACTCTAGTTCGTATTCCCGTACAATATGTGCGGCACACTCGGTTGTTTTTAACAATATTTCGTTTCGAACTATTCATATTTTGTCGCTTTTGTTTTGCCGTTTCTGTGTGATAAAATAATAACTTTTTACAAATAAATAATTTTATTACTATCAGTCTTTTTGAGATAGAGTATAGTTGGCTTGTTTACAGCTTCTCACCACCGCATACGTCTGATCAAATTTTGGAGCATCGTTTAGTTCTATTAATTTATTTGTTCATTAGTATTATTTATTTATTTATTTTTTGTTCGTGCAAGGTTTCTTTTATCGTAAAAGATTCTAAACATATATTCATTTATTGATTGTTTTATGTTAATATATACAAGCTAAATAATTGATCTGTGTTGCATTCAAACAACTATTGTTATTGTACGCCAGATATTCAAACAAACAGAATCATTCCTTTTTACGACAAATATGTATAGGCTATTCCAAAGGTTTAAGCGGAACTAACTGGAATTTTTATTGTTGTAAGTTGTCATGAGCTCAGTTTCTAGGGTTTCAAATGAGCTTTTGTTAAACAAAAGGATCAAAAACCTCACTTAATCTGTAAAAGTTACTAGAATTGAAAATCTAGTTCCGATTAAACCAAAGAAACATGTTATAGGATACACCACCTTGTGGTATTTTCTTGCAACTTTCCACGAATTTATAATATATAAACTTCGACTGAAAAACAGTTTTCGATACATATAAATCTTTTTCTGTAATCACAATATTTATGACAAAAACTCGATCAAAACAGGTTGCTGGCTATATTTTAGGGTTTCCTGTTTTTCACACACAAAAAAAAAACTGTATTTCAAACCAAAACTTTCATATTTTTTTTATCGTTTTTTTGTTATCACCGGTGATAAAATGTCAAATTTTAATCTTTTATCTCTTGCGGAAGTGTATGAAAACAGGAATATTTAGAATAGTGTAATGAAAAATTATTTGAAGCGTGTTATTAATATAAATAGTGGAGGAAAATCTGGTAGAGTGCTTATTAATTTCAATAATACATATAAAAAAATAATAAACGTTTAAGGAAAATTCTTTATTATTTGTCATTTTATGACAACGTTTTATTACATTGTTTGTAACATATATATGTAGGGCAGGGCAAACGGGGAATTTGCCATGGACGCAAAAATTAGTGAAATAAAAAATAAAATTATCTCAATTTTATAATTAACTACATTTAGTTATTGAATTTATTTCTCATTTATAGTTAATAATATTTATTTTAAACTGACCAAGTGACCTATCATATTGACAAAGTTGACAAAATCGCTTTACTAGTTTAGGTATTATCCAAAAAATGTAAAACAATGTCAAACTAATTTTGTAGGGCTTAAACAGTATAGTTAAACAGGGCGGAAAATGATTAATCCGTTCCCACGAAAAAAAAAAAAAAATCATTTTCTTATTGGCATATTATACATTGACGTGGTTGTATAAAATAATTTACCCGGCCAAGTCCCGGATACGTATGCCACTTTCATACTTATCAACAATCTCTTTTTTCACCTCTATGGTGATCCTAACCATTTTCCTCTTTGCTTGGCTCCTATTATTAATTTTCTCAGAACTCATGGTTAAAGAAATTTACGAGAAATATTACAAAATAACGTAAAAATTCACAGTTATTGCGCGATTCGTTCACTGTAGGGTAGCAACTGCGATACTGACTCACATGACAGGTAAACAAGAGTATCGCGCGGTGTTGTGACTCATTTTAACTCATACAAGTTCTTGCACGCACGCGAGTATTCCAAACGAAGGTCGTATACCAAGCAAAATGTTTCGCGTCCAAACAGGACGTATACCAAGTTGGACTTATTCCAAAGCAGACGTATACCGAGGTTCCACTGTATACTCAATAATTTCACGACCTGGAAAACCGTTCGGTTTGCTCCGGTACATTTAGAGCCCTCATGTTAGAAAGAAACAGAACATTAAACTTTATTGTTGAGCTAGTATCGTACAGTTAGCATGTTGGGCTACATGTCCAAACATTCGCTGGTCCTACTTTATGTTTTGGGTGCCAATTTTAAACATCGTCTATTACCGGTACTCGTACTCCGAATATACAGGATGTTTGTTTGAAACGCCACACCTTGAATAATTCCTTTATTTTAAGAGTTACAAAAAATTCTTCATTTGAAAAGTTGAACTAGACAAAAGGACCCACTTAAGGACTATAATAAAAATTCTGCATCACTTCCGGTTTCATCAGAAATTGTTTCAACTTTTTATCTAGCATAGGGAATCGGTACTTTAATTTTATTTTCTTGAAAGTACATTAAATCAGCTTTACAAGGATATCAAAATATCAGACTTTAATTTTAACCATTTCAAACTAGCGACCATTTATTTACAAAATAATAAATAACATAAAAATCGTAGGAACTAAATTATGAAAAGGTATAACATTATGTAACTACGAAAAACAATAAAACAAAATATGACTAAAGTTAGTAATGAAAATTTTTTTCTTCCATTACATTTAGAACGGTATAATCTTGGATTTCCCTCATGGTTGTTCTTACCCTATGTTCTAAGTCTTCTAACCTTTACCTTCAGGATACCTTTCGTGGTAGTTACTGGGCCCTAACAGAATTTATTTGTCATTCCCCGAATGTCAGAACCATATCTGTCATTTCTTCAGTTGAATAACGTACGTAAGCCATAATTACAAACGATTTCATGTTATCACCTTTAATATCAAACTCGTACTAACAGACAAGAAAATTCGCAGGTTTTATTTGGTTCTTTTTTTATGTAACAAAATTATTTTTAAAGCTTGCTATGTTTAACTTTGTACGATTTATGTTTTTTATTATTTTGTAAATAAATGGTCGCCATTTTGAAATGGTTAAAATTAAAGTATGATATTTTGACATCTTTTTAAAGCTGGTCTCATGTACTTTCAAAAAAAATAAAATAAATAAAGTACTGATTCCCTATGCTAGATAAAAAGTTGAAACAATTTCCGTTGAAACTGGAAGTGATGCAGAATTCTTATTATAGTCCCTAAGTGGGCCCTTTTGTCTACTTTAACTTTTTCTATCTCTTAAAATAAAGGAGTTATTCGAGGTGCGGCGTTTCAAATAAACTGTATATCGAATCTATTTCATTTATAATATTTTCTGACCATACAATGCACCTTTTTACAAAAATAGACTTAAAATTGGGATGAGTCTTATGGTCTGAAGGTAGGTAAATCGAGAATTTTTCCTAAAAAATATTTAGCAAATTTAGTCCATATTATGAACTGGAGCACTGAAAAATATACATGTTAGTTTTAGATGAGCATTTCTTGAAAGGTTCAATACAAATAAATAACTTATCTATTGATAATGAAAAAAATATATATATTTCAAAATATTTATCATAAATATTTACAAATTTATCTTTTAAACCATGCTCACATTTATCATACACATGAATTACTCTGTGGTATATAACTGATAACTAAATTTTAAATACCTACGATAAATTTAAATAGTATATTGTATGTAGGTAATATTAAAGTTATTCAATTAAGGCGAGAAGCTGGGGTAAAATTATAACTACTTTACAAACTAGTAAGCGTATTACTAAGTACGCTGGCTAGTTATGTAAGTACCTTCAAAAAGCCAGTAGACATTTTGATTATGAATATAAAGGATGTATATTTTAGATGTTTAATTATAATATTAAAATTATATTTATATAATATCACTAGGGTTTCATAACTTGACTTTCAAGATTCGTTTGCTAAATTAATTTTTAATTTAAAAAGTCGCACTTCAATCTATTCGTCAAATTTAATTAATACGACGGGAAATAAAATATATGCATTTGCCCTCAAAACATGCAAATAGCTCATCATATTTAAATGAATTAGTCGGTACTTATAAAATTGAATCTGTAACTGAATTCATCACTGAGGCATCGTCAATGACATCAGCTCTGAGATCAAAAGGATAAGATTGAAGCTATTTTTAAAATTACACAATTTTATACCAAAATTCCTAATTTATAAACAGCGATGTAAAATTTTTTAAGGCCCCCTAGTAGGTTTGTCAACTGTGTCTAGAGATACCAAGCGACCAAAAAAGAAATCGTCACATTTAGAGGTTTGATGGCCCCCTAAATGGCCTGGCCTTCTAAATGGCGTGCCCCTCCCCGTGATTGCAGGCGTAGCGGGACCATAATTAAGCACTGGGCTTTTTCAGTAAGCCCGGTATTTACATACGATTTAAAAAAAGATTTGCATGGACAGCGAAACGAATCTAAACAGCAGGCACTCCGAAAAAACAAGTGTTGGGAACCAAACGCCTTTGGTTCCCAACATTTGTGTATGGAGAAGGAACCAAGAATAAAGTTAAAACATCGTTGAAAAGGCCAAGACTAAAATGGGATTGACAATAAATATGGGGAAAATATAGGACAGAAATGGCAGTAATTGATTACGAAATAGAAAGACAAATAATTTTATCTCGTTAACTTATCAGAAAGTGTTAATAATTCGGGATTGTACCTACTATAGCATAAAAAAACTTGTCAGGTTCTAGAAATATACCACAGCAAATAAATATGTCTGTAAATAGCACATCTCCACAATCCATATATCCGAAAGAAAAGTAGAAAGATCTGTGGAGCAGTGAAGATAGGAATAATGATTGGAGTATGCAAATACATAAATCACGACCTAAAAGACCTACATCAAGACTTTAGTATTGCGAACACCGTAGAATTATGTAGGCTTAGTTGACTGGGCTAGTGGGCTACTTACACAGGTTCGATCCTGATATCCTAAATAACTCTTTGGAATAATATCCATTTTAAATACCCAAAGGAAAACCAAAACTTGGGCAGTTGAGTCATATATAAGAAACATGCGCAACAACTGGCGATAATTATTAAAATACAGTAGGGATTGGAGGCATGGTATTAAGGAAGCAATTATCCAGCAAGGATGGGAGAGACAATGTTAATGAAGCAAAACATATATTTTTGTCTCTTTTCAATTAAACGCTTTATGTTACTACAGATCGAGTTTCAGCTGTTAAAGCTTTTACTGGTGTTCAGAAGCTTTATTAAATTGGGAATTGCTGAAGTACATATTCAATTAAGCTAAAACATATCGCTCATTTGCTACAAGAGTGACAAAACTCTCAAAATTTGTAATTTTTCATGAGACGCTTTTAAACTTTGTTAAGTACTATAACTTCAATGAGTACAAAGATGAAACTAGATTTCTAGGGGCGACTTATGCAAGCTGAGCTTTGAAACTGCTTGTTAAATGTGCACCTCGAAGCGATTCCTCCTATACCAATAACTCGAAAATGCCAAATTTTGGATTATGACTCTAGCAGGAAATGAGCTTCTCATGGAAGTAAGCGCGTTTAAATAGTTCTTGGGTTCTACAACTGTTCAAGATTAATCATATTAGAGAACGGTTGTGAAATTTTCTCATTTGCATTAGACGCGTTTTCGTGGAGCCCTTGAGTACCACAAGTGATAAAGCTTTCACCATGATTTAGGGGCTAAAATAAACTAGGAACCGCATATCTGAATATTAAGACTTTTTTTTTATCTTTTCAGTTAAGTTCGTCGTATTACTATAATTTAGTTCCATAACTATTAGAGCTTTTACTAGAGTTTCATGATTATATTAAATTAAGAAACGGTGACCTACCTAATTTCATATTTAACTAAAATATGTCAATATTTCTCATTTGCATTAGGCGCGTTTTTCAGGTGTTTAATGGACTCTTTGTTAGGTGTTACGGTGATTGTGAGGTTTTGTTTTGAGTTTCTCACGGGGTTATATGCAGCCGTCTTTAATAGTAAGTTTAGTGTAAGCATGTGTCTTTAAAGTTCACCTATCATTAAACGTAGGTTAAACAAAATGCAGACTTTCATTCAAAGCACCCTTATTCTTAAGCTACAAAAATTATAGCAACCAGCTGGCGAACATTAAAAGGGTTTCTAGGCTCGATCCACTCGCGAGTCTTGGAAAAAAAACTATGTGGAAGGCCTTGCATAGTAAGTACCATGAAGTTCAATGAACTTCAATGAGTCAACTGTGGATTTTCAATTATATTTAAAAAGGGCCATCACATGTTTTCATCTATAGCTCTTGGGTTCTTCAGCTGTTAAAGCTAAATTAACTAGGAAACGCTTATCTCTTTCGTATTATATTTTTTACATAAGTTCTTGAATTCCTCAATTCTTGGCAGATTTTACTAGGGTGTTGTGGTTATAATAATCTGACACAGCTTGTCTAAATCAGGGTGGGTTTTCAATATACTTGGGGACCCACAAAGTATTTGGGTACGCGTATCCCAGGGGGTACGCACGTCATTTCTTGGGGGTAATCGAAGAAAATTTATTATTTTGTATTGTCCTTTTTCACACTGTAATCTATAGTGCAATTTTGGTTAAATCTGTAAGCTACAGACGCTCGTATCTAAGGAGTTGTTTTATGTGTTGTTATGGACAGTTTCTTACAGATTCTGTCTGTAAGTTTGTAGATTTGCCCAGAAATGCACCACAGATTCTTTTTGCATCTTTAAGATTTTTAAGTGTTGAGCTTCCTAAAGAAATATATTATAATACAAAAAATTGGTAATAGATTTAATAGGTAGCTCAAGAAGCAATTTTTGGTTCTAAAGAACTCTTTTAAAAAATTTCTTTGCCATTAATCTGCAAAGATATTTATTCACAAAGGCCTGACGGTATTAGGGTCTACTAAATTTTGGGACAAACAAAAAAATTATAATTCAAAAACAGTTTGAGATAGAAACGTCCGATTTGAATTTTTAAAATTCTAACACCTTTCTTTAGTACATAAAAATAAGGTCCTTAATAACTTATATATGTTTTAATTCAGAGCTGTTCCAAAAGGAATACTTTTGGATTTTTTGAAAACTTTGACAGTCAACTACTATCCCAATATTTGGTTCCATGCAAATGGTAAGTGAAAAAACCACAAGAATTAAACATCCTGGGGGGTACGTTTACTTTTCTGGTACAGAGGTAGGTGAACAAAAAAAATTTAAGACCGCTGATCTAGACAATTGCACATTAAGCTAATAAATATGTAGTTTTTTAATTGTTGAAATGATGGGGTTCTTTAACTGTTAAAGTTTTTAATAAGGTTCAGTGGTTCCAATAAAATGGAAAATGCACACTTATACATATTCAGCCAAAACGTATATATATATATATATATATATATATATATATATATATATATATATATATATATATATATATACATATGTATTTTTTTTCTTTTGAATTAAGAACAATCTCTTATTGTAGCTTTTGGGTTCCAAAACTGTCAAAGCTTTTAGTAAGGTTCAGTTGCTCAATTAAATTTTGAACACTGATCTATTCAAACATATGTAACTTTTTCTCCTTTGATTTAGCGCGCTTTTCTTTGCAGCTTTTTAAATTAAGGCGCGAAAACTAAATAAATTTACGTAAACTATGTAGATTACACCATAAATCTAATCCATTCACTTTGAGAAAGAATTTAATGATTAATTATTCTGATTATAAAATAATAAATCAACTAACACAATAATCACTTGTCAAACTTTTAAAAACTTTTTTTAATCACAAAAACACAAAACAAAAACACTTTGAGTCACCGTTTAACTTAATCAAGGTTATAAACTATTTGATATTTAAAGAACTATTGAGTTGTCATGTTGTTGAATATGTTCACTGATCACAGTGTCAGCGAGAGAACTGAACTGGCTGAGAGACGGACGCAGTGCACTCAATAGACGCGGCTTCAGGACCATGCGGCGCCTCTACGCATGCGTATTTACTATCCTTTACCCCTAAGAACAAGGGAGATCACCCTATGAATAGATAGAATAGTTTTATGGTGTATTACAGAAGAAAAAATAATTTTTAGTTGATCTTTTTAAACAGGAAATCAACTGTTGTGTTATCGGCAAGATAAAACCAAGCTGTCTAAGATGATAAGGGGGAACCATTTAAATTCTTTTGGGCACATTTTGTGGGTAAATAAAGAGAAAACTTTCCATTTCTATTGGCTGATTGTTAAAGAAGTTAAGTGTTTTAACTCAAGTTGGAGTCAAAACAACATACCAAAATATATAATTTTAACTCGAGTTAAAACATTTAATACGTTCTTTAACAACTGGTCATACGATTTAGATCTTTAAACATGTCGCTAGTTTTTATTCGATACACGAAGTGTTAAAAAAAAATCATGCACTTTTTTTTATAAATATGCCTTTTTAATTGATATTAATATTGCCGCCTTCAAACTAATCTTAATCGAATATAATACACTTATGCTAAAGCTTTTTCCAATATTCGAAACAGTTTTAGAAGACAATTTCTTCTGTGGCCTTCAGTGGTTTTACCAAGTTTTGTTTTGTCTTAAATGGCTTTCAAGTCTTCTTTTATTCCTGGGAACATGAAAAAGTCGCACGGGACCATACCTGGTGACTACGAAGACTACGATGTCACCATATTTTTTTTGCCAAAGACTTTTGAATAAACAATGAAGTGTACTCTGGTACTTCCTTTCATAAATCTGACCGTTTCTATTACGTTGGAACACTTAATTTCATATTTAACACAAAATTTGATGCAAACTTGATCGTTATTTTCGGAAATAATGAAAATTGCCAAGCCTACAAAAATACGCCCACTTTATTGACTGTCAAATGCAAACTCAAAATTAACATGGATTCTACTTTACACAACTGTCAGAGGCAGGTGTATCAGTTAAAAACAAACATTTTTTTCTAATCGGACGTTTACTGGACAAAAGTAAAAATTACATGGATTTTTTTCATCCCACATCTAATAGGCTGTTCAAAGTTAACTTAGGACCATTAATAACTCTGTTAGCAGAGTTACGATTACGATTAAATAAACAATTTTTAGGCTATTCCAAAAGTTTAGGAGCAACCAATTTTAATTTTCCTAAAATGTCATGATCTCTCTGTTAAAGGTTTGAAGTGGGCTTTTGCTAAACAACATGATAAAAAGCCTCACTTGAACGGTAAAAGTTACATAATATTTCAAAATCTAGTTCCGCATAAACATACTTCCCGAGCGATTTAAATATATTTGACTATTTTTGATCTATTTTGTTTAAGCTTTGTAAATCATACTCACATTGCAAATTCTAGATTAAATTGATTTTTATAATAAAATGTCGTTTAAATTGCATTTTATTTCTTTGTCCTTCTTAATAAAAATTTCCCATTTTTTTTATTTTCAAAATATGTAAAAATGCATTAAATTTTTTAATAAATGTTATTCGTTTTCATGGTTTCATTGTAGTAATTTTAAATTTTCACATATCAAAAGTGAAACATGAAATAAACCAAGCAAGGTCCCTTCTCGTGACAACCTAAAAGAACGAAATTCCCATTTAGTTCTGCCTGAACGTTTGGCATAGCCTGTAGTTATATACAGCAGGTCATATTTTAGCTTATTAAGTTTATAATAAAAAACTAATTTAATTGAGTTAAAATATCTAAATGTCAAATTTTCTTCAATAACCTTTCCAAGTCTGGAGCATATAAATTGACATGAATGGAATAGCATATATATTGGTCAACAGGTAGGAATTTCAATATCAGAATAAAAGAACATACTAGAGAATTTAATTAAAATTTAAACATATACTAATCTACCTTTAGCAGTCACTCTGTTAACAGTAATTGCTTATGATCAATATACATATATTGTTAACAAAGGCTTTAAACTAAATCTTCTAAAATCTTTCGAAATTTTCAAACTTGATGTGGAGCGCACCCATCTTCAAAGAACAAGATAGTTTATTTGCCTCATTTCCAGGTATAAGTCAATTAGGTTTTTCTGTACTGTAAGTATATAAGTGTTGGACATTCATAAGTACTGTAAGCACCTATATAAAAGTGCTGACTATTCATTTATTCGTTTATTTGAATCACTTGGTAATCTCACTGTATGGCAAATCGAAACTTAAGCCGTATTTTTTGACAATAATATTATATTTTGTATAGCAATTTAGCGTTTTTATTTACATTAGTATGGAATTTCACAAAGTGCAAATCAATTACCTTTTTAATTTATTTGAATAAAAATTCAGTATAGGGTACCCAATAATTTTTGGTGCATAGTACTTTATAATGGCTCCTCGAGCCTTTCGGCTTCATCTGTTCTACTACCTCACTAATCTAACCTAACCAATTACCTATTGTTTTGGTGTATAGTGCTTTGGCCTTCTTAACCTTTCATACCTGTATACTGGCCTTCAGGCTGGTATCCCATACTGAATGTGAGTCTTTATTTGTGTTACTTTATGCACGTACTCTTTTACTGTGTTTTTTCATTTAATATAGATAATTAACACATTCGCCAGATTCGCCAGATTCAAGAGGTCTGTCTATAATATAGTAGAAGTACCATTAGAGATCAGCACTACGGCTTGGCAAGTTTACTGTGGAACGTTTAGGCATTAATAATAATATAGGATTTGAAATACATTTTTAATTCAAATTTAAAGACTATAGCAAAGATTAACATCTTTCATCTCAGACATCGTTTATCGACAAATTTATAACTACGTTATTTGTCGTCTTGACAATATTTGCCAGCTTGATCTGGCTTTACTGGGTTTTCCACAATAATAATCTGATTAAATAAATATTTAATATTTTATTTTTAACTTGGCCAATATTTAACTCGTTCGTACCGGAACTAGGGTCGCCAAGTTTTGAAAAGCCCAAAGTAGGATAGCGCTTTTAGATGAGAAGGGTGACATAGAAATTTCTCCCGCTGGGGAAAATTTTTAATATAGTGTTTAAGTGTTTAATGTTTAAATAAAAACGAAAATATGTCGCGACATTAAAATAAAAGGGTTGTATTTGATAATTTGACCATTTTGCGAAAATCGTTTTTCGAGAAAATTTTGAGAAACATCAATCTTGTACATTATGATCAATTTCGTAATCTGAATGTTATGAAGCACATACATTACAATATAACAATTTATAAAGGTATTGCAGTGGACTATTTCCTCTTAATTATTAAAGGTTCAGTCTGGTGCATTTCCGACAGTGGCGAATTAAGTTGCTTGGCGGCCCTGGGCGGTAAAATTAAAACAGGCCCTCTATAATTTTAAATAGAATGGAAATATTTGTATATAGGCTTCGGTAGGCCCGTCGGCTTCGGGGGCCCCGGGCGGCCGCCCAGTCCGCCCACCGCTTAATTCACCTTTGATTTCCGATACGTGAGCATATAGATAGAAGTTTGTTATCAGTGAAGAAAAACTCAGTTCTAAGGTTTTTACATTAAAAAACTTCTCTTTTATCGAAATAAATGGCAATATAACATTATTAGGAAGGTGGAATTATGCACACGGAACCTTTTTATCTATCTCATTTTTCTCAAAATTGTAGACAGAACCCTTTTATTTTAAGGCGATGTTATAAGTTAAGTTATGTTTCACGGTATAATAAACATGTGCCACTTCAGTTGCAATTACTTTTAATTCTTCTGGCGTATCCTTCTGAATCACATATACATTGTTTTAATTAAAGAAGAATTTGCAGATTCTCGAACTTTTAGCGTGTGACTTTCACCAAGTCCTGCTGTTTACAACAGAGATACTTTTAAGAACTACTGAAAATATTTTGATGCAGTATTTGATGTTTTAATTTTCCTGAAAAAATCATTTTCATTTTGAAGCTATGATTATTGTTTTAATTCATTTTTATTCAAAATAGCGCTTTCTTTCTTTACTACTTTAACTGTTTTGTTCCAAATTATAATTTTGTTCAAAATTATATGTAAACTATAAACTACAAAGCATGACAATGTTGAAACAACAAAATAAAAAAGCATCTTTCTGACTACAACCAAACATAAGATTTTAACAATTATTTTTGTAGCCTTCTTTAACTAAATCGTGAATGAACTACAAAAAGGTAATCGATGGCCAACAAAAAGCCCTGGTTATAACTAAATGCATCAAACAACATATCATCATATTTTAATGGTAGTAAACTAAAATAATTGCATGGATTACATACTTCCATTTTTCTAAATTTCAACATGTAAATGTAGGGTATTTAAGCACAAATGTAGAACGTAGGACACGTACTTGTAATTGTAGGATTATCCTATCGAAAGTAGGACACCTGGCAACCCTAACCGCAACTCTCCTATTCCGAAAGGGGTATATTTTGTACCCCAGAAATATTGCTATTAAATGGAATATTCTTAATTGTATGTGAATTATGATTAATATTATGTACGAGGAGTGAGTGTTTGATTAGTCATTGACTTTGATTTTATTTTTACCAAAATACGGCTTGATTTTCAACATGAAACTTTTTTGCTCGATACATTTTGCCCAACGATATTCCTTAAACCTTCAAAAAAGTACGATTTATCGAACTCTGCAAATTAGGCGTGTGTTTCAGCGATGATTTCGTTCGAAGCGAATCTTTTTCCAGAAAGCCATTTTTTTATGTTTGGAAAAATAATGAAGTCACAGGGGGTTAAATCTGAAGAATAGGGTAGGTCTGGGAGCAATTCGTAGCGCGATTCGATAATTTTGGCCGTTGCAATTGCGGACGTGTGAGCTGGTGAATTGCCCCCCATCATGCTGATAGCTCATTTTGGTCATGAATGTTCGTGCAGGATAAGAAACACACATTCGTCTGAGATATTTACCTTGGTTTTCTCCCGTATCTCACTCGGCAAAAACGATATAATGAATTTTATCTCTTTAGGTATGACCTCATTTGAACGTCCCGGATGCTTAGCATCATTCGTGCTCGTACGACCACAACAAAATTCAGTGAACCACTTGGGAACCATGTCATGTAACGAAGCAGAGTTCCCATAATACTTTGTTAGCTTTGCTTAAGATTCCTTAATGTTTTTTCCACGCAAAAAGTAGTGCTTTATCAACTTGTCCGATTCCGAACATTGTTAAAAATGTACTATTTTACAAATCTTTATGGAACTTGTGTGATAAACAAAGGATGATAAATGTCAGAAACAGTATCAAAGTCAGTGATCAAACACCTCTTCTATATTTTTGGGCTCTTACAGAAAAAAAGAGTTTTTTGGATATTATTTGCCATAAATATACGTATATGTCCATTGTGTTCGACTGTACTAAAATACTGAGTTCCTGCAGTCAACGTATCCAGTAAAAATATTCACACTTTTATTCCGTTGTCCAACTTGTAAATTTATTTGTTTGTATTGTTTGATTTATTCATATTAAGCATTGTTTTAAAAATAATATTCATTAATAGTTATCTGAAATGGTAATAACGTTAGGCATTTGTATACCCCTTTCGGTACGGCAGGGTTAAAAACGAAAGAGTGCATAGAGATATAAATGCATAGCAATCTATGTAAATTTAACAAATCACAAAAAAATACTCTATATTCCAAAAATAATTTCCCGACATTATTGAAACGTTTCATGGCATAAATATTATGACGCCATTTCTAATTTATATTGACGTCATGCGCAGGGTCGGTCGTTACCCTTGGGAACTTAATTTAAATATTGTACAAATTTTTAATAAGAAATATTTCCATAAAAAGCGCAATTTTTAAAACTTTATATCTGGATGTAAAAAATATGACTTGTGAAGCATACTAAATCTAATTAGCCAGCACACTTGAATAATTTTCTAAGAAAAAGATATAAAAATATTATGGTATAATTCTAAGATGAATAACTGTTTTATATTACAGTTATCATAAACCAGAGTTTTTAAAAATGTCTTCTTACTCTGGAGAGCAGTAAATTATGAAGTTAACTTCTTAATTTTTACTTTCTAAGACACGTTTCATGGTTTTTACGTTTTTATATCACCATTTTTGTTTTAATGGCAAAGGTGAATTAAGAATATTGTAAGAACTTACCACTTACGTCGACGTTAACTTTAAAGATTGCGTTAATCAAGATCGACTGACAGGACTAATGGTGGACAAGCAACTCAATCCTGTTCTAGATGCTGTGCGCAAGATTGCTACAGATTTACTCAAAATAAAGTCTGTGTAAAAATGAATCCTAAAAATTGATGTGAGGTGTGAATTTTCACACATATCATGGTTTCGCTGGTATGTGGTAAATGAAGGGGGTTACGACAACTCGTCTACAGATTTTACGTTTACGACATTTTGCATACAGGCATTAGGTATACAGACTTCTCGTCTACCACGACAATTTATATACAGAATTTTTGTCTACCAGGACATATAGCATACTGACGTTACATCTACTGACATTACGCCTACCAGGTTAATTCGTCTACTAAAAAAAAAATATATTTATTTAGCTTACTGCGTGAACGCAACGTATCCGAGGGGCGCGGGGGTTATGTCAATCGGTAGCCTGGCTCTTGGGAATTCAATCGCTATGGAGCGTTTCTCGGGAGCAGACCGCGCGTTATGCGTGCGAGAGTTTTACAAAAACGGTGATTCGGCGACTGTAGCGCGTAGAAAATTCTGCAGTATTCGAGGTTTTCGCCACTTAAATGATGCGCCAAGCATTCCTCTCATTCGACATTGGGTTAAAAAGTTTGAAGAGACTGGTACAACGCTGGATAAATCAAAATCCGGGCGACCTACGTCATCAAGAACGGTAGAAAACGTGGAGAATGTTAATCAGTCTGTTCGTGACGACCCGAACCTTTCAATTCGGAAGCGCGCAAGTGCTTTAAATGTGCATAGATCATCTTTACGTCGCATTATGCACAAAGACCTAAAGCTGCACCCGTACAAAATTCAATTGGTGCAAGAATTAAAGCCCCAAGATGCCAGTCAGAGGCTTAATTTCGTAAATTTTCTCAGGCAAATTGATCTCCCGGAGAGGTGACATAAATTGGTCTCCACGCAGTCCAGATTTAACCCCTATGGACTTTTTCCTATGGGGTTATCTTAAATCTAAAGTTTACGCCAATAAACCGACTTCACTGGCGCATTTGAAAGAAAATATCCGTCACGAAATGGCAGCCATCCCTGAGTCCACCTGCCGAGACGTCATAAGTAATTTTACTGTTCGATTAAATGAGTGCCGAGAACGCGAGGGTCTACATTTAGACGATATTATTTTTAAGAAATAAATCCCCAAAATGTGTATTTTAATAATTAATAAACATTTTTTCTATATACGGCTTACTTTTTTATTAATCGATCCACTAAATATAAAATTTCTTTTGAGACACCTTGTATGAGTGATTATGACAGCCATTATTGACGAAGATGACGTTTGAGACCACGAGCCGCAGGCGACTGCCGCAAATCATCTGAGTGAATAATGGCCGCAGTGTAGCCAGGTCTGGATTTGAATGATACTTTTGCAATTATACAAAAAAAAAAAAAGCATTAAAATATATATTATGGTATTATTAGAGATATATGATACACAGTAGAAAAAATCTAAATGCAACCTCCTTGTAGCGCCTATTGATTTAAAGGATTTAAAACCAACACTTGTAATTGTGTTTTGTAGTGACAGGCATTCATCGTTTGGCCTTCTAATAATCATCATTCACTGACTAAATACCTACAAAACCCTGAAATGTGTGAAAATTCACACTTATCGTCAATTTATCAAATTTTTAGTTTAATCAATTTGGGATAAAGGCTGCGGAACAGTAACAATTTCAGACAGTTTTTGAAAAAAAAAAAAAAACGTGTTACTACCATGAGTTCAAAAAGAAATTACATAAGGGTTGGCAGTGGAAAATAAAATTATGTCTATTGCAAGCTTTACATAACAATTGACTAACTAATTTTCAATAGAAACTTATGACAACAACAGTAATGACAGTTAATTAATTCACAGTTAAAGCTTGCAGTACACATTATTTTATTTTTCCAAACCCAACCCTTATGTAATTTTTTTTTGAACACATGTTATAAAGAAATTTAAAAAACTACTTTCCGTTCCTATATGTATGTCTTAAGGCTACATACAACCCCCAGAGATTATTAGTTTGTTAAACAAAACTAACAATCGGAAATAAAATTAGTGACAATCTACCAGGGCTTCGAACCGTTATTTTTTTCGTTTCGGTTTTCGTTCCGGTTCAATTAAAAATATATATATCGGTTCGGTTCCGGTTTTCGTTCCGGCAAAAATAACGTTTTTTTTCGGTTTTCGGTTCAGTTCCGAGTGATAAATTTTTAAATGCTTTTATTTGTATTAGAAATTTATTTTCTACTATAATTTAGAAGAACATTTTATTATTTATTCTGTGATAATCATACCCCCTTCCCCCGAAATAATAGAAGTGCATTTTTTTTACTAATAAGTTAAAAAAATACGAATTACGATTTTTTTCTGCTCATCAGTTTAAAAAATAATCTTAAATAAAATGTATTTTATATTCACTCACATAAACATTATCTGAACCGAAATAAACCGATATTTTTTTTCGGTTCAGTTCCGGTTTTCGTTCCTACAAAAATAACGGTTTTTTTCGGTTTTCGGTTCAGTTCCGGTTCGAAGCCCTGCAATCTACACATCAAAATTTTCACAGAATTTTTATCTACCTAATAGAATATTTTTGATTGTAGAAAAAATTATTGTAAAAATGTTATTGCTCAATAACAAAAAAATAAGAATCACACAACAATGTTCTGTAATTTATAAAATATATTTGTGGGTTTCAAATATTTTTTTTATTTATACAGTTTTGTTTAAGATTATACCAATATTGAGAACCGCGGCAAATTCGAGATGGCGGCACAAGTAGATTACCAAGTACAATAAATATAAGTAATTTTCACAATAGAACACAATTTTCCAAACATATTTGTAGAATGAAGCATTAGCTACAATTTACCGCACAGTACACACATTTGCGTCGAACGGTTGACAAGATGGCGTCTATAACGCAATTTGTTTATTAACAATTACATGACAATTCTTTTTACAATTAAAAATATCTTATTAGAAGGATAATTTCAACTTTCTATGTTCAGCCGTTTGACAACAATTTCTACAGAACCTACAGACAGACACATGAGTGACATTATAAGGGTTCTATGTCATATTTACAAAACCCTATAAAGAACCTAAAACGCTAAAAACCTTTGTCCGTGAACGAAATGAAAATAACCTTTTTCTTTATTATGCCCTAATTCATTAAAACCAATAAAAATGTGTACATATTAACTTATGCAAACATTAAATATTGATATACAAATTCTCATAGTATTAAAATTAATGTTAAATCAATATTTACATTTTGCAGTTCAAATTTCCATTTTGTAGTCAGGAAATAGCCGCGTTCAGAGACACCGTGATATAACTATTTTATTAAAATACAAGGACGCACGTACGGATCATGGTACGCTACGATTGTAGGCAGGAACTAACACAGTTTCAGTCATGTTTCCAGTTTCGGATTTATTAAACACTCTGACGTCATTAACAGTGGCGTTACAGAGCGGATCTTCGTTGAATTATGCAATACAAAAATGGAGATATGTTAATGATATCTATTTTAGGCGTGTGTATTTATACGAATTTTTTGTCAGTTAATTGACTATTTTGATTCATATGAGATTCATAAATTATATTTAATTTTGAAAATAGTTTCCTATCTACGAGGGTTACCTTTAATATTTTTACAAACGACCACTAGATGGAAATATTGAAATGTGTCATTACTATATTCGTAAAATTTGTCATTTGTTACTGTGAAATCGGTGGCAGTTTATAAATTGAACGAGTAGTTTGTTGACAGTGAGCGATAAAAAAACAATTTTGTGACAAAATGGATATAACTCGTGAAGATTTTCGTTGGATGATTTTTTACGATTTTAGTAAAGGCCTAACTCAACAACAATGCATAGATTCGTTTCGTTCAACTTTTGGTAATGAAGCACCATCAGAAAAGACTGTTTACAATTGGTTTGCAGAATTTCGTCATGGTCGTGCGTCCGTCAGTGATGAATCTCGTGAAGGTAGACCAAAATTGGTTGTGATTCAAAAAAACATCGATGCTGTACTCAAAATGATTGAAGAAGATCGGCATGTGACTTACCGTGAGATAGAGGCATCCTTTGGCATATCGCACACTGAAATACATTCGATTTTGCATGAACATTTAGCTATGATAAAAGTCTGTTCCTGATGGATTCCGCATAATTTGACCGAAGCTCAAAAAAAGGCTCGTGTTGATCGGTGTAAGGGAATGCTAAAAAAATTCAACCTAGGCACTGCAAAATTCGTATACAACATCGTTACTGGTGACGAAACTTGGATTTATTCAAATGAACCGGAAACAAAGCAACAATTCACTATTTGGGTCTTCCAAGATGGACCTAAACCCACAAAAGTTGTACGTTCACGAAGCGCTTCCAAGAAAATAATCACTTATTTCTTCGATTGTACTGGACATGTCGCAACCATTCCTTTAGATGCTCGAAGAACAGTAAATGCTGAATGGTATACAACAATTTGTTTACCAGAGTCATCGACAAAATCAGGAGAAACAACCAAAATCGTCGCATCTTCTTCATCATGACAACGCCAACTCCCACAACACAACAAACAATTAATTATTTGAAGGAAATAAACATTGAGTCTCATTGCCCGTATTCACCTGATTTATCCCCTAAGGACTTTTTTTTTTTGTTCCCCAATGACAAACAATAAATGTGTGAACAGGGATTTTTATCACCTGAAGAAGCTGATGAAGTCTTCGAAAACAATGTTTTAGTGATACCAACTTCAGAGTGTGAAAAATGTTTCAAGAATTGGTTTGAACGCAAGCAAAAGTGTATAAATCTTAAAAGCGAATATTTTGCAAAGAAGTAAACAGTTTGTTCAAAGATTTGTTTAACTCCCAAACTTAAAGAATTAAAGGGTATGCTCGATTTGACATTCCGAGCACTCCGAGCATGCCATAAACATTCAAACTTGTTCGAACTGACGCTCGGAGCACATTCGATTGCATTCGTTTTGCAGTACAACGTGCCACACCGAGCACATGGAGAAAGGCGGGGAACTTGCTACATTATCAAAAACTGTAGAAGATACTGTTGTGATTGTCAAAAAGCCTACAAACCGATGTCCTTTAAAAAAATTTAAGTGAAGTGTGAATTTTCACACATATCAGAGTTTTGTAAGTATTTAATTACTGTAAGAAGCCAGCATAATACTGGATGTCTAGGTATATTTATCACATCAAAATCAACAGTTTTTTTGATTATCACTTTTATTCGTTATTTGAGAACTAAGAGCTCGCATCTAATTTTTTTAAACAAAATTTAAATAATTTGTTAATATCCCAGCGTCTTTTTCTGCATTTGCTTCCTATTCAAGTCTACATTAAATTAATAAGAAATATTTTACAGTGTAAAGTGTAGTGTGGTGTGGTGTGACTAACTCAGTTCGCAACTATTAAAAAAATATATTATTTTTTTAATATTTTTAATTCCAAAAAAATACATGCACTATCTTAGCTATAAATACAACATCCATAACATTATTAGCCATAATTTAACCATCAATTAAAAAAATTATTAATTTTGTCAAAAACACAAAAACTGCCATATTTAAAAAAAAAAACAATCTGATCCAAAAATCCTCTCGTACGTTTCCGGCTCAGATCAATATACATTACCTATAATTTTTTCATATTTTTGGTTTAACCCTTTTTGGTAAAAGGGTGCGGGACAAGAACTTTTGCATATTTTGCCAAAATTCGTGTTAAAAAAAATGAATTTCAAAAAACTATCTATCGTTCCGTAATCTACGTCGTAAGAGCTTTCTTTTGATACCACACAATAAATTTTAAAAAAATATATATTTTTTAATCGACATAAAAAAAATCGTCAGTTTTCGAGGAATGTATCTGATCAAAAATTCTTGTTGAACTATTCCGGTTCCCATCAATGTTCATTACGGAGATTTCCTTCAGATTTTTAGATCAATCCCTTTGGGAGATAGGGTGGGGGACAAATGTCTTTTGACACATTTTTGGCAAAAATAAACTAAAAAAAAAAAAAAGATTTTTCAAAAATATAATTTTTTTTATTAAATACATATTTGTTTATATTTATTTCGAGATTTTTTTGAACTCAGCATTTTTCCAAATATGTGGGTCAAAAAGTTGTTAGCTCAAATCTATACTGCGTTTAAAGGTGAGTTTGCAGTATAGCTCTTATGGCTAATGGGAGCGGTGTTGCCAAATGTTGTGAAAGTGTCAAATGTGTCAATTATAATAATATGAAAAACTCGTAAATTTACAAAAATCAACTCTTATAAAACTCAAAATAACACTCAACAAAAACAAATGGCTATTTGTAGAGTACTGCGTCTTCACAGATCAGCGCGTTTTAGAGCTGGCAACGTCGACAAGCAAGAAAATGATAGCGTCATTGTGTAAACCCATTAGAGAGTATGAAAAAGAACTAAAGCACTATAGTAATTTTTATTAATTGAATGAAGCTTTTAATAATTTTGTTTACCAAAAGCCCAGTACAATTGTTAAAAAGTTAGCTAGTGACAACTTAAGTACAATAAAATTCCATTTAGTTCCGCTTACATGTTTGGAATAACCTATAAATCATTTCATAGTTATCGCGAAAGAAATTTATAAATCTGGCTATGATAATAATTTGTATATGAATACACAATTAATAGTTAAATTATGTCATAATTTGAACAAAATCATATTATTAACAATGTTATTTGCGTGTAAATTTTATCATTTTATCAAAAAACACAAAATAAATTCTAAAAATTTTAACTAAAATGACAGTGTAATCGAAATGTTCCAATATATATATATATATATATATTTTTTACAATTCAATAAAATATTTTCAGAATGTAATTGCGTTTCAAATAAACAATTCAACTACGTATTTCATTAAACCCAAACGTAGGACGAAATATAAACAATATTCATTGATGTATTCGTTGAAATATGATATAGGCAACCCCATAACATATATGTTAAGAGGGTTATATAACTACTGTGGGTTTATCTTAATTATGACGTAGTTACCTTCATTACAGAACTATGATGCTTGTGCGGACTCTAAATTCTAATGTGAATGTTACTGTTCCATTAAAACTATAAATATAATTACAGTGTAGCAGTATCACTGAATTAACAATAGATGGCTCTGCAGTAGTTATTGAAACAGTAGTGAATGATATAGTCATACGCAGTGGTATCTCGTCGTTAAGGGCTACAGGCCCTGCTCTCAACTGTAATTTTATTCAATCACTCTGAGAAATTAATACGAGGGCTGCCTCTTACATACACATCAAAAAGTCTAGGGATATTGAAAAAAATATGAAAATATATTGCTTATTGTCAGTGAAGGGAAACCGGGACAGAGTAAAAAAACGGAATAAATATAAAATAAAAATAATAGGGTTCATTTTTGGTCTGGTTTCCAAGGTTAATATTCAAAAAAACGATAAAAATTTGCTCCATCCTATTATAAATTCAGTGTCATTTATTATGAAATATTAAATAATATAATAAATAAGAAGTTACCACGAACATTAATTAGAACTAAACTAATAATTAGAAGTAAGATTACCACTTAAATTTTAGAAATAAACTGATAATTTATTAATGGAACATACCTTATCATTAAATTTATTAACTTGGTCAAGAACCACGTTGATGTCTATTAGTCGACAAATGCAGAATTATGTAAAAACGGGGACAATCGACCGTCCCGAAAACATTTTTCGGAACACTGGGATAATTTACATAAAACCGAGAAAATCCCGGAAAACCGGGACGAATGGTCACCCTACTTATTGTGCATTTAATGTTGTATTTAAATAAAAGTAGGCAATTATGCGTAAAAACAAGTAAAAACAAAAACCAACAAGACAAAACAAATACAAATTTGACACATTTTATTCAGTACATGATCCGTAGGTTGATCACATGTTTCATTTTAATTCGATTTAAAACGTTTTATTAATAATTGCAGTATTTTTAAGTAGTGGCATTATTTTTACTTGCCCGACTTTAATATATAAGGGGCAAGTATTGTAAACGCGAAAATTTTCGATGTCGAGATTTTGACCACGTTTCATGGTCCAGGGAATCCAAAAAACCTATTTTCGAAGTGCCGTCCGTATGTGTGTGTGTCTGTGTGTATACACGATAACTCAAAAACGGTTTAACTTAAAGAGTTCGTTCTGGTACTAAAAAAATCTCCTAATAATTGGGAAGAACCCTATTGTTTTTTATTAAAATCCGAAACCGGAAACGGAAGTTATTAGACTGTAAAATTTTAAAAAATTTGTAACTAGTAAACGAAGCCTTGGACAAAAAATTGTATAGAACATAATTTGATGTATTTTTGATGATTTACCTAATATTTTTTTAAATTAAAAAAAAAATATGTATTTTTTTTATTATTTTTTTATGGGAGGGCAAGTCTAGCGGAGGTATTCCTTCGCCATTGGTTTAATAATGGAGCGACAGAATTTAACTATCCACGAGATGAATCGTGCGGTGGGACTTCTCCAGCTGTCCAAGGGAGTCCGGCCGAACAACATCTGGGACGTGGTCGCTGTACAACAGCAGGTCAAGACAGATTTTTGGACTTAAGTGCTAGAAGACAACCTACTGTTACAGCACCCGAATTGGTAAGGCAGTTACAGCGAGCGCATAACAACCGTTAGTCGCGATACTGTAGGAAATCGTCTCCACGAAGCTAATATTCTATCTCGACGACTAGTCAGATGTCAACCCCTCTCTAGAAGCAATCGCAGAGCAAGATTAGACTTGTGTCACAATTTTCAATATTGGTGTGATAATGATTGGGCTACAGTTTTGTTTACTAATGAGTCCAGATTTGGAATTCATCCAGATTCTCATCGAACAAGGGTATCGAGAAGATACGGTAAATTGGAACGTTTGAGGCACGTCCAGGAAGTTCACAGTTACAGAGGTGGTACTGTTATAGCATGGGGTGGGATAATCATTGACGGTAGAACTGATCTCGTTTTCCCCAATGGATTTTTAACATGCACAACAATATTTCGATAAGATTCTTCAACCTATTGTGCGACCGTTTCGTGGTGCTGTTGATCAGTTTCATCTTGCTTAGGATAATGCTCGGCCACATGTTGCGCGAATTGTAACTAACTGGCTGGATAACGCAGGTATACTATGCGATACCATGGCCAGCACAGTCACCAGATATAAATCCGATTGAACATGTGTGGGACATGCTTAAGAGAAGAATTACTCCACATATGAATAACATCCACGATAATTTTAGATTCAGAAAGCTTCTAAGAGCAGAATGGGCACAGTTATCTCAAGAAGACATCGATAATCTTATTTTGTCCATGAATTGCAGATGTAGGGCTGTAACCAACCAACGTGGAGGTCATACTCTCTATTAGCATTTGTTTCTTTTTTCATTTTTTACAATTCTGTACATAAATCTGTATATATTTTTTTTTCGAATATTGATTATTTTTATAAATAACATTTAGCTTATTTTGTTGTAAACTATTCTTTATTGAGTATTTTAATTGATATAATACAATAAACGTACAAAATATACCATACGCTATTTATTTTTATATATTTTTTTATATCCCTAGACTTTTCCGATGTACGTATTTCGAGATTGCGCTAAACTAGTGTTGCCATCTGGCAACTGACGCTTATATCGTAAAGTTTGAAAGTTCGACGGTATACGTACTCAGAACGTTTTGACGTACGAGCGCTATTTGTGTTGTTTACGGTAACTTGAAAAAAATCATCTCGGCTAAAACTGGAATTAAATTGTGAACATTTTCGAGCGATTATTTTTTACAAATTTCGACGTAGATTAACCTAGCAACAGTGCATCGATGAACTTAATTCTAGAACTTAGTTACTAGTTCTTTTACACTATCATTGTGAACCCCGCATTAGTTCTGTTTCCGGCGGCTTATGCAGTTTTCAGTAACATCGAACCAGCTGTAGACATCTACCCTGTCTTCTCTAGGTTTTCGATGATCATCTAAGAATCGAAGTACTCGGTCATATATAATTGAGGATAATATCATCGTCGATTTAATTTCTTCGACGACCGAAACATTTGTACGTCTTGCTGTTTTTTGTGTTATTAATAACTTATTTTCGATTTTTCGATAAGTTATTTAATTTAAAATCAGTAAAGATTATCAGAGTTCTAAATTTTTATCATGGTGAAAAGGATTCCGCGAATAAAATAAGTTGGAAACGGCTGCTCTATAATATAATCACTATTCAATGTTTCAATGCCAATTGAAATGTATTATGATTGTCCATCATATAATTATAACAATGAATTTACAGTATTGATAGACAAATAGATTAAAATAGAGTTAATATTATCTCTATATTTAGTTACATTGACGTAAAATGATCTATTTTTACACCCTCGAAAATGCCACTAACAATTTGGTATTAAACATTCATGTAATGACTTATGAACATAGTTGTCAACATTATTTTTAACTTATGTATACTGTGTATGAAAGCAACTAATTCACATTAAATATGGTATAAATAATGTAAGAGTTGATTATGCGTCAGAATAGATTATGATAATTTTTATATCTTGTAGGGTGAGTTTTTGACGAATAGAAAATTTATATATATTGACTATACAGTGCAGTGAATTGTTTGTTTCAGTTTAATTTTCCAATCATGGTAATCTGCACCTTCGTCAATCTCGTCTGAAATTTTCTGGATGAAACATTTTCGAAGCTTAGCAAACTTGGAGATTTTATTCTTCCAATGCCTACAGTGCCAATATTCTGCAGGATATGGTTCCTTTAAGCTTTCATTTTTTTATGGTCTGCATGATTCCATATTGACAAAGCATTGTTTTCGAGTTTTCTGCTGATTAGGTTGTTAGAAGCGACTGAGTATACTATAGGCCCACAATTCAAAAGCTGGAACTTTCTTTTGGGTAGCTTTTCTCTAGTTCTAGGCTTCAGCTCATTCAGCACATAACGGAAAATGATTATTTAACTACGCGTATGTTGAAATTTCGGCTGAGAGTTCAATAGCATAATAATGAACTTAATTTGAAAAAGGTCTGGTGTTTTCGATTTTTCTTTTGATGTCAAATGAGTAGTGTCTGGGTTAGCGCGAGGGTGTCTGCCGCCCATGTGCAAATATTCATAAAACCATCCTATACTAGAACCGAAAGCAAAAGCCACCCATGTGCAAATTTTCATATGACCGCCTTTTAGTAGAATGATTCTACTAGATTCGACCTCAAATTGTGCTCCTTTGCGGAGGCGGCTGTGGGCACTGCTTACTTTGAACGCCCACACACAGCAGACCTTAATGATGCAACCAAGGTATGTAAGACTACCCACTATCTCGATAGGTTGATTGTTGGTTAGGAATATTTATATTATGCCCAGCAGCACCAGTTTTCTTTAACTCTTAAGCATTTTTAAATCGCAAAAATAGTAGAAATGCGTTGCTAGACTCTTGCAAATGCCCATGGAATTAGTTAACTTAACATTTAGTTTCCTTTTAACATTCTACTTCCATTAGTTACTCGGTTGAATTGTTCTTGTAGTCACTTCAGGCTGCCCACAAACAGCAGTTTTATCGGCATATTGGATGAAGTTGTAGTAGACAACTTTTTCGTTAACATTGATGCCGTGTTGGATACACTAAATATGGAGTTTTCTAAACTTAACTTAAAAACTGGACAAAGCACTATTATACAAGAAATGGAAAAACTATAAGGGGTATGCTTCTTATTCTTTATTTCTTACACTAAACACGAAGTAGAAAAAACGAAATCTGCCTGTAAACGAAATCTGCCTGGTAAACGAAATCTGCCTGTATTCTTGACTACATTTCTCCCTCTTACTGGATTGGACGGGTTGATTATTGAACTCTACTTCTGTTAAGTGTTTTTCCCATGTATTTTACATAACAATACTTGTCGATGGATCAAAGAAACGGACTGTAAAACTCGTTCAAACTATAGTGTCAAGTCGATTTATTTTCCCCAAACGTTGAAACTATAAACTATTTTGCCTTCTTATGTCTGTGACAAGTAACCAGCATACTATCGATACCACGTAAAATTGTATACAAAAGCACAGCTTACTATTCTAATGAATTTTATCATTTTTTTTTTTTTTTTTATGGCCTTTGCTGCTTCGGGAATTAGTCAGGAAAATTCCTATTTTTGAAAAAATCCATGCCTGAACGGGCTTTGAACCCGAGACCTTAGCAACGTAGAACACACGTGTTATCACTACGCTACACCGGTTACAAATTAAGAACGGTGATTAAAATTATTATACTGTGTATACACATTTTTTTGACAACAAAAATATGATGGCATTTTATTAGTTTAAATAAGTCAACACATATATAAGGACGGTTAATATGCAGTTAAAATCTCATTTTATTTGGTAGATTGGTTATTTGGTATTGTAGGAAGTACTGTAGGTGTTTTTACAGTCCGCTCCTCGGATTACTCGACATTTGGTCCTTCGAGCCGGATTTGAACTAGCAATCTATGGATGACAAGTAAAGTTGTGTACAAAAGCACAGCTTACTATTCTAATGAATTTTATCAATAAATTAAGCGTAGTAATTTAAATTATTCTACCTAATCCACACACATTATTTGAAGTCAAAAGTATGATCGCATTTTATTAGCTTAAATAAGTCAAAACCGTTAAAAAGCATCACAATCTTATTATATTTGGTAGATTATTCGGTTATTTGGTATTGTAGGAACGAGTTTTTATAATCCATTCCTTGGATCAGTCGAAATTTGGTCCTTCGAGCCGGATTTGAACCAGCGATCTATGGATACCACTTAAAGTTTTACACAAAAGCAAGGCTTACTATTCTAATGAATGTTATCAATAAATTAAGCGCAGCGCTTTAATTTAACACCTTATACGCAAAGTGACCACTGGTAGGTTTTTTCGAAGATAAATGTGCCAAACGGTGGATATTTAGCGCGCAAAATGTTAAATTATTGTACTATGTCACAGATAATACTGGGTAACTCTCCTTTTTACCGACCACCAACATATATAAGGGAGGTACTGTGATCATACCGATTTTGATATTTCGATATTTCGATGGATTTCCACGAATTGAGGTCCCTACATAACGTTTTGACTATTTTTAGCATGGTGTCTGTCGGTCTGTCTGTATGGCTGTCTGTCTATCTGTCTGTCTGTCTGTCTGTCTGTCGGTCGGTCGGTCTGTGTACAGGTGCAGAGCAAATTCGACTATAAGGATTTTTATGAAACTTCATATTTAAGCTTTTGGCATCAATGGCACGAGTTGATAAACTTTAGGTAAAAATCGGATAACTAGAAATGTGAGTTTACTCGTGCCGGTTTTAAGATTTTTGCGAATATTTCAGAATCTTTGCGAGTTTGCTATTAGACTGTTAAGGTGCACCCATTTTTACCGACTGCCAACATATATAAGAGAGGTATTGTGATCATACCGATTTTGCCATTTCTAGATTTCGATGGTTCTCCACGAATTGAGGTCCCTAAATAACGTTTTGACTATTTTTAGCATGATGTCTGTCGGTCTGTCTGTTTGTCTGTCTTTCCGTCGGTCGGTGTACAGGTGCAGAGCAAATTCGGCTAAAAGGATTGTTATGAAACTTCATAGTTAAGCTTCTCACATCAATGGCGATCAACTTTTGGTAAAAATCGGTTAACTAGAAATGTGAGTTTACTCGTGCCGGTTTTAAGATTTTTGCGAATATTTCAGAGAAATATTTCGAAAAAATGTATTTAACAAAAGTTGCTATAAAACCAATGACTAACAACTTACAGAGTGATTATTTAATGGCGAGACGACGTCACTGAATTTTACGTGCCTCCTAGCAGAAATACTGGTGAATACTATGACATAATAACCTAAAATTTGATTATGAAGAAAAAAATGCACGCATAATCGTCTGCTACGATGTGTATGAAACGGCAAATTATTAAAACTTCCAGTGACGTCGTCTCGCCATTAAATAATCACTCTGTATATATGAGACTTTTTTTGTATGTATTCAGGTACGTTTCCAGGGTTATCGTAAATTATAAATACACATTATGAAATTTTCAACGTAATATAATACGTTATTGTCTTTTACAATAATAACTATTCTGCTGATAGAATGTATTTTATACAAGTACTTTGTGATGGCGGTTGGTCCTGTAGTGACCACAGCTGTTTTTTTTTTTACTGGCCTTTGCTGCTTCGGCAATTAGCTTTGCTCTCCTTTCAAATGATCTTTTTATATTTTGTAAGTTCTACTGGTCGAGTCTTCGCTTTGAGTCCAGTGTTCAAATATCGGCATTTTTGCGGCTTTTATATTTACCATATTTGGAGGAGACAAAAATTTAACCTTTTTTCTCACGAAATTTAACTGGCGAAAAGTTTTATGTTTAAAAATTGTCCTTTTGATTCAATTTGAAAAAGCTATATCCTTTAACAAGTTACAAAAAAACAAAAGACTCTTTAATCTCAAAAAGCCAATTGAAAGACAGATTTAAGATCTAAAACTGTCACGGTTTCCTGAATCACACAATCCTGAGCTAGTAATAAAATCTCGTACCATGACTTTTTGTTACGGAAGTCAGGTGAATATCTTCTCACGGTGTGAATTGATCCTGAATCTTGAAATACAAGCTAATATCCTGCCTTTTGTATTCGTGGACAGTGATGTCGAGAATTCACCAGGCTACAAGTGACGTGAATGCAAAATTCAATGCTACGAGAAAAGGTTATTCGGATTTTGATGGGCACGTAAACTATTGTGAATTTTTACGTCAGTTTTAAATTGAAAATTTCATGAAATATTCAGGGTGGAAAATCGATATTTATCTGTAATTTAAATGAGGATGGATTTTTAATGTATTGAAATGGAATTTTTGTTTACGAGTTTTTTTGAATAATGTTGGTACTAATTATGAAATAAATTAGCAATATTAAATCATAATATATACTTCCGTTTCCTGAAAACTCGGTTAAAAAAATGTTTTTTTTAGTATTCATAAGTATGGTGGTATTTGTAAATTTGGTGAATGACCAAGTTTCTGCAGCATACATGAATGCATTTCGTCGGCTGAAAATAATAAGGTTGTATGTGACATTGTTTGTCAAATGCACTTTTCAATACTATAGAGTTGTATGTCACGTAACCTACTTGTTCCAATAATTTCCATAAGATAGCATTACTGGTGTCGGAGAAAAAAGCAGAAAACCATAGTTGTATGTTAAAACATACACCCTTGTATTTTAATTGTTTTTTTTTTAACTCATAATTTATGGTTGTATGTTGACATACAACATATTTTATGTTAAATATAAAACATCTTTTTCGGGCACCTGGGTTACAAAAAATATTAAAAAGAATAAAACAAGGTCTTGAAGACTTGTTAAATATATTTAGAGACATTAAGGTTTCTACAAATAAAAATCCGTTACCAGAAAACAAGGTAATCGCTTTAAAATCTATGCTGGATTGGATGCCTACTATGGATAAATCTTATTATTAAACAATATTGCCAAGAAAGTAAATCTCAAGAAAATAATAAAAATACAATTTATTTCGTATATTTTTTTATTTTCAATAAATTTTATTGAAAATTTTGGTTATTGCGTGTTGCAGTTAAAGGAAGATACTACAGTATATATCTCACAAATTTCTTATACAAAACTAACAATCTGAAATAAAACTAGTCTATACATCAAAATTAGCAGTGAATTATCTATTTCATAAGATATTTTGAACTGCATAAATAATTGAATCTAGTACGCGAAAAAAAAAAACAGTTAAAAGCAGAATTCAGGCTTCGGAAATATTTTTTTTGAGGGCCGTGAAAGGATGTAGCGCAGTGTTTCTCAACAGGTGGTCCGCAGAAAAATTTTAGTGGTCCGCGAAAACTTTGTACATTTTTTTTGCGTTTTTTTTTTTTTGTTATTTCTTATGCACATTTTTTATGTAAATAATTTATATTTTGTTTATTTTCTGTAAACTTTCTTTGATTTTCAACTAATAAAATAAATATATTTAGTAGCACATTAAATATATTTATTTCCTTGCAAAAAATGAACCAACAATTATTATTAGTGGTCCGCGTTAGAAAATTATATATTTTATTGGTCCGCGGTGGGTTCTTGGTTGAGAAACACTGATGTAGCGGACTTGACCATATTCAGCATGAAGATATGCAGAAAAAATTGAAAATCTCTTCAATGTTGGATATTTTTATCCAGCATTACGAATACGCATATCACGAAGGAATGCCCACTTAAAGAATTCCCAACAAGGTGGAGATGTATAAGCCAATAGAAAGGCGAGACAGAAGACCAAGGAAGATATGAGCGCAGGAAGAAATCTATACATTGTAATCCACGAGTGACCAAGATTTTTTTAATGTGAAAATGTCATTTTTAGTTTTGTTCAGATGTATTTGACCATAAATATCACGATTTAGGCAAAGTAAGGACTTTACCTAAGAAAAATGAAAAAGATCACAAGCAGAAATCTAATAGGCCGGGAGCTTATGACAGTTTATGGTCTCCGATTTCATACAGCATGCCTTTTGGAGGAGAGAATATTTACCCTATGACAACAAAGAAAGGAGGGTACTACCTCTGCACGCTTTCCGGTTATATGGAAAACTGCATTTCAACTTTTTTCCAAATTTTGTGTTTTTCTCTGATTTAATAATGCTTGCGCTTTAATCAAAAGAAAGTTAAATTAAATTTAAAGTCTTAAAAATTATAGGCATGCGATTCGCAGTGTCTCAAAGGTCTCAAACGGTCACGTGATCTTGTAATTAAAAAAATATGATTTTCTGCGTTTTCATGCAGCATGCCTATCCGAACTAAAAAAATATTTGCTATTAAAATTCTTCTGTACAAAAAGAGAGTATTTAAGTTAAACCTTCTATATATTTAACTGTCGAAATTTTGACTTCGTGAAACTCGCTAATGCACAGAAGGTTATTAAATAAAGAACTGTTGTTTTGTTTCATTGATTTATTTATTTTACTGACCATGGTTTCGGCTTGCGCCATTTTCAAACTAACAATGCTGTAAATCTTACAAATTAAAACTTATTTATACTATGGTAAGGTTTATGTTGTACCATAAGTTTGTGTGACACACTGGTTGGAAGGTACTGACCTAGATACTGTATAACTGTAGTATAAAGTACAGCTTTTACAGGCTAAATATTAGTGTCTTTTTTCAATTTTTCTCTTCTTTTGCCTAATCCATTTTGGACGTTAATTATTATAATCATGGAAATATATTACTGGCTTCAATATGTTTCTGGTTACAGAGTTCCAATATCTTTAGAATAGCGTTCATAAAGTGATGATAACTATAATGCTAGATAACATTTGAAATGGATAGGCATTGACCAGAAGAAAGAAAAAGAAAACTTAATAGGTGTTATTCTCGAGTTGCCTGATTCTAGCTTTAAGTTGTTAATTTAAAATAATAATTAGTAACAGTGCGAATGTTTTTCAATTTGTTCTAGAAACTGCTAAGAGGCCAACGATTCCCAACAACAATTGAATGAGACAGCCGTTACTTAATACATTTAATAGCTCAACTTCAATGGAGAATCAAAATGCATTCAACAACTATCACAACTTTGGATTAGAAGAAGTTAAAGATCTACAATGGGAGTGTTTTGAATGCATGTGTAATTATAGTTGAAATATAAAGAAGATAACAGTAGAGAAAATATCGTATGAAGTATTCGTAACACTGAAAGAAATTACAAGAATTTAAGCCAAGATGTGTTAAGTTAAAGCCATATAAAATATTGTTAGTGCACTCAAGTGCCAATATACTTAAAAGTGTAGGTGCCTATTTAAAAATATCATTCATGACCTAATAGTAAAAATAGTGAATACTTTTATGCTACAGAATGGACACCCAGTGGCGGATTATACGGTACGCGGACTAAGCGGCCGCGGGGGGCCCCGAGCTAGTGGGGGGGCCCGAAATTCAATGAGAAAAAAATTTTTTCATTAAAATTCTCATAATTGATAAAATAAATAACGTGATATAATGCAAAATACTTTTTTTTCCTAGAAAATTGTTTTACAGTTTAAAATTTTTAAATTAATTTGTAAATTGATTCAAATAAGCTTATTTTTGGCCTAATTGTTTTTGGGGCCCCCTTATTTCTACCGCTTAGAGCCCCCTTATTTCTACCGCTTAGGGCCTCCACTTGTCATGATCCGCCACTGTGGACACCCATAAATTAACACTAATATATGTAACTGCTCTCCAGGCTATGCATTATTTGCACCGTACTTTGTGCGCACTAAGCACCAACGCAACTTTAAAATTACCTAGAACATAGGTATACGCTTTTGCCTTTTGCGAGCTTGTTAAATGCCATCTATCAACATCGATTATTTAAAATTAGGTTTAATATATTGAATCGAAAGGTACATACTGAATTCTGATCAGATTTTGACAAGCAATTGTTACATCTGCGCTTGTAACGCCAACTTATGTGTTGGTGCTTGAGGGGGCAGGGGTCAGTAAACTTGCGTTCAAAGCGCCGTTGTTTGTGGAAAGCGCGTTTAATACTCTCAAGTACGGGGTGCCTGGTTGAGTACGCGAAACATGCACCTGGTGAGAAGCTTTTCTTAGTTATCGCAACCGAATACAAAGTAGTTCGAGGAGATAAATAAAACTGTATCATGCTATTGATTTCTATTTTTTTAACAGGCTGTAGTGAACAATTTTATTTAATATATAAAATTGGAGGCTATATCTTAATGTATCATTTTCATTCTGGTGTTGGAAGGGTGGAACAAGAAATTCAACTAATAGGATCGCTCTATTTTGAAAAAAAAAACCCATACCATGGTATCGTAGGCGCGGTGTTTCAAGCGCGGTGTCGCAAGTTCAGAAATTTCAACTCTAGCGCTGGCCGCACCGTCGAAACCATAGAAACAAATATATTTTTTCGGAATGGTGAGATCTTTAGCGAGACATTTATATTAATTTCCTAAAAAAAAATTAAAAAACGTAAATTGATGTAGCGAAATAGCGACTTTTACAATGTTGTCGGCAGTCATAAAGTTTATTATTATGGATTCGATTTCAGATATCTGGTCTGCAGAAATGTCATGCAGTGGGTATACTAATAATACACCCCCAAGCAGGGGAAAACATAATCTTCATTCTAAACTGTGATGTCAAGTAAAAAAGATTGTGTATTAAATTATTTTCTTGTAATTGAAGTATCTGTCTCTGTTTTTTGTGTCTCATTTCTTGCAACAAGTTAAAATAATCTCCCTGTTGCCTTTTGTTTCTATGTTTATATGGGACGTACCCACCATCGCTTTTCTTCATATCGCATTAAGTCTAAATATGCATAAAAGAGAGCTAGACGTCTCCTTCGATTTGACGACATATTTAATGAAACTGAATAACCGTTTACTCCAAACACTTGTATAAAATTTAGGTTAGATTTGGGTTAGATATAAATGTTGTCAAAACCGAAAACGCGCACTTATCACGCCTCCAACCCCACCATGAAATTCGAACTTGCAAGTATAACACCACGCCACTCACCCCTGTCGCGCCTTTGACACTACCATGAAAAATGATGCAAAAGTTGCTAGCGGAGGTAGACGATATTATGCGGCAATTAAATATCAGCTATGTCCATTACTAATTAAAAAAACACTCGTCTTGCCAAAATTCATCGGCAACTTGTTGAAGTGTATGGGCAAGGTTTGAAGAATGAAGGGAATGTGCCAACGTGGTGCCATTTATTTCATGTTGGAAGAACGAACATCCACGATGAGGAACGTTCTAGCCGTTCAACCGTAATTACGGACGAACTGAAAGCAGTTGTTGATGCACACATTCGGCAGAACAGGCGCTTAACTATTGCCGAACTGCATAAGAATTTTTAACATGTATCCCGATCTGTTCTCTATGACATTGTCAGTATCCACTTAAATGACTGGTCGACTACGATGAGGGTTCGTCATACTCATCGCCCATTCGGAAAAATACTTCGAGCGGAACGGGGATTACGTCGAAAAATAGCGAAAGGATGTTGGTTCTTTTTATTTAAAAAATGAGCCTCGTTTGTATTTCCTCCAATTTTATTTATACAGCAGATGAAACAATTGTTTTGAAACCAATAAACTATTAATTCTGAAGGAAACTAAAGGGTATATCAGATAAATTTGCATGTCTTCCTGCAATCGATTTACTTTATCTTCTAATTTATTTACTCTAGATTCACAATCAACAATTCGCGTCACGTAAAATTCATTCGTGAAATATTAAAAACGTTTACACATTACATGGTCGATCAATAAAAGTGCCTACACGTAATCAAATTACACTCACAAATTACATTTGACGATTTCCCTTTTGCATGCGTCTATGTTAACAACTACATTTTGTTATTTTAGCATTTAGCTGAGAGTCATTAGCGTTGCAAGTAGCAAATTAACTAGTTAAAACAAGTGTTAGTATTAATACATTTAACATATACTTACAAGATGGGACACAGGGGGGTATGGGGTTCAAACCCTCCCCTGAAATAAAAATATTGTTAATTTACACATAGATGGAGTATTTTTGTAAGTCCAAATAACTCCAAAATTAGTAATAAAACACACAAATAAGAGATATGTTACAGCAAAATATCAAGACTTCACTTAGAAATTCCCCCATTTCTTTAATTAGGTTTTTGTTTAATAGTATTATTATATTCCATTCAAACACTAGAAAGCAGTATTGCTCTTATGAGAAATGGATGTTGCAAAATGTTGTAAAAGTGTCAAATATGTCAACGAAACCAAAATATTAAGAATAATTTTACATTATTTTGTTGATAATTTATTCAAATTAAATGGAATAAGTATTAGGGCAAAATAAATAACCATTTGTACAGCTGGCAACCTTTCCAAGGAATAAAATGATATTGTTATTGGGAAAAACCCATAGAAAATCTAAAACAGAACTACTCCATTTGCCCTATACTGCATTCTAAGATTTGAAAGGACTATAAAAACCGTACTTAGTGTACTATCCCCGTGCTTGTAATTAATTCAAACTTTACTCAACTTATTTTTTTATCATATTGTACTTTTTTCCTTAAGGGGGGGGGGTATGGTCAGAGCAGCACATTTTATACCCATTTTCAAGATTTTTTTTTAGAAAACTGTTAATAGTAACTTGATTGGGATAATACCTTCAGTAAAGAACAACCTTTGAAGAGTATCCAAAAAGATTTTTATTGAAAAATATCGAAAATTAAGCTCGTGACATGAATTTGAAATTTTCGTTCAGGACAAAGAGTTGATTTGCGGTAGGACACATAACTAATGACTGGATCATCTAAAACAAAAAAAACAAAAATATTTCGTTAGTTTATGAGTTTCTTGAGGTAACGCTGACGAGATATTTTTTTTTTCTTGCTTTCTTTTCTTTTTATGGAATTTTTTACAACTGAAAACAGAAATTTCGAAAAAAAAAAATCCGTTTTTTTCGTTTTTTTGACTTCAAACTTATACCAAAAATTAAATAATCTAGATATTTGAAAAAACTCGACAGCGTTACCTCAAGAAACTCATAAACTAACGAAATATTTTTGGTTTTTTTATTTTAGATGATCCAGTCATTAGTTATGTGTCTCACCGCAAATCAACTCTTTGTCTTGAACGAAAATTTCAAATTCATTTCACGAGCTTAATTTTCGATATTTTTCAATAAAAATTTTTTTGGATACTCTTCAAAGGTTGTTCTTTACTGTAGGTATTATCCCAATCAAGTTACTATTAACAGTTTTCTAAAAAAAAATCTTGAAAATGGGTATAAAATGTGCTGCTCTGACCATACCCCCCCCCTTAATTTAACCTTCTTCGTATCTATTATATTAAAGAAGTTAGCAATGTTTAAACGGTTCCTGTATTCAAGGAGATCTTATACTATTACAATTTTTTATCAGGTATTTTTAGGGTTGCGTAAGTTAAACCAAGATACCCTTATACCGTCACTCATGTATCTGTCTGTCTGTTTGATAGAATTTGTGGCCAAAAACCTTAACCAAGGACCGCGGTATCCCAGGTTATGAAACCCTCGTAGGTATATGAAAGAGAATATACCAACTTAGAAGAATTAATACGGATATAATACAGAGAAATGAGGGTACGGCGTCTTGAATTTTTCATATTTTGCACCCTAGTCTACACCCTTAGATGCCGTCACCTATAAAATTTTTTAAAAATCAATTGTCTTTCGTTAACCGCAACTTCAAAACCTTTCATTTTATGATCTAAATTAAATTTAAAAACATATATACATAGGTACTATCTTTTTTTCCAGAAATATATATTTATTTACATTTTTCGCGGGTTGTGTTTTTTCGAAGTCTCAGTACTTCCTATACGTGGGTTAAAGATCTGTATATGTAAGTTAAATTTCCATATTTTAGGTCCAGTTAGCTACTATTTCTACCATACAAACAGACAGCTGGTAAGAGCCCAGTTAGGGGTCACCAGAAGGTCCTATAGGTGAGTTTGCGAAGTAACCGCTTCAGGTGCCGAAATAGAACAGGCGCCAAAATGAGACTAATTGCCTAATGCGCCTTTTACCATTATTAAAGAGGCTTAATAATGGTAAAAGGCGCATTTTTTAAAGCTTACCTCAGAGGTCAAAACTGATCGGTACCCTGCACCTGAGTGACACTATACGTGTTTGTTGGTTATACCCACGGTCCGTAGACTATACAGTTGCCTCAATTCGGGTGAGGACGAAGTACTTACCAATAAATTACTACCAATAAAGAAATGGTTGTGGAAGTTTTGTTAAATAAAAAGTATAAATACCATAGCAATTTCCACAAACGCTGTTTATTGGGCGTATTGAAGTGCATCATCCTGATCCAAAGAAAGGCACCGTATAGTCTACGGACCGTATAAATTAGACCGGGAGCTCATGACAGTTTTTAGTCTCCGATTTCATACAGCATGCCTTTTGGAGGAGAGAATATTTACCCTGTGACAACAAAAAAGGAATGGTACTAAACCCCTGCACGCTTTCCGGTCATAGGGAAAATTGCATTTCCACTTAAACACAAAATTTGTGTGCTTTTCTCTGATTTAATATTGCTTGTCCTTTTGTCAAAAGAAAGTTATAACAAATTTAAAGTCTTTTAAATATATGCATGCGATTCGGAGGGTCCCAAGGGGCTCAAACGGTCATGTGACCTTGTAATAGAAAAATTTGATTTTCCGCATTTTCATACAGCATGCCTATAATTAAAAGACTTTAAATTTGTTATAACTTTCTTTTGGCAAAAGGGCAAGCAATATTAAATCAGAGAAAAACACAAAAATTTTGTGCAAGTGGAAATGCAATTTTCCCTATGACCGGAAAGCGTGCAGGGGTTTAGTACCATCCATTTTTTGTTGTCACAGGGTAAATATTCTCTCCTCCAAAAGGCATGCTGTATGAAATCGGAGACCAAAAATGTCATGAGCTCCCGGTCTAAATATTAAGACGAAGTACGAAATCCTATAGGCGAAAAATACCCACATAGTACAGGATGATAGAATTTAGAAATAGCATATTTCTTATAATTAAATTGAATGATTTCAAATTAGTTTTTACTATTCTTCTAACTCAAAAATAACAAGTAAAATATAACCAAATTCAAGCAAATAACGTTAAGTTTCACCTTGGTTACCATTGAAAATGAATCCATTCAGATCATTGATTTATCATTCTTCTCAATTTATCTGTAAAATCCATTAGTGAAGCCTTGATATTCGCCTCCTACACTCTGTAGATAAAATCCTATATTTATAAAATCTATTCTAGCTACTAATTTTGCTATTGTGAGATCAGGCAAAAAATAAGTAACTTGTGAAAAATAGTGAGATAGAAAATGCAGTGAACTAATGTAATGTATAATAATTTAAGAAAATTGAAGTAAGACTTAAGAGTAACTAGCTTAACTATTTTCTAATTATGCGTATGTCAAATGTGATTTTAAATAAAATAATGAAAGTGCAATAAATTGAAGTGAAAAAAATTCAGGTCAAAAATTTCATTTTTCAATAAATTAAATATATTTTATTAATTTCAGTCCCGACACAAAATAGATTTTTTTTTACATTCGTTGACAAATATGATTATTTGATTACTTTCCATATTTCATACTCTAGAAATAAATAAGTCAGTTTAGTTATTAGCAGGATGGGGAGTTAGATCCGGAGTCGGGAGTCGAGGAGTCGAAGTTTTTTGGAGGAGTAGGGAGTCAGAGTCGAGAGTCAGAAAAACTATCGACTCGCGACTTTTTGATTCAATTTTTATGGATGAGAACAAACCGAAAACGAAAACAAAATAACAGTATTATCAGAATTTTTTAAAGCAAAGTTTCCGAAACTGTGCTCCACGATCGTCTACTAGTACTCCGCGATCTACTAGTGTTATATATATATAGCAACGATAGTGCTCCGCGACGAATTCTTCTTGTGAAAAGTGCTCCGTAGCTCAAAAAGTTTGAGAAACTCTGAAGATATTCTCTTTAAAGAACAGAAACGGAATCGACAATTTTTTTGTTTTGTTTGGTATTGAAAAATATTCAATACCGGTTTTAACCAGTTTCCCTTCATGTATTTAAAATTTGGTTAATACTACTCGTATTAACAGATTAATACGATGAGGCAGTAAAGATTTTTGTTTTTACTCATATCCATTTTATCTTTTTTTATATAATCTGTTTATTATGTTTAAGCAGAACTAAACTGGATTTTTGTTTTCTCAATTTGTAACGAGCTCCGTGATTATTTCATGTTTCATATTGGCAGTCAAAATCTAAATGTCAAAAAGAAAAAGTAACATTATGAAAAATTAAATATATAAAATCTGTTTCTTTGGTTTAGGCGGAACTAGATTTTCAATTCTAGTTACTTTTACAGATTAAGTAAGGCTTTTGATAATTTTGTTTAGCAAAAGCCTACTTCAAACCAGAAAAGAAGATCTCATGACAACTTACGAATATACATGTGCTCTGCGTTGCGAAGGTCTCGGGTTCGAATCCCGTTCAGGCATGGAATTTTTCTCAAATAAAATTTGTCCTGACTAATTGCCACAGCAGCAAAGAGAATTAAATTTAAAAAAATAATATATATATATATATATTAAAATTCCAGTTAGTTCCGCCTAAACGCTTGGAATAGTAATAATAGGAATAAAAGTTATATATTAGAAATATTGTATTAAAAATGACACCAAACATCAAGATGTAATGAAAATGACATTTTATAAAAACAATCCAGTCCAATCGATAATATTTAATGTAAGTATAATGTGTTTCTTTGGTTTAAGCGGAACTAGTTAAGTAAATCAACTAACTTTTAACGATTGAATCAGGCTGTTTAGCATTTTGTTAAACAAAACCTACTTCCATCGTTTCATAGTGAGCTCGTGACAACTTCCATTTAGTTCTTCTTAGAATAAAAACCTCCATTTAGTTCCGCTTTAACATTTGGAATAGACTTTACAATGTACGAATATAAGTAGTCGGGAGTCGGAGTCGGAATTGGGAGTCAGGGTCAGTTTTGAAAAATACCGACTCAGGAGTCGAGAGTCAGGAAACGTTCTTTTTCTGCTGACTTCTCATCCTTGATATTATAAGAGCTCCGCGCGGGTAAGATATCCGCATCCGAACATACGGATGTGATCCGCATTCGCAAATTTTGTAAATAGCAATTCCCGCACTCTCATGTATTAAAACCGCATCAGCACATTTATTTTCATTGATTGATATAATAATAATAATAAAAAAAAAATTAAATTAACATGTATGTAAATTTAAATTAACATGTATGTATTTATACTCTAATCAGGACTGGGAACAGGGGAAAATAATCCGTTAAAAACCGGTTAATCTATATATTTCCTAAAGTTTTATAAAACCGAAACGAAAACTTAAATAATTATTTGATAAAAACCATTTATAATGGTAATTTCCAGATATGCGATTTACCTCCTTTGAAATTTATGGTGTATTCATCACTATTAATGTTTTTATTTGGTTCTTCAAACTGTTCTCTGTTCCTGTGATAACGCGTGTAACCTATAAAATCCATCTGTCATGCTCTTGCTAGGAGGTGCACAAAAATAAATGCCCTGCACCTGTTAATACTTGTTACAGCGCAAGCATGTTTGAGGAGTGTTATTACTGGTTATTAATCATTATTTTCACCGCGATATGAATTATATGAAGAGCATGCGGATAAGTGTTTTATATCCGTATCCGATCCGTAACAGAACCTCCAAAATCTGCACCCAAGCCACATTCTAACAGTCTAAATAATAAATTATCAACATCTGCAGAAAATTGGCGCTTATAAGTGGATAATCCGTGGATATTCACGAATGTGTAGGACTCGTGTCGTATTATAAAATGAATGATCCTAAATCACACGTACAGTATTGCGACAATAGCGTACAGCTGCGTTGTTTCGGATTCTTTTAAAAGGGATGTACCATAAATACGTATATAAATGGTTAGTACCGCCCAAAATAATGCTCATTCAGGTGTATTCTTATCTCAAAAAGTTAAACCTTAACCTCAAAGACGAAAATAAAAAAATTTAACCACGCTTTACATTTTTTTTTTTATTCTGTAACTCTATGGTGTTAAAATTTTAACTTCGATGTGGCTAATTCAGTAGGTTATATTTGGAATTTTAACTCCAGTCAAATACACGGTGTTAACATTTTAACCAGCTGTAGTTCTAATCTGTAAACGTCAAATAGCCAGAACAAAACAATTTTTAGAATTAATCATGGTCTATTTATTTTAAACCAATTATTATTAGAACAAATTGAACAAAAAGAGGTAAATAAGTGAAGAATTAATATAGGCGAATAAAAAAAAATACATGGTTTTTAGGAGATCAGTTCGAATTAAACAAAAACAACTGCGTGATATGAGTAACTCTTTTAACCCTTAAACAGGCAAATATTTATTTGTAATGAAAAACAGGAAATTTCATAATTTCTTTATTTAATATATATTAAAGGTTACAAAAAAAAAGAAATTTATTTTTTTCTCATTTAGTAAAAAAAAAAAAAATGTCCTAATTGGTCATATCTGATGTCATCAGTGGGTCTGGCACTTGTAGGAACTCTGACATTTTTGGTTGACTGCTCTGTTTGCAAAATCGGATTTTCTGGTCTTTGTAACATTTTCAGCTTTTATAAGCGACAAAGCTAAATGTGTCCGAAATGTTTTCAAGTTTTCATAATTTCTATTTCCGAAAGCTTCCATGTCTTTTCTGTATAGTAGCCAAGCATTATTCACGCCAATGTCAATGAGTGGGCTAAATATCCCCAAATACCATACATTTAAAAACTGTGGTATTTTACCACTTTAGAACTTACATCGTCTGCATATGTAGACACCGCCATTGCGCACAATAAGTAAATACCCGTTCTATAACTTCCCACACCGATAAAAGCGTCGCCACTAGTACACCACGCTTCTATGCTTATGTATTTTGCAGGATACGTAGCCCACTTTCATTTTACTTGCACCGGATTTGTATAAAAAATTTCAAATGTTGATGTATCTCACGAGACAGGTTAGCCGATTAAGGGTTAATTTACCTGTAGAAATATCTATATTAATAAAATTGGAGAATAGATCTGTTTTTTTTTTAATATAATTTTCTATCCTTCATATTTGGTTTCTTTCAGAAGATTAAAAGACAATATCCGCAAAAAATAAACATCTGTATTGTCTGCCTGTCTGTCTGTCCGAGATTCACGGAAAAACGGCACGACATATTTTCACGAAATTTGATACGATGATAGAGTAAAACCAGGATCCGAACATAGGCTATAAGACATCTAAAAAAAATTATTTTAGGGGGGCTATTCGGGGTTGAAACTGTTTATTAAAAAATCTAAAATATCTCCATTATTATTGACTTAACAAAAAAAATATGGGTAATAAAAATTGCTTATAGTATAAATCCTTTTTGTTCAATACATTTTTTTCATTTAGATGCATATTTGGGGAGTTACGGAAGAACACTGAAAAACTAAAAACTACACAAATCTGTCTTTATTATCGACTTAACATCAAAATCATATATGACAAAAATTATTTATAATTATGAAACAAATCTTTTATTTCTATGCATTTTTTTCATTTTGATGAATAAAAAGTTATGGGTAGACACCCTAAAGCAAAATATTTGAAACATCTCCTTTATTATTGACTTAACGCTATGTACAACCCACAGAGATTATTAGTTTCTTATACAAAACTAACAAACTGAAATAAAATTAGTGACAATCTATACATCAAATTTTGCACAGAATTTTTATCTATCTAATAGGATATTTTTGATTGTAGAAAAAAATATTGTAAAAATGTTATTGCCCAATAACTTAATAATAGGTATCACACAACAATGTTCTGTAATTTTTTAAATATATTTGTGGTTTTCAAATAATTTTTATATTTATATAGTTTTGTGTAGAAATGTTCAAATAATACGTTAACATTTTTTTTCGACATGATTGTTTATAGTTTAGAACCTTCGTCGAAAAATATTATACTTGATGATAATGAAATGCCACTTGGTACAAGTATTCTTTACATAAAATAAATCATTTTTATCCGCAGCACCTATATTAAGAACCGCGGCAGATTCGAGGTGGCGCAAAAGTAGATTACCAAGTACAGTAACTATAAGTAATTTTCACAATAGAACAAATTATCTCCAAACATATTTGTAGAATGGAGCTTAGCTACAATTTGCTGCATGGTACACAAATATGCGTCGAATGGTTTACAAGATGGCGTCTATAACGAAATTTGTTTATTTACAATTACATGACAGTTCTTTTTACAGTTAAAAATATCCTATCAGATAGGTAAAAATTCGCTGAAATGTTTGATATATAGATTGTTACTAATTTTATTGTAGGTTGTTAGTCTTGAATAAGAAACTGTACGGTTGTGCGCACCCTTAACAGCAGAAACGTATATAACAAAAATTGTTTAAATTAAGAAAACAAATACAGTAAAACCTCGATATAACGGACTAATTGGGGGGACGGGGTGTCCGTTAAAGCCGAAAGTCCGTTATATAAAAATTGGTTTATAGTTAATTAAAAAAATTTTTTTTTGTAAACATGTTTGTACACTGTATTTTGATATTAATAAAAAATACAAAACACAAACAAAATTCTATTTAATTGTCTTCGGACATTCGTCGTGAAGTGACGTTGCTGTTTGATATCGATGCGCTTGCTTTCGGTAATCCTGCTTTGAAAAAGGAATCAAGTTCTGTTTGCCCTTTTTAAGTTTGCTGTTTTTTTATAATCAACTCTCTAAAATTACGAAAATGCGTATAATATAGTTGAACTTCGTTATCTGACGAATAATCAATAAATGTTATTAGATCATCGAGATGCGATCTTACCACTGATAACTTCATTTTTGTCAGTTTTGTTTCTTCTTCTTCGCTATTTTCACTTCCATCCTCATTTTTTAGGTTCATAACTTCATCTGCTATTTCACTTTCAGTCATGATATTATACCCTGTGCTTGTGTGTTACTTGCAATCACTTCTGACTAGTGATTTGTATTAATTTGAATTAACTGTTCATATGTTGTTAACTATATTAATTATGTGTATTATTAACAGGACGTTTTTAATTTCTTTACATTTGACCGGATTTTTTGTCCGTTATATCCGAAGTCCGTTAAATAGAGGTCCGTTATATCGAGGTTTTACTGTATTTTATTTTTATGATTTTTTCATACAGATAAATATTTGGTGAGTTACGGAAGTTAAAAATGTGTATGAGGAATTTTTTTTTGTTTAGTTTTTTCTATCGAGTAAATCAGTAGGTAGTTGACAAAATAAATAAAAAATTGAACGTCGAACTGAGTAGCTTACACCGTCTTTCTGTATTAAGTTCAATCATCATCACTGCGTTAAACTCCTAAATTGAGTTTAGCATCCTCCTCGATCAGCTTCCACTCCTCTCTACTCTTGGCCTTCTCTTTCCAATTGACTATTTTAAATGCTTTTTAAGTAGTTTGGGATGTTGTCAATCTATCTATTTTAAGGTTGAAATAAATTATACAGTTCTTATTCTCGCTCGCCACCTTAAGTTCGCTGCTCTTCGAAATTTGTCCCAGAATAATTCTTATAATACTTGTATGTAATCTACTGGATCAATAAATTATTATTATTAATATTCCGCTTAAAAGTGTATCAGTGTCACCGAATTCCTCCAAATTATTCGTAATAGGTTTCAAAGTTTCAACTTCCACAACAATTAAAATCGAATAATATAATGAATTAAAAGTGATTGCGCAACACAAAATGACAAGTGCAGCACTGGAAAAACCGCCATTTTATAAAAAGGGCTATTGCCGGAAGAACTACATATTGATTTCAAGTTCAACAGGAAGTAGTGAGTCCCTTTATTGCAATGAAACCCCGAGTTTAATTGTGGATTTCATTCATGGAATCCGGTTCAGTATATTCTGTTCCGGTATAGCATATTAATTAATTTTGCGTTTGTGTTGCCAGGATACGAGATATTGACATGTTCTGTTCATGGTTTCAAGTGCTTTATTAACCAACAAGTAATATACAAGCCTACACTACATGTTAGGTTATGTGATAAAAATATTACTGAAATGTCAATGGGTACGTAATTTTCTTGTAATTATTGGTGCAATTCTGTGGCAAAACTATAAGCTACAGACGATCGTATTCAAGGTGTTGTTTTACGTGTTGTTATGGACAGTTTCTTATAGATTTTGTCTGTAAGCTTACAGATTTGCCACAGAATTGCACCATAAATGTTAGATGGCATACCCCCTTGAATATACAACTTACTTGGCATAAATTGATATTGATAATTTTAGTTTTATAATATGTTCATAACACCTAAACACGTGTATAAGCTATTGCAAACATTTGGGCCTAACTAGATTGTGCAATCTAGTAACTTTTATAGTTTGATTCGAGTTTTTGACCGTTTTAGTTAAGTTATGTAAATCATACTTACAATAAACATTTTTAGGTTAAGATTAATATTATTATAATATATAATTTTCATTATATTTAGATTTTTTTGTGTCATTCTTAATACAAATTTCCCATTTATTATTATTATTTTTTTTTGTCTATAACATTTACATTGTTAATTTTGTTTCCTAAGCAGAGATGGGTCGTTCATGAACGAACTGGCTCACTGAGCCGGCTCAGTACACTGACCGAAGTGACAAGGTTCACCAAATAGAAATGAGCCGGCTCACGGCTCACTGCATAATTTCAAGTTTCATGGATACGATTGATCGGGCGATTGTGAGCAGTGACCGAAGTAATCCGGATCTGATCAAATAGCGACGTTTTTATCGCATTTATTCCACTCGTCTGTTCATAAAATGCAAGAGCCGGCTGAGCGACGTTCTACCTACATATTGCAAACCAACAACTGTGTCGAACTGTGGGAGAACTGACAACTGACCGACTTGTTACTCGAGAACACGTTTACTTAGCCGGATCTCTGAGCCCGATCACTGAGACAAACACTCAGCAAACTGAGCCGAAATTCCCATCTCTATTCCTAAGTAAACCGATGGCACTTGGTCTACTTATGATTGCCGATACAGGTCTAGACCATTGTTTTTAATCGCCGATCCGTAACAAAATTTAATTTGTCTTCGAAGAAATCAGTCAGGTCCTCAAAAAATACTTCAATTTAATTAAAAATATACTTAATATGTTAATTGTATGACATGCTGCATAAAATTTATAAATACAATACATTCTATATCCAAATAAGGTTCAATTCATTTTTATATATTTTTTTAATTTCTGGACCACTTATTTAACTTTTTACCGGGTCAATTACATACAAACTTATCCGCTTCCGAAAGCTGTTAAAAAAGTATTCACAGATCGACGTGAAACTTAGTGTGTATGTCTACAAAGAATGCAAATGCAAGAAATAATATCAAATTTGCTATCTGAGCGCCGTCTCTTATCAAAGACACTGACATATCAAACAGCCCTCATATAAGGTACAAGTATGGCACCAGTAAGTGGGCAGATCATATTGCTAACCAATGACGTAGATGGACCAGGAAAAAACTGGAATGGCAACTTTGAGACAGCATTAGAAACCGAGGCAGACCTCCTATCCGGTGGATAGATGATTTCAATAGACTGCTCGGCGACTGGATGCAGATGTCGAAAAGAAATAGGAAAAAACTGTAGAACCAGCTGGGTAGAAGATAAAAGAAAATATTTTGAAATAAATGGATATAGCATACAGGAGGTAAGAAGAAGACAAGAAAAAGGAGAAGAAATAGAATATACAATGTAGGATCGGGACAGACAGGTACAGAGACAGGAGCAACAAAATAGAATAGAAAGATCACGATACAACCAGGGATATAAACTCATACAAGTTCCCGCAGTGCCGATAAACTTTCGCGAGGCCGAAAGGGAAAAACCAAAAGCTAATCGCTAGATTCCAATACGCAAACAAAGAAGACTAACTGCTTCTGGAAACCAGAAAACCAAAGAACCTGTATAACTTGCAGATAAGCCACAGGGACAATTCAACACCTATTGTCCTGTAGCGGAGTAGGAGAATTCGTTCAATGCGCAGAGTGCTGGATGAGGCATGCAGTGAGTACCTATGGATGAAGGAGGTTCTCGAAAGAAGAGCGAAAATAAATGTCAGATTATTAGGCAGTACAAGATTTTAAAATATTTCTTTTTGTAAATACTAATGTTAGAATCTGCAAATTTATAGATTCAGAGTTATTTTGAAATGTATATATATATATATATATATATATATATATATATATATATATATATATATATATATATATATATATATATATATATATCACACTGAACTAATGTAAAGAAATGTATATAATTCAAGGCTGAAAGGCACGAATAAAATAATTACTACTACTGGATACAGGTGGCATTGGACAGACGAGAGTGGAGATGCAAAGGGGAGTATGTGTTCAGCAGTGGACGTCAGTGGCTGATAAATGATGATGATGATGACGTGGCACATTGAAAATACAACCTACGGGTAAGCGACATCAGATAGTTTGAGAATCACTGGTAAAGATAAGATATTCTACAACTTCTTCGTAGAAAGTTTATTTTCAGAGCATTTAATTTTTATTTTTCTTTTGTAATCTCGGATGTCGTAATGAGAATTGAATTGATAGCTGCGTTCCTTTTACAAGTTAAAATGCTTGGCTAAGCTAAGAAGTTAGTCAAATGTCTTAGCAAGGGAAAGGGGGGAGGAAAAAACTTACTTTATCTTAGCCAGTGTCTTATACATGGAACGCTCTTACAACTTACATTAACTTAGCTTAGCTTAGATTTCTTAAGTAAAGTGGTAAAAGGAAAGCGCCTGATATTTAACATATCTGAAAAAATTCTGGTAATAAACAATGCAAAATGGAGGATCTATGTGAATAAGACAGGCTAATAGTGTCCAAGAGGAAGAAAATATTTTCCTTTTGAGGTCCTAAATATATAAATCCAGGATAAAGGTGTCCTGGATTTCTTCCATATTTGAAAAAGACAAATAGAAGCTTTCCAGGAATATTTGATGAATGGCACTGAAAATATGTCGTATAATCGATACATTTTAGTACGAAATCTATTTGAAGAAATATTTCAAAGAGAATTGGATATGGTTTTCACAAGGCAGTGATTGATGAGCAAAATCCTGCTGTCGGAAACCGGACAAACTGAATACAAAATTATGTATATAGTTCTTTCACACTGACTCACTTTTGCTATCGATCAAATTACAGGTAATAGGACAAGTTTCATTTTTAAAGGAAGGCGTGTGGGATTAAAAGTTATTATAAAAAATGGAGTAAACTTTGCTGTTTTCAGTTTGGCTTGTTTGAGATTATAAAAAAACTTTACCAAAAACAATGTATTTGAAAAAATTGATGTGAAGTGTGAATTTTTACACATTTCAGGGATTTGAAGGCAACTTGTAAGTGACAGGAAATTGTGAATACATATAGTTCATTACTAAGTGGAACTAATCGGGAGTTTCGATATCTTAAGTTATCCTGAAAACCGAGCTTGCTTAGGTTATTTCATATTTCATGTTGTCATTTATAATAAACTGTCTTGGACACCTATCTAATTCTCGTCTGTAAAGTTTGTTTTACACAGTTCAATTTATTGATCAATATATTGATCAAGTTTTTTGTCAATTTATTGGTAACCTTGAAAATAAAAGAAAAAATCACTTAAAACACAACAACTTTCATTTTTTTTTTGAAAACTTTTACATTACCAACTGTAAAACATGTTGACATATTTATCAAAATGAAAATATTGAAAAAAATCTTCACAAAATTACGAGCTGTGAACAAAAACAAAAGATATAACCTAGATGATATAACCTGGTGAACCTGGTTTTACAAAAGATATAACCTGGTGAATTATAACGTTTTTGGTTCTGTCATATTTGAAAATGAAACACATAACCTATACATTTATTGGTTATGCTACAGCTAAACAGTTGACAATAACTGAACAGATACAAATATACCTAGAATTTCCTAAAAAATTTATGAGAACTTGTTCTATTTTCAAAATAAATGGATCAATTTTCTCACCAATAAATTTATTGTTGAAATTTGAACAATTTACACACATCAATAAACTGAAGGTGAACTCTTTCAATTAATTGATCAATAAATTGAATCGTGTAAAATACATTTAACAAAAATAAACGTGAAACTGAATTCTGAAATATATTAAAACATTGCAGGTCATAAAATGCAAAATTTGACAGAATTTTTGATGATAAATATCGTATTATTATTAATTTGAATACTAAATATAGAAATACAATTTGTTATTTTATAATTGGAATCAATAAGCAATATCAGGTTTATATTTCTGTAATCCTATTTCAATGAAATCTTTTTTCTGTTAGCATTCGTTTAATTCTGGTTGTACGCAGCTCATTGAGCGGCAGATATTGTTTTACATTGCTTTCTGTATTAATTCTGTATTATTCTGGGAATAGTAATACCTTAAAAATTGTTTTAACACGACCTATACATTTAAAGATTTACTTTACTTCCCAAAAGTGGGACTAAAGTGGCCCTCGTACTCTCTAGCCTGATATAGACCACCAAATTTCCTGTAAGAAACTTTAAATTTTAGTTTTTTGCCATTAAAAAATATAATCGTGAGTCAGTTGTCTTTCTTGTTCACACCCGTTTACACACGATGAATTTCGTATTCACACTCAAACCCTAAATTACACAAAAAATAAGGAATAATTTCCACCAAAGCGCAATTTTTCATCGGTCATCAACGTTTCCTCAGGATGGGGCGGAATTAATGTTATCTCTAGGCATGGGATCAGCATTATTGTTTTACTGGGACCCGGGCAAGATCTCGAGGCCCCTGGCCGTGACCCACTGTGACCCCGTTAAAATTTACGGCCTGCGCCCTTTTTTAATAGATAATAATATCATCGAGGAAATACTAGATATGCTACGCCATGAAGATGAAAGAGAACAGGATGGCAAAGATCTGGCAAGAAAGACTCCATCTCTATTTGCCAGTAATAGAAAGCAAGAGGATGAGTAGTGAAATGAAATAAGCTACGGATCGACTAAACAACCCTCGTTAATTAAGGTTAAAAATAAAAATCCAAATAATGCAACTGCGTGAAGGTGGAATGTCCCCCACTCAGGCTGTTTTTGAAAGACCTGTGCGAAATTGCTTACCAGTACATCGAAAGTAATTCGCTCTAGAATGGCAAAAAACCTCCAATATATTTGAAAAGAGAACAAGGCGAGCGAAGGACTTACGGATACAACATTACAACAAAAACACTCACGACTTATTTGAGTTTAAAGTAGGACATCACTTCTTAGTCCAGCACCCCGAAATGAAATATTGGGCTACACCAGGTGTTATTGTGGATGTTGGTTCGAATAGGGACTATTTAATAAAAACTCCAGCGGGAAGAATATTTAGAAGTAATCGTCGATTTCTACGTCATCGTATACAGGTGATGCCATTTTCGGGAATATCCCCAACTGGAGGTACTACGAACGTGAAAGAAAAGCAGGCAGTTACAGGGGAGGATATTAAAAATTATATATCACAAGAGGCGAGTGTATCAGAAGAGAAGGAGAGTGTAAGAGAATGCTTTCGAAGATCACCTAGAGCAGCGGTTCTTAACCGGGGGATCCCGACCCACAAAGGGGTCAAGAAAAACCTTAAAAAGTCCCGAAATTAAAAGAAAAAATAAAATTTTTACCAGTTTTTGCTTTTAAAATTACAATAAACTTCATTATTAAACAATAAATTATAAAAACCTTTAAAATATTCTTTCAAACATTTTCTTGGGGGGTCCTGAAAATATTTAAGGCTAGTTGGGAGGTCCCGAGTATAAAAAGGTTAAGAATCGCTGATATAGAGCTTCAAAGATCGTACGGAGATACCCAGCGCCAGATAAGACACATTAAGATATGGAAGCAAAGAAAACTCAAGAAAAAACATGGAATGAAGTAAGCCATGGATTGTTAGACAAAATATAAGAATTTCAGTTTAAATGTCAGTTTTACAATTATGTTATTCAGGGGGGTGAAACTCTAATGGCAAAACGAAAACCATATTACGTTCCATAACCCAACACGAATAGCGTCCCATTCGCTGCCAGTCGCTATAGCTACGTGCATGACAGGATATAGCCTGTTACGGCTTCTGTCATTAGCGTCAAAATCTATAATTAGTGTCAAAATCGTCTTCTGTAATTTTGTAATTTCATTGTTTAATTCGTTAAATGCTTTGTTTTGGGGTGTGATAGTAGTGAACCTACAAGATATCGCTTTCCAAACCCGAAGACACGTGTGGCTCCAGAATTGTATAAAACGTGGATGAGGAACATTGGAAATCCAAAATTGGATGGATTGTCCATGGAAGTATCCATAAATATTAAGTATTAGTAAATATTACGTTATATGTTAGTCTACTTAATAAATAATTATTTCTGCCAGTTATTGCTTTTCTGTTTCTGTATAATTCCTAACTGCTTGTTCCTAATTGTAAACATAATTAAATGTTATTATTAAATGATACATTTGTTATGATTTGTTTTGTCTATTTTTAATATTGTTGTCTTTAATAATATTAAAAATAGACAAAATAAATCATAACAATTGTTTCATTTAATAATAACATTTAATTATATTTACAACTATATCCACTGAAGCATTTGAAATACCCGCGAAAACCCAACCCTTTCCTCCCCTACCAATTTTAGTTCCGTAACCCAACAACTACAGCGCTAATTTGGTTTAAAAAAATATAACGGCAGTATCGCATCTATTTCCTTCTTTATCTATGATGTTATTGAAATAAAGTTATTGTATCAACTTGGTATTAGTTATTTCATACAAGTGTATACAAAGTTATTACAAGTAGACTACGAAACAGAAAAAGAAACTAAAATCAGATTGTCGTACTTGAAAAGATTTACATTTGTAGTTTGACAATTTTCACAAGGGGAATCTTAGATATAAACATAAGCCAACAGGACATTTATTTCTAACATAACCGTAAGTCTGCCACGTGTATGCGGGTTTGACAATCTACGATTCATTCTTAAAGGTGACGAGACCGAATTATCTTTACCATTTTTGCCGGAATTATAAGCAAGTAGTAGAATTGCTAGCAGCTGGTTTTCACTAATGCAACAGCTCTGAAACCAGATGAAAAATGATGTTATACTGAAGCTACTACCAGACTAACGAGTGACGAGATAATCTTGTATTCTCGTAAAACTTAAAATGGCTAAAATACTCATATGTAATAAACTTCAATGATTAAACATTAGATGAAAGGAACAAACTTACGAAGAAGTAAAAGAATGTGGTTTAAATCTGCGAGAATGGAAGGATAAAGATGTTTGGAAAGTTTTAAAACAAGAAAAGCGACGTCGTAGAAATCTTCCTATAGATGTATATAAAAGAAATTCAAAATTTCTGAATTTAGAAAAGCGCAGGTCTCCTGTTCAACAATTACTTATCCGTTTTAATAATTTTTTTGTTTTTATAATACGTTTAATAGAAAAACATTATTATATTAATGAAAGGGATTTGTTATTACCACGTGTTGTAGACACGTAATGTATTTAAACCAATGCATAACTGTCAAATACATTGTTGTCTGAGCTGTAATTACCAGACGACAAAGTATTTGACCCTTATGCATGGCTCACGTCCATTTCTACGACAGAAATTTTCAACGTTACATTAAAAATTACTAAATTTTAAACGAAAGAATAAATTCAAGTAATTAACAATCTACAGTCACGAAAATATTGAATATGAATGCGAAAATATGAATTTTTTATAAGATAAATTGGAGGAAAAGCTGTAAATAACTTTAGGAGGAAACAAATTGTAATGTTCCATTAGTGAGTCAACTAGCTTATTATACCTGACATGTTTTTACCTATTTAGATTAAGCAAGTATTCCTTAATTTTGCCACAACATTGACAGTATATGCATCCTTAAAGAAAATATTAAGGTAGACTTAGAAAGATGCATATCACTGCATTTAACAAAATGAAACTTTTATTTATATTTTATTCAGAAATGCCCAACACCTTAAAATATCAAACCACTGATCAGTGCATACTGCCAGTGCTCACATACTATACTGAAATATGACCAATAAATAAAAGTATTCTGAAAAGACTACAGGTCACAAACGACAGAAAAGAACAATGGAGAGACGTATGATATGTGTCACTCTGCGGGACAGAAGAACTAACGACTCTGAACGCAGCACATCAAGTGAAGATGTTGCGAAAAGGATTTGTCAACTTAGATGTAGTAGGTCATATATATATAGAGTCATCAACAGTCGATGGACCTGAAAATTGTTGGAGTGGAGACCACGACCACATAAAGGCCCAATCGGAAGGCCTCAAACAAAAAAAGATAGATAAGATAAGATATATGATATATATCTTATCTTATCTATTCCCTACCCTTCGCTAACGATGAAGACCTCAAACCTGGCTCACAAACTTCTTCAACACAAAATCAAAAGATTTTTGGCGAGACGGCATCAACAAGTTGGTCGATAGGTGGGAACAGGTTGTAAATAATGATGGAGAATATATTATTGATTAAATTGTTACTATAATTATTGTTTTCTTCAACAAATCTTATAAACAAAATAACGCAGGAATTTATTACACAACCCAATATTGTAGCCAATTTTCTAACTAAACGCCTTAAAAATGCCTATTTTTATAAAAATTAATATTTGAAAATATCTAAATACATATTTTAATCTGTCTTTTAACGAAATTTTCAGATATAGTTACGGGCTAATCCGTTTAAATTATCTCCCTAGTCCTAAATGTTGAATATCGCGCATGCTCAATGGCAGCAGTGTGCTGAACTGAATTTTCGTTTGAAGTTTAAGCAACAAAAACCGTGTGTCGCTGGGTAAATTCGGCTGTAAACTATCACGTTTAAGTAAATTATTCATTAACGAAAATAAAAAATTGCCTCTAGAAATACATAACGAAGATGCAAATTGTTACAAATATGCCCGTATTACATCTTGTGATGTAGAAAGATAATTTTCATCATATAAATATTTGCTGTCTCATCGGCGACAAAATTTAACATAAACAAATATTGAACAAATTTTAGTTACTGTAATAGTAAATTTATAAAATAGGTTAAGTTAATTCATAAAATACTAAAATATATTTATGTACTTAACTTTTCTTGTTACCGGAAATGACTGAATGAAAGTAGTTTTTTGAACATATAATTTTATATTTAGTCCAAATATTTTTTGTTTATTTGATGTGATTTTTTGACAGAATACTTTTATGATCTTTTATTTGTGCAGTATGTAAAGTTTTTTTTTTTTTGGAAAAAATAATTATTATTTATTGTATTTACTTTAATTGGTACATATGTGTTTGCTTTAACTGCCTATTTTTATATTACCGCCTATTTAACTGCTTTTTTTTACGTTATGGCCTATTTAACTGCCTATTTCTTTGGTTTTTGCTGCCTATTTGCTTGCCTAAAATACAACTTTTAAGTGCCTAAAAATCCGCTCCGTATTTATTATATATGGTGAGACACCATAATTGATGGGGATGTTCGAAAATGTATGTGAAATTACGTCACTGAAGGATGAACCTAGACCATGGCGCTAATCTTACTTTAATGACAGTGATTTGAAATAATTAGTAGAATGCAATGCACGATAAAATACTTGGGAAATTAGTAGGTAAATTTAATGAAGTCAAATTACAATAATTAAGACCAAGTTTGAGATTTTGTTAAGAACTTTTTCATGTCAAAACTAGTAAATTTCAACGCACAAAGAATCGAAGAGCTCCCTAATAAATGTGAACAAGTCATTGCAAATGTAGGTAAATACACGGAGTGAGCAAATACAGTCGAACTTCCATAACTAGAACTTCTATAAGTCAAATTTTTCTATATCTCGAAGTTTTTCAAATATTTATGCGTCAAGATCGTATTTTACATTAAAAATTGTTTCTATATCTCGAATTTCTATAAGTCAAATTTTTCTAAAACTCGCAGTATAATTTGGAATTTTTGATGAACTTCCTAAACTCGATTTTTTGTAATGTATATTTTCTCCGTATTAGTTATTTCAGGCGTAAAAGTGCATCAGCTTAAATCGAACCGGCGTATATCGAGTTATGCCTGTATTTACGCGCTAGGCCATCGATGGCGAATCTTTTCCCCAGACGGGTCAAAATTGAATTTGAAATTTTGTAGATTCAAATCGCTGGTCAAATATATAATGTGTAAACAAAAATTTGCTGCTTTAGGGTATAAATCTTTGTCTGGAATTCTTGCTTATCTCGTTAACTCTACCTGAGTTAGCGGCCTTGTATTTGACGTGCATAATACAGATATAATAGGTAATAATTGAGAGCCATCTTGCTATTATTATCATATTTGACGATTTCTATACACTGTCGCGTGAATGCGCTTGCTTAGACCCAACCTTAGATATCTAAGAATATCTCTTTAGAACTCTTTAGTGACCCGCGGGTCATACGTTCTCCATCACTGTGCTAGGCTGTAGTTACTGATAATTACCGCTGTCGTAACACTTGCGAATATGAAATAATTGAATAAACTACCATTATCTGACGAAGTGAGGTTGATAAATGAAATTGTATACCTGTGTCAATTTCATTCAAAAAGAAAAAGGAGATTGCCGAAGAATTTGGTATTCCTCTAAATACACTTTCTACAATTATAAAAAACCGCGAAGAAATTCTGAAGAAACCCGAAAATTGTGTAACCAATAATCGCAACCATTTTAAAATCTGTAACTACGAGGACATCGACAAAGTTATTTGATTTCATGTAGTCATATATATTTACTGTCAATAAATTCGAATGAAAGCGTTATTTTACATATTTTGTAGTTATTTCTGTAACTCGAATTTTCCGAATCTCGAATTTTCTCAGTGAACTATGATGATTCGAGTTAGTGAAGTTCGACTGTATAAAGTTGGCAAGAATGTACTTGTCGATGATCATTAAAATAACGTTTTCATTGGTTCGGAAAGTAGAAAGATACATAATTTTGTTTAATTAGAGTGTTACTATACAGTGTCTGTACATAATGTATGATTATTTAAAATCTTGAGAGCTGATTACAATGGCAACATAAGATGGCGAATTAGGAGCTATAATGCTGGTTACTTGGAAATTATGTATTTAAATCAATTAATATGCTTATTTAGATATAAGTCGGTTAAACTAATCAAAACATATATCCTTCCATTTACGAATTTTATAACATGAAAGTGGACATTTAATACTTTTCGGTATTGACAGTTGGTTACCACGGCTTAACGCACTCTTGACATTTTAGACACTATAATGAGTGTGTAAAGTGCCTACTTTACGCCCGATAGTAGAAAAACAATTTAAAACCTGTTCTGAATTTAAGCTGCGTAAAATGTTCTACCTTTTAATTAAACATAACCTGTCTTAACTTATACTAACAAGTAAACAAAAACAAATGATCTGTTAATGTAATTACACAATTACAACAAATCTTCATTGAACTTCTATCAAAAAAATTTAATTAACAATAAAAGACGGACGCTGATAAACAACGTACTAAATTGATCTAAAATGTAATTAAAAGATAATTTAATGACGCCATGATTTGAATTGGTAGAAATAAATAAATTGTAAACGAGAGAGATTCATGATCGAGCAATAAAATATTTAAACGTGCTTTGAATGATATAAAATATTCGTCTGCCATGCAAATGCTCTAAAGAACTCTAGTGGTTAAACATTTTGCACGATCAATACTATTAAGTGCTGTAAAGGTATCTCAAATATTCGCTTTTAAGTTAACATCTCAATTAGGTCTTTTAGATCTCCCACAGAAAGGTCTTCTTTACGAAAACTTTTAGATGTTTATAATTTATTAATATTAATGTTAATGTGGAGATGGTCGTGTCCGTAATGAATAGAAGTGGAAAGGTTGTACGGGTATCGGACATAAATAAAAACAACTATCTACAGCTGACTAGTTTCGAAATAGTTTATTAATATTAATAAATAATATTATTTATAGCAGAGAAGATAGGTCGATACGAACACCGATAAAACAAAACTCATGAAAAACAACCAAAAATCTGCTTCACAAAACTATTTTAAGTGTTTAAAAATTCCCTTTCCATTTTCCAGGAACACGACAAAATAAACTAGACAAAAATATATTGAATTCCGTTTCTACAGGAGCCAAAAGATAGAGAGAACAAGATTATTCTCTGATGTGTTTAGAGATATAAAAATTTAGTTCAAATGAAATATGCAGTAGGTATTTTTAGTACAGGAGAAGGTCCTAATATGCGCCACCAAAAAAAATCTACTAATATAGCTAACACCATCTTTCGGCAATAGCTTAAAACACCCCTTTTGATTCTTTTATTAAGGTAAGTTGTTGTTATAAGAATGGGCAAGATTTTTATTCGATCCGCTTGTGATTTATACTTGAAGCTGTTGTAGTGTGATCGAGGTATATTGTGTTACTAGGAGCTACTGCCTCACTTAATCTCAAAAAAGTCAAACATTAATTTGGAAATATGTTGGAAATATGGGCTCCCCGAGAGTACAAAATATGGGCCAGGGCACATATTCAACCATTTTTTCCAGCTGACGACGGCATGGATTTTGGTGAAGTAGGGTAACAAAGTCCGGATAATGAAGTTGCTGCTTGCTTTCTTTAAAGAAACGTTAAACTTACGCACACGAAACAAAGTTTCTACTATCTACCAGTCACTCGATGTAAATGCGCATGAAAAATGCGTGTCCGACTGTTCAAGAATATCGATAGTAGAACCGCATACGAAACATAGAGAGTTGAGTACACGAATGATTTCAAGAATTGGACCCCTGGTCGCAAACTTCGTCTGCGGGTGTTTTCCCGGTTTCATTTCCAAATCTTTTCAAAAAATTTGTCATAGATATCCAGCATTTCGGTATCTGTATTTAAGCCATCGTCACAGTATAATACAATTTCTCTTTCATGCTATATCTGTCTTATAATTTAAAGCCAGTGTGTAAATATAACAATATCTGAAATAATACTGTATTTAAGATGTTCTAATTAATTTTCCATCACAAAAGCCTACTCTTAAACCATTTTCTTACAAATTTCTCATAATAATAATTAAGATAATAATTAAATTAAGCATCTGTAACTTGTCTATTTTCTTTTCTCCCAATCTCCCTAAAAGCCTGTACGTCACAAAACTTTTGACTAAGTTTAATGAAGATACAGAAGGCAATTGTTTGATTAGACATTAGTTAATTAACTGAACAGTTCACGTCCGCTTTTCATTGAACAAGTTGACAGACTCACTCACTAGTTGGCAGCACCATCACACTGATTACCTTATCAGCGACACCGTACTCATCATTTGCAGCGCGACGTTAAATATAATGCATCTATAGGAACAAGTGGCGAACGTCAATAATCAAAAAAAAATTGGTGAAGAGTGATTTTTCACACATTTCTGAATCGGACAATAATTTGAGCACTTTTTTGGTGTAATCGTATCAAAATATATATATTTATTGATAATCATTTGTTGTCTGTTAATATAAGATCTTTCAACCGCCCAAATTTGAGGCGCCTATTGCCATAACTCGCTAAATTCATTTTACATAAAAACATGGTTAAAGATAGCTTAAATAATGACACTGAAACGTTCCTTCAAATAGTGTATTTATATTAACTAGTGGCCTATGAGCCCTCGGCGGTCTGGTAAACAATTTCTGGCGGCCCGCGACCCCTGAAGGAAAAAGAGATTGTTGTATTTAAAACTGAGTGAATTTTATAAATAGGTTTATTAATTAACTTTTGTGCACACCAGAGGGTCGCGCCAGCTAATTTCTCTAAGGCCCGGTATTTCCGCCTTGCTGTTATCTATAAGAATAACTATCAATGGGATAATATTATCCTCTTGATATTCACTAGGATAAATTGCTGTCTGTATTTTCAACTCTAGTTATCCCGTAGATAAAGTTTATGCCAAACGGTTAGGCTGAACCGTTAGGCTCCTTAGCTATTTTTTATATATTGAAGTTGACTTTTCCTGAACAAAATGATCAAAAGCTTCAATCAATCGGTAAAAATAACTAGAATTGAAAATATAGTTCCACCTAAACTAAAGGAACTATTAGTAACATTATGTTAAACAAAGAGAGACATATACGCGACTCGCGCGAATAAAAGAGAAATAGATACTGTCAAAATAAATGACAAAATCTTGCACAGAAAAATGTGCGATAAACGCCCAAGAAGCGCAAATTTCAATATTTCCGAAACAAGGTAACTTGTAAATCTTGCGTTAAAATGTAAAAAATGTAAGAAAATAAAGCTACTGACGCTGTAAATCTAAAAGACAAACAGGGGGCCTGGGAAAAAAATTGTATTATGATCAATGCATTCTGCAGTGAGAATAGAAATGCAAAAACACTGAAAATTAAATACGACCGTTTAATTTTTCTTTTCTTTTTTCAATTGGTGTAGTGTTTGGTGGAATATTTGGTGGAGCAGGATATCAAATGCATTTTTCGCTAAGCGAAATCGATTAATAAATTCTTTCCCATCCCAATGGTTCATATGATTTGGTCTAACACAAACTATGTATGGGCGTTCTAAATACTCTAAAATTTCTTCATCATCGTCTGCTAGCAAATCTTCTAAATCAGAATCAATGATTTCCTTTAAAAATAAATGTAAATTATCTAAAAATAATCCACAATATTTTTTTTATTTCCGTATAAATTAAAGTAGATTACTAAATTATTTTGAATTTATTTTGATATAGGTAATTACACAATAAAATAGTACAGATCATGGAAAAAGGTGAATGTAATATGTATATAAAGTGTAGATATGTCTAATATGTACATACCTGTTATATTATATATTTTACGTATATAAAATATATTTTGAAACCTATATGTCAAAATCTGTCATTTTTATCATATAGATAACTTAGTTACTCTATAGAAAAATAATTGGAAATACACCAAAAATCGTTTATTTTGTCAGTTTAGATAGTCAGTTTTATTTAGGGTTGGAAATACTGGGCCTAAAGAAAGTGTATAATATCCACCACTGAAAGAATTTTTCAAATCTATTCAATAATTTGCTTTTGCGACAAACAGGGGGTTGCACCTTCTCGATTGAGGAACACTAATATAGCTTGTGACACTCAAGAATGTCTAAGCCATACAGCATTGAAAGAATTTTACATATTTTCTAACACTAGAGCCGAATACACTATTACATTTGCGCGGTCTGCGATACCATAGTTCCACGTAAGAACTCATACTTCATAATAGTGCGAATTTCCTACCGTTCTATTTTCAAAAAAATTAATTCAAAAAAAATGATCTTTTTTAGAGCATACAATGATTAAGTCAGGCAAAATGTGTAAGTTTCCCAAAAAAAAAAACAGAAAGGTAAAATGTTAAGCCAATGTCAAATAATAAGCTGTTTAAGTTGGCAATATTATTAACTACAAATTTCATCCTTGATGACCTGATATTTATTCTTTAGCTGTGAATGTATATGCGACTTGACATCTAACATCATGGTATTTCTGCGATTACATCATGATTATTTTTCTTCTTTCAACAAAGCATTTAATATTGTGTGACATCTAGTATATCACACACCATTCTATGTTTCTCGATTTTGCAACACAACAAAAATAAATATTTAAAGACTACGTTACAATAATCTTCCAATTTTCTTTAATGGACATGCGTCAAATGCAATTTCAACGTTGTGGATGTGGTTTAGAACGATGTAAACATATTTTTTGAGAAATCTTGTTATTGGCACTTATTAAATTTCCTCAATTTTTCCAACATAATTTCTGTTATTTCCCCCATGTATTAAATTAATATCTTCTTCTTCTCTCTCAATATCCTATATAATCTAAACCATCATCTAATATTGCTCTGAACATATTCTTACGATTTGACACATATTTAGGAAATAATCAAGGATAGTTTCGAAAAATGTAATTCTTGAACATTACATAAATCTAACATGTTGAAATCTCATGGCGCCCATTTCTGCCTATAGGCCTTTTTAACCCTATCCATCTTAACAAAGTAGGCGCCAAAAGTTTTCGGGCTGACTATGTTCTAGGGGTGATGTAAATAAAACGACGGTATTGTCATGTAGCCCCATCTATGAGTGGAAGTATATAAGGTTCTCCCGCCTATTTACGTCAAACGCCTGGAGATACTCGTTAGGTGGGTTCGGAAAGCAAGCTCGAAGTGTTTCGGGTCACTCTATTTAACCCCAGAGCGTTGTTGCTTTTGAACTGCGAACTGAAATTGTCAGACTGCAATGAGTGGATTCAGGAAGCAAGCTCGAAGTGTTTCAAGTCACTCTGCTTAACCCCAGAGCGTTCGAGAAAAGGCCTAAACGCGTTTCCTCGAGCGGTCTGGAGTTAAACAGAGCGACTCGGAACCAATATTCCTTCCAAGCCGGAAGGGCACTGGGCGCCAAAAAATTTGACTGAGCAGCTATAAAATTCTTGTGGGCAGAATTAGAGAGGAGGAAATAATTTTGAAATGGATACGTTTTAGTTTTTAATTAACATGCAATATATTACAAATTGTAATGTTGTAATTAACAATAGGCATTTAAGCCCAAAAACTTGCAAAAATTACTTGCAACAATTACTTGCAACAATTACTTGCATTACGTGCATGAGTGATATTTTAACTGCGCGGTAGGGATGAAGATATTGCAGCTTAGAGGGAGCGTTCCTCGGAACACTCCGAGCTTGCTTCCCGAATCCACTCATTGCAGTCTGACAATTTCAGTTCGCAGTTCAAAAGCAACAACGCGTGATCTCCTGTGAGATGTTTTTGGACCTTTACCACGATATCTAGAAGGCAGTATGTACATCGCAACAGGGGATGAAATTATTGTCTTGTATTGTTATTCACTAAAAAAATGAATCTATGAAAAGGCATAAGTCGGACGAAACGTAGCCAAGGAATGCAAAGGAATCACAAACGACCTAGAAGGTTGTGGCAATGAAAAGAATTCGAAAGGAATTTTAATCAATCCTGTGGAAACAACACAACTATCGACTCCGATTCTGGAATGTGTCTTAACACCGACTCCAAATCTTACTTCGGAATTCTTGTTACTCCAACTCCAACAATGAGCCTCCCTGCATAGGATAAAAAAAAAACTGTTGATTTAGACTCCACCGACTTCGGTAAATCAAAATTACTATCTGCTCACAGCCTTGATATTAATGATCGACTTCAAGGAGAGAAACGAGCCAGTTCACACGGCCGTCGTTGCCAAGGCTGCTGTAAAGGAGTGTGGGTTCAAGGGCATTGACCATCTTCTCTACAGCCCACACCTGCCCCTCAGTAACTATTACCTCTTTTCATTACTCTAATAAGACGTTCGAGATGGAAAATTGAACAGTGATTCAGAATTACAGGAGGAAGTTTATACGCATTTTGCAGAAAAACCTGGGGATTATTTTTCTAAGGGTACTGAAATATTCTAAGGGTTACTTTAGAGATGTAAGATATGTGTTGAAGTACAAGGATACTTCATTAACATAGTCGTTTCATTTATATCGCCCCTGGAATATAATTAGGTAGTACATTTTTGACGCTGTATCTTTTACTTCCCTGTTCTACATGATACAGATTATTTGCATCAACGTTCATTCTGTCTGTTTCTACTTCTAATCATGTCTCTACGTAGCCAGTGTGTCACTTCTTATCCTTCCATCTTCCCTTTTCATAATGCCCAGCTAAATTTCACTTTAAAGATTTAGAAAAGCAAACTATGTCTGCCACTTTTGTCCTTTTTCTAATGTCTCCTAGTCTGACTGTTTTGTTATTTAATTCTCATATTTACATAGAGTTTAAAAATTCCGAGATTAATGCATTTAACATTCTGGTAATGTTTTACGCTATCAAAATATTATTGTTCATTGTTCAAAGATCAAGGATTTTTAAATTTAAAATTTGCATTACCTATTGTAGTCCTTTCAAAATGCAACGTACGTATATGGATGTAATAGAAAAATAGTTAATGAGAGGAAGTTCAATTTTATTGTCTTCTGGCAGTCCTACATTTAAAAATTGAATCCCTCAACAAAAACAACTTCAATGATAAACTGGAATCTGATCAGTTCGCGGGTAGCAAACGTGTAGCTCTGAATCTTTTGAGGAACTCTTTGTCGACTATCTGGTGATTTTATACGGCCTGTTCTAGCATACATTGGTTAAATTGGTTGTTTTCACGTTATTAATTTTCTTTTATAAATACATTTAATTTGTATATTTTAATTTTCACAAATATAAAATTAATTCTAAACAGATTTTTATTTAACACTGTGTAACTTCCTACATAAAACCCAAGTATTTAAAAACTTGACAAGATCTTGCGACCTTTGGTAAGCACCAAAACATATTATTCAATTTACTTATAATAATATTAAACCCTCGATAAAAACTAACGCCTAGTACCCGAACTCCGAAGTAAGGAACCCTATTTGAGAATGAGACTCGCTTTCGGTTCAAATGCCCCATCCTGCTGGCAAGAAGGCTTACAATAGTATGGGGATACCACATTAAAAGCGGAATTGGACGTTAAATCATCATAATTGCAGAAATTAATCACTAAGCATTTCGATATGTTTACATAACCGCTTATCTGATACACGATCGATCGTGTGTTGATATGAATGTAGTTTTTGAATTTGCTTTTAGGTTCAGTTTTGACAACCATAAGTTAACGGCGGAATTATATAATTACTGAAGATGAGCTGTATCATTTATGTTAGGTATGGTCAATCTACAGCCCCCGAGGTCCATTTTTCTGGCTCGTGTATGCAAACAAAAATAACAGCACATGTATAAATCGCGATAGTATCAAAAGTGTCCACGTTTGGTGTTCTGCCAGAATGTTTTGTTCGCCGTCGTGTAAGAGACGACGGTTTAGAGGACAAGGCGAATTCTTCAAGCACCAGGGAATGCGAAGACAGCGCTGGCCGCCAACACGAGAATGCCATCGATCTTCGCGTCGACTGATTTTTACGTTCGAGTATATATGCCGTCGAACATCATCGTCTTCACCTTCATCATCATCATCGTCGATTGCTAGAGTGTTTGTCCAACGGATTCGTCCGGGTACGAGAACGCAACGACGGATCCCTCTGGTCGCGCTACTCTGTCCGTGGACTCCAGGTCGCCATAAGTTCTGCCATGTGTAAAAACTAATGGGTTAATTTTATGCAATCCGTAACGCGTTTCGTAAGCAATCTATTTTTTAGTATTACTTGTAAAGTTAGGGAATTCGGTAGCGCTGAGATAGCGACCCTGTATCAAGTGCTAAAGATCCCGGATTCAAATCCTAGTCAGGGCAGGGATTTCTTTTTGTCGTACCTTGCCATTAAAATATAATAATAATAATAATAAAATAATAATAATAATAATAATAAATAAAATAAAAAGAACAACACATCATAAATTTATCAACGCTCCCAACCCGGATTAGATCACTGTGGGAGTTGACCTGAAACTTCACTCTTCGGAGTACTAGGCCCAATATAAAGTAGCAGTACGGTAGTGAAAGCTACGGCTTGATGAGACTACTGTGGGACGTTTATGTGCTGATGAAGAAGTTAAGACAGCGCGCAGAATTAACTAATTGCTTATAGGTACGTGCAACGACTATAGATTGCACACGGAAATCGTTACGGATTCCACAGAATTGACCCTAAAAGCTCGATTTTCATAACATACAACGCAAATCACAATAAAACGAATTATTATATTCATGTATTTGTTAAATATGTGCGTCGTCTGTAAAATTGAGTGTAGTATTTTTATTATTCCTTTTTACTTGTTCTTTGGCCCGAGACGACTTCTGTTAAGCTATATTCAGAGCTCTTAAATTAGTCGACTATACTTGGTCGGCTATGACTTGTGCACAGTTGATTGTCACTAACACGTTTGTCATATGGTAAGCGAGCAATCGTTCGGAGCTCTAAATTTAATACTTTATACGTTGTCGATTGTCGATAGTTTTCCAAACTTACAGTTGTGAGTTGTTTTAATGAGACAGATACATAAACACATTGGCTACCTCAGTCTATATCGGAGAGAATGTTTACATTGTATGTCTTTACTTAACCTAACAAAATGTTATCGCGCCGATTACAACAAATCTTGCTAAAATTACAAAGACGAAAAGTAAATATAATCAATTTAGGTAATTAGGTTAGGTTTAGTTAGTAAAAATCTAAGACAGCAGAATTTGGAAAATGATAATAGATAGTAAACATTTTACGAAGCCACCGTATTTGGTTTAAAAACACACAGATGTCGCACTATTCGCAACGAACTAATTTCCTTCAACGTTAGAACTATCTACTAAAATTATCCATAATGCTCAGTGAACAGTTAATTAATTGAAAGAGCTCTGAACGCAGCTTTAGACAGAATATGGTTCGCGTAAATAAAAGTTGATATACGTAGTTAGATACTTTTGTTCAGCTTTATATTTTATAGTTTGAAAAACAATTAAATAAACACCCACACTTTTCCATTCATAGTGACAAATGCGTACATAATTAATTTTACAGGGACATTTCCAACGGATTACAATTTGTACTTCTTGCATTGTAGATTATTACGAGCCAGAATAGCGAATAATCGTATGTGGGTAGATATCATTCAATGGATCCATTATTAATACTTTGAAAACTGCGTATTTATGTAAAATACGTCACTCGGTAATATATTTTAGAGAATGTTATTTTTCTAATATCTTTTTTTATCGGGCTCCAACTGAGAAGTTTAATAATATGTTTACCTGATTTTTCAATAAAGATTATTCACTTTGTTAGAAGTTTTCCGTAAACATGATAATATATTTTTGTTGGTTTTATTTTATGTACACGTGCAAAGTTAAAATAGTCTTGTTTGTACTGCACATTTATAATATCGCGTGGTAAAGAAGATACTTTATGTACTTTGTGGTTTTTATAAAAAAAAAAAAAATCAAATATCAGTGAGAACTGGAATGTTATTATATTTAACATAGTCTGGTGGCTACATCAAAGGATACTACATTTGATGGTAATGAAATGCCATTTGTCACACGTGTTTCTTATAAAAAAAAAAAACCAAAGCAGATTCAAAACGGCGAAAACATAGACCGCCAATTACAATAACTATTGTGAAAATATTTATTGTTAATGTAATTGACGGGCGATTTTTTACGCCATCTTTATTCTTCACAAATAGGTGCTGCAGGTCAAATTGATTTAATTTTCATAAGGAATACATGTGCTAGGTGGCATTCTGTTATTATCAAGGGTAATATCAACCTCAAATATGGTTTCTATGCCCTAGACCAGTGGTATTCAATCTGTGGAACCCTGGGGTTCCGTGAAACGTTTGTATGGAATCCGTAACATTAATTAAATGGATTTGTTCTGTTTTTTAAAGACTTTGCTTGGATACAATGATTTTAGTAAATTTGGAAAATTGAATAACTTTAAATCTGAGGGTGCTACAAATTTCTTAATCACCATTTTCGTCATGAATAGGCCATATTGATTCCAAAACAGCTAATTTTACACGACAAAAAGTTCAAATTTGTTGAGTAGTGATTATTATTTACTAATCACCTACCATTTAAATATGTACTTTGTACTGTATTATTGGATTTTATGTTTATAATTATTGCTAATAATTGTTTATAGTAAATAAATAATATGATGAGGAAGTAATGGGATTCGGACTGGTCAGAAATTAAAATTTTAAAAAAATTTAACTTCGCTAACGTTTCGATTTAATATGAAATCATCATCAGAGCTAGGTTAAAAAGTCACAAAATAAAATGATGAAGATTTGATGAAGATTTCATATTAAATCGAAACGTTAGCGAAGTTAAAATATTGTTTTAATTTTAATTTCTGACCAGTCCGAATCCCATTAATTCCTCATCATATTATATTTTACGGACGTAACCATATAATTCAAGTAAATAAATAAGATCGCTAATTATTCGATTCAATTTTTATTTATATTTTGCATTAAAAATTATATTAGGTAGGTATTACATTATTTAAAAAGTAAGATAGTATACTTTATATTTACAAAATATAGAAATCTAGTCAGCTATAAAATATCAATTTTGGTCAAGACTAAATTCAATAATATACATTTAAATAATTAATTTTAACTAATAGAGAAGAACGTTTGGCAACGTTTTCTGTTATCGTTAGAAAGAGATAGACATATGCACTATACAACATGTTAAAAGAGATGAAAGATGCGTTACTTAGCTTGTACTATTATCGCGGTAAAAACACAAACATAACCTTATTTCTTTGACAGCGTTGGGTGACGATTATACTATCGATTTTTTTAACAATAAATAAGAATATTTTAAAAGAATTATAAGTAAAAATGTAATGGTACCTAGCTAATTATCAGGCGAGTTACTTCTATCTGTTATTAACTAGTTGCCTACACTCTTGTTGATATGAACTTTTAGTAAAATAACGTTAAGCAATAAATATTTGAAGTTCAGTTAAATTATTTCCACTTTTTGAAGATACCGGTTTTATACCATCATATGAGATTTAATTACTTTAACTCTTTTGTAAATTTAATTCTTCACTTAATGATTCTAATAAATATTTTCTTTTATTATAAAATTTTCTTAGTAATTGATTTCATAATTCACGCATTTCACGAACATCCCGCAAATCTCATATATATGATTAAAATCAGTCAGTATTATGGACACATCACTATTTTAATATCATTTAATACAGCCTCTCCGCGCTTTTAAAGCTATATAAACTAAATTACAATTTACTGGGCACTATTAAGCACTACTAACAATAATTCTGTATTATGAACATCAATTTTTAATAGCGCTTAGTATACTTAGTAGTGTTATTAAGATTTAGTAGAAGATATGAGTATGACCCATCATTTTTAGATTCAATAATACAAATTTAAGACTAATGTCATTAGAAAATGGAAGAATTATTATAGATATCAATTATTATAGATATCAATTTTTCTTACAAGATTTACAATAACTTAATGGATAGTCCTGATGCTTTAGGTAAATTTTATATTCGTATTCCCTCTTGAAATATTAGAAATACTGAAGTTTTAATATTATCTAATCGTAATAATATAATTAGCAAGTGTCTGTATATAGTGTCGGTAAAAAAAAACAAGTTAATACAGTAATTATTTTTTGAAAACCCGTAATTGTTGACGGGTTAAACAACCTAGTAATAGAAATAACGCAACATATGATGCACCGATTAATCGTTACATTAAACCTGAACAAATTTATTAATATGAATTATTTTCCTGGAATATGCACAGAATTAAAGTATAGAATAAAAAGATATATTTTATTTATAAATAAAAGCTGTCTGCTAGAGAAAGATGATTACTAATAAAAAAGTATTGCTATTTTTTGTGCCAGCACAGTATTTTAGTAGAATAACATGATATTGAACTCACTGTTTCAATCTCCATTCAAATGTTGATGTAAATTTTCCACATTCGACAGTTTTTATTGAAAATGTCACAAAACCGAAACACATCACTCTATGATAAAATCATAACTGACCACTTAATGATGCTTACGTTTTTATAAAAGTTATGTAAATAAAATTATCATTATGTACCATTAAATGATAAAAACTATATTGTGATATGAATCCATTAATTGGAGTATTTCAAATAAATAACAATTCATTGACGCAGATCTTTCATATAAATATATTTTTATGATTATACCAATTCAAAAAATTATACCTACGTGCTGTCCTAGTATTATTCAACAACGGACAAAGCAACCGGCTATCTCTTTTATGTATGCTGAAATTTTTACTTACTGTATCGGGCTCTACAGCCATGATACAGCCAATTAAAAAAGGGAATATTTAATTCATCGGAAAAAAACTGATTAGAAATACAGTTTTTCTGAATGTTCTTTATATTTATATTAAAAATGATGAATTGATCAGAAAAAATAAAAACTTGTTCAGAAAAAAATAATCACTTGATCAGAAAAAGATAATGACTTGATTAGAAAAAAATAATGATCAGAAATAATGTTGCCTAAAATATTTTAAAAAATAAAAGAAAAGAAATGGTGTATTACAAATATTTCTTTCTTTGTAGGTATGATCAAGAAACCCCTATACCAGCGGTGTCCAACATACGTCCTGAGAAAAATAATTTTTAAATGGCTCGCAGTAAAATATGTTGTTTGAACGGCAATATCATACACGGTTCACGCGTTACCATTGAGCTACGGTATGATCGTAAACTAAAATTATAAAAAATTTAAGTGAAGTGTGAATTTTCAAACATTTCAGGGTTTTGCAGGTATTTAAGAAGGTGTTTATTAAGAGTAGGAAGCCAACATAATACTGGATGTCCACGTATACTTATCACATCAAAATCAACCGTTTTTTTTTTGATAATCACTTTTATTCGTTATTTGAGAACTAAGAGCTTCCATTTAATTTTTTTAAACAACATAAATAATTTGCCAAATATCAAAGCGTTTTTTTTTTTCTGCATTTACTTCGTATTCAAGTCTTCATTAGATTAATAAGAAATATTTTACAGTGTAGAGTGTAGTGTGGTGTGGTGGGAGTAACTCAGTTCGCAAACTAATCTTGACGTTAAGACAGAGTTTAGTTAATAAGACATTTTAAGCTTAATTCGAACCGTTCAGGTTCTTCCGTAAGGTTCTTCTGACAAGTTAACACATAAAACTACTGTGTATTAAAAAACTGAGTCAGTTTAGGTTAAGATAGTAAAGAAGTCAATTCTCGTCAAGTGGCTCGAATTAATTTAAAAAAGCCTTTTGAACTAAACTCTGTCTTATTCTTAACGTCACAGCTCATAAAACTACTATGTACTAAAAATATTGAACCAGTTTAGGTTATGCCAGTACAGAAGTCAGTACAGTAGAAGCCGAGCGGCTCTAATTAAGCTTAAAAAGTCTTTTGAACCAAACTTTATCTTAATCTTAACGTTATATCCCATGAAACTACTGTGTACTTAAAAACTGAGTAAAATTATGTTATGACAGTGAAGAAGTCAATATAGAAGAACCCAAATGGCCCGAATTAAGCTTGAAAAATCTTATGAGCCAATCTCTATTTTAATTTTGACGTTACAGCCAATAAAACTACTGTGTGCTTAAAAACTGGGTCAGATTATGTTTTGACAGTGAAGAAGTCAGTACAGAAGAACCCGAATGGACCGAATTAAGCTCAAAAATATTATAAACCAAACTCTATTTTAATCTTGACGTTACAGCCAATAAAACTACTGATTACTTAAAAACTGGGTCAGTTTAGGTTATGCCAGTAAAAAAGTCAGTATTGAAGAACCCGAACGGCCCAAATAAAGCTTAAAAACTCTTTTAAAACTAAAGTGTGTCTTATGGTGAGTTTAGTCAACACTTAGCGATAGCTGCTGCGTTAATTTGAATCTTACTCTTAGTTTTAGTCTTGGCTTTCATCGTCTTGAATGAGTACGGGTTTATACAATGTTTTAACGAGTTTTAACTTTTAACAAGTAACCAATGAGACGTCGAGTTTAACGCACGCGCATAGTATCATTTTTCTAAATGTCAAAAAATTAAAATTTTTGGTTATTGACAAATATAACATTGTGTGTAAACATGTACCGAAATAAGTCTAGAAGTGTTGCTGCTATTTATGGCCTTATGTTGGCCACGATGGGTGCTTTTAGAATTTAAATCGGGGTGCGCGCACGCGCATGGTGCGTTTTAACGTGATTTACTCCCAGCCGTAGGAAAGTTAGAATTTAGTTATCTTTCAAGGCCAGAACCATAGGACTAAAATTAAAGAAATGTGTTGTATGAACTTGCTCGTAGCGATACGATAGTTTATCTTTTAAGGATAAAATTAAAATATAGGAGTAAGACTAAAGCTATCGCTAAGTGTTGACTAAACTCACCATTAATCTTGACATTACAGCCCATAAAACTTGGAGCCGGATACGGCTTACGGCCGTTGGACATCATTGTTATAGGTCAGGGGTCGGCAAACTGACTAGAGCCAACCCAGCAAACATTCAACTAACGGCCGAATGCCGGCTAACTGCTTTTATGCTGGTAAATTACTGGCACCAAAAGTAAGTGCAACGCCAGTATTAATAATGTACTTCACATTTGTATTTCGCATTCCGCCTATACGAAGTACTTTACCAGCATTTTATAAGCACTCTTCTTCACTCATACTTTTTACTTAAAACCATCAGAAATAAATCTTGCAACTAATGCGATTATTTTGCACTTTACCGTTGCTGGGCCAGCAACTGATACATCAATGAGCCAGTAACGGCCAAGGGGACACCAGGGTACTGGCCCATTACTTTCAATGCCGGGGAGTATGTGCTTTACCAGTACTGGCCCGTATAAAAATGTTTGCTGGGAAGCTAAGCTAAAGAGCCAAATTCACCCTTTACGGCATCTGGATACATTTTAAAGAGCCATAATTTTGTTTTAATACATGACTTTGAATATTTTCTTAATTTTATTTCTTATCAACTTAATTTAAAGAGTCACACGAATGTCCTCGAAGAGCCATATGCGGCTCGCGAGCCGCGGTCTACCGACCCCTGGTATAGGGAGTTTCTTGACCATACCTACGATTCAACGGAATATCTGTTAACTTTTCTTTTCTAAAATATTTTTACTGACAATATTTTGACGAACAAGTAACGTTATTTCTGATAAAGTCAATATTTTTTCTGATCAAGTCATTTTTTTCTTCTGTCTAAAAAATAATTTAAAACTTATCACTTACTTCTGATCAATACCACAAAAGTTTCTGATCAAAAACTGAAGTAAATTCTGATTTCCATTAAAAAATTATTCGAAATATAATTATTGTTCCTTTTCAAATAAACATTGTATAAACGGAGTTAATACATAAATGATGTTCAAAGTAGCACAAACTACTACTTTTTTTTATTAAAACATCTTATTAATTAAATTTATTACTTAGATAAATTCAACGTAGTAGAACATAGAAGACAAATTCACATTTAACAAACATGCAATATACAATGCTGAGAAACTAACACGAACTGAAGATTCAAGAAAGTTAGTATTCAATACTGTCAAAACATAGTTTGTCTTACAAATTAGACAAACTTATTTCAAATTGAATTATAACGTTCTCTGAATCCCACTGGAATCTTAGTATTCTTAGAATAACACGAAAATAGGCCAAAACTTTATTCATTTAAAGAATGAGACATATCATTAATTAGTCGCAAAACAAAAGGTAGTGTAAATATATTTTGTTTGGATTTTTATCTGGAATAACCCTTGCGCTACATTAGAAGTGCCTAAAATTAGATTTTATTATAATTCTCCATTTAGACCAGGCATGGTCAAAATCTATCTACGTGAGTCATAGTCTGTCTGACAAAAGCCGCCGTGGACCAGAGCGCAAAAAGTGGGCCAATATATCTAGGACTATGATATGAAGCGTGTTGTACATTATACAATTCTCGTCAAATTTTCATACTTATTTCTTTGACTAGAACTTGTACTAGAAATAAATCAGTGAAATCGTAGAGTGTAGAACACTTTATATAGTCAAGGTCAACTTTATTCAAAACTAGATTTGGACAAACTTTTCTTGTAAATATTTTCAACTTAGGACTATGTGCATGCGCAGTAGGGACTTTTAACAACAATACCAACATTAAAATTACGCTTGTAAATATTTTGTATTACCACGTTTTTAATCGTGTTTTGTTGATCATTGGTTTGAAATAGGCGAATATATAAATTGTGTTTTGTACGTAAATCAGTAATTTTACTAATCTAATAGCTAGGTTATGAACACTTGACAAGATATGAATTATACATTTATGTTGGTACTTTATATGAACTGAAACACGTGTAAGAATTTCATTCTCTACCAAACAATTGAAAATTAAATTGTATTAAAACTTTGACAACTTCTAGTTTAAAGAAAAAAGTTTAGAAAATAGACAAATAAAGTATAATGTAGGACACGCTTGATACTCGGTCGTATTTTAACCATGCCTGGTATCAAGGTGCATTTTACTGGTGAACGATAGTATGCAACTAAGCGCACGGCGAGATATGCTAGACCGCATTCAACTAAACTGCTCAAGAAAAACTGCTGTGCGCATGTAATGTTGTGCCTGTCAGGAAACATTGTCGTGCGACAGTGCCACATGAAAAGCCCCAGTCTACATTCTGAATGATGCTGCGCGGCTTTCAATAGTTGGGAGATCTCTCATTTTGAATAAAGATATCGTACGACATGCTATTGACTGTACAACAGCCAGTGTCTACACTTGTCTTTAGATGTAAGTCCAACGATAAGTCTTTAGGAACCAGTAGCTACTGGAAACAGTTTTCTTTTTCCAATAGCTACCGGAAACGCTAAATATTTGTTGGTCGATAAACTTATGCTATTGAAACTAATAGAATGGACCACTAAAACTTGAAAAATGTTAGTTGTGCGACCGTGTCGAACGGCAATGTTTCCTCTCGATGTAGTCAAGGCATATTACTTAATTTTTTCCACGTTTAAACGATACCTCCTGCATGCACACAAGAAAAGAGGCAACGTCTAAACGAGGAGTAAGCCACAGCAACCTATATACTATATATTGACTGTGCCGTTTGTTTGTCGAGATAGTTTCGACGCCTAATCTGTAAACTATACGGTTGCCTCACTTCGGTTGAGGGTTACGTACTTCAGTATGACCAATACACAAATTTGTGGAGGTTAGTATGTTAAATAACAACTGTAAATACCACTTCCACAAACGATGTGTATTGAGCATGCTGAAGTATGCCATCTTCACCCGAAGTGAGGAAAACATATAGGATACGAACCGTGGTTTCTACGGGAATTGTTTAAATCGTGTGAACAATTGAAAAATATACTTGGAGTTGGCCATGGAAATTTTGAACATGTGTTTTATTATGCCATATGATATAAATTAGAAAAAGTTATTTAATAAACAACAAACAAGTTTGCAATTGTGTATAAGCTATTTCTAATGTTTAAGCGGAACTAGATTTTGAAATCTAGTATCTTTTATCGATTGATTCGAGCTTTTGCCATTTTGTTTAAGCCCTGTAAATCATACTTACAATAATCATTTTTAGGTTAAGGTAAATTTCTTTATAAATTGTATTTATGAATAAAAATGTCTGATTTATTAAATTTTGACGTCTTCCAAAATTTTAAAATGTATGATATATAGTCGGTTTCTATGGTTTAAGCGGAAATAGATTTTCATATCTAGTAACTTTTAACGATTAAATGAAGACCACTTTGTGAACTAGTGATAACTTAAGAAAATTGAAATTCTATTTAGTTCCGCTTAAACCTTTGGAATAGCCTATATTTAATTTTTTTTAAATAAATGCCAACATGAAACATGAAATAACCTAGCCAAGCTCTGTTTTTGTGACAACTTAAAAATACGAAACTCCCGTTTAGTTCCGTTTAAATTAAAAAATTGAACTATAGTTCGCATTTCTTATGTTTCTAGCCAAGCAGCTAATTTATTAGGTCGACTGGAATAAATGCAATAAAGGCGGCAAATTAAATTGATTATTAGCCGTTTTTACTACCTTTATTCCAGCCGACCTAACAAAATCCGCTCCCTACTTATAGCGGATAGGGCAATAAAAGCCATTTTTATTTTTGTCCACAGCCAACTTAAGTTTTATTTTCAAATGCTCACTCGATAGTAGTACACAAAAATATGTCTACGACGATCAATATAGAAGCCCAGTTTGTAGCTAAGGGCTAAAATGTGTCACATCATCAGTTGGCGATGGTTGTTTGGCAAAATTGGCAATATGAATTGACATATTGCTAATATTATTTTGGCCAATTTTCTCTATGAATACTTAAGGTTAATCTACATTACATCGAAAGGAGAAGCACAAACAATAAAAGATAGTGAAAAAAATAGATGGAAGCAAAAGATGGGGGATGCAACAAATACAAACAGTACATACGATCTGTCCAATACGGTTTCGGTTTCCTTGAATCTGTAAAACAACCACCAAATGTCAGCTACAGCTCGAGAGAAGAGCTAATGAGACTAACGGTGGGTTAGGATCACACTATATTACTAATATTAATACGTACAGTTATTTTGTTTATTGTATTTTCATGTATTTAAACACTGTAGGCGGGTACGAACAGACGTGTTTTATCAACGTAAGGAAATGAAATTTCTATGATAGAATTTGCTTCAATAGAGAAGAACGCCCTAAGTTATTTATTTGAATGACTCAGGGTGATCTTCTCGATTGTAAAAAACTCTAGTGATAGTGAAAGATGAATTCATTGAACAATAATTATCGTTTCCTGCATACAATGTGTATGAAAAAAGTATATGATAAAAACAGTAGTAATAAACGATAATGAAATATTTTGTATCGATATTAAATGTGATTTACAGTAAATTCATAAACTGAATATTAACACTAAATTCAAAAGACATTGTTTTGATTTTTTTTTTTTCTTATTTTATTTATTTTACATCAGGCTATTTCTGCAACGAGGCTAATCGCCGATGCCAGGGGGCGAGCTCCTTTCTACACCTGGATGAGGGGTGAATGATTGTGAAAATGGGAGTAATGTTAACATATTCTCGCCCGAGTAATATATAAGGACTTGAACCAGCAAGCCCACAATAAGGGATAGGCATGTTTTTTTTTATTTTTTATTATATTCCTCTTGTTGCATATAACATAAAAATAGTTTTGCATTTTTTTTTTAATTTGAAGGCTTAAAAAAATCATAAATTTATGTAGCGCGCGAAAACCACGTGTGACGTCATACTCTACTTAAGTGTACTTCATCCATCCTACCCAGTGTACAGCGTACAGCCTATACAGTCTGTCGTGAACTTATTTACTTGTATAACTTTTATAGATTGTGTAAAGTTAGAGTGATTTTAATTAAAATAAAGTTTAATTCTATAAAAACAATTTATACATGTTTACCGAATTAAATTTTATATTAAAATATATAACCTATATTGCAGTATTTCAATTATGCCTCTAACGTTTTGTAACTTCATGTAAACAATGTAGTAAAATTCTGACATCTAAATTACATAAATATTTACATTTTACAGAGTTGCAGCGTTTATTGTCAATAAAGTGTTTATGTCAACTAAATGTTTACATAAAGTTATAGAATACATAAATGGTTATTACAAGTCTGTTTTGACACCACGTATTTCTTCACCACTGTAGCATTCATTATTTTTTATATATTCCATGAGCATAAAAGCATCAATGTTGGGTAAATTATCACTCGAAGCCCAAACAAAATCTTTATCTGCCATTTTAATAATAAATGCGTGAAAAATTGTTTAAAGATTATGTTGTAGTCTGGGCTGTCTGGGGTTTGACGTCATGCTCAGTCTAAATACGACTCGGCAACCTTCGCGTTGTCGTCCGCTTATTTCTAATTTACAATATTTTAATTAAAAAATTTGGCTGTAATATTAATTAAAATGTGATTTTTGTTTTGTTAGGTGACATAACTAACATTAACATATCAAAAAAATGTAGTTTTAAGGAAATTTTATGCGTATCCCCTATTCAGACTGTTCTTACCAGTCAGAACTGCGTGATTTAATTGTTTTAAATTAGAACGTTAAATTTTCAAAAAAACGCAAAACCTTTAGTTAGTAGGATTTTAGCACTTAGAAAATTTACTTGTCGGTGCCTCCATCACTAATCACCAGTATAATAATAAGAGAAATGTTTTAAGTTTATAAATCTTATTATAAACTAATATCTTTGAAATTATTTTGTAATGTCCACATTAGTACTAACTAATGTGGACACCATTATTTTGGACTTTTGCCATTGCTAATAGTGCTGTGATATGCGAAAATTTTGAATATTTTTTTAAATGTTAGAATTTAATATTTAATACCGCGTTATACCAGGTCTACAAGTATGAAATGCGGATTTTTTTCAAACTTGCCGCGCAAACAGAGTGTATAGTTCAAAGTTTCAACACATATGGCGTTTTGTTAAGTTATCATTAAGTGTCAAATGCGTATAGGTTATAATTTGAAGAGTGATCATATAGTTTTGTTTTACTGTGTTAAAAATGTCAAATTTTGTGCCAAATAAAGAGCATTCGCGGACAGTACTACTGTTTTGTTTTTATTTGAAAAAAATTGCTGCTGAATCATACCGACTGCTTCGAAAAGCTTATGGTGAATATGCTTCATCGCAAGAAACGTGTGAGCGATGGTTTCGGCGTTTCAAAAGTGGTGACTTTGGCAATCGCTTTGGCAAAAACACAATGCTCTCTACTTGGTGGGACCAAAAGGGTGTGGTCTATTATGAATTGTTAAAACCTGGTGAAACAGTTAATACCCAACGCTACCAACAACAACTGATCGAATTGAATCATTCGCTGCTCATAAAACGACCAGAATACGAAAGAAGACAGCACAAGGTAATCTTTCTTCACGATAAAGCTCCATCACATAAGGCAAAAGCAGTTTGCAACACATTGGAGGCACTCAAGTGGGAAGTGCTACCCCATGCCGCTTACTCACCAGACTTGGCCCCTTCAGATTACCACTTGTTCGCATCGACGGGTCACGCACTTGCCGAGCAGCACTTTTGTTCATATGAAAATGTGAAAGAATGGCTAGATGAATGGTTTGCGGGGAAAGGGGAAGAGTTCTACTGGCGAGGTATTCACAAATTGCCTGAAAGATGGGTAAAATGTATAACTTCTAGTGGAGCATATTTTGAATAAATCAACTTTTACTGTTCTTTTGAGTTTAATGTGTTTTATTTAAAAAAAAAAATCCGCATTTCATACTTGTAGACCTGGTAATGAATTTCAAGTCCATTATGTAGAAAAATAATATTTTGAAATACAGGACGTATGTTTATTAGAAAATTAGATGTTTGAGCAAGTAGGGAAAAAATTAAATGATCAAAGTTTACCCAAAGAATTTTCCGGAACAAATCGGCTTATCCTGATTTTTTGTCTCACACGTAATCTTTCCCTAAAATATTCAACTGGTACACTAAATGCGACCACGAAAAAAATCTTCATAGTCTTTAATATGCAGTTGAATTCCAAAGAAAGGCACTTTATATTTAAACATCTTTATATTTATACTTTAGTTAGAATTATAATCGAAATTGTAACGAACCAACCACAAAATTTACGTTTATATAGTCAAAAGCATTTTTAAAAGAACTGAAGTATAAAATAGTATTTTTAAACCAAAAAATATAAAAATATACTTTATAAATTGACAGTATTTCTCATGTGGATGCATATCGATATGAGAATTTATTTTGTATTTCATGCATGTACTATATGCAATAAATGCAAATTTTCCGCTTGGTGGGGTCGTGTTGAGATTGGAATATTAAATTTTAAGGGAGGGCATTGACACTCACGTAAGCTCTGCTGGGATTTGCTAAATAGAGTTTACTAATACAATGCTTACACAGCTCTGAGACATAGGATAATATCGCGATATTACTATACAAACGTTTTGTCTAGAATACTCCAACACCTCTAAGTTTACACGGTTAGATTAAGAGTAGAAATTTATGTTATTAGATGCTGCAGTTTCGTATGCATACATGTGATGAGAACAAAACAAGATAGAATGGCTAAAAGGAGTTGGGAGTGAAGATTGATCAACATTCGAACAATGGCACTTGACTCTATGTAGAATGCATCGTGTTAGCTTACTGAGTAAAACCACATCCAAATTACTTGGTGCTGCAGTTTCATACCTACACATACAGTTTTTGACTGCCACAAATAATTCTTAATCAACAAAAGTTATTTTGCGCATGTTATTGCAAAGATTGTGTGTTACGTGGTTGACAAACCAGTTGACTATGTTGAATAGTGACACTAATTTAGCTTTTGTATCAATCAATCAATCAATTGTCTTTTACAACCCTTAAAGGTTTTTTGCCGCCTCCACGAACTTCTATCTTCTGCGGTCACGCGATAATCTTCTCCAATTATGGGCATCGATTCTTTGCAGTTCTTTGTGCACATTGTCCACCCATTTCATTCGAGGTCTTCTTCTTGGTCTTTTTGTACCTGGAACGCTATCGAATACTCTTCTCACTGGAATGTTGTTGGGCATTCTGATAACGTGTACGATCCAAAGTATTCTGGAACTTTTTATGAAACCAATCACATCCGGTTCATTATACAGGTCGCGCAGCTCATCATTTCTTCGGATTCTCCATATTCCATCCTCTTGGACAGGACCGAAAATTTTCTGTAGAATTTTACGATTTTCAGCTGGAATTCTTGTTCTTGTGTAAGTGTTCAAGATTCACTTCCATATGTGAGTATGGGTCGAAGAAGGGTCTTTTATAATCTTATTTTTGTGTGCCAGGATAGCAAGCGTGATCTGAGCAGACTGTTAAGAGCATAGTAGGTTTTGTTTGCAGAAAGGATTCTTAAAATTATTTCTTCCGTGATGCATCATCACGGAAGCTGTTGCTGTTCACTGTGCTTACGAGGTATTTAAAGCGTGTTATGGATTCTATTTGCAGTTCTGCGATTGCTGGTTAGCGTCCGTTTTGTGGTGTTCTCGATGCCCTGCGGTAGTTTTCTGTGTTTATCACAAGCTTTTCTGCTTCTGCTGTTTCATTTAGTGAGTTATAAGATTCGACAAAAAATTTTTTTTTCGGTTGTGTTTGTGTATCACTCTTGTAATTTTCGGAATAAATTAATCGTTCTTGCTTAGTAACTTCTAAAAAATTAAGACTCCATTGAATACCTTTTTTCTTAGCAGCCAGTGGGTTTACATCATAAAATGGCAACGCCATATGACCTGATTGCCATATAACTTTGTTTAATATTGGGTTGCCTGGAAACTTAGTGCTGATTTTTCAGGAAAATTCAAAGGCAACTTTTTTGTATGGATATATATTTATTTAATTATGTATGCATAATTTTGATCCACAACTTTTCTCCATATTTCATGCAACTTAAGTATTTCATCCTTCCAGAATTTTTCAGATTTTTTCAGCGGAATACGTCAAGGTGGTATTTTACGTCGATTAAAGACTTAAAGTTCTTGCCATTAAGGTAATTTTGCAAAGACCTGAATAAGTGGAAATCAGAAGGTGTAATGTCTGGTGAATACGGAGGGTGGAGTAGCACATCCCAGTTTAACTCCAACAATTTTTGTCGTATAGTCAAAGGGACATGACGCCTGGAATTATCATGAGAGAATATGCCACCCTTCCGATTAGCTAATCCTGGACGTTTTGCTTGATTTGTTGTCTTTGATTCGTCCAGTTGCAAGCAATATGTCTGAATTTATCAACAGGTTGTTCGGTAGGAGCTCATAATACAGGATTTCTTTCCAATCTCACCAGACACCGAGCATGACTTTCTTCGGATGAAGACCGGCTCGTGGGGTGGGTAATGGTGGTTCATTTCGTTTACCCCAGGACCTTTCTCGCTCAAAATTATTATAAATGATCTATTTTTCATAACCCGTCACTATTTGTTTGACGCAACAAAGTATGTTTTAGTTGCGTTTGTACAGTCAATCACAGATGGAAATGCGGTGTATCAAATTTTAAGTTAAATTATGCGGAACCCATGCACCGTAACGATTTCGATAAACTTCACAAAACGCTTATGAATGGTGGTTTTTGATATTTTTAATATATCTCCATTAGCAGATTGAATCGCATATGTAGGGCTGTGATCAACCAACGTGCAGGTCACGTGTCCAGTAGTGCGGGTTACTCTCGATTAATATATAAATTTGGTCATCGTCACTGGTGGAGGGTCTGCCCGAGCATTCTTGGTCTTCAAGGCTGAAATCACCAGCTCTAAACTTAGGGAACCACTTGCGGACAGTTCTTTCAGCTAAAGCATCTTCCCCGTAAACAGAATATATCTTATTTACTACCAGTGTGGAATTTTTGGATTTCCGGCAGTAGAAAAGCATCAAATGTCAAAAATACGCTTTGTTTTCTTCCGTCTTCCACAGCGTACAAAACTGACATAAATCATTATACCAAACAAACTTTTTTCTAAAGATGGTTGAATTGTCACCTTTTAGAATATGTACACAAGTAATTTGTTTTTAACAATTGTGATATATTCAAACATGCTTCAATACCATCTACCGAAAATCGACATGAATTTTCCGAACAACCAATATATAGTTATAGGACTACAGTCCAACTATCTTAAGCTGGCCGGTGAGAGACTGTACTGCGTGAGTATGGCAGTATTATGAGTGAGTGAGATATAAATTGTGGCATCTTACTACAGTAGGAAAAAATCTTCTTGATTTAACGGACGAGCGCTTTCCAATTTGCTTGGAAAATATATTTTTCGAGTGACTATCACTGCTACAAGAATATCAATGACGCTCCCTTCTAGTTTTCTAGCTACTGCGCAACTGGCCAGTTTACGATAACCGGACTGTAGTTATTTTTGCAAGTGAGTAAATGAAGGTTATTATCTGTAAAAAGATAATAAGGTATTAAATAGCCACAATCGTTAGGTCTTCTAGCCACATGTGACATGTGGTTAGTGGTTACTGGGTTGAACAACACTTTTCGCAGACAAATTTTATGTTTTATAAATATCCTGATATTCTTAAGTATTTAAATGTTGAACTTCAAATATAATTGTTTATATAATTTCATACTAATTAGAGGAGCTGATCAAGAAACGGTAACCAAGGATTACTTCTTAGCTACAGAGATGACGTCACAGGCTTTAATATTACTTGCAGCAAACTACAGCATCATTCAATATACATTTAAAATAAAAGAATATTCTCACAGCTTCACTAATTATCTTAACTAACAGTAGTTCTCAGTTTAGGATTTTAATCATTTACAGAAATAGTTATTAGCAAAACGTAGACAAAAAATAAGTATAATTTAGTACAGGTTCTCTAAGACAAATATAATTGCAATATTCTTTCTACAAACATCGAAATGTCTGCGTACTTTAGCGATTTTCTATGTCCATGTTTCTGCTGCCTACAAAGTTATTGGAGGTACAAGTTTAATTTTTGATTTCTAAGGGTCGGTTTCTGAAAGCCTAGTTAACTATAACCAAATAGTTAGAAAATGGTTCTATGGTTACTTATGGGATTGTTATATTGTAACCGAGTTTAAGCAAAAGATTAAACTAGGCCAAGCTTTCAGAAACCGGCCCAAAGCGATGTTTTTAACTTCAGTGTTTGTCGATGGTTTTCAGATTTTGTCGATGACTTCTGGCAAACAAATTATTGTATACCATTTAGCATTAACTGTTCTCCGATCCTCTAAAGGAATGGTTGCGACATGTCCAGGTTTCGGTTCATTTTGGAAGACCCAAACAGTAGATTGCTGCTTAATTTCCGGTTCATATGAATAAATCGTTCATATGAAGTTTCGTCACCTGTAACGATGTTGTATACGGGTTTTGCAGTGCCTAGGTTGAATTTTTTTAGCATTCCTTTACACCAATCAACATGAGCCTTTTTTGAGCTTCGGTCAAATTATGCGGAATCCATCGGGAACACATCTTTTTCACAATTAAATGTTCATGCAAAATCGAATGTATTGCAGTCTGCGATATGCCAAAGGATGCCTTTATCTCACGGTAAGCCGATCTTCTTCAATCATTTTGCGCACAGCATCGATGTTTTTTTGAATAACAACCGATTTTGGTCAACCTTCATGAGATTCATCACTGACATCCACGACGAAATTCTGCAAACCAATTGTAAACGGTCTTTTATGATGGTGCTTCATTACCATAAGTTGAACGAAACGATTCTATGCAGTGTTGTTGAGTTAGGCCTTTACTAAAATCGTAAAAAATCATCCAATGAAAACCTTCACGACTAATATCCATTTTTTCACAAACTTGTTTATTTTAAACGCTCACTGTCAACAAACTACTCGGTCAATTTATAAGCTGCCACTGATTTCACAATAAAAAATGTCAAAATTTTAGGAATATAATAATGACAAATTTCAATATTGTCCTCTAGTGGTCGTTTGTAAAAACATAAAAGGTAACCCTCGTAATAAAAACCATTTACCTCTAATTATATTTACTTAATTTTAACATAAATTCACAATTTTCATGGTTTAAATAGTTTAAATAGTCAACTTCACAGAGACTGGGCTCGTATATAGAATCAAACAACATCCCCGTTTAGGGAATTTGGTATGTGAATTTGACGGTTGGCCGGACTGGTTTGACAATTGTATATTTTTCAAGGTAGGAGTAAATTTTTGTTGGGAGATTATTGTACCAAAAAAAAATTTAGAGAGGTGACACACGTAACAAAAAAAAAAAAAAAAATTGAGGTTATTGTACTGATTTTAAGAAATAAAATTAAACTCATTATAACATTCAATTCAGTTTTATAATGTCTCTCTTATGAATGGAAAATAAAAAAATATCTATTTTGCATCCACGCATGTATCAGTTTCAATTCAAGTTGAAGCTTAAATTTAATTCAAACGAAATTAAACCTCTCCAAAGAAAAAGTTGAATATTCAAGGGACTGGGTGTTTGAATAGAACTTTGTATTGGACACATGTGTGAGTGACACAGTGTTACAAACTGTTTAACAGTATGTGTGTGATGATAATGAAAATGAGCAAGATGCGCCAGAGCCATATAACTGTGATACTGTGTTTCCAATATTAGCCGAGGGAGGCGCGACAGTCAACGTGACCTGGAGATGGATCGATTGAGTCCGGGATACGGTACGCCGCACGCCAGACCTCATTACATAGTCGTACCTACACAATTATTATCTTGGGACTTTGTTTTAAATTTATGTTGGTTTACCTAAAACCTTACTAATATTGCTCACTTGAGAATCAATTCAAATAAAAGATTATTTCAATCCAACCTAATCGATAATTTTTTAACCCTGCTGTTAAAGACAAAAAATACCCCACGGTATTACCGTATCAGAAACTATCAATGAATATCATTTGTATGACAATACTTAATATGAATCCATGGAACCAGGGGTATGAAACTCATATACACGGCCTTGAAACGGTTTTAAGTTATATTCCATCCACCGACAGCGCTAAAAGCGTTTATTTTTTACCAACATTTTGAGAACACTTCATTATCGGCAATTTGCGGCAATTGTTTTTGACGTTGTAACGAAAAGTGACAGTAAATTGTGATTGTGACAGCGATGAATTTTATAAGAATTTTTTAAATATTAGCACCACATTTTTTATTTTCAAATGGTGTAGTATACAGTCTGTTCCAAACGGTTAAGCGGAACTAGATTTTGCAATCTAGTTACTTTCATCGTTTAAATCGTGCCTTTCGGCCGTTTTGTTTAAGCTTTGTAAATCATACTTACAATAAACATTTTTTGGTTAAGGTTAATATCATTTTAAAATGTCATTTTCTTTATATTTTGATTTTTTGTGTCATGCTTAATACAAAATTTCCCATTTATTAATTTTTTGTCATTAAAATATCTAAAAAAAATATTTATTTTGACATATGTCATTCGTTTCCATGGTTTCATTGTTGGAATTTTAAATTTTGACATCCCAACGTGAAAAATGAAATAACCCAAGCACGGTCCCTTCTCGTGACAACCTAAAAGAACTAAATACCCATTTAGTTCCGCTTAACCGTTTGGAACAGACTGTAATTAATAATATTTTAAATGGTAAATGCAAAAAAATATATATATATATAAATAGTGTAATAAAAAAAAATGGCACAGACTAAATTTAATATGCACAATAAATATAAAAGTAAAAAATAAATACTTGTTTATTTATTTCATATGCTTGCTTGCAAATAAAATAATAAAACTTAATGCTTACTGAAGTATTAACTTTTAACAATTGTAATTAATTTTAATTTTAGGAAATTAATTAGGAGAGTTGTAAATAAATTGATCATAATTTTCGGTTCAAGACAATCTTTAATTTTCTACCAAAATTACATTTTATTTTTCAATTTTGGTAGAAAATTAATAATCGCGCGATTCATAGCAATTTAAAATATAAAAATATATTTGTGTGCATTGCGGGTTGCATACAACCTAATCTTAGTTCATATTACAACCACGAATGTCGCAACTATCGCTGTCCAAAGCCGTAACGTGGGAGTCCGCTATTTTCCTTGTTTTATAATATGTGCATGGAACAATAGAAACAATAAATATTTCATCTCGGGCAACAGAAGAAAAGTGGGGTATGTTTACTGGACGACCCATAGCGTCGACTATAGCATTGTTTCTTAACCTTTTCTAGCATGGGGCCCCCCGAAATTATGTACATATTGTCTGCGGCCCCCCTATATATCGTCCCCTTAATACAACAACCAGGTAACTTGAAATTTGTAATTTCTCAGATAATCAATTTTAAGTTTGGAAGAGCAATAAACAGCAATGGACTTATTTATTTGTTTTACTGGGTTTTTGTACTTAAGTCATATAGCAGCATTTATTTAGATTTAGCATTACGAATATAATACATAATTAGATAAGTAGGTGCAAATAGCTCAAAATACCCAAAAATCTAGTTACCCAGTTGGAGTATTAAGAGGACGATATATATTGTGTATATCAAGATAGAGGGACAATATTTTTCTAGAAAAGGTGACGTGTTAGCAAGCTGGGGAAAATTTTTGATGATCAAAGTTTATCTAAAAAATTGAATAATAGTACTGAAATTTTTCCGAATAAACCGGAAGTGAAGGATATCAAGGACAACTTTTAGTTTTTAAATTGGAACGTATGTCATGTTGGTATCTTTGGAGAGAGCTTTTTAAAAGAAACAACTTTAATTCAAACATTTATTTAATATCTTTCGTTTAACGAAAAATTGTATTCTCCATAATGACTTGAAAATAAGGTATTTTTATTTACAAGTGTTCAAAGTGCCTTCCATTTTGATTTAAACACTTTCGTATCCATACTCTTGAGTTATCTGTAGCTCGGAGCATAATAAAAAAAATAACGAAAAAATATATTTGCCTGTATCGATCTTGTACGACTTTGCGGCCCCTTGACGAAGCTTTTACGGCCCCCTGGTTGAGAAACGATGGACTATAGGACCTCGGTATGTTTTTTTTTTTTTATTTCGTATGGCATTATGCCTTGGTATCCGAGATTTTCAGATCGCGGCTAGCGCTCTCTGGCATAACCTATCGACTAATTTTACGGTTGCCGAGACCGCCGGCTTTACGCGCCGTCTGAAGCTCGCCCCATATTCCCGAATATAAATTCAGAGATACAGGTAAACATTTAAGAGAAGATTGAGTGGGCCTACGGTTGCAACGGCCAAGATTTTTTTTGAAAACTCATTTGCTCAATTAGAACCCATGTTCTACTATAAAAGTATTTCTGAAAATCAAGATAATAAGATAAATTTCTTTATTGAATGATAAACAGGTAAAAAAAAAACGAATTTATTAAGGAAAACCAATCTTTGCCAGAATCAAAATGGCACAATACCGTATGGTCAGATGAAATAAAAATAGTTATACATAATCCTAGTACAGTAGTCAGTAAGTTCAAAGACCTCCATTCACAGGATATAAAATGAAAAATATACAATTTTAATATTTACAATACCCTATTGCCATTTACTTTTACCTGATTGTATGTCAGAATAATTATTATTGGGAATATTAATTAATTATATACCTTTTTGAAACAAATTAAATGTCTATTTTTCTATAAAATAAAATACAAATTAATTTTCGAAATATTCGCCATAATTTCCGAAAACTCCTTTCGATAAAAAGACAGAGGCTTTAAATTGACAAAATCTTCAATACTTCTTCGAACCTCTTCCAGTAAGTACATAAACCAAGTTATGGGGCATATTCAGTTGGCGCGTCCGAAATAGGTGGTAAATAGACGGAGCAGCTACATTGAATACGCCACATGTAGCAGAATTTCCCTGCCCAAGAAACAAATAACTTCCTTTGACCTTTTCACGACTTGTGGCCGAGCGCTGTCGTGCTAGTTCCGTGGTCAGTTTCTTCTTTCTATTATATCATATAAAGCGATGTGTTGCTGTTGGTAACGTGATGACCTCGAGTTTGTGTGGTTATGTCATCTGTCTTGTCAATCTTCTTCAAAATTTCAAATATTTAGAACAGTTAAAATAATTTTAAATGATTCAATTGAAAGGCACCGAAATAATTTGTACACCTAACAGATATACCAAAACATTTATGAGAATTCTTACAGAAAGCTGAGTCAAACAAATACTGAAGCTAAACTATACTTAAGTATTATTTTCAACGTGTTATGCCGATATGACAATTTAGTAGCAATTCATTTTGGGAGAAGAAATATAGATGACATGTCTGAAACGAGTTCTTAACTTTCTTAAAATCTAATGTGCGGTCCTCAAAAATTTTACTGCCGTGCGACAATTTAGTGTGCCTAACAGGCATACGACCGTCAGGCATTCTAATGGCAGTTTATAGTAACATACTTTAACCATCAATATGTTTATACCAATATATTTTTGTAAGATGCGTCCTACTGAAGATTTCTTTAATTGTTGTGTCAATAACAATGCGTCTGCCTATAAAACCTAATGGCCAGTTTCTGAAAGCTTAGTTAACTCTAACCAAAGGGTCAGAAAATGGTTGCTATGGTTACTTATGGGATTGTTATAATGTAACCGAGTTTAGCCAAATGGTTAAATTCGGCTAAGCTCTCAGACACCAGCCCTAAGTATTTTCTAATCTTTTCTATCCATTTAACCACGCTCAGGTTCTTCCATTTTTGCTAAAACCTTATGCATTAGGAAGTGGTTGTAAGATATTTTATATATCACAATGTTGAATTAAAATGTCTAGTTTTTTGTGCTTTTAAGAATTTTTTTATAAATAACAAAACATTTGAAAGAAAAATGTTTCATTATTCAGTATTTTTTTACAGTAAAAAACTTCGTACGCCAAGGGAATATAAAAATGTGGAACTTTATCCTTTTACAGCGCTCCGTAAGGAAAGGGACGAATGCTTCCATCTGTGGCCGAGTTTAAGAACCATTTCCAAGTCATGTATTTGAAATATTGATAGTAGCTACCGTATTTACTTTATCTGCGCGCCGTTTAAGCGGGAAATTTCGTATCGAGCAGAGAGAAACGAAGGAAAACAATATAAATCTGTTAGACATAATTTATTGTGATCATTAATTTAAATAAATTATTATTTATTTGATGTTTTCGAAAAACAGAAAATGCTTGATAATAGTTTTAAGGGGAAAATAATGATCATGAAGTTTTAGAAGGGAAGGCAGACCAATATTTCGGGTCTTAAAAACCTTTCTCTAAAATACACCTCGTTCTATGCTAATACAATACTATTGGAATTTAAATATATAAGTGCGCCGAACTAAAATTTGTGTGATACAGAAAAACAGAAGATGAAACTAGGATCATGAAACATTACTAGTGATTGAAGAACTCCTCCAGCATCAATGCACTTTTGAAGACGTATTTTCTAAAGATGGAAACTTTGAGCAATTCATTTTCGGGAATCGTTACATAACAGTTTCTGATGCGTCAATATTTTCTTCTGCCAAAAAACAACAACCATATATATGTTAAATCAATGTTAAAATATGGCCAAAAGATGCACATAGCCAGATCGGGATAGAATGGTGGTCTTTGATTATTTTGATTTTATTATCTTGTCTGTTTTTCTAGTAAAGTCCATTAGCATCTAACATTCAGTTCCTGAAGTACACCAGACAGATATTTTTGAGTGTACCAGTTGTGGCTGTGGCAGTTGTTTGCTCGCCTTACTAAGCCATGTACTCCTGAAAAACACGATGTACTTTTTTTCTTCACTGATCCTTGTCCTTTCACGGTGGTGGTCATCTTCAAACACCTATACTCTACTTCCTTGACTATAACTCAACCAAACTATTCAGTTTTAAAACTCATTCGTTATACTCTACTACAGAAAACCCACTTTTCTTGACGTGCTGAAAAAACAGTATCTACATTTCGTAACCCGATACTACTAGAAATGGTGGCCGCCCTCGTTCAGTAATTTCTGAGTTTTCTCGGTTATTCTCATACTCTGCCTTTTGATGTTGTTTTAAGTTATGCGGAACACAACGACAAACAATTTATTTTATATGTAACTCTTCACGAAAGTCTTGTATATAGCCACGTGCCAAGAAGAGCCTGTATCATTTGGTATGTACATCGAATATGATCGATTATCATTTTTCTGTACAGCAGACACATTTTCTGAAACAACTGCTAACGCGGTCCGGCCTGTATGTACTTCGTCATATACGGAGTTGCAGCCCTGCAAGGTTTTATAAACTAACTTAAATACAGGCTGGGGATGGTACTTTATTCCTAAAAGCTAACTATACACTATCCAAAAATTGTTCTTGACTTAATCTGAATTTAAAATCGTAGAAAGTAATTGCTCGATAGTGTTCTCGTGTTAACTCCACGTCGATACGATTTGACAAAGGTTTGATATACCAGTTACAGTACAAAATCTGATTCGAGCTATTGCACATGTACTTTAGGACTTCAAGGGTCCACGTATACGCAATAGATATTTTTACAATCAAGCAGTTTAGCAACATCTTAGATATTTTAAAGTAGCCTTTGTATTATTTGTTTAATTTCAAATTTGTTTCATCTAAATACAGAAAAGAAAAGCAGAATAGTAAGGAGATCTGGTAGGGATTGATTCATATCTTACTCTCGTCCCATGCCAAAAAATATATGGTACTGTATTGTTTAAGATTTTTAACCCGGTATTTAATTCCATATTTTATTGGAGATGTTATCACTAACTGCGAAGACACCATAAGACCTAAATTATGATAGTTGAAAGAGAGAACAATAACATACATGAAGTGCACTCCATGTTCGTATAACTTGGTACTCTAATACCCTTTTCACACTAGATCTTTAAGATCGGATGTTAAAGTGAATGTATCTTTAAACGCTAATGTGAAACCGTACGGCCTCGTTTAAACACAAGCGATGTTTAAGACAGAGATCTGCGTCTTAAACTTCACCCGCATTGCCAACTTAATTTCTATTATAAAAAAATACTCCTTGAATTTGTGCTGTCAACATTTTATATTATCATAAACAAGAATACTGTATTATATCAACGTTATAAGAAGTTTATACTTATTGTTATAATAAAATTATTTATTTTAATAATGTGTTTAATAAAATACAGAGCTACAATAATTGAGATAAAATGTATCGACTTACATGTTAATACAGGTGTAATATATTCTTTATTGTAGTGTCTTTATTGTAGAATGAAATGAAATATCATTATTTGTTTATAATAATTCAAAATGTGCGTCTGCGCAGACAGTTAAAAACTGGTAATTTCATGACGGTAACTTAAGGACAAAATTACTGTAGCTGATGACAGCACCAGAGATTTAAACATCAAGTGTGAAAGCATAACGATCTTAAACATCGCTGAACGTTAAGTTCACTCGTCTTAAAGATCTAGTGTGAAAAGGGTATTATTCGGGGGTCGGAAACTTTGTTTTACTTCACGGTCCGCATTCAGTAATAAGTTTTTTATCGGCTTGGTGTGAGCCATATTGGGTAACATAAATTTTTGGAGATCTAGCTATTTCTTCAGGATTACATGTGTTTACGTCAGGATAAATATGACTAGTGTGTGAGAAACCTAAAGCAGTAATGTGCTGACTGCGCTGGATAAGAAAAGTAAACATTATATTTTTTTATTGGTGGGTCGTATAAAATCGCTCAGTAGACCGCATTTAGCCCACGGGCGGCCGGATGCCAACCCCTGCTCTAATTAATAATGTCGGTGATTGCGGGTAACAAATGCGATGCTGGATTCTATAATGGGCAACTGTTTCAGATGAATAATATCTGGGACAGATCATGTCTGTAAAAACTGAAAGATTTCTGTAGTCAACAGTCTTCTTTTTTTATCTTTCCGCATGTGCCAGAAAAGTGGAATATTCTCCAGCGATAAATACAGGATTGAAGCATTCGAATCTTACTGTTACGGAGATGATTGTTGAGAAACCTTGAAGAGCAAAATGTGCAAATGTGTCGATCCTCCACGAAATTGAAATGACGATGAGACTGTCCTCACTTGATTCTGTATGATCTGATTCATAGACTCATGGATTATGTCACTATGAGGATTAAAAATATGTCACAGTAGATCTCCACAGCACTGGGTAGACAGAGCCCTAAGAGCTTCACAAGATCGCGACAAATGGAGGTTGCTTATAAAGAAACAAGTTCTCTTTTCACAATATAACTGATCACTTGCTTCCGTTTTTACGAATTTACAGTCTAAATTTTACTACGTATTAAATTTTTGAAATGCATTTCATTATGCAACATTTTCGTGTTGATAATGATGATTTTTAGGTTTAATTCAAAAATATAATTATTGATTTAATGAAAATCTGTGGAAAACAAAAATAAAATGAATGTATTAAATATTAAAACAAAAGTGCTTTATTGGTAATTCGATTATCCGTGTTTTGATTCAATCATATTTATGGCGATTATTTTTAAAACGGATTTTGTTATTATCAATCGATCAGATTTGCACATTATTACTGTGTTAACCTATTTTCGGATAAATGTGTACATTATATAAACAGAACACAACAGTGTACATTTTCCACATAAAAAAAAATGTGGTGTGATTATCACACATGTTAGTGCAGACACGCAAACAGAAATATGGTGCAGAAACAATACTTTCTAATGTTTTTTTAAGGGGAAAATGGTCTTATAAATTAATTTAACTTTTAATTTAATTTTTATTAATAACAAGGGTGATATTTATTTTCAATAGCTTTTATTAAAGAAGTATATAATTATGTCTTTTCTGGTTGTCCGGACCCAGCCCTCCCACTCTTGCGTAAGTATCTAGTAACAAGCCTATGGCTGCAAACGTTAAATCGTCTGTACCTGCTATTTGACCGCTAGGCAAGGGCACGGTCGTGAGTTCAATTCCTGCTTATGTCAAATAATTTGTGTATTTTTTTTTAAATTACAAGTTCTGCTTAGCCTTTTGCAACCGGCTATAAACTGTAGGTGCCTTTCTGTGTATGCTAAAAAATAGACGTAACACTGACCATATTACTCTTGAATGTACATAGATTGAAAACATGGCCATGAAACCTGGAAACAGGAGGCCTAAGCTCACCTCGGGCTGTCGCGCCAATGATGAAAAATTACTTTCCGATACTCAAGCTTCTCCTCTACTCTTTTAAAAAATTATGACAATGATCTTGAGTATTGAAAATTGGTAATTGTTATAGATCTACATCTCGGGACGTTCACAAACAATTTTCCTTTAAAAAATATTGTATTTCTCAAAGATCTAAAAAATTTAAAATAAAATTTTTGAAAAAATAGCTTTATCAGAAATTCCGGTTCAAATCTCTGTGCATTACTCTGAATTATTTAGATGTTGATGTCGAAGCCATCCCCTGCCAAGTCACGTAGTAGGCCACTTATTCAAGGATTTTCACTATTTCCGATAAGTCCTAGAATTAGGGTTGCCAGATGTCCCGATTAATCTGGATCGTCTTGGTTTTGAGCCTCAAGTCCGGATGTCCCGCTAGATCTATCGGGACGCTCTAATATCCCGGTTTATCGCTTTTTCGATTCCTACCAATGTTTGGCGCTCTCAAACCGGTAGCAGCCAAATCTAAGGTCTTGGTCGAACCGATACTTCTTTTTTTTTCTTTGATAGAAATACAATGGACGGATAAAATAAATCAAGATTCAATTGCTACTATCGAAAGTATTCTTTAATGTTTAGAAAATTATAATTTTAATTCTTGCCAAATTTACGATTACTTATTAAATGATAACGCTTCATTAAGAAAGGCCAAGTCAAGTGAAAAATTGAAAAAGTAACAGGTGAATTTTGTTTCTGTGATTTTTGTAAAAATTGTGATCCTTTTCTTTTAGATATTTGTCCCGGATTTACTACCAAGATATCTGGGAACTCTAATAAGAACGCCCATCCGCGTTCTAAGCCAACCAATATCAAGAAAACACTAAAAATAATAAATAAATAAAACAATTAATATTTTTCTATCAAAAGGCTGCAAAGAATAATATTAGTCCCTTTTCTTTATCAATATATTAAAAGCTGTCGTCGCTTTGCATTGTTTTTTTTTTTTTATTATTATTTCAAACTTTATCTTTTATGTAGTGAGTGTTGCCTGACTACAGTGCTATACAATGCCTCCGAGGTTTCATTGTCAGGAGACATTTCATAAATTGTTTTTCACAGATTTTACTCAGATAAAAATATAATAAATGAACACGAATGCATATTTAAAATATAAAATGAGGTTATTTATATATGATTTGCAATTAGTTTAATTATCGAGTTCTAACAGAAATGAAGGATAGTGTTTTTATTTAATTTATGTAACATATAACATCAAGTAATTAATTAATTAGTTAGAATTATTCGTGCACAACAACAATGGCATTACTCAGAATTTTACAGATTAAGGGTTACAGGGACAAGAATCTTTTTTCGAATTTCTTAAGAAAATCGTGTTAAAATAAAGAAATTAAAAAAAAAAATAACTAATTTCCGTTTCTTAATCTATATTTTCAAAGCATTCAATTGATACCATACTATAAATTAATAAATATATAAATATTTATATTTATATTAATGGCAACAAAAAACGATCTTTTTTAAACTAATCTGATCAAAAATTCCTATTGCACTATTTTTATTCCTCTTTATTCTCTTATTCTTTAAAATTATTCTCTAGCAGAAAATACAAGGTGTCTCAAAAATACAAGGTGTCTTTTATATTTAGTGGATCGATTAAAAAAAAAGTAAGCCGTATATAGAAAAAATGTTTATTAATTATTAAAATACACTTTTTGGGGATTTATTTCTTAAAAATAATATCGTCTAAATGTAGACCCTCGCGTTCTCGGCACTCATTTAATCGAACAGTAAAATTACTTATGACGTCTCGGCAGGTGGACTCAGGGATGGCTGCCATTTCGTGACGGATATTTTCTTTCAAATGCGCCAGTGAAGTCGGTTTATTGGCGTAAACTTTAGATTTAAGATAACCCCATAGGAAAAAGTCCGTAGGGGTTAAATCTGGACTGCGTGGAGGCCAATTTATCCCATGCACCTGATTTACGAAATTAAGCCTCTGACTGGCATCTTGGGGCTTTAATTCTTGCACCAATTGAATTTTGTAGGGGTGCAGCTTTAGGTCTTTGTGCATAATGCGATGTAATGATGATCTATGCACATTTAAAGCACTTGCGTGCTTCCGAATTGAAATGTTCGAGTCGTCACGAACAGACTGATTAACATTCTCCACGTTTTCTACCGTTCTTGATGACCTAGGTCGCCCGGATTTTGATTTATCCAGCGTTGTACCGGTCTCTTCAAACTTTTTAACCCAATGTCGAATGAGAGGAATGCTTGGCGCATCATTTAAGTGGCGAAAACCTCGAATACTGTAGAATTTTCTGCGCGCTACAGTCGCCGAATCACCGTTTTTGTAAAACTCTCGCACGCATAACGCGCGGTCTGCTCCCGAGAAACGCTCCATAGCGACTGAATTCCCAAGAGCCAGGCTACCGATTGACATAACCCCCGCGCCCCTCGGATACGTTGCGTTCACGCAGTAAGCTAAATACATATAAAATTTCTTTTGAGACACCTTGTATATGAACACCTATTTAAAAAAAAAAAAAAAATCTGGATAGTTAAAACTTTCTTAGCCTCATAAATGCTAGACCAAAGCAAACAAACTTATCACTTTGTTTTTGTATCATTCAGATGCCAAAATATTTATGCCTGAAATCTTTATATGACAGCCAACATAACCTTTCAATATTACGTTAGTTCCACGCGGGCTCACAGTTGGCACAATAGGTTTTGTAGTCCTCCTGCATATTTTGTCGTGTTTTAAATATTTTGCCGTTACTTGAATAAATGTCGTCATTTATTTTTCTGTTGTTCTAAAAATCTAATATGTCCAGAATAACTTTATTTTATTGGGCAGAAAAAAGCGATCCATTGTTTTTTCCCTAAATTATTACTAGTCTCTTGGGCTAAACTTACACGTACCACAGCAAAGCCACACCACGATGGGTTAACACATATTTGCGATTATTTTGAAGTTATTGTGTGATTATGCTGTCGGTGGTAACAATCACACGCGTACTGCTGTAGTCGCTTAGTCCATTTCGACCAAATATTCTTTTCTTTTTTGTCTCTTGTTTTAAAATTTACATAAAATTTAAATTTTTTCTTGTAAACTATTCCTAAAACAATCTGAACTATAGTCCAATATGCAAGGTAGTTGTAAATCTTGAATCTGAATTCGTAAACAATTCGGTGTCAAAGAACTCTTCATTTGTCACTATTTCACAAAAGAAGTAATAATCTGTCTACATATAAAAACCAAAGTCCTGACTAACTTATCAATGCCCAGCTAAAACCACTGGTCCAAGAATAATAAAATCCAGGGAGTATATTCCCTCCATGATATAAGCACCTCTAAAAAGGGATTTTTCGAAATTCTAATCCTAAGGAATACAAATGTTGAAAAACTTATTTCAGGATTTTGTCCTAATCAACCCCTAAAGGGGCGAATCTAAAATCGGGCTGAATTATAGGACCCCTAGTATTACCTGTGTTTGTTGAGTTATAACATTCCTTTTTCGCACATAAGTGTGTTCTTCAAATCTTTCGAAAGTATATGGTAGGTTTTAAAATTTCACCCGTAAAGTGGTAAATTGGTATTTTTTATTAGACAGAATGTTTCTTGGACATAGACATGAAATTCGACAAGTATATTTCTTCCATGACGTAAGCCCCCACTAGGAAGGTATTTTTCGAAATTCGTCCCCTAAGTAGTGAAATGGGATAAAATGTGTTTTCACGGATTCCTCAGCATCTGCTAGGCCCTGTGAAATATTGACTAGGTTTTTGCTTACAAAGATTACCAAGGGATACAAAAGGATAGACTTGAGGAGGACTGCTTCTCACATGAGCAGTTCTACGTGGATCTGCAAAATGAACTTACTCAACAGCCTTGCGATCCTAACATCTGAGGGACGAATAACCAATGCGGTTTACAAAGAACCATGAATTTTAATAATTGTAGGGTGTTTGTTAATATACCATAGCGAAGCACGGGTACTAAGTTAGTAAATAAATAAAAACACGTGCATGAATCTTACAAACGATACCGAGGGACTGACAGGATGCGTAGTCGACAGCGCGTAGTTGACATGTTGCACCGTCTGAGTTGTGATAGGCCACCTACGGCCACAATTTTGTGAGTGATACCGTCCACGCATTCCGATGGTCATCGAAACCGACTTCAGTTCACTAACTGAAGTCGGTTTGGACGATTAGTGGCCCATGTAAGTACTATCATGTGTTTCTATATATTAATGACCGCCCACAAGTGGACCACCGTGGTGTGGTTACACTGTGGTACGTGTGAGATTAACCTTTATGGAGAAGTTTGGCCTTTGGTGCAGTGCACACCTGCTTGGAGCGCCTCTGGTAGTCGGTTTATATTTATATAAGTTGGGTAGTATAGGTATATTTTTTGTGGACAGATCATATTAAAATATTGCATAAAAGAATTTGTTACAAGAAATAATATTTACAATAGAATCATCACCTTGATCTGAAATATCCAATTGGAACAAACAAAAAAAAGGTGACATTTTATGAAACAGAACAAATATAACACAAAGCTTAGATGTCAATGAAGCGAGAGAAAGCCAAGCGACATTTGTAGTGTGAAGCCAATTGTGCAAATTTGACTGTAATTGTTTGTTTGAAGCATTGCTTACGTGTGTGTGTGTACACGTGATTTAGGTAAATTAGATCTATCAATCTGACAAGCTGATGCCTACTGGGGAAATGATCAGTTCTAAAATAGATATAATCGCAATTCAACCACATACTACTTTAACTTTCTACACTACACTTATTAATTTCTTTAAAAAATTAGTTCTGGATTTTCAGTATGATAAAAATATTACAAAGATGACAAACTTAATAACATTACGAGGAAGTACTAGGATCCGGAATGGTCAGAAATAAAAACAATACATTTACTTCCCTAACGTTTTGATTTATATTTTAAATCTTGTATTTATATATTTTAAGTATAAATCGAAACATTAGCGACGTTAAAATAATGTTTTAATTTCTGACCAGTCCGAATCCCATTACTTCCTCATAATATTATAATCTATGGACGTAACTCATCTAATTCAATACTTTTTAAAATTATTTAGTCTTACAACATCTCTGAAACACCACCTACATGTCGTCCTATTACAATTTTGACAGGTTTATGTCCTTTTACACGTGTTTAATTTGCCAGTTTTGCGTTGAACCATTTAACATTTTCTGACATGTCATAGTATAATATTACACACGTTTTACACGATGCAAAAAGTTATAAGTCAAGTGATATATTGGCATATTTGATATTTTGCTCGTGTTTTATGAAATATTCGAAATTATGATTGAACTGTAGAACCCAGAAATTTTATGTGAATATTTTTGAAATATAATGAAAGTTTTAACGAATTAAATTATTATTCTTGATATAACAAATCTCAAAAATAATATTAAATAAGCGACACTACCTACAGATATAGTAGAAATATCATCATCATTGGCGCGACAGACCGAGGTGAGTCTTGGCCTCGCGATTCCAGGTTTCATGACCATGTTTTTTCAATCTATGTATGTACATTCAGGAGTAATATGGTCAGTATTAAGACCATTTTTATATATAGTAGAAATAAACAGCTAGCAATTATTAAAGTTAGATCAATATACAGTACCTACACAAAATAATATACCAACGTTAATACACTACCGTTCATAAGTATTGACCCACCCATTTTTGTTTAGTTTTTTTTTTTGTTTTTTATTTTCTGTATTTCTAGACTAGTACATACTACAAATTTATTTTTGATATTCTTATTTATTTAGTCTGTACAAATACATATTATAGGGGTAAAAAAATTATGAAACTTCCCAGAAATGGGTAAACTCCTTCTTGCCATCACTACTTTCGGGGGATGATTCCGAAACAGGTGGCAAATGCCGCCTATTTTATTGATGATCTTATATTACGTAAAATATTATACATAAATGAGTCAGATTTTTAGTTTCCTTTTAGCTTTTGCGGAAAAAATATAACTGAAATTTTGCCTTTCCTGTGACGTGCCTTTATTTACCTTATGAGCCTTTATTTTGTGGCTATCCACATGCTGAAAACGATTGAGCTATTAACTGAAATGCGTCCATTAATAATTGCCTGCCAAAGATTGCCTGATTTCGATTGTATTAAAAAATACCGCGAAGAAGAGTCGATTATAACTGGAAGAAATTTCATATCAATGACAGTGTATCCAACAAAAAACGTGATGGACGACTCATGTACATATAAGGAAGTAAATCGCTGATTAAAGAGAAAGGCAAAAAGTTTCTTTCTACAGAAATGCAGTTCCTGAGGACCGTAAAAGGATCGATGGAATTAGATCCGAAGACATCCGGAATGAACTAAATTCAAAACTTCAGACGTTAGAGACATAAAAACGCTAATGCGTCCATTTGGAACGCATGAATAATTTAAAAAATCTTATACACATACCGAAAGAGACACATAACCCAGAAATACAAAGAAAGCGTTGGCACTCTGTCTAATCCATGATGAGATGATGAACAAGAATGTAAATTAAACAAAAATACTCTTTTTCAATAATCAATTCTGACTAGACAACCCTTTATAGGTCTTCGACTCTTTATCGGCATCTTCAACAATGTTTGTCAATTTATTCTGTTCGTAGCAACCATTTTTCAATTTTTATCCTTCATTAGTTCAGTTAAGTCTTTGTCCAATTGATCAAAATATCTCATCTTTGGTCACATACTATTCTTCTCGAGTGCCTGTTGGAGATTCTTCTCGCTGTATCAGTTTCATGCATTTGCACTGTGTGTTCACTCCCTTTTAGACTATTGCTTTTTATCACTCGGACTATGTCTGGCTCGTTTTAATTTTGATACAATTCAAAATAGTATCTTCGGCGATATCATCGCATTCCCAGATGTCCCTATATATGTGCCGCATAATCTTCTCTTCAAAGCAACCAAGTGAATTTTCGTCTTGCTTAGGTTCATTAGTTCAAAAACAAAAGCAAGCACCGATCTTTTAAGAAATTTATAAGATTTATTGGATACGAATATTTATCATTTGTTCTTTTCTCACTCACAGCTAATGTCACTGTCGATGTTCAGCTGTGAGTTGATACATATGAATTCAGTTAAAGCTTGAATTTTATAAGCATCTTCTACCAGATTTGTATTAAAATTTAACGTTTTGTCACACTGTTTTGATGACAACTGCACATATTTGGTTTTCTAAAGGCGTCTCTTAGTTCTTGTTAAACGCGCACCCAAAAGTGGAACTCATGGGCTAGAGCTTCTGCTAAACATTTACAATTACACTAAACATATCAATGATATGCGCCTGTTCCTGCTCTGACCGTTCAATGAGAGCGTATCATCATTTGCATATGCCTATAAATATAAAAGTTTTGCTCTCTAGAAACCATGTTTCTTCAATGGATTATTCTTGACTATTGATATTTCTCTGAATACAGTTCTCCTAACCCTCATCAGATGTAGTTAGACTTTGAACTAATTTTCTATGCTTGGGACTACGAATGTTTGTCAGCTTTGGGTAAATCAATCAATTTAACATAAAATCGAAAATAAACATAGTTTATCTTTTAACTTAATGAATGCGTGAACACATTCTATGCATTAACCTAAATTCATATATTACAAATCATTGACCTATATCAATATATTATTACTACTTTATAAATGTTCCGGGGTAGTCTTAAAAGACCATGAATGATCAGCTAGAAAGGATTGCCATTTTTTTCTGTAGTAGTTGAATTACAAATTACATACGGAAATAAGTTCAAATATCTGGGTAGCATCGTCAATACTAAAGCTGCGTTCAGAGCTCTTTAAATTAGTACTGTTAACTGTGCGTTGTGGATAAGTTTAGTAAATAGTTTTAACGTTCAATGCTCAATTACAGCTATGGTAATTAGTGCGTTACGAACATTGCAACATCTATGTGTCTTTGAACCAACTATGACTCGTAAAATGTTTATTATCTATTATCGCTTTCGTAATTCTGCTCTCCTAGATTTTTAGTAACTAAACCTAACATAATTAACTAAACTGATCATATTTACTGTTCGTCTTTGTAATTTTGGGCGAGATTTGTTGTAACTAGCGAGACGGCATTTTGTTCGAATATGTAAAGACATACAATCTAAACGTTCTCTACGATGTAGACTGAGATACCAATGTGTGTTTATATGTCTGTCTCATTTAAACAACTTACTAACTACAAAGTTTGGAAAACTATCGACAATTGAAAACGTATAACGTATTTAGAGATCTGAACGGTTGCTCGCGTTACCATATGACAAACTTGGTAGTGAGAGTCAACAGTGCACAAGTCATAGCCTATAGTCGACTAATTTAAGAGCTCTGACCGCAACTTAATAACGACTAATTTGTAGGAATGAAAAATTGCAATTTAGCAGAAAAGCTTATTATTCACTCTCTGCTCTCTTCTTATCTCGCATTTTATTTAAAAATACAAAAATAAGGCTGCATAAATCTATCTATAAGTGGGCCAATACTCACGTATGATAGTGAGAGCCAGACACTCCAGCAAGAATGATAAGAACAGTTCAGAATCTTCAAAAGGAAAGTATTGCGGCAAATATATGTAATTAAGAAATAAGAAGCCTCCATGAGGACCATAATGTTATCGCGTTTATTAACAGCGCTACAATACCACTTATGCTGGCTAGAGCACATGATCAGGTTACCAAACAACGACAATTTGTGAAGAGTATTTAATATTATGGCAAATACCGCAAGACCGAGAGGAAGGAGTGGATGGACAATGTATACAAAGACTTCAGAAGCTGCAGGATAACAACTGGCACAATATGTATTCCAACCGTCTGGAGTCGAATCGCTAAGGTGACAAAAACCATAAAGGTATTGATAAAACCATAAAGTCAATGATGACCTCTTTAATTTTTAATTTTTGTCAATGACTTTTCTTTATGTGTTAAATACTGCTCCCATATGTGGGAGTGGTAATTTCAGAAATAAAATTTCATTATTATTAAAATAAAATTATTCAATTAGTTAAAAAATATTCAAATTATTCAAATATAAAAACTAATCTATTTTGAGATAAACATTCTCAAAGATTAGTTGAGCTATCACATATTTTTCTAGTTACGTGTTAAAAAGATACGGAGTGAATTACGGTTGTAATATAATATGTGATATAATATAATATGATTAGTTTGAAAGAACGTTATTGTTTAGATCAAATAACATGGTCAAATATTTACACAGAAGGTGATAGGCGACAATAAATTTTCAGTGATATGGACCTCGTAGTAATTAGAGTCAAAATTAATTACTTGGGTTTATAATTTATTGGTCATAGAAAGGTAAGTTTATAAAAGGGTTTTGTTGTTAATGTGGAGAGCTGATTATTTTTACAAGGACAAAAAATGGGGTCAGATTATTAGTTTAAGAAAAGAGTTGGAAAAATCTTGTTAGAGACAAAAGGAGTCATGAGTTAACCATCACCGTGTACGGACGAACCTCCCAAGCATTTTTGGTAGAGAAACCCGGTAGCTTATAGTGGATAAAGCAGAAGTAATCTGGAAGTGTTACGGACAGTTTAAATGAAATAAACAAACCTCGCTAACGGGTTAAACACCGTGAGTGTAGTGAGGTGTTTAGCGGCTTTTGAGGTGAATACGATGATTGTGAGGTTTTTGTGCTTGAGTGTCTCGCATGGGATTTTACAGCCAGCGTTAAATTGTAAGTTCTAATGTAATTAATAACCTTCGATTCTAACTAAACATTAAACGGAAATTAAGTAAAATGCAGACTTTAATTCAAACACCCTTATTCCTCTCATAAAGAATCTAAGCAACCGACCGGCGGATCCTTTAGGTTTTCGGACATGATACCGATCGCAAGTCTTAGAATCCACTATGTGGAGGGCCTTTCAAAGTAAGTACCATGAAGTACAATGAAATTATTTAAATACATCTAGCCAACCTTGACGTTTCGACCGATCCTAGAAATGCCCCACACATATTATGTGCGCTGATGATACCACGTTGTTGATCAGATCACAATCTCAAAAAGAACATTTTTACAAAATGATGAGTTAATTCATGATTCGCACATCTGGTTTTTATCAAGCAAGCTATGCTTGAATATTGACAAAACTAATAAATTATTAAATTACTTTAAAGCACTATGAGTTTGCTAACAGGGTCAGCAAATTTTCTAGGAGTTCATATAGATCCCACGGTAACATAAAATCATCATTTTCATAATCTGGCAACTAGGTTATGTAGAACCATATATTTAATTCGAAATCTTGTTAATCGTGTATCTGTCAATGTTTTTAAAATGTCCTACTATGCTCTATTTCAGTCTCACATCTCTTACGCCTTGCTTACATGGGGACATAGTGCTTCAGCAAAACGAATTTTTGTCTTACAAAGACGAATTGTTCCAATTATTTCTTGGACAACTTACAGATCGGATTATAAACATGCTTTCAGAGGATTAAAAATTATGACTTTGTCATCTCCTTATATTTACCAATGTTTAAATTTTCGGATACAAAAATAAGGAACATTATAAAACTGTGGAACAAGTACATAAGTATGACACTCGCAATAAAACTAATTTATATTTAGGTTTTACATGATTGCTGAAAACTAGATATTAAAACTTCTTTGCAATTAAATTTTTAAATAAATTGCTAAAGATTATTAAATCTCTCACATTAAATAAATTTCAGGCTAAAGTCAAGGATATCCTGGAAACTAATTCGTTTTATTCAATTGAAGAAATTTTAAATTTTAATGTAAAAAGTGTGAACTGGAATTGTTGACTCCAAATATTTTTCTTTTTTATATATTCTTGCATTGCTTTGTATTTCATTAGCTTTAAGTTACAATTTATATATACCTGACTGACTAAAAACATGCTTTGTACGTGTAATTTTTATTAATAAACAACATTATCCTTATTATTATTCGGGTTTGTCAGGTTTTGACAAGCGTCCACTAATCGCAAATTTCAGCAACCTTTTGAGCCGTGTCATATTAGAGGCTAGTGGAGCTAAATACTCACGACTGCATCTCAAACCCTGGCGATATGCAGACGCGGAAATTACGTCAGATCCAGTGCCCGCACAATGCGGAGTAACCTAACAGGCCTGCTCTCTGCATCCTGCAGATCAAAGAGGTGGCAGAAGATCTGCAGCCGGGAATGGACTCGATTTTCCTTCGATAAGAGGCTTCAATACCACCCAAACACCAACTATCACGACAACAAGCTTAACTTTATAACCAGGATACAGCTTTCTAAGCTCGGACAAGAGATCCATATACTTGGACCTTTTTTCCTTCTCCTTGAGAGAGATATTCTTCTCAGCTGGACTTGAGTTATGTCCGGCTTAGTGGCTGTCAGTAACCTCGAGGTGGGGAAGTAGTAATACCAACAAATTCAGCACTTGTAATTGTCAATCGCCGATTTTATGTTAGAAGGGACGTACGGTAAAACCGGTATTTAGTCAATACCATAGGCATGTCTAAGATGGTAGTAGAGCACGCGGAGAGCAGCATTATGTCGAGACACGTATCTCGACGCTGCAAGAGATGGACAAGCAGACTGAATGTGTATAATGGTTTCAGGATGGTGGTGGCACAACCTGCAGAGTGTGGACTCCGCTATTTGGAATATGCCAAAGTATTTGTAACACCATCCTGACACGCAAACACAAAACCTTCTGTTTCCGATCTCAAACCCGCAGATTTAAGAAACGAGAACGTGAGTTCCGTGGACAACTCTAGACTTTTGATATGTTTGAAGAACACAGAGTGCATACTTTTACTCATGTGTTCTTATTTGGGGTTTGTCAGGTCTTGACAAGCGTCCACTAATCGTAAACTTCACAGTAAAGAGGCATTTCGGTGGACCTATTTCCTTTAGCGCTCTAAACTCGGACTCTACTCGCTCAGAACTTATCCTAAGTATAAACAAAGGTCTTACTGTATAACAGTAAGCATTAACTTAATTTTCATGTTAAAATATTCTTCCATTTTAAAAGAGTTATATTTCTTGTTACATTTTATGTTAAAGTTAAATCCTAAATAAAAAGAGCAAAGGGTGGTCCTAACGTACTCAGCAAGTGGCCTCTTTAACAGGCACAAGTACTCTCAACTACAACGAAAATGGTTTACTACCTAGAATGCTGACGGCATGTTACCGACTGAGTAAATGAGCATAAAAACGAGGAGAAAAAATATGGAAATACTTGAAATAGCAGCCTCTGTTATTTTTTATTTCTTCCTTTGTTGAGTGTGCATCCTTAGCATTTTAATTTAAAATATTTCAGTATAGTTAAAATTATAATTAATAGAGGTATATGGAAATATGTAGGGTTAGTTTTGGTTGGAATTTATAACGAGGTGGTTTTTATTTCTTTTTATTTCGTTGCAAATAGTTTTAAAACGGATGATTTTCAGCGTATATATTTTCATGTTTTGGTAATGGCGGATGTCAGACAGATTTTATAACAAAATTTTAAAACATTTGAAAATTATTTGAAAGGTTCAGAGACCAGGTCACCAAAAACCTAGTAATTTTTTGTTTTCTATT